>CM040190.1:40160849-40560849 GCA_022606455.1 Callitettix versicolor | reverse complement strand
ATTATGCTTTTATAACATTTCATTTGTATACGCAGTGTTGGTATTCCTCATATGCTTTTATAACATTTCATTTGTATTCTAACAGTGTTGGTATCCCTGATTACGTTTCTATAAGATTTTATTTATAATCTAGCTGTATTGGCATCCCTGATTATGCTTCTATAATATTCATTTGCTTATTTAAGTTTCATGTGTTGTATTTAATGTTTAACTGTAACTTTTTAATACTATACGAAGCTTTTTGCTTGTCATCGGCTTTTTCATAAATTACACTGACAAAGTTATTGTTAAAGAAATAATTTAAAACTGTACAACTTTTGTAGAAAAAGTCACAAAGCTACAGACGTACAGTAGGTGAAGGATTTGTAAAGACAATAGTTCTTAAGAATAAATTCTATATGCAAATCTATAAAAATTAGCATTTTGTAAGTTTTAATACTAATATGTAAAAAAATTGAAGTTAATCTTTTATACTAAATTTTTACTATTTTTGGAAAATGGCTAGTCAGTAACTGACTGTCAAAAAATCAGTTAATGTAAAAAATTCATAGTACGGTTTACTCAAATGTGTTATTTCTGACTTTACTGAGAATGCAGAGATCATCATTTGTAGAAATATTTAAGTCAACATCATTTCCGATCTGGTTCCGATAATCAGGCTTTGAAATCTACAGGAGCCGCAAGGAAGTGTTCATACAATGCAAGAACTACTTCTTGCAATCGGAAGAAGCAAGCCACAGTACAAACGAATTGAATAACCATGTCAAAAGGACAATCGCGAGAAGTAGACATGAAAAGAAGCATTTTGCATTGTTGCTTGAGAGTAAGCTATGTTTTTCTTCAAAGGATACGTTTTGTTTCGGAAACAAGTTCGATTGTAGAGCCAAAATACAGTGTTGCCAACATAAATTATCTTATCTTTGTGATACAAGTTATTCCTTTGAAATACTTTAAAGTTACAGTACTGCCACTGGGCATTGTTGGCAACACTGTGGCTGTAAGTGTGTGTGTGTTTGGTCACGCTTTGCCAGATTTTTTAAAATGAAAATAAATCCGATGTTTAGTGAAATATTTATGATTAAAATGTTTATTATTTTTTTTTGTTGAAAACTACAACTAGAAATAGAAGACGTATTAAATAGTTTTAAAATATGTAACTATATTTCAGACAACCTTTATATAAATGCAATTAATACTTACCCTAAATGCAGGATGTGACACATAGAATCTTGTTTGAAAAATTTATTTTTTTTAAAATATTACTAAGAACTGTAGAAAAGAAAATTAGGAAAATTTATGGAAATGAAAACAGATACTATTTCTTAGAAAAGATAGCAATAAATAAAGTTTTCATAAAAATATTAAAAACCTACAATTTAAAGAGTTTATTACAAAAGTCAGTTAATTGGAAAATTTATAAAAATTAAGCATCAACATTGTGCCTAAATTCCATATAATTGCATCTTATTATAGCTTGATCTCAATATTTCATAACAATCTTAAAATTAATCTAGTCTATTGTTAGAACATTTTCGCACGGCTTCTAAAAAGTTTTAAAAAATGTCACGAACTATTTGTTACTGTTTATTATTTCCAAAATGGTGGTCAAGGGTCAGAGAAACAGAAACCCGCTTGTTGAGGTTCAGCACAAAACAACATTAAGTTATGTTTTTCAACAAATCTTCTTTTTGTTTTACTATAAAATTATAAATTCATGAAATAAATATTGTATCAAAAAGCAGACGCAAAGACTGACTGTTTTGTTTATTAATTATTTAAAGTTAAATACTAGCTTGTATACGTTATAAACCATTTCCTCGATACTAAAAGAATATAGTTTTTCACAATAAGTTTAAAGGAAAAGTTTAACATTTTAAGTATTTCGACAAAGGCCTAAACATAGAGGCTTATATTCCAGTTGCATGTTGAGGTTGAATCCACCGTCTCAAAAAGTGGTGTATTTTTTTTGTACAGACACGTGTCTGAATTAGCAGTATTCATTCCCTGTATGTTTGGTATTCTTATTGGCAGCCATTTTTGAGTTTTAATAAAGAAATATATCTTATGAACTGTGAAAGATATTGTTTTAGGTTACTTGGCGTTTTACAGAAGCAGTATAAGAAAGTAATTGCTCAATTGCTCAACTGTAAATGATGTTCGTTAAACCGTGAACGAAGTATATTTTCAATTTTCGCCAAATATGTTTTAGCAAAAATAATGTTTGTTTATTTGCATCTTGAAAGGATTTTGTTATTTTTTATCGGAAATAATTTAAAACATTTTTGTCGATAATTTTGTACCTAAAATATCAAGTTATCGGAAATAAAATCTTTACTGTTTGTAGTTCAAAATAAAAAAAAAACATTTCCCTTCTTTAACAGTTCATTAAAATTTAATGGTTTTAGAGTGAGTCTGTGTTAAAATTTAGAAAATAATTGTTTTGAATGGGGTTGATTACAGTACTAAAAAAATGTGCAATTTTAAAGTTATATACATACACAGCTTAAACAATTTTCGTAAATAAAAAAACAAAATTTCGTCTAAATTGAAAATACACTATTTTGGGATATGTACGTATAATACTTTGTTTTTATGTGGAAAAATGATGTAGTTTTGAAAAACGCTGTAGGTTACGAGATAGTTAAATTTACGTTTAAAGTTACCGAATCCCGCTTACATTATTAAGTTTCTAGATAAATTGTAAACAAACATTTTTTATTACGTTTAATAAAATTATAACTCACTCTTTGCCCGATTTTTTCACTGTTCAGTTAAAACAAGTTAAACAATTCGTATTTGGCAGGCACTGGCGTTAAGTTCGGCATTATTGAATGCGTCGGAAAATCGGTAATTACTGCGATCCTGTGAAGCGCATTTGGTTAATTATGGGGTTGATTATAACGCAACCCTTTAGTTATATGGGCCATTAAACGCATTCAGAATAAAGTTAAAATGTTTTTATCGTGCACGCTTAAAAAAAGTATGTTTTTTGAACGTGTAGTATTTAAGGACTTCTGATTGTTCGGAGGATTTGGGTTTTTATAATCCAGGCTGGGTTTGAAATTAGTCATTAATTGTTTTATTGAAACGTTACTAATATTTGAAAATATTACTGTAAGATTCACGTTCTATAAAAAACAATACATTCTGGGCTGTATAAAATGTACTAATGTAAATACAAAACTGAAAATGTCACTTTGTGCATGTATTGCAACACATTTATTAAAACTGAATGTATTTATTTAAGGTTATGCGAAGGATTTATGGTAACCATGCTGCGGAGTAGTTTTTGCCAGTGACAGAGCTAAATGAAATGCCCTACACTACTTTTAGTGAAACGAAATTTACTGGCATTCAAATAATATGATTGGCTTTGTTTAATTTTACGTATATTATATTGCCCGACTGTACACACGATGTATCGTATCGAAAATTGAACTATTGACATTCCGATCGTTTGTCATGACTTGTAAACATTTGCAGATTACTTCGATGTTGCATTCGATACAAATAAACTTGAACTGTTCAATAATATACACGAAGCGAATCAAATCAAACAATGGCAATGTTTACATAACACAGTTAAGTTATTCAAATTTAGTCAACCTTAAAGATAATATTGACGGTAGATAATGTTTTTGTTTCACTGAATTATGCTAAACAATTGTTAACTTCAATAATTAATTTTCTCCTAATTATTGAAATTTGAGTTTTCAATGTGTCAAAAGAAGATTTGATGAAAAACATTGTAAAAGAATACATAAAATGTCAAGTACACTTTGAAAATATGTGAGGACACTAGTGCTTCCTGTTTCCTGGAGGAAAACATCGAAACTGAAAATCGCCGAAACATTATTTGGATAGTTTCGGATGTATTTTTTCGAAATACATGTATCAAGTCTTGTTGTTAAAAATATCTAAATTTTACCAATATTGTTTTGCTAGAGTGTTGGCAATACCTTTATTTGTAAAATGGAATTTCTATGAGGACCTGTTTTGTATTCATTTGTTTCCTACTTTTCTTCCTTTACGCTTCGCTCTTCTCTTTCACTGCTTGCTTTACTTGATAAAGTTACTGGTTTAACGTCCAGTTTATCTAACGAGATAAATGAAGAAAAAGAAACAAAACAGAGTACACATGTATTTTTGTTGTTGCTTAACGTCCGTACTTTAAGCCCGTTAGACTAAGAAGGACGAGGGATCAGTGTTAACAGTAACGGAAAGCAACGGGAGCAACTGCGGCTCGAACTAAGAACAATGAGTGACTCAGTAGACTAACCGATGCTATAGCCACTTCGACCACCGAGCCCAAAGAGTACATATGTAAACAGTATGATAAAATAATTGTACATTATGTAAACCAATGAAAGTAAAGGCGCGGATTTAAACAAGTAAGAAGAAAGTAGCAAAATTTAGCTAGACGGATCCCGTAGAGGATGAACAGTGTGATTGTTGAGGACAAACAGACAGTACTAATGTTGTTGACAGCAATATGTTTTGACAATAATTCAAAAGTTATTTTACCGACTGAAGAAGAACATAGATATTTTAAGTATACTAAAAGAATTAAGATAATATTTGACACAAATGAAGTACAAAATTTAAAATCATGTATTTAATAATGTTTACGTTATTTCAAAAGGTTTAATTTCCTTGATCTACGCATGCGCAGTGAAACAAGAAGCACAGTGGCATCACCTACAGTAAACACCTGAAAACACTGATACTAGTTGTAAGAGGATTGAAGTTGTTGCACTAAAATCTACAGATGCATGCGGCAGAGCAGGATGACAAACACACATCTACTGTACTTCACTTGCAGCGCATGCAAGATTAATCTGTGACATGAATTGCGCGTCACCAGCGTTTTGAGGTTATTTATTGTTTCAGTTTATTGTTTATATCTTCAGTATTTTATGTTTATTATAATTGCTTCAATTGTCAAACAAAAATGATTGAAAAACCAATCTAGGAAGAATAATTCAAAATTATTAGAAGGTTACTAAAATCACAGATTGGATCGCGTCTTACATACACAGGTGAAATTTAAATAATCGACTTTGTAAATTGTTTTAAGAATTTAATTTAATTTTGAGAGTTTCTTTAAATGTGTGAGTAAACAAATATCTGTAAGTAGGGTTTTTACAAATGAAAAGTGGTACTTTAAGGAAAAATATCTGAAAAACATGCTTTCTTAATAAAAAAATATATAAATAAATTGAGAAATTTAGTTTACTCTAAACATAAATAATTTGAGTAAATTAAAATTACGTCATAATGATGAAACAAAAAATTAATCTTTGTATCTGCTCATTGAAATCTGATTTCTTATTCTTCTATTTTTTCTAATAAAAGAGAGTTGTACGTTTTACGTACCGTGTAACGTCCGTCAGACAATGAAAAAAAGACACGATGTAAGCCAATGGTAGTATCTAAAAAGGACATCTTAAGATCCTGAGTAAGCAGTGGAGGTCAAATTTTTCAATGAAAATTTCCACGGAGGTCAGCTTTTTCATTGAAAATTTTCTATATCGTAAACAATAGAGGTCAGCCTTTTCAATGAAAATTTCCACGGAATAAACAATGCAGGTCAGATTTTTCAATGGAAATTGTCCATGAAATAAGCAATTGAGATCTGTCTCGTTAATGGAAATTTCCATAGAGCAAACATGCAAATTAGATTTTTCAATAGAAATTTGCCATGACGTAAGCAATATAGGTCGTATTATTCAAATTTTTCCAGCGAGAAAACAATGGTCAGCCTTGTCAAGGAAATTTCCACGGAGTAAGCAATGGAGATATGGAGATCAACGTTTTCAATGGAAATATCCACGGAGTAAGCAATACTGGTTGGATTTTCAACGGAAAGTATTCATGGAGTAAGCAATGGAGATCAACTTCTTCAAAGGAAATTTCCACGTAGTGAGCAAAGAAGATCAGCTTTTTCTACGGAAATTAAGTACGTAATTTAGTTCCTGCATTAATGTGAACCTACATTAACAACCACTTACGTAACTTTATGTATTCAGTGCATATTTAAATTAATTTCAACAATAAAACAAATACATTAATAACAACTGCATTGTCCTTGGCATTAAATATCCTTTATGAGGTCCACCACTGGCATCTGTTCAAACATTGTGAACGGGAAAAGTGCCAAAAAAATGTTCCATAAGGAATCAGCAGGGGATATGTGACATTCAAAGCTACTGAATATATTACATTTTAGGGTGCATAGCATTAACAGTCCGTGAAATGATAAAGAGTGTTCGGAATTTCAGGTTCCAAATAAGAGTTGTTTTCAGTAAAGTTAGGCACGTAAATGTAGTGTTTTTTATAATATAAAATCATTGACATTTAAAGTATTTTTCTTTGCAAAAACATTTTCCGTAAAATATTTAAGAAACACTGAATTTTTTGAAAATTGGTTACAATTAAATTTGTTTCTCAAATGTAGTCTTTAATTATTTAACAGAAAAACTGTCCCCAAAAATAAAACCTGACATGCTTTTTATTTAAAAAAAAGAATAAGAATAGATTCAATTAACAGTTCAAATTAAAAAACAAAAACAAAAATACATTAAAAACCAATAAAAATTATAAGTGTTGTAGCCATTTTAAAAATATTTCTTAGATTTTTACATGCTTTTGTTATAAACGGTGCTAAGGTTCTTGAAAGAAATAAAAAAAAACTACAGAAGGCTGTATAGTTACAAAATAAGAATAACTAAAAAAAAAACAAAACTGTAATTACTTTAATACACGTTTAGAAGTGTATTTTATTAATAATATTATATGGTAGGACGACACGTGAAATGTTTGTTGGAAATAAAATTAATTAAACAAACTAAATTGTAAATGGTTACAGTTTCTTTAATGTAAAGGGTTTTTTATAAATTGAACGTTTCAATTTTCACTGAGTCTTTAAGTTTAAATTTGATTAAAAAATAAAAGCAAATGAAATAAAATATTACTTTATACAATAAGCCAGGATATTTTCAAAAATTGTATCAATAATTATCCGATTAGTCGAAAATAGTAAAAGATTACGAAATTTTGGATCAATGCACTGTTTTTACGTGTCATTTCATATTTATTTTGTTACTAATTTAATAATGTTTAAGATAGAAAAAACGGTTTCTGATATATTAATGTGATTGCCGATAAGAACGTATTACTGAACTAGACTGGTTGTTAAGTTTATTTAATCTTTTTTAACGAAACAAAATTCAGTTCTAAATTTAAAACGATTGAAAATTTGAAATTGTTCTCAAGGCATATCTATAGTTAACTGGTGTTTTATAAGTAAAATTAATAAAAAATAATTTTACTGAAAATAATATTATATTCAATTTAAATTCATTTATTAGTTTAGTTTACGTTTCAGATATTCATTCACCATCTTCAGGCACATTATATTTACTTATTAAATTGTAGTGGTTTGTGTGTATTTTATATTTTAGATTATAGTTTTGTACATTTTAACTGTACACCTTTTGAAATGATAATACAAATAAAATGAAAAAAAGCACCTGAAGATGACAGAAAACCGAAACACGTAAACTTTTTTATAAGCGAATAGCGGATGAACTAGACGAACCCTACCTTTCACACTGTCTGAGCGTCCAACTGGCAATAATCCACAGCGACACCATAAACACCAGGAGAACCGTTCCTGGACATATGGTCATCAATGTCTTGAGGACAAACCTCGTGTTGAAGTTGATCCTATTTAGGGCGCCTATACTGCGGCTCGAGGCATCAGTGAACAGTTTACTGTGCAGCAGCATCACACGGCAGATGAGGTAGAGTCTGAGGAACATGGGAAGAGAGAGGGTAACATCGTAAGGCACCCACTGGGACCCGATCTCGCCGCCCTTGTTGGCCAGCTTCGTGGTCCATAGGAAGTAGTACTGGCCGGGAATCGGGTGGATGGCGCAGATCACTAGTTCCATGGAGATCTGTGCGATCCGTTGCCAGGTCATGGCGATTCTCCAGTCGTCCGCGCAGTTGTCGATCATGAACAGCTGTAACAGAAAGTGTGGAACGGTTACTAACAGTAACAGCTACTTACTTAGGAAAGTAAATAACTATTTACTTATTTACAGGGACCTCAAATAAGGAACATTAATTTAAAGCTATGCAATTCTTAATAAGTAAGAACGAATAAAGTTTTATAACGAAACACAATTACTGATATTTGATTACGGTAATTGTAAGCGACGATATAACAGTAAAGGAACAGTTACTAATGATAACAGTTACTAAGAAGTCTTATGAACTTATAAAAAAAAACATTAATTTAGAATAGTTACTATACTTAAATGAACCTTTAGTAGCAATAAATAATAGATCATTCAGCTGTCTAGTTGACATGATGGAAGCAAATTTGCAAAAGTAATTTTTTGAAACTTAGATTTCACCTTTTCTAAATATAATTAATGATAATGTGGACCTTTATAGATAGTCCGTATAATTATCAGCATATTTTTAACCATTAAAACTGCAATGAAAATACTAAAACGAACCTTGACCACCATCAAAAATGTCTTCATTTCATAGGATTTTTAAAAATAAAATAACAATTTGCATAACGTTTAATGCTGATTACGATGGTGAAATCAGTTTTTCAGTAAAAGTTAAGATAAATAATGAATTTTTAAATACTTGAAATAACTATCAGTTGAAAAATTTTGAACGAATTTTGCTGGTTAACTTAATTACTAAGTTAATACCAAAATCGAATTTTATGTAAAGGTTGAATCAAATAGGACTAACATTGTGAACGTGAGTTTTGCATACACACACACACACACACACGCACACATTTTAACAATCATTAAAAAATGATTTAGAGGTCAGGATCGGTGCTCATTACAAGGTAACGATTCTTAACATAGTGGCAACTCATTCATTAAAATTCATTTTCCAAGGAAAATTCGTTAACTATATTACCATAAAATCTGTTACACGGATTTTGAAAGAAATTTTTGATTTTTTTGGTTTTCTTTGTACCGTGGACTGTATCTGAACCAACTTTTCTAAAACAATAAATAAATTTGAGACAGTTTGTGCAATATTTTCGCAAAAAAGGTTTTTTTGACGCAATTTGAAGCAGCTCACTTTACAAAATCCGTTTTCAACTGAAAACAGAAGCGGTCAAAAGTAAAATTTTTGGTATCAAAAAGATACGCAATGTTTGGTATCTGCTTAAAGGTGGCATACTTCGCTTAAGGTTGTGAAATTAGAATGTTATAAAGGTGCAATATGACGACAACGAAAAGTTAGGACTTTCGTAAAGTATGTAGCAACTCCAAAGTTGATACTAGAGATCACAGGAATGTGTGAGAAACTGCCTTATTATACTTAAAACTTTTTATAAAATATATAAAAATACTTAATACTTTTAACATCTGCCAACTTATCGGAAGCGATTTATAGAATTTGATAATGTATTTAGATAATAAAAATCTGTAACAGCAGATACATGTGTTATATAGGTCAACTATACATTATAACATCTGAAAGTAAGAAACAGTTACACCAGTAAGTCAGTATTCTCTGAAGACATTGTCTGGACGTATATTTCTGTCGTCCAATAAGCTAATGTTACCAATAATGAGTTTTTGGTTCCATTAAGGGCGAAATACATTCGTAGGGGTGGTCACGCCATGGCATATCACGTTACCCCTCCTCCCGTGTCTCTTGCATTATCTAATGAAGTTTTGAATAATAGAGAGCCGCCGCCGGTAAAACTTAATTTGTTCTTGTGATTGAGCGCCGACTGTTCATATTCCGGACGCCAAAAAAATTGTTTCCTCACTTATCTTACAAGTAAACAATAAACACAAAATAACAGACCAAGCAACCGTCTCGAACGAAAAACAAATTGAAAATTTCGAACAAAACATTATTTATATTATACGCTTTTGAAAATGTAATTTCACCGTCATAATCGGTGTATGAATTAGTTTTAATTTTTTTTAAAAACGACATTAAAAATAAAAAATGAACCCTGACCGCCGTCATATATTCATTTCTATATTTTAAGCGTACAAAATGCCGTTTTACGCAGGTTTTCAACGGTGAAATCAATTGGAAAAAAGCGTAAGACAAGAAAGTGATGATTTTCTTAAATAATTATAATAGCCTCCATTTTGAAACCGTTAGACAGATCTTGATGATTAACAAACTAATACAAGCTGTTAATTTGCAAATTCTTCCAACAGAGCATTTCTAATGGAATTTATGTTACATATTTGTAATAATAAATGATATATAATTTATATAAATGAAATTTTTAATTTTTTTAACTTCAAAATTGTTATAAGTATTATTAGCAAATTTCTATTGGAAAATGTGTAGCCATCCTGATAAGGCGTAGACTCGGGAACTTAAAAATGAGCTAGATCTAGCTCAGGTTCAATTTTTCAGGGGATCGTTGTGTGTGTGTGTGTGTGTGTGTGTGTGTGTGTGTGTGTGTGTGTGTGTGTGTGTGTGTGTGTGTGTGTGTGTGTGTGTGTGTGTGTGTGTGTGTGTGTGTGTGTGTGTGTGTGTGTGTGTGTGTGTGTGTGTGTGTGTGTGTGTGTGTGTGGTTAGCACGCTTATGTTTAGTCTGATATTGCATACACGCGGCACAAATACAGATTTTTATATTAGCTTGAACAATTTCGTTAAATTGTAGTAAAATATGTTTAACAGTTTCAAAATTGGCGGCCATTTGAAATTTAAAAATACCCATAACCTTTTTGTCTAAACCTGTTTAGAAAATATAATTTTACCACCGTCATCAGCACAGTTAAAAGTTGCACCGATAAGTATTTTGAATTTTCAAAATTTCAAATATTTTTTATATTTTCAATGCAATTTGAAAGTTTATAATGCTAATTTATGCAGATTTATGATTATGATGGTGAAATATGAATTTAAAAAAAAATTTAAAACACTTTTGGAAATTTGCTTCTATTACGTCAGCGAGACAGCTGCGTGCACTGTTAGTTGCATTTACTGTTATACTATCCAGCACATGTAACCATGTTGGAGGCTTGTGTTGCACGGCAGACTAATATATAGTTTTATTGCCTACCCTGCGCCTTAAATCTAATTTGCCGTAATACAACACTGTGGCTGCTCAGCCGCATCTGTACGAAGCAGGAAATAATCACGTTAACGTGATGGTAGCAAATATTCAAAAATATTTTTCTTTAATATCCATTTATTTTACCATCATAATTAGCAATAAAATATGCATATATTAACATTTTCAATTTTAAAATTAGGCAATATATTAAAATTGGTCAAAGTGGATCATGATAAAATTTTGATCTGTATGGTTATTTATAAAGTGTTCAGTATCAAATTTGAAATAACGGAAGAAAGTGTTCAAAATCAAATACAAGTATGTAAAATATGTTTTAGTGATCGCGGCCGAAAGCCAAAAGAAGAAAATCCCCGAAGCGAGGGGCAGAGTGACCATTATTTACTTACAAGGAACACGATCCCCAAAATAACCGAGCTAACGTTATGCTATTAAATAACAAACACACTGTCCGTAACAGAGTTAGTTCCGCCATATTTGGCAGCAATGGTGCGAGTGTGTGTTTGTATGTGTGTGTAGGAAAAGGAATTTCATGCATGAACAAGCAGTGTTTACAGTGTTGCCGATGTGATGCGGCGATCTGGCAACGCGCCCAACACAATCGCTTTATTATCCAGTGTATATATCGGAAAAAATCTATCGATTAGTCAGACTGCATTTGTTCAGTCACTCTGGTAATAATGAAACTGTTGTTGGAAACGATTCGATTTATGAACAATTTTACGCTTGTGTAGAGAATTAATTTACGATAAAAATAATTTAATAACTAACATCGCGTTAAACAATAAGTTCCAGATAGAAATTTAGTTAACATCGATTTCTCTAAGTGCCGAGAAGCAGGTTTTATTGATAGCTCCAAAACCATGATTTTGTTGGTGATGTGTTGCTAAAAGTACCTATAAACCTGCGTTTTGTGTGGGTGAGTATGTATACTCATGTTTTGTGTAAAGTTTAAATCAAATAGGACTATCATTACGAACGTCCTGAAATTACACTAGTAAGTCACCTACTGTGTGTTTGTGTGTGTGTGTGTGTGTGTGTGTGTGTGTGTGTGTGTGTGTGTGTGTGTGTGTGTGTGTGTGTGTGTGTGTGTGTGTGCGTGCGTGTGTGTATATATATATATATATATATATATATATATATATATATATATATATATATATATATATATATATATGTGTGTGTGTGTGTGTGTGTGTGTGTGTGTGTGTGTGTGTGTGTGTGTGTGTGTGTGTGTGTGTGTGTGTGTGTGTGTGTGTACATGCGCGTGTGCGTGCGTGCGCGCACACTTGATTCAAATACTTGAGTCAAACTTTAAACAAAACATAAGCAGCCTATACGTACTCACCTACAAAAAGTAGGCTCATAGGTACTTTTATCAATACAATGAAATTTATTCTAAATTGTCGGAACTAATTTTCAGAAAAAATTGTTTTGATTATTTTTGAAGTGAATTTTTTTTAGCCGCGCGAAGGAACGTACAAACTTACAATAGCACAAATGAAATGTCGAAAATCAAAGATCGTCAAGCTTGTTAAGTAAATGTTATTAGTATTAGCTAAGTGAAGGGAACTCGGTGGTCGATATGGCTAAAGCACCGGTCAGTCTGCAGCGTCTCTAAACTGCGCACCTTAAGCTTCAGTTACTCCCGTTGCTTTTCCCTTACCGTTTACACTGATCTTGCATCCTCATTAACCTAACTGTCATCAAAAAAGAAATGAAATCTTACCATTGAGCTAATTGTTCCATGCATTGTTCGCTTAACGCAATAATCTCTGCTTTTGAAACTAAGGTACGTGATTCAAAACTGGCTGCTGACTAGGTAAGTTTAATCTCGTAATACATATTTAAACGATTATAACCGATATCATTATCCCACACAACCAGCCAATATAAAACAATACTGCTTGTTTTCACTTCATTTAGTTAGTCTCCGATTGCCGCCGAATTTATTTTCTGTTTTGAATTTTTGAGCGAGAACGAGGGTATTAACAATAAACATCTGTATCTAAACGTACAAATAAATTCCAAAATATTCATTTCTCAATCAGTTTTACCCACACAAATTTGAATTTAACAACAACAAATAGTTTTTCCCGTCCACACGTTACTTACTGCAGTTACGGCAAAACAAAGCGGTAATTACTCAACGCGAACATTACCTTCGTTTTATGTCTCACTATAACTAGGTGCATTAACGTTACCGGAATAGACTTAACGCTAATACTACTTTCAAAGTTTGCACTTCCTGTTTGAGTTATTGCTATTACATAAAACACGGGCAGTTTAATGTGTTGCAGCGCGAGTCAAACGTTAGGCACATTTTATGTCCTTCTTAAATCATCCTGAAAATACAGGCAACATCCTTAATTTGTATAATGCGAGTTGTAACAACACCGCACGGCCTATATTCATACTTAATTGTATTCCGAGATGTTGTAAAAGCCATCATAGTAAGATCCAGACTCGGGAAATTAAACGAACGCCTGGCACTTATTGAGGGATCGTTAACAGTTTCAAAAAGACGACCATTTCAAGTCTTTGAAAATACAAAACGTTTTTTGTTAAACACTTTTGAAAATCCGTTGCGTTTAGGAATTTTTTGTCGACGGTCAGGGTTCATTATCGTATTTTCAATGTAATTTACTTGGTTGGTCATTTATCGGTTTATCCATTTACTCTGCACAAACATAATCAATAAGTACATGACATTATGTATATCCTTCACATAGAAACTATTTGATATATTATCCCAACCGGAAATACAGTGAACACTAATCCAGCTTGCAAAGTTTGAACTTCCTGTTTGAGTTAGTACTTTTACATAAAAGTTTGGATTAAACGAGTTATACTTCAGCCCTCCCCCCACTCCGGATAATTCGGGTCGGATTAGACCTTGGAAATTTGGGTTTATAAACATTTAAAATTTATTTCTTATAAAACTGGGTCAGATGGTTCATTAACATATATACTCAATATTTTAGCTGGAATGTTAAGGTGATTTTGGTAAATGTGACTTTTAAAACTGGTGTCAATTCTCGACAGTATAATTACAGGTCAGGATGGAATGTGAGGCTTCACAGAGGAAATTTATCTTTTGAGTCTTTTCTAGTAGATTTTATAATAGTACCGGCATGTAAACGTGAAGTTAAAAAATGGACAACTAAACGATATTTTATTGCAATTTTTACTATAAAACTAGAGGACGAGGAATCGGTGTTAACGAAAAGGGTAAATTTGACGGAAGTAACTGAAGTCTCGAACCTACGAGTACGCTAATTTAAAGTACGCTAGTTCAGATATCGGTATCTAAGCCACATCGATTATCAAGCCTTGTTCTAAAGTTAAGTGACGATATGACGGATACATGCTGTTTGTAGGCTACTCTTGTACTTGTAATTGTAATTGTAATTGTAATGTGTTTTTGTATTGATTTAAACATGTTAACTATTTTTTTAAATTGAATTGAAAGAACACTCTTCTTACCCTACATTATAACCCTAAAGAAACTATTATAAAACTTCATTTTGCTCTAAAGAAGAAAAGTATCGGGACACATCGTATACACACTGAAAAGGAAATTCACTGCGAGACAGTTGAGCCGAAGTTATTTTACGCAAAGAATAAAACCGCAACACATTTATTCACAATTTCGCGATGGGGTGTTTTAGGGCGTTGCCAGATATCCAATGATAAGATTAAAATACGTTACAGTCTTGCCAAACACACACGCTAACCTACGCAATAACATATTGTCTGAGGCAGATGGTACGACATTTTCATGTCTTAATGTTGGTAAACGTGTATTGTGTTCACTAAATTGGATTCCAAATAGAAGTGAAATGGAAAGTCGATTTACCAGTACCTAACGATTCATATTATGCAACTCTTTTTAACAGCCAGAAAATTCCCGCTGAAGTTTTAATGAAAATGTTATATTGCTGTAACAAAAGAGGGCGATAAAAGTTATTGGGAAATGCTAACTTAAACTGAACTGAAATCTTTCTGCTCGTTTCAAATAAATGTGTTCCGTCAGTTATTGTTTTGTTCATTTTGTTTTATTGTACTTTTCATTTATTGTATTTGTGTTCATTTAATTTAACAAATAAATAATTTGACGGATATATTTATCAGCTATTTAAAGTTAAATTTAAATAATTGGGAAAATATCAGGAGATGTTACGATTCTTTGGACACTAAAAGTGGCAAAGTAAAAAATAGTCTAAGCATAAAAATTAACAATAGAGAAGAATGGGGGCGGAGATTAATAGTTAAGGGAAGTACATCCAAAGTTAGTCTAAACTGTGCGGAAGTTTTGCTGACTAAACAAATAAAAAATAAAGGTCAGAAATATTTATGACAATGTATTATTTTTGCACATTTTCATTTCGCCCTGAAAATAGTGAAATTTGTAAGCTGCTGAAAAATCTAATTCTGTACTTACATCTGGTGGAACCTTGTTTTGAAAATACCGAGCAACGAAAACTAAATTTTATGACCTGTAATGCAAGTCCATTACATATTTTATTGATTTATTTTCATTGAAATAATGCCCAAAAATGTTCCTCAGCACGATCAATAGTAAGAAACTGACAAAATTTATAGTCTACAGATGAGATTTCTGAAATTAATGAAACTGAAAATTCATCTTCCGGGTTTCCCATGGATTTGAATTTTTCAGCAGTTAAAGTAATAGAGCAGAATATCCCTTCTCCATTTTGATTAATAATAATACTACCGTTTTTTAAATGAAGGTTTCAATGTAAAAAAATATATAAATATTTTAAAAGTAATATGAATTTTTGAAATAAAAGTATCCTAAATTTTTTTTGAAACAAATAAATTTAAGTTTCTTTGTACAACAAAAAATATAAGCTACTTGTTCATTTTTTCTACTTATGTAAGCCTATATTTCTTACATTTAATTTCAATTTTATGTAGTTTTCATTTTAAATTGTACATACAATTTTATTAATACTACTTAAATATTAGAAATTCGTTAATAACGTACGGCAGTGTATACAGTTAAATTTAAAAAAATTACAAAATTTATGAAAAACAAGAAATGTACTGAAGAGCAAGAGTTTACAGTGCTGTTTTTGTTTGACCTCGAGGGAGGGTTTGCTTGGGGTTTGTACAGCACCAAGGGTAACCGCAGCACCAACAATGGTTTAGAATGCAAAGCAAAATGTCACCGTATATCCTTTCAGTTTTGTACAAGGTGATACCACAAGCTTATATTTATAAACTGTTGATTTTACCCCACTCCTCTATTGGGGCCGACATTTTGAGTTGACTATATAACAAACGCTTTCTTAAATTCATTTAACAAAAGTATTTAAAACTGCTTAAAATCGTATTTAAAAGTATTAAACGCATCATTAAATCGTTTCATCCTACAATGTCTAGTTTTATTGCGAGAAGAAAGCACGTTTATCTATAAATAAATTAAATGTTTGGGGAATTGAGCACTAAGTTTCTCCATTTACTAATATTGTCGCACAACAATCAAGACATAACAAAACAAAGTCTAACTTTACAGTTGTATTTATTTATTTTTAGGTTATAAACTTCGACATATAAACAGAAACGTACAGCGCATGCCCAGTACATGTCGGTATTACAGCCGCAATAAAATACGCCAATCTATCCTAGCTACGGACATAAAAGTATCTGTATTGCCGACACGTAGCTCAAGAAGGGCAGCCAACTGTTCAAAGAAATAATTCCCTCAGTTTTTTAAATTTACATTCAATAACACTTTTACGAATGAACGGGCAAAGAAAGTCGATAAACAGTGGAAGACTTTAAATACGTGTGTTTTATGAATAGGCTTTACGTAAAAGTATTTTATTTAATGCTACTTGAGCAGGTCCATAAATATTTTACGAAAAGGCTTAATGGATTTATATGTATGTATTTTTTATATATTACATGAGGATTTTTTATATATATATATATATATATATATATATATATATATACTATGTACGTGTGTGTTATTAAACGGCAACATTGTAAACTTATTCGCAAAATATTTAAACAGACTACACACAATGGCGGACACAAAATTTGACAAATGATTAATACGCAGTCATCAAGAGTTGTATTGTTCAGCGGCTGAGCGCGGGGACGTAGCTTCGCCTGTTTGCTCCGATATCGTCGAATAATGATTACAAAGAGGATGTTTTCTTGTCGCAGTTTTGGCGTCATTGTGGTCCAATGGGTGTGAATGAAGCAAAGCTTTGTTATGCGTAAAGTTAGAACATTGTAATCATTTCCTCGCTTGAAAATCGTTGGATTGTAATATATTTTTAGAGTTTATAGGTTTGCTGACCCCTGTCATCTCGATCAAAAGATATATTGTGCAACTAGGGTCTTGGAGACCCTAGATTGTCTTGGAGACACAGGTGCCCTCATTGATTTTGAGCAGTCACACTGATTAGCTCATTCTGATGGAAACCTTCAGATTCCCAAAACACTCCTGCTAGCAAGAGTAATGCAATCATAAATTACGAGGCGTACAGTTTTGTTTTATTTTCTGTTTAAGTGCAGCTTGAGAACACACTGCCCTGTAACCATACATTCTCATGGTTTTCCTGTGTTACCCTTTTCCCAGAATCATAATGTGCCTGACCAACAGCCCTCTAGTCTTAAAGTGCGTCAGAAACTAAGCCTCTTGGATCATAGTTCAGTAAACTGATGCCCTCAAGGAGTTTTAGTCTACTAATTAACTAATTTTGGTGGAAGCCTTCGTGGCCCCAGAACACTCCTGCTGGCAAGAGCCATGAATTCATAAAAAACGTGGCGTCAGTTTTGCCTTCTCTTATAACCCACAAACGACGTACTGGCAAATGTTTAACCTGTTTATGTGCACCCTGAGAACACAGTGCCCTGTAATTACATATTCCCGTGGTTTTCCTGAGTTATCCTTTTCTCAAAATCGTAATGTACCTGACCAACAGCCCTGAAGTCTTAAAGTGTGGTTACCGTCAGCCCTGTCGTCGAAGTAGTAATGGTCGTGTTTCTCACACTCAAGTTTCGAACCCCTGAACCGACTTCTGCTTCAAGATTTCATTGACATTTAAAAGCCTGCATTATTTAAGATAAGCCATTCCACTGGTCTAACATATTTAACCCATCTCTTCTTCCACTGAGCGTCTTTACATTCTACAGCGATTCCCTGCTTGTGGGTACTACTGGGTTAGATTCAGCTCTAATTTCGTCCCTTCTATCATTTTTTCACTCTTAGGTCTACTTTTGCCAGTTTCCAGGGATTTCAGGACTTTGAAGGACTAGGAAAATAAAATGCACACTCATACAGAGCCCCGCATGCAAGGTTAGAGCAAGATTTAAACTGGAAGTCGCTTCATATCCACAAACCTATTAGCAACACAACCTGTAGCATACACTGACCAACCTTGGCTTGAAATATTAATAAACTAACTAGAAAATAAACAGGATAATCGATTCAATCACTAAAATTAGATTAATCGAATACTACTGGATACTGTAGTATTCGATGAACAAAATTTATAATTCAAATAAAATAAAAACTATTAAAATAAAATACATTTACGTTTAGTGTATAAAAGAACCGAAGAACCAGCTCAGTGGTTTAGGTTGATTTTAAGTTTTTAGAAAAGAGAATAAAATTTAAAAAAATCTCTTATTGAACCAAAAATAAAAAATCATTTATTATATTTTCCTTTCTTTTCCTTTTTTTTATTTTAATTACGATAAATCTTTCGAAAAAACGATACATGATTTTTATTTTTGGTTCAGTAACAGAAATTTTTTTCTTAAAAATTATAACTATATGTACTGTATATTATTAAATAATAATTTATAACATTTATTTTTAATTATTTTAAATAATGTGAAGTATATTAATGGAAGTATAATAAAATTAAATACACCATTATATATCAATAGTTTAATATACATTATTGCATATTTATCAATATAAATTTGTACACTAACATGACGAAACGCGCAAAATCCAGCATCACAGCCAGCCCTAAACATAATACGTGGTAAAATATTATTCCTTAAATTCCAACCACTGTCCAAAATGGATAAATACACAAGAAAGACAAAGTTATGAACGAAATTATCCGAACTGAAATTTCACAGTCCACAAACATGTTTAATGTGACTAAAAGTTTTACGGTTTTCAACACAATGTGATATTCTTTACGGTTGTCACATTATAAGCACTAGTATTACATTACATAGGCAGGGCTCAGCCCCCTTTACTGACCTGCACCTCCAGAGCGTGATAAGCGACGATTAAGCCCAGCAACACCACCGTGGACACGGAGATCAGTGTTTTCAGCGCTGTTGAGTAGAAGGACGCCTGCAAAATATAATACAAATTTCAGTTTTGTTAGAATTTAAAATAATTGAGAGACGCATCTGTCTCACTAACGTGATAGAAGCGAATTTCCAAAAACCAACAATATCGCAATATTATTTCTACATTACAATTTTTTGCAAATCCTATTTGACCACCGTAATCTTTAGCCTACTACAATCTGCATAAATTAGTATTTTAATCTTCCAAATCGCATTTAAAAAAATGTTTGCATATTTTGACTCTAATTAACTTGTCCAAAGAAAATCGGGTTTTGAGTGCACGCACGCACACACACCCCCACAAACGTTTTATTACATATACATGTATATATATATATATATATATATATATATTATATATATTATAATATATATGTTATGTATATATATATATATATATATATATATATATATATATATAACAACTAATCAGTTGTTATATATCTCTGATCTCTACTTATATGATCAGTGCATATTTCGAGAACCTCATTCTGAATTTTACCGCTCCAATAGCTCATTTTCCATAGAAAATTCGCTAATACTTAACCGTAATAGAAGTATTGTATTTTCTTATACAAAATAGTTTTAAATAAATAAATGAACCCGTATAATTAGTCACGAAATCCTGTGAACAAGGTTTTGTTGTGGAGTGTACAGTGCACATTGTATTTACAGCTGAAGGTTGGTTGAAGGTCAACTGTAAGTTCAATACTACACTTAAAGTTCATAGGGCCTTCTATTTAAAGTGTATTGTCCCATTTACGTTCACAATACACAACCCTTTATTCTCAAGAACCACACTTCACCAGTCATTTTATTACGTTGGTAATGTATCGTTAGCGTTCAAACGGTAAGTTGATAACAATTAATATTGTCAATGCGGAAAATGTATTGATAACTTTAAAACTTTAACAGCTTATTTCCTATAAAAGCTAAAGAAACAACCTGAAACTTATTTCATAAAAAGTTGTTTTCCACCTTTCTTATAACAAAAACATTTAAGTACTTTAAACATTCTACGGTGTAAAGTTGAAAGTATAAATTTTATTGTATTTTCTGAAGCTTAAAATATAACCGAGTTATATATTATTATTTTATATATTTCAAAGCTGCTAATCTCGACAACACAAACAATTTATACATTTTGTCCACTCTACTATATAACATACGAACCCATACTATCTAAAATATTTAAAAATAACTCTATAAGAGCGTCTTCCATTATAGGACTGTGGAGATGATGACATCTAATTATCATTAACTGGTCACATTATCAACTCAATTAGACTAATGAGTACAAGGGATCAAAGTTAAAGGGCACTATAAACCTTACGGCAGTAACTGTAATCTCGAACCTACCACAGTGTCTTAGCCACCTCGATCACCAATCCTGAGGTAGGATAAAATTTGGCTCAAATGAACATTCGAAACGTATGGGTCATACAATTACTCAATATAGCCTATTTGTTCACCAACTATTGGCAAAAAATTAAAACAATCAGCTTGTATAGGTTTACTGTTAATTTAGTTTCTGTGTTAAATTTTTCTGAAAGAACAATGCTACTGTGTTTAAAAACAAAAACAATTAACTAACCGGACCTATACAGGAAAAAATCCTATGTAAGAATATAATTATTTATATATTCATTAATACGTTTACGTAATTACTTAATCATTTATTTCTACATTACTACGTTACTTAATTACTTATTTCTTCATTAATACGTTAAATAATTATTTAATTCTTCATTAGTACGTTACGTAATTAATTACATTTTCATTACTGCGTTACTTAACTTATTTTTTCATTAATACTTTACTCAATTACTAATGTTTTAATTATTACTTTAATTAATTAATTCTTCTTTACTAAGTTATGAATTACCTTATTCCTCATTAATACTTTATTTAATTACTTATTTATTCAATAATACTTCACTAATATTTTAATTATAACTTTAATTAATTACTTCATTCTTAATTACTACGTTACATAATTACTTAATTCTTCATCACTACTTTACTTAATTAATTAAGTGTTTATTACTATTTTAATTAATTACTTAATTCTTTAGTACTACTTTACATAATTATATACTTCTTCATTACTAATTTAATTAATTACTTAATTCTTCATTACTACTTTAATTAACTACTTAACTGTTCATTACTACTTTAATTCTTCATTACTAAGTTATTAATTACTTAATTCTTCATTTATAGTTTAATTAATTATTCAATTCTTCATTATTACTTAACCTAATTACGTAAATCTCCATTAATACTTTAATTAATTACTTATTAATTCATTTTAGTCAACTGAAACTGCAACAGATTCTAGACGACATTTAATTTCAAAAACTTCATTGTATATAAACACGTAATATAAACCTTACCTACGTATTTCTTTGAGTTTATTTCTGGAACAATTCAAGTCACGCAACATACAATCCATTACCAATTAATATTAATTTATTTAAATACGTTTATTTTTAAATTCAAATATTTCATTTCCTGTTTCAAACTCAAGCTATAATTGTACGTTATTTAATAATTATGTAACTGGATTTTGTTTCTAATATCTCCTTATACAAGAAGTAGCCTTCAATAAACCTGAATAATTACTCAATATTAAGAGTACATATTTATAATGCATTCTATACATAAAGCGTTATATCATTTTTATTTCAAGTTCGAATTCAGTTGACTGAGATATAGACAAAAAGTATATGTAAGAAAGGTATGAATAATTCAAATAACAAAAGAAAATAATATCACTTGTTGTTGTTTATTTGTAAGAAAAAAAACTCTACTCTTCATTTGACTTCTAAATCACTATAGTCTGTTCAACATTCAAACAAGGCGTTGTGTTACACGATATAGACCTACTATTCATTTAAAAACATTATACACTTTGGAGTAAAGTGCGAGAGTTTTACATAAAATATGTCTGATTTGTGTTTCAGTAAAAGACAACCTTGTAAAAACAGAATGAAAAAATTGGAAAATTATAGGATTCTATCTAATTTTGGTAGAAAAATGTAACAGTTAATTTATTCTCTTTTTAATGCTAATGACGAAAACGGAAAATTACAAGAAATTGATCTAAAGAAACGTTTATAACTAGCATTTTCGAAACAAATTACATAATTTTTTGTATAACGAACTTTTGTATAATATTACAAAAGAAAAATTTATATATATATATAAACTTTGAACCCCCAACCCTATAAATGAATACTCTATAACTATTTCAACAACATTCCAAATAGCTAACACAATACAAACAAGCTGTTAATTAAAACAAAAGTAATTGCAATAATGACTTGTGTATTTGTTAATTCCATAATATATAACATCGTGTATGTTAATAATTAAAAATGTTTTCATTTCTAATTATTGATATTCATGTTAATTAAACAAAGGCAATAAAGATAACCTCAGTTGAAAAAAATTATGGAAGGAACACGTGAGGTTTTAAATCAGTTAAACTTATTTATGAAAAGGTTACCTTTACACCTTAAACAACAACGAACAAGACTGTCTCGAGAAGAAACATTTTACAGAGGTTTCGTCAAAATCTTATTTCATCTTCAAGGCGGTTCTCGCTTTGAATCTGAAGTCGAACTGAAGGTAACTTTCACATGGTAAAGGCCTGTATGGCGCAAAGAGAAAGTGGGCTGGCTTTAGCTGACTTAGAATGAACCGCTATTAACGAACATTAGCACGGCTATTAAGACGGCTGATATACGATTGCACTCAATTGCAATACATTTGAGAGTAATCCTCCAAATTGCAAGTAATTTTGGGGCGTCGTCTTTCCTAATTGAAATAGAAGAAATAAAACGATTTAAGTAGGCGAATGAAAGGGTTTTTACTATAAAAATATCAAGACGAATAAAGTAAATTTAGGTAATTTTATTTTGTACACAGTAATGTAGTAATTATTAGTTCAAGAAGATCGTACAGCATCAGCCTTCACAAACTATCTAACTTCAGTTATTTTTATCGAAAAAATTCGGTTTAGAATCTAAAGACAAGCTTCAGTCAAATTTCGCAAAATCGATTTATTTTCTCAAAAATTTTAATTATATGTGAAAAGCTATAATTCAAGTTTTATATGTGTATGTATATATTCCTGTATTTGGGTTGTACCATGATGACCACTGATAAAAATGAGCTAGGAACAAAGCAATATGTAAATGTGCAGCAACAATAATAAAGAGAACCAAATGACAAGGCAGAGCAGAAGTGTTTCAACCAGCGCTATCTGTGGCCGTGGCTGTGAATTAATGATTTCCTTTCATCGATTCCGTTCTCTGCTGGTACAGAAAGCCGCGGTTTGACAGTTTGAGATTTTCTTCATCAGAACCTGATAAGAGCCTGTCTGCGCCAAGTCTTGGCGGTGAAAAATGGCGGAGTGCTTGTAGGAAAAAATTGAAGACTGATTGTGGAGGCCGATAACTCAGTGAATTCGTTCACGAGTAGGCGGAAAGTATTTGTGTTGTGAATATATTTAGCAAAATGTATTTTTCTCAAGTATGTTTTTGAACAAAAATAGGCTGATATTAAGTTATTGTTAAGCTATTGTTCAAAGAACAGTAGACGTCACAGTCTAATTGCCTTGTCTCCGCTCTATAATAATTTAACAGGTAGCTGAAATACTTAGAAAGAAATGTTACCATCTTTATTGGAAATTTAATCCTCTTTCCATATGAAACAGTCAAAATTGTGATAATTTTTGCATTTTAGCTAGTTTTACAGATAACACCCAGCAACTACTATTGTCATCATTAAATCAGAGGCCGCCATCTTGTAACGGAAGTGTATAGGAAAAACGTTACACACGTCGTTCGATTGTTAACAAATTAAAAACAATCGGTCAATGCGTTGGGCCAAAATTGTGTAAAACCGTCATTATAAATCAGATGCCATTTTAAAACGCAAGTGTGTGGAGAAAAATCTTACACAAACAGTCGTACCAAACTTCAAAACAATCGGTCAATGCGTTTGGCCAAAATTGTGTAATAAACACTGAAACCAAATGACGAACGTTCGAGTTGAAACAAAGACCGTTAAATACAAATAAATTTAAGACATTTAAATGTCTTAAAGACATTTTAGGTGATTTAAGACATTTAAAGATCATTTAAAGACAATCTTAAATTTTTATTTGTTTCAAATGCTGGACTGGTTTAACTGCGTATTTTTTAAAATTAGACAATGAAACATTGAAACTGACATTAGTATAAGACTGAAACCCGAGTCCTTGAACTATACACTGATCTTGAGAAAAGGTTTCGAAGCGCGGTCAGGATTAATTTACAATGCAATTTGAAATAATTAAACAATATTTTCTGCAGATTTAAAGCTGGTTATGATAGTGAAATCTGATTTCTTTAAACTTGTAATAAAATATAGTTTTGAAACACAGTGAGAAAACTATTTATTTTTGTATACCTTCAGGAACTCTATCAACTTTAAACTGTGCAAAATTGGGGTAACGTGTTGGTTTCGTACACTCCTTCCCGAAAAAATCAGGATCTGAATTTCAAAAAAGCGTACTTAAACCTACAGTTAAATAAAGTTTCTCAAATTCTCTAAAAACTAACAATGGTTATTTCCTCAATTTATTATTAAAACTTAAAGTTTGTTTTGTTGCAAATTAATTACTTCTATTTCCGTCGCCAATCTTCAAACATAACTAAAATTTGAGCAAAATCTGGTAGTTTTTACTACAAAAAACCATTTTGGGTATTATTGACGGAAAAAAAGAAACTTCTCATAATTTATTAAAACCGGAATAGAGGTTTTGGCTATAAAAGAAACGATTACGCCAATAATTGTCTCTGTATTATCAGTCTTATTATTGTCTTATTATTAGTTGTATTATTGTCTGTATATTATCAGTCTTACTGAGCCCCAACAATGGCGGTAGCAGTGTTATCTTGGTTGGGTGTAGGCCTACATCACTGAAGCAGATATCCAGTATTTACCCTCTTACAGCTTGTGCACTACACTCGTGAAGACGCAAATTTAATTACAGTATTTAAAGTAACGATGTTTGTAGGACAGCGCTTATATCAAAAACCTCTCCATTCCTCCTCCCCCGCCTGACGCTGTGCTTCAGTGTTGTATCAAATCAACTTATACAGCAACCTTACGATTTTCTGTACAAAGACATTATCAATTCTAGGCTGAGAGCAAAATACTTTTAAGTAAATATTATATCTCTAACCCGGGAAGCAATAATGACTACCAAGGGTGCAACTAGGTAATATTATCTTATCTGACGGAATATATTTCCTCCACCGCCATCTCGTGGCCTCTCCTGGGAATTACCATTCAAATGTTATTGTAGAAAATTGTTCTTCAATAAAATGTCTTCAAAGTTACTGAATACAGTGTTAACAAATAATATACATTACCTATTTTTACTTGTACTATATACACTTCATGTAAGCTGGAGAGAGTGTGAACTAAGTAAAGAGTGTGCTGAAAGTACGGTACTACGTACAAATTGTCCAAGAATTGTTCTAAAGTTTATAAAATGCAATGAGGTTTTTGACTAACAAAGACATGGCAGAATATTCTTAATCAATTGCCTGGCGCTCTGATGCGCTCGATAGCTTTTCCGTGAAATTTTACCGGTAATCGTAATATTTGGGGAAATGTCACTGGACCAGTATTATTGAAAATTGTATGCTATTTTGTATTTGAAACGTTAGAGAAATCCTAAAGCGATCTATCCATTCATAGATCTTGCTTCTACTCAAACAACTCTCTCCATATTGCTTCTGCATTCAACGAATGTAGCTGGTTTCACACCTTCCGAATTGAGAAAACGTATCATTTGTGGCATTTCTTCCTTGGTGCAATCTGACAGACGTTATGAGTTATTAAAAAACAATCAGTGCTGACATACTTGTGATTTGGAGGGAAATTTAAATTTCCCTTTACTTTTTGACTTGTAAAGAACTGTATTAGAACTGTAAAGAATTTGTATTAGAACTGATAATTTCTCTGTAGTATTTAATTTACCACCATTCATTGGACTTGGTGGACTCAATGTCAGTCGGAGGAATAGAGCAATATTTGACATAAGCGCTGTTCTAAAAACATTATGATTTTAAATACTATATTTTTATTGTACTTGCTATTTATTCTATAATAGAAAATCTTTTAAGCCTATTCCAAATTTGTTCGTGAAACGAATTAAGTAACTTAAATACGACCAAAATATGATAAAACGATTCTGATAAAAAAAAAAACATTATTTTCCAGTTTTCACCGTTAATTTCCCAACCAGATTTTAATTAGAAACAGTTAACTGTTATAAAGATTGTGTAATGATTTTAAACAATATCTTATCCGTATCGTTTAATTAAGCTAAAGTGATGCCTTAAGGCATCAATAAATGCAGTGTTATAATCATGTAACAAATGCGTGTCACGTGACTCCACCTTCGCAACTATTTCCCAATGTTGCCATGGAAACAATAATGTAATATGGACTGCGCATGCGTACTTGCAAGTTCTTGTTAACTTATTGCTCTGCTCTGTTATTTATGTAGTTAAGTGAATGTTTCAGGAGATGTAACTAACGTGTGACGTCATTGAACAACATGGAATTATGCTTGAAAATAGTTTTACCATTTTATATTACGTTGATCAGACGTTTTTTCTGTATAATAAAGGCTTAATTTTACACACGCACACATACATACATAAATACATACGTACGTACATACGTACGTACATACGTACGTACATACGTACGTACATACGTACATACATGTACATAATATGTATGTACATACATAATATGTATGTACGTACATACGTACATACATACATACATACGTACATACATACATACATACGTACATACATACATACGTACATAAATACATATATACATACAAACATACATACATACATACATACATACATACATACATACATACATACATACATACATACATACTTACATACAAATACATACATCACACACACACACACACACACACACACACACACACACACACACACACACACACACACACACACACACACATATTAGTTTGTTTAGTGCCTATTAAAGCGAAAAACAAACTAATAATTTATGCTAATCTAACCTTCGTTCGTTTGCTTTGAGGAGTGTAATGACCGCTTTTATTGTGTTAGTGGGTTCGGTTTCAGTTTAAATACACTTATCAATAACTGATTCTTCCTCACTAGGATAGTACAATGCCCGACTAACGCAACGGGACTGTTATGTTTGATGTCTATACAATGCTTAGTTCATAGAATGATGGAGAGAGGTTAGGTCTCGTTTCCACTTTGTGTAATCTGGGCTGCATATTCCCGTGGGACAGATAGGCTTACAGGATGCGCACAATAGTGCCTGCGCGTTGGTGGCTGCCATTAGGACTAAAAATAAATCACATAAAAACGATGCACAAACTTTCAGACAATTTGTTTTTTTAAAACATTAATACACCAGACCCGGTTTATACCTGTTGCAAAAAAAACTTTGTCTTGATGTCGAAGGCAATTTAGAGCAATTTCTTTGAGATGGTCATTAATCTTTTTACCACTAAACACGTAGATGCGTCCAATCGTGACTAAATTGAGGAGTACTTTGTGGTACAGTTTGCCGATTGCGTCCTATCGATAAAAGAAACGATTTCTCAATATCGATCAGTCAGGTTTTAGAAGTCCTGTATACAGGTTCATAACTGAAGTGAATGTAGCCATTTTGAAACAAAAGACATTTCAACTGGCAATATTTAGTTATCTTTTTCAGTTTACTCCCCAATTTTCTCGTCTTTTATTCCAAAATTGATACAAAAAATTGAGTTCAGAATTTGCATACATTAACAAAACATTAACGAATTCTGATGACATTTCTTTTAGAATTAAAGATATTTTCGATTTTCGTCTAAACCTGTTCTTTTTTTATAAAATAGAGACTAATATGTTATATTCTAGTTTGTTTTTTGTATAAAAAAGGGGCTTAAAATCAAAATGTTTTAGAAAAATGAATTAAATGTCTTTCGATAGACTAATAAAAACTACTCTACACAACGCACTTCACTGAAGTCGCTCAGTTCGTGTATTCTCCAGAGACATGCACTGACACACACAGAACTCTAAAATACAGACATAGAATGAATGAATGCATAAATGACTTTCTAGAATCATTACTTACTATTGCACTGCGACCTTTTTGGGTCTTACACGCTTTTTACATTCCTGAGATGCTCAGTTACAGCGCCTATCAACCTTAGTGTTATCATAAAGTCTAGGATTCGGAGGGAATTATCCCTTCTAATTGGTGCGTTTACAATTTGTTATTGAGTGCTTGCAAACTTCAATATTATATTTTTTACTACTAATTCTTTTTCAATTTTCTTTACATTATGTTGATCCTTTTCACGGAGGTTGTGCCCTTTTTTGGGCATTTTTTTGTGCGGTGAGTTCCCGCTCATTTATTTACACTCTTACTTATAGGAAGATGAGTAGATAGATAAATTATGTTCGCCCACACACAGCTAGGGCGAGGTTAAGGTATAGGTTAACGCATGGGCAACGTTAAGGTACACTGGGAGGTTGCGAAATATTCCAAGGCTCCGTTTGATATACCATTACACTTTAGATTTTAAAATTACACTTTAGAGTTACCCGACATATGTAGTGTGTGTGTGTGTGCGCGCGCGCGCGCGTGTGTTGAATAAATGAGTGAGACTAGTATGTGAGCTAAAGGTACTGTGGGATCACTAAACCCATCAGTTGCTCACTTTAGCTGCCTCCGCACTGAAGTACTGTATGGGGACAGAGTACATTAAAATTGATATAAACGTAAAAAAATATTCTTTTTCAAGTGAATTATTACTTTCTATTTAATAAAAAAGCTTTCAAGTGAAAGCTTGAAACAAAAGAATTAACAACTTTGAAATGCATTCATTTATGAAGGTACAGAAACGTAACATATTTTGTTTTGTTTTGACTAAGGAACCAACAGACTGTTTCATTACTTTGTTGATTTAAATTTGCGAATTCGATCCAAAACCGCAGCACTGGAATATCTAGTTGTAACTTGTCCGGCGAAACTCGGCAAAGTGAAGCCGTGTGCCAAAAATACAGACAAAACTGAACATTCGATTCCGAATAAATCTCGACTTAACTAAGCGCAGACACGAACCTGTGTGGTTAGGGGTGAGTTACCGCAACCCCCTACCCTTAACTAGATGCACTATATGACTACTATGCCTGGTCACGTGATCTCACAACAAGGACCACTCACAACTCTAGTACACCGCTTCAACGGAGTTGTTTTATTGCATTTAAAAATTTGTCAACGCTACAACTAGCGTATTGCCTTCAATTATATATATACTAGCTGTTACCGTATTGTCGATTTTCAAAATCAGAATAGATCATTTCATTTTATATATATATATATATATATATATATCATATCATATATATATATAATTATTATATAATTAAACTGGAATAGTGTGTTTATCTCAGTGTGTGTGTGTGTGTATTTGTGTGATTAGTGTGTGTGTGTGTGTGTGTGTGTGTGTGTGTGTGTGTGTGTGTGTGTGTACTCTTTAAAAAAATTAACGTTTTTTCCTGCATCACCGTTTAACCCAACAACCGTGTCAGTTAGGTTTGGAGTACTGGTTTTTAATGCTTCACCGTGTTAGGCCTAACAACCATATTAGTTTGCTAATGAAGTATTCTGTAAAAAAATATAAAGATTTTCACGTATCACTATGTTAGGCCTAACAACCGTGTCAGGATATGTAGCCTAGTATTTTTAAAAAAATATAAATGTTTTTGACGCATCACCGTGATAGGTCCAACAACCGTGTCAGGATATGTAGTAGGCCTACTCTTTAAAAAATATAAAGGTTTTTTTCACGCATCACCGTGTGTTAGTTAAGTTATGGAGTACTCTTTAAAAAAAATATAACCATGCATAACAGTATTAGGCCCAACAACCGTGTCAGTTAGGTTATGGAGTACTCTTTTGAAAAAAATAAATAAAGGTTCTTTTAATGCATCATCGTGTTAGGCCTAACAACTATGTTAGTTAGCTTATGGAGTATTCTTTAAAAAAATATAAAGATTTATCACGCATCACTATGTTAGGCCTGACAACCGTGTCAATTAAGGTTTGGATACTCTTTAAAAAAATAAAGGTTTTTTTCACACATCACAATCATAGACCCGCAATCATATCAATTAGGATATGTAGTATTCTTTAAAAAAATATAAAAGATTTTTACACATCACCGTGTTAGGTCTAATAACCGTGTCAGTTAATATACTTAGTATTCTTTTAAAAAATTTAAAGGTTTTTTCACACATCACCGTGATAGGCCTAACAAACGTGTCAGTTAGGATATGCAGTATTCTTTAAAAAAATATAAAGGTTTTTTTACGTATCACCGTGTTTGGCCTAACAACCGTGACAGTTAGGATATGTATCCAAATAATCTTTAAAAAAATATAAAGGTTTTTTCACGCATCACCGTGTTAGGCCTAACAACCGTGTCACTTAGAGTAAAACAATAAAAATACGTCTAAATCAGTACAACACGGTACCGATTTTCGCCGGTAGCAATTTTGAGGTTATGTTGGTCACTTTTATTTTCGATTTTTATCGTACTTCTCCTGCTTTCATATTTTGGATTTTTGCTTTTGGGCACATAATAAAGCATTTTAGTAAGAAAAATATCGAAAAACTCCAATAGATACTGCACTGCATATTTACCATTTTCATATAATGTAATTACACAAATATATATATATATACTACCTTACAATTAAAGTATCCTAATAAAATTGTATATAATATATATATATTCTGCACTCTATTTTATAAACATTGAATAGTCTATTAGATGAAAATGTAACATTAAAAACAATAATTTTGCAATAAATAAAACAAAAGTATCGTATTTCAGTAAACAGTAATTAAACCTAACTGACATGATAATTATTTTGGGCTGGGTAAGTAGCAGCTTTTTGTAAAACGTAGGCCTATATGTATCTCTGATACAGACTTTCAAAGCAATTTGACTTGTATTATATTTTTCCCTTTCCATATATGATATAATACATCATTTTTATTTTTATTATATATATATATATAGATATAATTTGTCTATATAATATATAATATATATGATATAATAATTTTCCTTTTCTTATGAAAATACAAAATTGTTTGTAATTTTGTGGCAAAGAGGATATTTTGTTAAAAATGTTAAATTTCATTTGTCTTGAGAGAATTTCGTTAGTTCAAAACGAACGTGTGCATTGGTACGAACGTGCTGCAATACATAGTTTTCTATAAATACTTAAACAAAAAACTGTATTTAGCCGTAAAACGTTTCTGTTGTAAAAGTTTTCGCTTTATTCTTTGAGCAAATCTTTGCCAAGGGATAAACGTTAATGGCGAAAGTTTCACTTTTGCCGGTGACTGTACAATAAGGGCCATGTGTAATAAATTCATAAGAACTAATTACACGCTTTTGTAAACTAAAAGTTTTGAGCGCCTATTCAAAGTTCGCCCATCTCCGGCCTCTCCGAACAGTTACACTGCAGTCTTCGCCAAATCACTTTCAGCGTGGTTTTACGCTTTTATTTGCCACTATTACAGCCGCCATTATGGTAAGATGAGCACTGCCTCTAAAACCCTGCTGTATTCGTCTCACAGTTTTACAATTTTGTTCCTATTAGATATAAACTTGGCAACAAATTATTATTACAATTTACATTAAGACGTCAGCCAGCAAATTATTTTTATTTTATTTTACAAATTTTTGAAAATCTCTTGTCATCATCGAAATAAGCATAAATTAAAATTATTTTTAAAAATGTGGTTGAAAATAAGCAGTCATTTTTTACGTAATGTTTTTGTTGTAGAATTTAAATTGGTGATTTTAAAGAGTTTTGGTAAAAAATGGGAGCTTGTGACTATTTCTTTTTATAGTCACAAAAATGTATGCGAAAATGTTTTTTAGGAAGAGTGACTGTCAAAGATCGTTGTAATCATAAGCTCATTACAAGGCCACTGTGGTCTGAGGGTGCGCGTGAAGAGGATGGGTATGTACCACAGAGAAACCTTGTGTAAATTATGTAGTAAATAGAAGGAAACTGCAGGACTCATAATGCGTAATTGTGAAGGTCTAGCTCGAAGGAGGTTTGTGGTTTCCAGTTCCCTTGGAACCCTTAGCAGGATAAGCTGGTCAGCGGATTGTTGGAACGTACTAAAGACACCAACCTGGTGAACTAGTACTTAATAGGTTTAGCTGCACAATAGGTCTGTAGATCGCAGTGGCTGGGGTTTTATAATCTCTCTATCTTCTAATCTAATATAAGTAGAGGGTAATTTAAATTTGCCAAAATAATGGGAAGAATTAGTTAATCAGTCTCAATTTTGGGTAGGATTGAGATAAATACCTCTAATTTGAGCTGTTATTTTCCTTTAAACAATAACTTCAAAATGAAGTGTCTTCCAATAGAGACTTACTTTAAAAATATATGAGCTGTCCAAAAGTACTTGGGGGCGTAGGCGGAGTTGTCCAATACACTAAAAAGTAAATTTTTCCACTAAACATTTCAAGAGTTTGGTTTTTTCTACCAATAAATTTTACTAAACCTGTAAATGTCAAAGTTAAACATGCAATATTTTTTATTACAAAGTTTTAATTCAGTAAGCTTTTAATTTAAAAACCGCGACAAACCCGCTATTAATATACAGTTGTACCAGATGGCGTTAGCTTGAGATAGTGGGCGAAAATATTGACACAACGATAGAGAGACGAGGGGGGAGTGCGGCTCGCCTAATTAGGGGTAGTGAAATCTCTCCAATTAATTAACCAACACCCCTAGTACTGCTGATACTGCAGTTTACATGAGACGTAAGGGGTGAGTTTTAAAATCATTTTGCGTCAGTGTTAGTAACAAAGTAAATATTTGGAGCAGTTAATTAAGATGTTTAAAATGGGATAAAGAAGTAGCAGACATACTGCACTGACTTTCTCACAAACTATTAACAATGCAGATATATTATTTTATAAATTAATTTTTAGAATTTATAAGACCAACATTTTAACAAATTTCGATTAGAAATCAAGCTGTTAGAGGCCCAGTTATGGGAAAATGAAATGAACCCATTTGAGGCCACTGTGGTAAGGTCCAGTTATGGAACAATGAAATGAACACCGATTCTGACTTTTTGAGGGTTTGTTAAAAATTTGATTTATTATGTTAAAAATTTTGTTCCCATAATTTTAGTCCTTGGCTGAAAGTAATTAGCTTTAAGAAATTCGTTACCCAGCGAAATACGTACGGACGTTTCAAAATGGCGGCCATCGTTTTTCATAAACACTTTGGAAAATATTATTTTTAAATATAGAACGTTGTGAATTTCACTACGGTGGGAAAAATGATTTTTTGTAAAATAAAAAATGTTCTTATACAGGAATAATCGTTTTAGTGATGCAACGGTATTTCTTTTGAAATTTGCTTTCGACACTTTAGCAAGACAGTTGCGTGTGCAGATTATTTTAAATCAGTTTGCCATGTACACTTACAGTAATCAAATTGTGGACCAACAATAGTGTAGTAAATGGTTTCTTATGATACAGAAAACGTATGTTCTTATAAAACAGTAAATATTTTCAAATTTTAAAGAATAAAAATATTAAGAAAATATGTTTTCCGATAAGGTATACTGTCACTACTGATAAATAGTGATGGCTGTTGTTTGCAAAAATTCTCGAATATTAAGAAACTAATTTTAAGTAATTAAGTTTTTCTGAAAACAAATGTACAAATATTACCATTTTGAAATTTCAGCACATCGTAAACCGCGAGTAAATAAAAGTATGTTGTAGTTTATTGTATAATTCGTAGAACTGTAATAGTGTTTCCCTTACCTAACTCGAGGCAGCGGTTTGGCAAATTCCCAAAACTACCCCTGCACCATTTACCCCCATTTACCACGTAAACCGCCCGTGTATCATTAAATACGTAGCCGTTGCCTGCACGGAACACAGTGGATCTCTTCATTCGTAATACGTATATCGCTGAAAACATTTTGTAAAACCGAAATTATGTAGAAATTTTACAACGTTTTCAAATATTGTCTTGCTGACTCGTATCATGTCACGTAATATTAAGTTTTTAAATTAAAATTTGTTTGCCACTTGTATTTGTTTACCCAAATTGAAAAGAGCTTTGACATCAGGAATGTTGTTAGACGTAGAACCACATCTGGATTTGGAAGACTTGAAAGTGATCCGGTGGGTGCCCTGCAGTGAAATGTTTAAACAAAACATTTTATGCAGCGAAAAATAAATATTGTCACATTAATTAGGAAATTCATATTCATGAAAGCAGTGAACAAGTCTACTAAATCACTAGAAGTTAAAAATAACAAACTACAGACACTTGATTACATCTCCTTACGTGAAAAATAAAATAAAAGTGTTTGAAGTTTTTGGCTATTGAATATTCTAAGGGTAGAAGCAGTGCAGTGATTCTGTTAAAAAGCCGAAAGTTAGTAAAAACAATTTCTGTTACCGAAACAGAAATATAAATCATGTTTTATCAATTACTCGTTTTTTTGTTAACTAGTTGATGTTGTTCTTCAGTCATAATGCTTTTATTTTAAAATTTTCATCATTAATTTTATTTTTTGTTTTAATTTATTTTCTAATCATCATTGTCTTTCTCGTTCATTTCTTTCGTAATCTTTGTCCTTCATTTAAAACATATTTTTTTAAATAATTTTATCGTTCATTTTATTTTAACATAACCTCAATTGAAACGATATTGAAGCAACAGTTGTTGTACGAAATCAGCTGTTTAGAAGTAGTAACAATTATAGTTTTATATATACACCAGCACGCAACGCGCTAAATATATTATTATATGCAATGTGACATTGGCACGCGTCGTGCAAAATATATCATCACAACCAGCTCTAAAACATGATACTAATATTACGAAACAAGATATTTGATTTTTTTTATATTCAGAATGTAAGAAAATAACCGAAAATGGCTGACCTAAGACTTCGGGAAATGGTTTTATAGTTTAAGACATGAAAAGTAAAACTCAATTAAACAGAACCTATATAGCAGTTTTTAGTTTCAGTCTTTTTGTGACTTTTTAAATGTAATTTCCATTTCGATCTTGTTAAGGATAGAAACTTTAAATTTTATACAAAAATGTAAGCAATGTACCTTTTTACGTACATTTGTAAAAAGGTCTGCTTCCTCCGCTCACAATGTTCATTGTTACGTCAGAAAACCATAACGTAATTACAGTTATGATGTTGTTTTTCTAAAAAAAACTTTCACAAAGTAAACATTTTTATGACATGTGTTTATAGAAATAAAAAATACACTTAAATAAAAAAAAACACAAAACAAGCAGAAATAAAAAAAACACTGATAAGGCATATCAGAATATGTAGAGAATAAATTACAAAAAATTATTTATACCAATAATGGTGAGTGTTTGTTGTAATGTAATATAAGATTCCTTTTCTATTTGATTCAATAAAAAATTTCAAAACTTAGGGCCTACTCTTTGTATGCCCTTCAAGGCATCACACACCGTAAATTCTTCAATTTGAGTGGCATGTTCACATTCAAAGTGAAATATTTCTTAAATTTGATACTCCAACCGAAATAATCGATACTTATCTTTTTTGAAAATTTTCGCCACTTCTATTATTTTCCTCTAACCCTCGAAATTTTTGTGTAACAATGCTAAAAAACAATAGGTTTTATTCCAAGCAATGTTAGTTTAGTGTTACAAATTTTATGTCAATCGTATTCTCTTTATTTTTTTTTTTGGTTTTGGGGGGGGGGTTAACAGAGGCTCTATTGCTCCCTATACGTCAGCTCGACCTTTTTGTGTACCTCTGTTGCTTTATCTTAAGCGGACTCCAGTGCCCTTGATGAGCTTCACAATCTTGTATAAGGTGTCCTGGTTGAACTACTAATCTGGTTGCTGAGGTCTAAAGAGTCTCCTTTAGCTGAATCCGGATGTGGCCGTGTCCGGTGATCATGGCGACGATCTGCCTCAGCGATCTCCTGTTAGACTGAACAAGTGTCCTTATCAATACAGGGTCTAGTCTCGAGGAAAAGCCTTTCCCCAATCGTTGGCCAGGGAATTGCTTCCATAGCTTTACGTGCTCTTTCCGAGCCCATTTCCTCAATGCACCTCTCGCAGTTGTGCGACTAATCCCGGGCTCTGGCAGATCCTCTCTTGGCCATCATGTCTATTCTATGGTTTCCCTCAATCTCGCAAATGATTGCACCATCCTAGTCGCACCCCATCCTAGTTGCGCCATGTTATCATTTAACAGGACACAGAGAGAACAAAGGAAATTCTATACCACGTAACTTGGATGACATTTCAACAAAACTGAGAGCCTTTGTTATCGTATTTGCAAACTTCATAAGACAGATGAAACTTTGAAAGTTGTTTGACAATCGATTCTGAGAATATATACATAACAAATTTCATTTTGAAGAATTTTTAACGATTTTATAATTCACTCTTCGTGCTTGTCTAACTGACTTTACACAAAAGAAACTAATTGCAATCGATATTAGGCCTATTGTTAGAGTAATGTAAGTGACCTTGTTTTTATATTTCGAACAGCGTTGCCTTGGATATTTGTGATGACCGGAACTAAAAAAAACTGGACTTGTTGGTTTCCACGTGCACTTTGTACACTTCATGATTAACTGCACCCTAACAATAACACGTCTCTACAGCCGTAAACATTGAAATTAATCTTTTTTTTTGTAAAATCTGTTTGGTAAGTTATTTGTGAAAATGAAAAAAACAAAACAACATTCTTTGTTATAAAATTGTACGCCTTTAGGGGTCTTAAAGTTACCCTTTTGTTGGATTTCAAAATTAATTGTTTTAAAGAAATAAATATTTACTTTTAAATTTTACGTTTTCGCGATTTTCGGCCAAAAACATATTGAAATTTTTCGACTGTCGGAACGTGATTTCTTCACAGGATGGTTCCGCCAAATTTCATGTTTTTGTGTTTATCAAGGGCGGTGGGAAAATAAAATTTACAAAACTACTTGTTGCACTTACTTCGGGAACACCCTATACAACAAAGAATAATGGCAAGGCCGATATAGGGTATTGAACGAGAGAATTCTGCTGGGATGGATCGCGCTAAGGCGGGGAATCCAATTTAAATTGCACAACACCCTTTGAATTTATACGCCCGCCCGTGGAATGCAAAATAGGGGCTGCAGCGTGTTATCTCCTCGGAACAGACTTTCTCAAGGTTAAATATTGCTTGTCAAGGTCAGAACAATACTTAATGTTTTTTCGATTGATTTCAGTCAAACCTGAAACGTTCGTTTAAATTCAAATTTTAAAAACCACATTAAAAATGTTAAAATGTTTTTAATTAATGTAACAATCGCGAGCAGCAATCGTCTCGCTGACGTGATGAAAGCAAATATCCAAAAATTAATTTTGTGTACTTCCATTTTTGGAGATCTTCGTTTCACCTAATAAGCAATAAATCTCTATTTTAAACTTTCTAATTACGTTTAAAAATGAAACCTGACCGCCTTCAAATTCAATTTCTAAATTCAAACGAATTTTGAATTGCAGTTCTCAATTCTGAATAAATTGGTGAAATCATATTTTCAAAAAATCCGAGATAAAAAGTCAGGAATTATTAATGATTTAAAATAGTAACCATTTTGAAACTGTTGAGTGGATTTCGCTGTGTAATATACGTGCCCGAGCGTTCAACCAAAGTCGATTCTGTTAACAACTATTATACCATTCGGACAAATATTACTTCCATAAGTGTGTTGAAACACTTACATACATATAAATACTTAAAGACCTTAGAAGTTAGGATCATCGCTTGGCGAAGATTGTGGGTCTGGGTTTTACATAATGTCCACTCCGTAGCTTATCTTTTAGTGGAAATTCTCTAATAAAAAAAATTACTACCAACAATAGAAAACATTTTTATTTAAGGAGTATACATAATGTTTGGTAATCATGCAACACTTTTTGTTTAAGCACTTTCTATCAACTAGTTAAGTATGACCCAAATAATATCAGACCGTTGAGTTCTAACACATCCTGTCTAGAACATTACTTCCAAGTCCCGGATATTGGATGTAAGAAGGTATATTTCCCTCTGGGGATGATTATAAACTTTACAAGCTACCAACCTTTAACACAGAAATAATCGTATTTCGTCCTCACAGTGGTTTCGGTTGGCTGATTTCTCGCCCGGATATTCTAATTTAAAAAAATCCCTAGTAATGCTGTTCTTTATGAAGCCTTTGCCAGAAGCCGTTACGGTGTTCAGTCAGCCGTGGAATTTTATGTGTTCAAGATTTTATATTTCATATGTAAACTGCTCAAACTTTCACATATTTAATTATTAAAAAAAATATCTTAAAACAAAGAGTTCAATCATCCAAACGAAACGAATGTACGTTCTTAGCTTCCAATATTTCGTCAATAAATCCTTTTAGAAAGGACACAAAAAAGTTCATAAAATCGGTTGCTTGGTTTTTATGCAGCGAAAACTCTCTTACGAATCCTTAAAATTTAGGTTAAATTCACAGTTCTAACTTACCGGATATACGCAAGGTAAACACGAAACACAATTCGTACTGCAGTAGAACAAACGAACTTTAGCTCGAGTCACATTAGACTTTTACAATTAAAGTGGAAACTCAATTTGTTACTGGATTATGTAAATGTAGCTTCAGTTTATTTAAAGAAATTAGTTTCGTTTAGGAAGTTCACGATCCTGCCGAATGAAACAGGATCAATTAAAAGTCACAGTTTAAATGAGTTTCGAGTAAGCGGAAAAGCAATTGCTTGTATTCCTCAAGCGCTAAAGTAGAATTTATTTTTGAATATTCGAAGTGGTGTTTTGGTTATATTTTAATTAGTAACCAACAACAAAACAAAAAATGTTTTTTAGAAATACTAAATTTTCAGAAAATTTTGTTGTTTGTCCCAATCGTTGTTAGTACATTTTTCAAGAAACACCATTGTGGCAAGGGTATTTGAAATACCAAATATTTTTAAAAAGTCGTTAATAATTTTATAGTCATAATTGTAGCAATCACAGCAGTAAGTTTCCATTTTTTAACCTTAATTGAAATTATCATTTCACTATTACAATTAATAATAAAATCTAAAAAAATAACATTACAAATTTTGAAATTACATTAGCAGCACAAAAAAGAACCCCACCAGCCATGCAATTAAATTCCATATATTCTGTGTAATTATGCTGATTTTAAAGCTAATTACAGTGATTTAAAGTTTTTAAATTGTCAAAATTAAAAAAATATTATTCAAAAAATATTACTGGCAGCCATTTTGAAACGCTTTAACAGATTTTGATAGGTAACAAGCTTATCAAAGATAATGCCAATATCGGTTTTCTTGCCAAGTTTGAATCAAATCGAACTAAAACAGAAAGCAAGATACACAGCTAATACATAAACACTCAAACATACATAAATTAGCGATACAAATATAAGCAAACGAAACATAAAGAAGCGATACAAACATACGCAAGCGAAACATAAGTGAATGAGAGGTAAGAACCATTTTCAATTTCCCGGGTCAGGGCCTTACCATGATGGCTGCTTAGTTCCATTATCTTTCAATAGAAATTAGTTAACATCTTTAATACCACAGCCATCTTTATATAAAAACTAGTAGACTCAAAGCAAAAATAATAAATCATGAATATCAAACGTTTTGAAGAATTACAAAACTCTGCACTCCTGCCGTCGTGCACACTCTGTATAAAAGATTTAACAGAAGTGAAATATAGTACAGAGTAACATCAAAGGAACAATTAAATATCTCAGAATGCATTGCGTAAAAAATATTGTCCCTGAATAAATTATTCCATTTTCGACAAGGTTTTTTTTTCTTGAACCACCGATAGTTAATTCTTTGGAGAACCCGAGTAGTAGAGACCCCAAACGGTTTATAAATGGATATCCGGTATGACGCCATCTTGCGTTTCCGTTGTCACATAGGTTTTGTTGGAGTGACGTAAGTTGTTGAACGGTAAGTTGAGCGTTATGCTAGACAGTAACGTTCAATAAGTTTTTCTTGGAATATTCGAACTAAAATTTGTAATAACTATCACAAAACAAGAATTGTTGAAGTATATCTAGTAATAAAATTTATTTCTCAAAGAAGTTCACTATAAATTATTCTAAAAGTTTGTTAAGACGTGGTGTCAATTCTATAGGGGAGACAATACATTTTCAGTTTTTACTGATTGTGGGCCGATATTCACTTATAAAAAAACAAATAATTAGTTTAAAAAAATAAAACAACGCGAAACATTAAATAAAATGTGTACACTTTGATTTTAGTCATTCAATGAATCACTACTAATAATTCGATGAATTGTAATCAAATGAAGCACTTAATAGATTTAAACAAAACATATGTTTACAATTAGCAGTGGTTCTTTCCGTGTTTCTCGATTTACTATTAAACTATATATTTCTTTTATATAAAACTAGCAGAGTGAATCCGACGGCCTCAGGAGTAAGGAGGTGTCTCCAAGTCAAGGGTCTCAATGGAGAAATTTTAGCTTTCTTGATGAACAACAACAAGATCGTAAGTAAATATAACTTTTTGTTTTGATAATAAAAAATAGATTTTGGGGAAGGCTTTGGGAGGTGGGGGGAGATGATGACTTTGCTATCTCATCCTCAAAGAATCTCCATGAAAACTTTGGGGAAAATATGTTAACATACTAAAAAAATCTCTTAGGAAGACATATACGCACGCACAAATTTCCTTTTATTAATATAAGTATTGATATAGTATACTGATTTGATTCACAATCGTTTTAGTAATAAGCTGGTTTTCGATCATTTGTCAACATCGAAATTCATACAATTTGATTAATCTTCATTCATATTAAACACGTACACGTCGTTTATAGAAACCATTCACTTAGGAAATTTGAAATGCCTGAAAGTATCACCATGGAACGGCGACCATACCTTGTGTTTGTCGCATCTCGTCAAGCACACTATGTTATGCATCATGCTTCGTTATCCTCATAGATTATCTAAACCTGTTCCAAGCTGTAATGAAAAACGTGTTCAGTTTTAAGTGAGCTGAATGCCAACCGATAAATTTGCATAAACCTTCCCCTTTACCTTTAGTGGCTTTATCGTTTAAAAACCGTTTTACATTTTATTTCCACCCTGTGCAAAGCAGAGCAAAAGCTACAGGGAATAGGGTGATCATCGACAAAATCGATTTCTGTAAAACTCGGATTAGTTTTCCAAAATCCTTGACTCCAAAATGTAGTTTACATTGGATAAGTTTATATATATGTGTGTGTGTGTGTGTGTGTGTGTGTGTGTGTGTGTGTGTGTGTGTGTGTGTGTGTGTGTGTGTGTGTGTGTGTGTGTGTGTGCGCGCGCGCGCGCGCGCGTGCGTGTGTGTGTGTGTGTGTGTGTGCTTGTGTGTGTGTCTATTAGCAAGTTCACGTTGATAATTTTAATCCAGTTTGATTCAAACAACACAAAAATCGATTTTGGTAATAGCCTTCGTGTGCTTTTTGCGCATAAATTATATATATTACGCGACATAGCGCTAACCTTAGGTTATTACTCGTAATAATAAAAAAAAATACTTGTACAGACCTTAGCAAAAGTAAGGTAAGTCAGGGTATAGAGCACACTTCGGGAACAACTCAGGAATCAAGGCTTAGTAGAAGGTCCAATTGCGGGAAGCTCGTTACCACCTGCTTGGGGCGATTGCTATGAAGAGAGGCAGTCTTTTGGGAAGTTACCAATTGAAAGTAACGGATTTACCCACCTTTAATCCTCTTTATATTTTGGAAATTATGAAGAGACTAGGACTGGAGAAGATGCAGTAACTATCAGTCTCTATAATACAGCAAGGGGGCACAATAGATCTACCAAGGTCGCAGTGTGTTTGTATTCCCTAACCATTCATTCAATAGGTATTAATTAAGTACATAGATTAGTCTATTAGAAAAAATTATTTTTATTATTTCATTTTAAAGGTTTTATATGTGACCGGCTTTTTACATTTTGTATAATTTTTTATTTATTAATTCTTTAAAGGGAAAACAATACGTTAATTATGTAAACAGCAAACTACATTCCATAGACAAGAATTTTAAAATCAGATACCAAATAAAAATTTATTTAGAAAAAAATCTTATTTAGCATTAATTCTTTTAAAATATGGGGAAGAGTTTCTACATGAATGGCAGGGTCCACAGGTGCATAAGTAAGTACACATTTTATGTATTTGTGAAGTATCTACAGACAACCCCCGAAAAATTTGCCAAATTTCTCAAAATGTGTTCTTTTTATTTCACTAAAAAATTTGTAACATACGACAATTTATATCTAAAGCTGGTGAACAAAATTCATTATTCAGAAATATGCCCAAGAAATTGTGTTCGTTAGTCAGTGAGGATGACTTTAACAAATAACCGAAGCAAGTTACAAATCTTAAGAAACTATTATTATGCTCTGAAAGTTTGTTATTAATCATAAAACATACGCTATTGTAAGTTAGAAAGTTAAACATAAAAGCCACCATAAATCCAATTTACTGCTGAACAGCAATATAAAGTTTACTACGCGCGTCAAATGACGTTCTGAACTAACGTGGCGCGTGATATAACGCATCTACAAGCGAGGAACAAAAAGTCCAACAAAAAGTTGAAAGTGTGATTAAGTTTTCCCACTCGCAGCACTGGGTACTTCAATAATAGTGAATTATTCATAGTGGCAGGTAATACAGTATAACCTAAGTGAGGCTGTTACTGAAGAAGTGGGCTGTGCGGAATGAAGAGTCTTTTACTGTCTTCCTTAGAAGTCAAGTCAAAAATGCATCAGCATAATTGTAACGATACGAGTTTTACAGTAATACCTCGTACGTTTCTAGAATTAACGTCCATTCAACTTAATGTGCAGGTAACATTGTAACAACCATTTTTGTATATGTACAATGCATTTATTACAAAATAAACTGATTTTGAGGTTAGGTTTTGCAGTATTTGTTCGTAATATAATTTCCATTAGAAAATGATTTATTGGTATGACATCCGTACCAGTTATGCCTAAAAATGGAAATTAAGTTAAAGTAATTTCTAAACTTGATATTTGTTTAAAATAATATGATAAGTTGTAACAAAATATTTAAAAAAAATACAAATTTCTGTTACCAAGCAAAAAATATATATGTATCATGTTTTTCTCGATTCCTCGTTTTTTGTTATTAATTAGTTGATGTTGCTCTCCAGTTATAATGCTTTTATTAATTATAACATTTTCATAATTAATTTCATTTTTTCGTTTTAATTTATTTTCTAGTCGTCGTAGTCTTTCTCGTTTATTTTTTCTTAATATTTTTTATTCATTTAAAACATATTTTTTTAAATAATTTTAATTTAATTTTTGACATAACCTCAATTGAAAAGATATTGAAGCAACAGCTTTTGTGCGAAATCAGCTGTTTAACAATTATATTTTCGTTTACAAAGTACTCAACGCACTAAATATACTGTTGCAGTATGACATTGACAAGCATCACGCAAAATCCAACATCACAACCAGTCCTGAAACATGATACAGGTTAAAATTTGACAATAACTTCCTAACTGCAAGCGGATATAGATCTAGTTTCCATTTTGAACCAAAGAAGTTATATCTAACGTATAAGATGTGAAGATGCTTAAAACAATTTAGGGTGAAATTTAAATAAAATTTCTTTCATAGTTTTACTAATTATGTTGAATATTGTGATAGCAACTGACGCACTGACCCGAGTAAATCAGTTCTTTTATTTTCTCGGAGTACAGATCAAAGCAACCTCCCCCCCGAACCTCCCCACCTCAAGGGAGGCAGTACGAGCAAGCGCTCATATATCTTGCCCCGTACATTCCCTAGCGGTCGGTACAACGTAACGAGGCCGTATCGGAGGAGCGAGTCAATTAGAAAAGGAATAATACTTTTCAGGGTACAAAGAAAACCTTTAATTAGCTGCCTTTAGATACGCATCTTGAGCTGCGTATCCATTGTGTTAAGGACATCAAAACACTAAGCGCGTGAGTGTATTATGTTCTCATTACTATGTCGACAGAAAGTATTAATTTCTGCCTAAATTTCAAGTTTCATGCCAGTTAAACTAACTAGGAAGAGGTAATCGTCGTTAACGGAAAGGGCAACGTTTACTGCAGTAGCTGCGTTCTCGAATTTACAACCTTGAGTTTCGCAGTTCAGAAAAACAATACATGGTCCGCCGGTATTTTTTCGCAATGTATTTTCATTCTATTCCAACATTTTCTTATTTGTTCTTCGTTTGGCCCGTGCTATCTTTCACAGTTAATGGGAAAAGGAAACAAATAATATACAACAATGTACTGCTGAACAGTTAGAAGTTGAACAATGTTATAGCACGTCAAATAATACCATTTAATTACTACAATAGACTATCCTTTAATTCAGAACTTATATTTTAAGATTACTGTATACATATCTTCCTAAGTAAAAGCGTTGCAAAACCATGTAGGCCTACTATTTCTTGTCAATATGAACTTCTGTTAAAATAGACGTTATAGTCATATTTAAAACAACCTGTTAATAAAGCAATACCATTCATTATATTTAGGTTATTTAATACAATAGGCCTTACTTTGTTCTACTTTCGTATTTAAAACTAATCCTTAAAATTAATGAGTGAATTCTAACACTGTACCTTATTGAAATATTTACAAATGAAATACTATAACCAGATTTTACATTACATACTGTTTACATTAAAGGCTACAGTATTTACTGTTTACTTAAAGCAAAGTCTTTTATTTAATAACATTTACACATTAGAACTGGCCTAGATTGTCTTACCGATTCTACTTTCAACAATGATTCGGTCAATAATTATGTAAGTCTTGGTTGCAGTTAGAATTTAAATATTACTTTCAACAATGTTTTTTTCTTACCATCGGAAAACTTTTAAAAGAAGATATATTGTAAAACTATAGACATTTTAAAAATGAAAAACATATATTGCCATTTGATTCACAAAACGTCAAACAACCTGTATGCATTGCCCGGATTTCGTTGTTTGTTTACTTGTATATTATTTGTGTTAGGGCGAAATCATTTCCTCTTAGCGGAACTTTATTGAAGGTTAAAACCGTGTACATCTGTGATTTATTTCTCGAATTTATTATATAGCTGTTCTATTAAAAATATAAGTTTCCTTAAAAAGCACTTTACTAATTTCGATAAAAATCGGCTCAAATGTTTAAGTACACAAATAACTGTTATTAATACAAATTACTCGGAAGCTGTTGTTTGAGAATTTAATTATTGCACTAATGTACAAAATTTTAAAGTAGGCCTAATAATGTTAAAAATTTTTAAATAAAATTTTGAAAAAATAGTAAAATGATATAATAATAAAGTTTCGCTGAACAAAATATGTGAGACCTGTTTTGAAGAGTCTATTAGATTTATTGTTTTCTCAATGATAATTACAGAACCAGTATGTTTAAATCGATTAATTACGTACACCAGAAAGTTTTAGATTCTGCGTGAAAGTTCATGCTTTTTGAAATTTATCAGATTTTCACTCGCTAAGGAAGTAAATGTTCCCAAGGTTTGCTTCGTTTTTCAGTTAATTTTCCAACTATAAATTTTACGATTTGGGGACTCGGATATTGATGCGGTTAAAGCACCGGTTATTCTGCTGCGTCTCTTACCTGCGCGCCTTATGGTTCTTAGTTCTAAAAGCAGTTACTTCCATTGCTTTTCCCTTGCCGCTTATGCTAATCTCTCGTCCTCATTAGTCTAACTGGCACTGGACGTTAAGGTTTACGATTTTTCATATATGATCAAGAACAACTCGATTTTATTGGGGTCACAATAAATATTTTTTTGGCATTTAAGGCCTACATGAAATAAAAGAAAATCGTTTGACTCAATGTGAATACTTTTAAGAAGCTTTTAACTGAAACAGATTTTAAAAAAATGTTTTGCATGTAAAGTGCCTTATTCGCCAAATCTGATTAAAATCAGGAAATAAGTGCAGAGTTCAACGCCAGTAAAATGAAAAATGAAATGAATTCTGATAGAAATGATAATATACACTTTATGGTCATTATTGTTTTCATTATTACCATACTTTCAAAAGTGTGAAACGTTAGAAGCTGTTACCATTTAAATTTCAATAATAACATTTACTTAACTCTTATAGAAGAACTGCATTACCATTGAAGTGGCTAGTTATATAATACGCTACACCGACAAGGGGTCGGTTAGGCATATGACGACACCTGCAGTTCGAAAAGTCAAGTGTCTAATGAAACTTCGTTCTGTACAGTGTGGTAACCCTGTCTGTTTCGAGGATCACCCAGCTCACTGCTGTAGCTATTGTAAACTTGCACCATTAAAGAAATTTTAATAAACGTAAGTTTATAATAGTAATACAAAATAACGGATATACAGCTGTTAATGCAAGTCAAATATGATGTTTTAATGTTTGTATAGAAGTTATTATTTAAAGCTTCTTTTATTAAACATAAACAATTTTTTTAATGTTTTAATTTTTTAGTTTGACTATTATTTGTGTAATAATACATTTTAATTTTGTAGCACAGAAATCATTGTAAGTCATCAAGGTAAACAACATAAACATTTCCAAAAAACTACAACATGTTCTATTAATTTATTTTCCAATTCGCATCCATATAAAAATCGGGGATTTACAAAAAAAATGTAAAAAATATCCTATCGCTCGACTTCTGTTCATGTAGTTATGAAACAACTCAGTACAAACAGAAAGTAAAAGTTGAAGACACGTCACAACATGCTGGTATTGTTTAATGTTCACATACACTGCGCTTAGACCCAGCCTGACAGGTGTAGGATTAGGTTGGCAACACTGAGGGGAATCACAATACAGGGCTTTAGTATGATTGACGGCTATTTCAGCCCTTACAGAGGCTAACGCGCTGTTATCACCGGTTCCCACTCAGTGTACCTGAGATCAGCTGTTATCTGAAGACGCTAACAATGTATCTAAACTTGGGTAGGAATATGGATTATTTACGGAAGCTATACCTTGCAGCGTGCCACGGTGAACAGTACTAACTTTCTTGCAAAAGTAACCTTACGATAAACGTATTAATCCGTAAGCAATGTATAAACAAATAACACATGGCGTATGAAAACATACGGATTTCATAAAAATAGTTTCAATATTTTGCTTCGCTTGGAAAATCTGTTTACAAAATTTGAAATACAATCAACGACGGATTAGAAACAAATCAATAACATTATACTGATCGTGGTTCGGAGCTTCCGATAAAACAACAGAAAACATGACACAAATCTAAATAACGTTATTATTTCTCAAAATCTAAATAATTTTCTTTGTCAATTATTATTATCCATAATATCAGTCGGTCAATTTTAATAACATAAAAACAAAAACCGCTTAAACAATAAAAAATGACGGACGGCCGCTCCAAATGAAACAAATCACAACGTTTGTTTCTTAAACGACTTTAAAAATCGTATTTTACCACCTTAAACGCCTTAAATTATACATAAATTAGCATTTTTAAAGGAAGTTATTAACAATATAATTTAACAGCGTTCATGAATCAGTTTTGTAATTTCAATATGTTTTTTTTAAATTAAAAATGCTAAGTTATGGATATTTTAATGCTGATTATTACGTCAACTGCATTCAGAGAATGCATTTATTTATTATAAATGTTAATACTTTTTTAAAAAACTTTTGCAAATTTCGTGTCTTTCAAGTTTTCGTTGAAAGCTCAATTACTTAACTTTTCACGTAGATATAATGTTTCGCGCCACATTTGTACTCCGTTGTAAACTATACAAACGTGGGCTACGAAAAGGTTTCTGCAACGATTTTCAAAGTTAGGTATAGATATTCCATTTGCAATACAGTGTGATTGACTGCCCACAAAAGTAACTCAACCCGCAGCCCCTCTCGCCCCAAATCAATAAACACGTTATAGACATTACGTGATGTACAATAATTGTTATTGACACACGTCAATATGTGTTGGCACTGCACTGTCAATAAACTGCGACGTAATTAATTATGTTACATGCCATTACCGCGTTACCGTTCTGTGTTTACAATGACATTTTGAAAATAATCTGGGCTATATGATGGAAGCGAATTCACAAACATCAAACAGCAATAACATTCCAATATGATAGAATCGATTTTGGTATAGACATTGTTTTTTCCTAATAGCTAGAACACGTTTTAAGTAGCAAAATAAAAATATTCAAAATAACTAAAATTCAGCCAAACAGAAGTTTAAAAATCATAGCTTTTTATGTTTCTAACGGCTGACATTTTGATACGAATAAACAAACAAATAAAACAAACCTGTAGGCACCCCATATGTGAAGTTTCAATAAAGCAGGCCCTCAGGTTTGATAACAAAACCGAACGGAATGCTTAGCGCAATAATATACGAAAAGTACTTTTATGGTATCATTTAAACTACAAATTAAAAATACTAAAGTTTCAAGACTTACTAGTTTAAAATTTTTTCGAAACACACCAATTATATATATGTCTACAAGCCGAAAGTAGTTTTGAGAGCCCAATGAAACATCAAATAGACATAGGTTAGATACGCTACTGACCGAAAAATTGTTTTGTTTTGAAATAAGCATTAACAATATTAACATTGCAATAAGCATTAACAATATAAGCATTAAATATCGCTCGCTCTTTTTTGTGAAGTACAGCTACATATTTTTTCGATATAAACGAACCTGTAGGTACCATATATATATATATATATATATATATATATATATATATATATATATATATATATATATATATATATATATATATATAGTATATTACCCGTTGTTACCCGTTGCGGCTTTGCCTGCAATTATAATGTAAGCAATAAAATTTATAGTCAATTTCCAAAAACAGAATAGGTCATTTCATTTTAATATATTGCTATATACAATATTATATGATTTATGGTTTTCGGCAAAGACATATAAATTTTTGCTACTCGATACGCTAAAACAGGGTCATGTCATATTTTAATAAAATACAATATTATTAAAAAGTCATTATTATACAATTAAACTGGAATAGTATTGTGTTTATCTCAGATACCTAAAACGTGTTCACACCAAATGTAATCTCATTTGGTCCAGTAGTTAAAGGGTATTTGAATAACAAACAAATAAACAAAAACAAACTTTCAGAAATATAATATGATTAGCTGTTATCCGTCACGCTTTGCCCGCAATCATAATATACATTAAAGATCATGCATTACCGTGTTAGGACCAACAACTGTGTTAGTTAAGTTTTGGAGTACTCTTTAAAAAAAAATAATTTTTTTCCTGCATCACCGTTTAACCCAACAACCGTGTCAATTAGGTTTCGAGTACTTTTTTAAAAAAAATAAATAAAGGCTTTTTTAATGCTTCACCGTGTTAGGCCTAACAACCATATTAGTTTGCTAATGAAGTATTCTGTAAAAAAATATAAAGATTTTTCACGCATCACTATGTTAGGCCTAACAACCGTGTCAGGATATGTAGCCTAGTATTTTTTTAAAAAATATAAAGGTTTTTTGACGCATCACCGTGATAGGTTCAACAAACGTGTATGTAGTACTCTTTAAAAAAATTTAAAGGTTTTTTCACGAATCACCGTGTTAGTTAAGTTATGGAGTACTCTTTAAAAAAAATATAAAGTTTTTTCCATGCATAACCGTATTAGGCCCAACAACCGTGTCAGTTAGGTTATGGAGTACTCTTTTGAAAAAAATAAATAAAGGTTCTTTTAATGCATCACCGTGTTAGGCCTAACAACTATGTTAGTTAGTTTATGGAGTTTTTTTGTTTATGGAGTTTATGGATAAATCTTTAAAAATATATAAAGATTTATCACACATCACTATGTTAGGCCTGACAACCGTGTCAGTTAAGGTTTGGAGACTCTTTAAAAAAATAAAGGTTTTTTTCACACATCACAATGATAGGCCCAACAATCATATCAGTTAGGATATATAGTATTCTTTAAAAAAATATAAAAGTTTTTTTACACATCACCGTGTTAGGCCTAATAACCGTGTCAGTTAGGATATGCAGTATTCTTTAAAAAAATATAAAGGTTTTTTTACGCATCACCGTGTTTGGCCTAACAACCGTGACAGTTACGATATGTAGCCAAATAATGTTTAAAAAAATATAAAGGTTTTTTCACGCATGACCGTGTTAGTTAAGTTATGGAGTACTCTTTAAAAAAAATATAAAGTTTCTTCCATGCATAACCGTATTAGGCCCAACAACCGTGTCAGTTAGGTTATGGAGTACTCTTTTGAAAAAAATAAATAAAGGTTCTTTTAATGCATCACCGTGTTAGGCCTAACAACTATGTTAGTTAGCTTATGGAGTATTCTTTAAAAAAAAATATAAAGATTTATCACGCATCACTATGTTAGGCCTGACAACCGTGTCAGTTAAGGTTTGGAAACTCTTTAAAAAAATATAGGTTTTTTTCACACATGACAATGATAGTCCCAACAATCATATCAGTTAGGATATGTAGTATTCTTTAAAAAAATATAAAAGTTTTTTTACACATCACAGTGATAGGCCTAACAACCATGTCAGTTAGGATATGTAGTATTCTTTAAAAAAATATAAAAGTTTTTTTACACATCACCGTGATAGGCCTAACAACCGTGTCAGTTAGGATATGTAGTATTCTTTAAAAAAATATAAAGGTTTTTTTACGCATCATCGTGTTTGGCCTAACAACCGTGACAGTTACGATATGTATCCAAATAATCTTTAAAAAAATATAAAGGTTTTTTCACGCATCACCCTGTTAGGCCTAACAACCGTGTCACTTAGGTTATGCACTATTATTTTAAAAAATGGGTTTCCTATCACCCAAACCCGTGTTAGACGTATTTTTATTATTTTACTGATCTGTAGATCAGTAAAACAATAAAAATACGTCTAAAATCAGTACAACACGGTACCGATTTTCGCCGGTAGCAATTTTGAGTTTATGTTGGTCACTTTTATTTTCGATTTTTATCGTACTTCTCCTGCTTTCTTATTTTGGATTTTTGCTTTTGGGCACATAATAAAGCATTTCAGTAAGAAAAATATCGAAAACTCCAATAGATGCTGCACTGCATATTTACCATTTTTTCATATAATGTAATTACACAAATATATACACTACCTTACAATTAAAGTATCCTAATAAAATTGTATATTATATATATATATATATATATATATATATATATATATATATATATATATATATATATATTCTATTCTGCACTCTGCTTCAAAAACATTGAATAGTCTTAAATGAAAAATACCATATTGTGATTATTAGATGAAAATGTAACATTAAAAACAATAATTTTGCAATAAATAAAACATAGATTAAGATTTGTAAAATGGGATTAGATCTATGTCCATCTCAGGTGCCTAAATCTCATGTTCAGTAAACAGTAATTAAACCTAACTATAGTTAACAGATGTTACAAAACTAAAAACTGATAATTATTTTGGGCTGGGTAAGTAGTATAATGACGTTTTGTAAAACGGGAATAGGCTTATATGTATCTCTGATACGTAAACCATATACGTACCAAATTTCATCTCAATTGGTCCAGTGGTTAAAGTGTGATTGAATAACAAACAAACAAACAAACACACAAACTTTCAGAAATATGAATTATATATATATATATATATATATATATATATATATATATATAGTTCAATAATGCCTGTCATTACTTTTGGTAGAAAATCGAAGGAATGCTTAACATTATAATATATATAAATACTTAATATCTCAATTATGATACAGCTTCGATTTCATTGTAATCGATTAGTTTTGTTTCTAATGACGTGTACAGATAGGACTATACATATGCACAAATTGTTTTTAATTTAGTGGATTTTTGAGATAGGATATATCCTTGGATTAATGCAAATCTTTTTTCCAATATCACAAGTGAAACATTACAATTTTTTTTACATTAATTTCTTGCACACACCGTTGTAAACACGAATACGTAAATGGTAAATTGTTAAGGATTAAACGTACTTCTTGCTTACTCTGTACATATACGGGAGACTTAACGCAAGCGCAATAAACCACTGATATTGTCGTCAGAGGAACAATTGGGAGTTCCTCGCGCGCAAAATATTGTCTCTACGTGAAACACTCCACTAACGTTTGCGAGCGGATATCCGGTCTGGAGTTTTCAGACGTCGCTGTGCGGTTCCGTTGCCAGCTGTGTTCTGTACTCACAAGTTACAACTTGTGAACATACCTTATGCATATATTACCCGCAACATATTTTATTACAAAAGGCTTTTATAAAACATAAGCAGTATGTCTGGGACTGCACTGGGAAAGATTATGTTTTCAAGTATATTTTAAAGAAGGTGTAACGCGCAAGTGCGACATTGGACGATTATAAAACTTGACAGCATTGTTGATGCACGTGATCGACATCAAACACGTGACAGTAATTACTAATTAGAAGTGAAACGTATCAACAAATCGGAAGTTGAGATTTGGAAATTTAAGCTTAACGTATTAGTTTGAACACGACAGATAAGGTAGCTTAATTGTAGAACATTTACTTTTTTAAAGATATTTTGGATTCCCAAACACGTCAGCTACACTGGTTTTTTGTCCTTTCTAATCTAATTAGACCCAACTCTATTCCACCAGAATTTTGTTTTTTTAACGTTAACACTGATGAGGACGAGGGATTGACGTCAAAGAAAGCGGTAAAGTGTAGTGACTGCAGTCTTGAACCTGCGGCCTCGAGGTGCGCAAGTTTAGAGACGCACCAGTCTGACCGGTGTGACCACGCCGACCCTCTCCACTCCTCTGACCCCTGAACATGGAACCGTTGATTCACTATCACCTGAATACTGGCAGGCTTGTTCTACGACAAGCTCACTTCTGAGGATCATTAAAACTGTTCTGTCATGAGTTCATCCTCAGTTACCAATAGGGGAACATCAGAGTGTTATTGTCGTTGTGTGTACGCATCCCCTAACCCTATGGCTAATCAGAAGAAAGAAAAGTGGGGTATACCATCGGATCGTCTTATTTTTGTTTGAATGTAAGTGAAACGCTGATGTCAACTTGTCCCGCTTTTCCCCAATAAGGGATTAAAGTCATTCCCAAATATTTCCTTGAGGAATTAAGGTACACTTTCACCCCGTACATTTTAAATTTACAGGCCAGAGGTACCATCTGGGTCCGTGTAAGAGTTTAACTCAGACTTTACAGTGAAAGTTAGCATTAGCACCTGACTACAGAGTTGAATAGAATATTTCAAAATTGTTTGCTCAATCTTCCGCTCTAGATGAGCTAGAGGCGCAACGGGATCGCTAAGCCTATCACATTGTTTCATATCAAAAAGTGGTTACCTACATTATAACAACAAAAGGACTGTAATATCGGGTAAACTGTGTTTCTTGTTATTCACAATGTCACGGTGTTACTGACGTTTTAAACAAAATTGTTTCTTTTGTAAAAAAAATAAGGAAAGAAGGAGAAGAATATAACAATAATAGGTGTTAACAGGATATTTGAAGAAATAATCCATACTTAATGTATTTTCATTAAACGTTTTAAATAACACAGAGATTTCTTAATTTTCATCGTTAAAATAAACTGTACAAAAAATACAGAAAATTTTAACGATCTTTATCGCGTAGAAATTTGGATGATACAGTGTTTCAACTGAGACCTACACACGCGCTCCATTATCCTGCTGCAGGATCATTAATTATCGCGCTGAGGATCCACGGACCTACAGAAACCTGGCGACAAGATGTCGGCTTCATGAAGGATTCGATTTGTCAGAATCAGAAGAGAAAGTATTGAAAGCATTCTAACCGTGCGTGACAACAAAAACGCTAAGTCTGCGCTTAGTTTACGAGAAAAATGTACTGATCTACCTCCTAGAGTGCTTTCGAGTACTTTAAAATTGATGAATTTATAATGTAAAAAAATATACGTTTACTTGATAGACCATGAAGACAATGTATTTAATCACACATTGAGTCTCCAATACCCATGCTATATAGATAACGTCTACAAATTAAAAATATAAATTTATTGTATTTCTAAGTGTGTATTATTTAAAACTATACTCACATGAGTGATATGTTTTCACTTAAACCAAAAATTTGAGCAAATACTGATGAATTAATTATGGGACACTAGGACGTATATTTTAATTTTTTAAACACGTAACAAACCGGTTATAGCGGGCTAATTTGGATATTTAGAGACTAAATTTACGAAAATAATGATTTTTAACAGTTTTTTACGAAAAATGGCTTACTTTTTTCGTAAAATATTAAATCCGAAATATAAAAGTATCAGACCTACGGATCAAATTTTGACAAACCCTCTAACTCAGACTTACAGACAAACATTTAGGAAACACCTGTTTTTGGATTCAGAAACTCTAATAACAGATATATACTAATATACTACTAAGATAGTATATAAGTTTCTAGACGACCAAAGATTATAGCGTGGGTAATAGTAATGATACAAGCAGCTGACGTGATAGAAGTGTATTTTCTAAAGTATTTTTCTTATCCTTTTTAAATTATGATTTCATTATCACAATCAGAATTAAAATCTGCCTTTATCAGGAGTTTCCCAAATATTGGAGTTTTTCTCAGTTATTAATTAATGTTGAATTAAATAATAACTCAAATAAATTTGTGATTGAAATTAATTTAAATATTATTTTATTTATTTAAAAACTGTAAATATCCACAGAACAAATATATTGTGTTAACTTAGGCCATAAATTATTATACAAGTTGTAGGTAAAATATTTTCAGTCGCCTTCAGCAATATTAAAAGAAAATTCCGATATATATTCAGTTATTGGATATGAACATATTGTTCTTTAAATGTAAGATAGTTAGTGCAATGTTTTTATGCCATTTTATTTATTGTAAACTTCCATAATAAAACATTCGCCAAAACAGAAAGCATTAGCGCTACTACAAGCGCAAGTGGGACATAAATCTGCCTTGTCTTAGCGTACAGTATGGATCTCATTAAAACTTTTAAATTACATTTTTCCCAATCCCATCATATTGAAAAACTAATTGGGCTTGATGAGGATATTCAAGTCGTTTAAAAGCCATTACTAATATTACGGTTTGAAATAACCAAGAAGTTAAACTATAAATTAAAATTATTGTTTAAGTAATTACTTAATTGTAAAGTGAATAATCTTTACTGGGTTAACATTGTGTTAACTTGGCCGCTGGGATAACAGAAATCAGCGGTTACCAATGGAGTTCAAATGGAGTTCCGTACTTTGTGGTTAGGATCAATACTCAAATTTTTCATAATTTGTCTAAGACTTTTGAATATGGCTGACGACTTTATTATCATAAAAAATAATTAGTACTTTTTAAATTTTCATAAAATATGCACTATGGAAAATTCTTTAGGTAATATCACACCCAAGATCTAGATATCCTGATACCTAGATGACTCTTTGAGGGATTGTGTGTGTGTGTGTGTGTGTGTGTGTGTGTGTGTGTGTGTGTGTGTGTGTGTGTGTGTGTGTGTGTGTGTGTGTGTGTGTGTGTGTGTGTGTGTGTGTGTGTGTGTGTGTGTGTGTGTGTTTTAGCCACTCAAATTCGCAATTTTAGTCCGATTTAATTCAAACTTACAAAAAAATCAATTTTATTAACAGCTTTTACAAGTTCATTAACAAGCAAACTTCGTAAACAGTTTCAAAATGGCGGCCATTACAAATTTGTAAAAAATCATATTATTTTATCGCAAATTTAAAAAAAATCTGATATTACCAAACTAATCAGCGTATGTGTGTGTGTGTGTGTGTGTGTGTGTGTGTGTGTGTGTGTGTGTGTGTGTGTGTGTGTGTGTGTGTGTGTGTGTGTGTGTGTGTGTGTGTGTGTGTGTGTGTGTGTGTGTGTGTGTGTGTGTGTGTGTGTGTGTGTGTGTGTGTGTGTGTGTGTGTGTGTGTGTGTGTGTGTGTGTGTGTGTGTGTGTGTGTGTGTGTTAGCGTTTTGAATTCAAAATCCGGGGAAATAAATGCTGCTGGTCAGGGTTCATTAAATATGAAAGTTTCAATTGTGAATGTATGAAGATTTAATGCTGTTTGCTAGTACTGTCAACATTTCAAACATAGGGCAAGATATAACCTTTTGGTAGTACAAAGGTATTTTACAACCAAAAGGTATTTACAACCAAACGTAAAATACAATACAAAGGTATTTTAACAAACTTTTCGAAATTCGTTTCCGTTACGTCATGGGATTATCTTAATTAATTTTATAAATCAATGTTATATTTTATCTTAAATTTTGTAGGCTGGTAACGTCTGTGAGATAATTTTGTTATGCAAATAGCGTCCAATTTGTGACCCACATTGTAAAAGTATATCATATTTGTAAAACAATTTATTTGTTACGTTTATGAATTTGACAAGTTCTGAACAGATACATGTATGTAGCAGACACGTAAGACACGTATTGCCTCTCTAAATAAAAAAAATGCACAAACTTTCCCGTTTCGCGTGTTACTGTCAACAACATGCGTTCGTGTTTTTTTTTTGTATTACTCTTTTAACTAACCCTTGCCCACAATGCATCCCTTACATTGTGTCTGACAGTAATAAAACTACCCCCCAATGTGTCTGACACAATTTAACCAGCCGTTAATTATATGTACGTCGGTAACTTTAGTTAAACGTTGTTGTTACTCATTGTTAAAATACAATATGGCATGTAAGGATCCGCACTAAGATTATATATTCACAGTGTTTGGTTAAGTGTTACTCAAATAACATTCTAAAATTATTAAATATACAAATTTTGATTTAACAGACAAGTTTGCAAGTTTCAAAAATAAAACTTCATTAAATTTACAGGTCTTTTTTTATTTAAAATTTCTTTGCAGATTACAGGTGCCTTTCTAATTTCATTTCAAAATGTTGATCGGGTAGAAAACAACTTTTCTTTTGAATTTGATGTAAGAAATCTACTTCTAGAAATCTTAAAATGAAAAGATTCAGTTACAGTAAACGTATATTAATTAATTTGTAAAACTGAATAAAATATCAGTAAAATGTATATGTAATAATTTTGTCTCCAAGTTTATTAATTTTCTGTAAGTAGATGTTTAAACAAATTTGTTGTAATGCATTTTTTTATAAACATTAAATTATAAAATTCTTACAATATTCCTTCATTTTTATTTATTTAAATTTGATAGGTAGCGATATATTTGAACATCACTAATTTTTTGATTATGTTAAGTTAAAAGAGGAACATAAACATTAAAAACAAATATATCGTAGCAGTTAAATCTAATAGAGTTAGAATAGTAAACAAATTTGAGACTTTTATAAAACGATTTTAGACATCGAAATGGATTTTTTACAGAAGATTTTCGCTTTGAATGTTGCATGAAAAAAACATACATCACATTACCAATAATTTATTTTTTTAAATGAACTAATTTCTGTTATTGAGCAAAACGATCATGCATTTTCTCTTCTTTTTTACACTAATTACGATAATTTCTTTGAAAACACGACACATTAACATTTTAGCAACATAACATAAAGCTTATTATAGACTATCCGCTGTTTAATGAAATCAGTTGATCCATTACAATCAGCTGATCGAATTAATATAAAACAAGTGATCTTTTACTATAACCTAGCTAGTTTTTAACAACATAACCTAAGACGTATACATTTATACATGTGCGAATTTATCATGTGCGAATTTATAGTGCCTGTCAGCTGTTCAATGAAATCAGCTGATTATTACGAATTAATATGAAACAATTGATCTTTTACTATAACATACCTAGTTTTTTATCAGCAAGTTTTTAATTGGTTCAACACATGCATCTCTATATTTCACCTATATTAAGCTGTTTTCAAATTTTTAGCTAATGGAAACAGTAACTTCGCTTACGAGATCAACAATATTTAGGTAAACTATATTTGAATACTTGTTGCCACCGGGCAGGCAATAAACCAATTACTCGCTTCACCGAAGGAAACATTAAACGTCACGTGATCAAGAGTTGCGTGATGCAAGGCGATAATATAGACAACACGCTTCCTCTTAAACAGTAACTTATCTTTGTTAAGTACTTATTACAGTGTGTTGTATAAGCAATCAATCAATGTATGGAATTAACTTTACCATCTGAAGTGTAGCTGGCACATCCTTACCTGAAACGAAAAAATTGTTAACAATAAAATATTTGTCGTGGACATTAAGGATTTAAAGACATTATATATACTGTACAAAAATGTATTTTATTTACCGTTCTTTAACAATTTGTCTGAATGACTATTGTAAAAAAATTGTACAAGTGTATTACAAAAAATTTGTTATTTTAATATTTTTACGTCAAATTCAGATTTAGGAGTTGTCGACCCCAACAACCGAAAAATTGACATATTTCTTAAAATCGGTTTGTCATATTTTGCTTAAATACTAAAATGTATACTAAGTATGACATATGAGTATGAAACACTATAAAGTTTGTACTTAAAACGAATCCATTTATGGAAATTTGATAACAATACTTAGATCATCTTGGATTTTATTTTTTTAAAAAGATTTTCGTTAGAAAAACGTAACCATTAAAATTAAGTCACACTACATTCTTCGTGTACACAAACACAAAGGTTAATATTTTCATGATTATAGGGGACCATTGCAATTTTTTATAATTTATAATGTACTCAAAAATTCAGACTACCATTCCTAAATTTACATTAAACCAATACATATTTTGGGTTTTTATGCGCTACATTTATGATGTACACAAACACACACATTAATTGTTAACATTAATTGTGGGACCGAAATATTGGCTCTAAGTCCCACGACCATTTTTAATCATTCTGAAATGATCTGTAAGTAAATAATTTCAAAATATTCAAAACCAAGAGACTGAAGTAAGGGTTAAAGCGTATTAACGTTAAACCCCATTAACCATTTAATGTTTTGTAATGCTCGTTCATGGAATGTTGTTTTTAGAGAGGTCCTGAACACTTAATTAATACAACTCTGTACGTGCTCAAAAAAGGGCAGGGAAATAATAAAACATATTAGCGAATTTATATGGGAACAATAAGCTATAGAAGCTGCCATTATCGTTAAGACCCAGGACCCGGGACATTGAAATAAAGATTGCGCTCCTCATCGCTTTTGAAGATGTCATTTATATATATATGTAAGATATATATAAATGTGTATATATATATATATATATATATATATATATATATGTGTGTGTGTGTGTGTGTGTGTGTGTGTGTGTGTGTATGCGTGCGCGTGTGTGATGTATACCCAATTAAGCTTCGATGCGATTCAAATTTTTTAATATTTTTGGAAGTACCATTTCACCATCGTAATCTGCGTTAAAAATCGAGTAAATCAGCATTTTAAATTTTAAAAATCAGTTGAAATGAAGAATTTTTTGACGGTGGTCAAGATTAATTTTCGTATTATTATAATATGAAGATTTTAGTGCTGATTATGACGGCGAAATCAGAATTTGAAAAAAGATAACATAACGAAAAAATACTTTGGTAAATTTGCTTCTATCACGTCAGCGATTCAGCTGCGTGCCGTGGATATTTTAAAATTATAATAAATATTTTTTTGATGAAATGCGAATAAATTTTGTATGTAGAATAGCGAGTACTACAATTTTACATTTGCTTTAAGATAAACATCTTGCAGTTTAGACGCCAAAGATGCTACCGAAAAAGAACCACAAAGCCGTCAGACAACCAAACAAACAGAAATCACTTCGGAAGAGAAAATAACCGGACTGTAACTGAAGAGAAAAGAGATGTCATTTCTTTCTCTTAAATAACGCGACTTTTCATCTTCCGGTTATAAAATTTACATGAAAAACAAATTCACAGACTTATTGTCTTCCTAAAAGTACCCGGGACAGATGTCAGAACCTCTTACTTTTAATTTATTACTTTGCGAGAAAGTATCGCTTTTTCATTTCCAATAAAATTGAAGGGACTCTAATTAGAAATAAAAGTTCCCATTTTGGGTTTTATCGCTCACTTGAACTGCTTTCGATGCTGCTGACGTTTTAACGACGTCTTAGATATTTTAACGTATCGGGAATTAAATAATTTTTGTGGTAAATTAGTAATTTTATTTTTGTTTAACCTACAAAACAAGCTTTTTATCAACGGGTTTTTTCCTTTACTGTGATTAAGAGAAACCGATTTGGTATTTTATCGGAAATGTGTTGAAATAATATTTGTGTTAATTCTGTTAGCTTCAGGGCCTAATTGCTTTAAGAAGGGTTGTGTGTTTGTCCGCTAATACACAAACATCCGCGTTGGGATCAGATGGGAAAGTTTACCCTAGCGTGTAAACGACGCGTGTAATTCCTTATAATTGTGCCTAAGTTTTGTTGAAGTGATGTAGGTAAATAATATACTAATGTAATTGTACAACAATGTATTATTGTTTAATATTGGGAAGGCTATATTAGTGGATTTAAGTTAGGAGCACTCGAGGCCATCATTACCGAGGCTCAGTAATGAGCTCTGTTCCTGACTTGTACATCGTTAACAAATTTTTAACAATTTTTTTTATCCTGCTAAATTCTTACAATCGTTCTAAAATTGCAGGAATTAAAAACACAACTTTATATATTTTTTTACACTTTTTGTAACATCTGATTTACTTATTGCGAACAACGTAGAATTTTGCATTAAAAACATTCTCATTCTATTGAAAGTACAAAAAATAAAACTGACGGCGAACAAGGTTCATTTGCAGTTTAATTAAAATTTTTAAATACATATTTAAGACAATTTTAACATTGTTTATGATTAAATTAAATTGAATAAAAAACGCGTTAAAAATATTTTAGGAAATTTGAACCTACAATGTTGGCAAGCCTGCTCCATCATCCATGCCACGATTACTATAAAGATAAAACATCCCTAATTTTGTTGCTTGAAATTTGGTTGATTGCTTTCAGTTTAACATTTATACAGAACTTATAATAATGAAGACAGAACCAAATTAGATTTGAAATTACAAAAACGCAGTGAAAATGTGCAGAATATTTTATTTATCATAACAATCATCGAGTTTGTTTATTTCTAAGCAAACATTAAAGTGAGCTTTAAACAAATCAATCCTTATAATATTTAGTAAGTTATACAAATAACAAACGCCATTACAACTGTGCAAATAACAACCGCTATTACAACGAAAAACAGAACAATAAAACACATTCAACCCCTTCCCCTAAATAAAACTTTACAAACATATGTCCCCTCCCCTACCTCAACTCGGCACTCTATAAACCTCCCCCTTCCATGAATAATTCAAAACTACTGATGTACCCCGAGTTGAAAGTGGGAAAAACATAATCACCCTCGGAACTTTTAGTTGGATGACAGTGCTGCTCTTGTGGTCATCACGCATCCCAGTAAACTTCTGAATATTGTTTAGTCGTTTGGCTTGTAACAGATTTGTGACGGTTAAGAAATGTATTTCACATTAATAACTGTTAAGTAGTCGTATATACTGAACAGAATTTAAAGATATTAACAGTTATTTTGTTTTTAACAAACTGTGGTTGACCTTGATAAGACGTTGCTTGTTACTGGTGTTAAAAAATTGAAAGAGTTGGCTTACCATCTCCACCATAAACGAAACTATATTCTGCACGTTTCTTTCCAAGATACAAAACGGTTTACTTACACTGTACGTTTCTGATTTTTTTATTTCAGTTTTACCTAATCAATAAACATAACGTAACGCAACATTAGCGTCACGAATCATGTCGGTCATATTGAAACTGTTTCCTACGAGACCGATCACAGTATTTGTTAAGATACAGTTTTGTTCTAATTTTAAAGGAAAACGTGATTTTACATACATTTGTTGCTTTTGAAGATACATCAGCAAGTATGAGGAATAAGGGACACGTATCAAAAATTTAACTGCGGATCATATTTTCATGTAATATACCTTTAAAATTAAATACGAAACATAATTTTGTCTTAAAAATAGCGAGGTAATAGGTATCATTAAACACCATTAGTTTTAATGGATTCAATATTACCGATAGTGTTTACAGACAAACGCATCACTAGTGTAACAATTACCAGTGTTAGTGAATGTGTTACTTTAGATTTATTTTAAAATTTCGTTTATTCAAAATTCGATATACAACACCGACATAAATTATACTGTAATAGAAAGAAAACTAGGAAAATCTGATTAAAAATTTGTTAGTGTTTTATGTACGTTTAGATCGGATTTAAAATAACAAATTTAGTAAATTGTCGACAAAGGTTGCTACACCCGATGTCTGTTTTTTACGGTGTTCGAAAACTTTATTTTCTCGTGAAACATTGTCTTGAAACTTTCACAAAACACACCTAAATGTTTAGCGACACTAACACAAGCGCGCGCTCACAAAGTAAACAACTTTCTTAAAATGAAGGGATCTACAAACCGATATATCTCCATAAAACATCTTTGACAATCCTCATACTCGTATTTTCACAGTTTCGTGTAGACTCCGCTTAACCTCAGTTTATGAAGACGAACCGATTACGAAATCAGTTTTTAAAAGTCTTATTTTTCTGAAATTTTAAACTCCAACGACAGAACGTTTCGTGAAAACGTTTAAGAGGGCAGTAAATGCGAGATATAAAATCCAAACGTTAAAACTGTTACAGCATCCATTTGCTTTTACAGCGCCGGCAACTATAATCAGTACTGCCGCCATATTCAATTACTCCCCCACCCTTCCACACCCACGCAGTGTTTGACGAAATGGTAACAGTTTACAATTGTAAAGTATCTTTTTAATGAGGCAATGTCGTTATCGGATACTATCGTTGTTTAGCTCGTTAAGTAAAAGGAATACGTATATATTTACCGTATGTGCAGCCGTCGTTCCGACAGTAACCTCTAGCGTCTTAACGATAAATACAGGAGTAGTAGAAAGTTTTAAGTAAGTTTATCTTGTTAAAATGAGGTAAATATTTCAAAAGTATAGTATTTGTAAAGAACTGTTAATCGCAAACATTTTAACAAATATTTTAAGTTTTCAAGCCATATTTTGGCAATGTTTTAATAATTTACGAACAAAAGTTATATTTTAGCCACCCATTAACCCTTTCCAGTCCGTGGAATTCTTCACAATGACATATTTTATTATTTTTAGACTTATTTTAAGTGTAATGCACATATTTAATGGTAATAATATTTTAACCACATACACACACACACACACACACACACACACACACACACACACACACACACACACACACACACACACACACACACACACACACACACACACACACACACACACACACACACACACACACACACACACACACACACACACACACACACACACACACACACACACACACACACACACACAATATTTGTTTCATTACTTAACAATAACTTCAAAAGTTTGAAATTCGGTTTCGATAAAGCAAAAACCAAGGGGCAATATTATAAAGCAAGGGAAAACATTTACCTTCGAAGTATTCTAAATTCGGGATGATGGATTGGGCAAAGTTTTCCCTCCGATTTTCAGTTTACTCTTAATTTAAATAACTAATGTTCCAGCAATCAATCAAAATGAAACAATTTAACCTTCAAGTTGGGGGCGGAATTATAGAGGATGAACAACTACCGAATTACAAAACTGGATAACTTTATAATCTGGTCTATTTATCACATTATTGTTTATGTGTAGTTTTCCCTATACACAAGGAATGTATTGGTTTTGCGTTAGGTTACACTTACTTAGCGCGTAAACGGTAAGTTGGATATTAATGAAAAAGCCTATTTGATAACATTTCGAGATATCCACAGAAAAATGAATGGTAAGTATACAAACTTTCTTACAAAATATGAGTCGAAATTTTAACAAAAAGAAGAAAAATTTAGGTTTGATTAAATTTATGATTTAAGTAAAAAAAAAACAGTTTTGTTAAGTACGTTCGTCTGCTCTTCCTATCTTCAAAGATTGTATATTCGTTGACGTGTTTTAATATTCTGTCATTATCAAAACGTTCTACTTTACTCCAACGAAATAAAATGTTTTGATAATGGAAGTATTCCGAAACGCGTCAACGTTTATAAAATGTTTGAGTTAAGGGAAGGCAAATGTACCTACTTAAGAAACCTTATCCCAAGCGGAAAAAAAGATGATTCTTCTAGAAATTCAATCGAAACAAAGTTTATATTTTGGCTTATTAGATTTAATATCGAACAGTAAGTTAATTTTATTTAAAATTTGGAAAACTGACGTTAAGCTATGACCTCTTTGAATGAACGAAATTTGTGATAGATCAAAAGAAATTACGTTTATTAATCTGTGTGTTTATTTTTTTAAAAATATTTTTAAGGCGAAAAGCACATCGAAGCTATTATCGCCTCCCTACAGGTAAGTGTGAGTGTAAAGTGTTAAAAGTCGTAAGTGTAGAGCTTTAAGTGTAAGTGTGTGTTAGACTCGGGTACCGCGAGGACGTTTAAATACTCTCAATAGGTGCAGCTGGTCTGCACCCCCAGCAGGTTTTTTTAAATATATTTAGTTTTATTTAGACACGTATATTAGAGGAAATGCGATCAAAATTACAGCAGATTTTTATGAAAGCACGATTTTTAATATTTTTGTAACCATAAAAGTTTCTTAAAATCTGTTTTTGAAAAATGTAAAACGAAATAAGTTTAATAATAAATTCTTCCATTAATTGATGGTGATACTGCCAAGATGCCCTGCAGTATTTGCTTTGGAAAATCCAGTCTCTACCGTTTAAGGACTCCACAACAAACTGAGCTCACTTTTTTGGAAGTAAGTTAATCTTATGTGTGGAGAGGGAATTATTGTTCGTAATGTTTAAGGGTTTAAACTTTATAGAATGGAAAAAATGATTATTTTTTAAATTTTGTATAATTTTTATTAATAAGGTTCAGTATTTTTGTGTAAAAAGGGAAAGAAAAGATGTTTTTCCTTTTCCAGTTAATGAATTAAGTTTTGGAAGGCAACTCCTCTTACGACCATTGGCCATTGATGTGTGTTTTTTCATTGTAATATATATTTGTATTATTATACTGTGTAAATTAGGTTACTATGTATAGACGCTTTCTTAACATATAGGCCCGTAAATTTAAAATTTATATCCGAATTCTATATTATTATATCCGAAGGAAGGGATATTGTTCTAAACTCACAAGAACATTGTCTTTGCCTTTTGTATACTCTCTATTAATGTTCACATTGTTATTTTGGATTTCAGCACACTTATGACTAACTTCTTGTTTACCACTGAGTCACTTAAACATTTACTTGATGAAGAACATAATTAACTGCTCAGTTCTACACTTCTCGGGACCTCAAAGTCGTAGTTTTGAGACTGCAGTTATTGCCGTAAGCATTACCGTACAGTTAACGCTGATCCCTTGTCCTCATTACCCGAACTGTTTTAAGGTACGGACGTTAGGAAAACACCTTACTCACATTTGTAGCTGAAATTTGAGTTCCGCATTATTTGTATTTCAATATTGTAAAATAATTATTACTTTATTCAAATATTCATACATGTGCAGGATTTACAGAACACTCTATACACTAAACGCAAATACATTTTCTGTACAAATAACCGACCAGCTATGAATAGTAATGTTGAGGCTAACTATAACCTTTGAATGTAGGCTTATGATTTATAGGTAACACTAAACAGCTGATGCACGATGACCTTGACCTATTTTCACTGACCTTGATTACGGTACGAAGCAATAACCGAGATAATTGCTTATCGTACACAATATTTATGACAGTGGATGACACGTAAGTGATAATTGATATTTTATGACTTTTGTTGTCGGATTTATACACATACAAGATTAACGTACACGTAATAAAAATCAATCATTTCAACTTTAATCTACTGTACAAGTTTAAAAATCATATTAATACACTTTTTACATAATTTGCATTTAGCATACCTTAAAATTTGAAGTTTATAAATCAATATATATATATATATATATATATATATATATATATATATCCGTGGCAGTTGCTGATCTGCTATCGGGGGCCGCCCCTGGCGATGGGGATGCTCGCCAATTTTGGTTGGAGGGTACTGGGGAAATAAAATACCAAGGCTGGACAAAAATCAGTGAAGTCGTCAACGGCCTCAATGGCGGATGAAGATGTATTTCTCAACGGCAAATAGGGCGGAGGAACCAAGAACACTAAAATCCGGGGTGCGTCTGTAGTGGCAACCACCGGCAACCTGGTCAGCGTCTGTTCATCCAAAGGATGCGGCTGTACGTAACGCTCCAGAAACTAACAATCCCTGGTTCTAAAAATTCCAGTTGAAACACTGGACCTTCAAGATTACAAGCAACTATGATTCGTGCAAGTAATGATAAAAATACCCCAGGTGGTAACCAATCCACCCGTCTGCTGGCGGCAACCAGGGACTCGGATTCTGAGGACCCTGGACTTACACGATTACAGAGAGAGTCGGAGTTCTCTGGCGAACTTCCTCATAAAACACCCACGTACATTGGTACTTTCAACATCAATACGCTAATCCAGCCAGGAAAGTTACACAACTTGACATCTGAACTTGATAAACAGAGGATACTAATACTCGCCTTGCAGGAAACAAGGATTACAGATGAAGGTACAATGGATTATGGGAATTATCGTATGTTCAAGAGTAAAACAGACAAACGTGTCGCAAGAGGCGCCCCGCTTTTGGGCATGGCGTTTATGGTACACAAAAAGATGGTGAGTTCCATTAAAGAAGTCACCCCCATAAACAACAGACTGATGACAATGCGAATACAATGTGCTAACAAGAAGTATACCATAATCAATGTACACGCTCCTACAAATGTAAGTAATAGAAATGACCTCAAGTTAACAGAAAAATTCTGGGCAATACTAGAGAGGGTAATGGCGAGGGTGCCGAAGGACGATGTCAAAATTTTTCTTGGTGATTTTAATGCACAAATCGGTAGAGAAAAAAATCATCAGAAAACCGTTTGCATGTACCCCGCACACAAATTTACTAACAAGAATGGCATAAGGCTTATTACGCTATACCAGCAAAACAACTTGAGAATCATGTCAACGTCACTCAGAAAATCACCACGAAAATCATGACGATCACCTATACAGCAGATGGGCGAATTCCAAATAGACCATGTGGCGATCTCATACCCAGTACAAAAAGAGATACATGACATCCAAGTCCTTAGGGGTGCAAACATTGATTCGGATCATTATTTAACACGAATCAAAATCAAGTTCACTCCAGGAAAATTTCATCGAAAGAAGAAATGTATACAGAAATTTGATACAAAAGGTATCAAAGACTCCAACATAAGGGAGGAGTGGGAAAAGGAACAGGCGGACACATGGGAGAAATTTTGCACACAAATTACACAAAAAGCACAGGAATTAATCCCATTGAAAAAGAACACGAAACACCCGTGGTGGGACTCGGAATGTGAAAGTGCGCTGGAAAGACGCAAACGGGCCTTCCAAAGTTACAACAGTAAAAAGTCCCCAGAAAGTCAACAACGTTTTAATGAAATTAGAAAAGAGGTCGCTAAAAGTATTAGGAAGATTAAGAGGAGGTAGGCTATATGAAGGAACAACTGGACTCCATAGAGGAGAACTTCCGCAACTGCAACGTACGAGATTTTTATAGGAACTTTGCAGAAAAAATTCGTGGGTACACACCACAAAATCTGTGCTTTATAAAACAAGACGGCACATTGGCATTAGAAGACGGCAAACTGTCAGGAGTTAGCAAAATGTTTTTCTGACCTCCTTAATTGCCCCTAACCCAGCAGACGGTTCCCTAAAGAAAACTGTGCTGACACTTACCCTGAATCGTTACCACCAACACAAGAAGAAATCGAAGATCACATACATAGACTGAAAAACAACAGGGCATCCGGAGATGATGGAATCATTGCAGAACTTCTGAAGAATCTCGGACCGAACTCATTACAGGAATTAACAAATATCATCACGGATATCTGGCGAACGGAAAAATTACCGGATGACTGGAAGTGTGCTCTTATTCACCCCCTACACAAGAAAGGAGACAGGACAGACGTGAACAACTACAGAGGAATTTCTTTGCTGTAGGTTGCTTACAAGATACTCTCAACAAGTCTTCTTCAAAGAACACAAAAACAGATAGAATACAGAATTGGTGAGTACCAGGCAGGCTTCCGTCCGGGTCGCTCGTGCACAGAACAAATTTTCAACCTGAAAACAATATTGCAAATAAAAGCTAAAAGGAATATCCCCGTGATCTGTACGTTCGTAGATTTCAAAAAAGCGTACGATTCCATTGATCGAAAATCTTTGTTTAATATCCTGGAAGAACATGGACTTGATCCTAAAACACTGCGACTGATCAAACAAACACTGACAGGCACAATCGCTAAGATGAAGTTTATGGGGGAAATTTCCAAACCCTTCCATAATCTTGATCCATGATCACACAACTGGAGTTCGCCAAGGAGATGGACTCTCGCCTCTCCTTTTCAATCTGGTGTTGGACAAAGTTATCATGGAATGGGAGAAAGAATTAAAAATTGAAGGGCACTGGAAACCAGTTCGACTTGGAAGACCTAAGGACAACACAGAAATCGCGTGCCTAGCTTTTGCAGATGATCTAGCCATACTCACAGATAATGAAACAACAGCGATTAAACAGATAGAAGTCCTAAAGGAATGTGCAGAGAGGGTCGGTCTACAGACCTCGTTTAAAAAAACCGAATTCTTCTGTTCAAAATTAAATATTCAAGAACTAAACACTAAGTATGGTAAGATAAACAGAGTCAAGCACTTCAAATATCTGGAGAAATTCTTGAACCCACGGGTGGCGAGAAGGCTGCGCAAAGGGTTCGGCTACTGAGAATGAAGAGGGCTCTTGGTATAACGCGTGATATCTACAATAAGATATGTATGTTGACGCACACAAAAATCAGACACTACAACACAGTCATAAAACCGGAGGTATTATATGCAAGCGAGACGCTAGCACTCCACACAAAAGCTACCATGGAGGATATTTTGAAGGAAGAACGCAAAATCTTGAGGAAGATCCTTGGCCCGAGATTAACAGAAGATGGATATAGGTTGCACTCCCGGAAGACCACAGAGAAGATATCGAACCTGGCAGCAGATATCAGAAGAAGGAGGCTTCGGTTCTATGGACACATCAGTAGACTCCCAACAACGAGACTTGCCAACAGAATCCTTAAGTATATACAAGGTGTCAAATGAACAACGTCGTGGATCGCACAAGTCAGAATAGACCTACATGACGCAGAAATAGACTCAACAGACGTTGAAGGAGAACGCATACAGGAGAAAGATGCTCGGTTGAAATCCCAAAGAGAGCAGGGGTAAAATGGACGGAGGAGCGGAAGAGGATCCATGGGGTCAGGATGAGGGAGGTGTGGAGGATTAGAAGCAGCAAGATATGAGTCGGAGTGCTTTGGTGATAAGCAGATAATAATATATATATATATATATATATATATATATATATATATATATATATATACATTAAGACGAAAAGCACATTGAGGTTATTATCGCCTCCCTAAATGTAAATGTGAGTGTAAAATATTAAAGTCATTAGTGTAATGTTGTAAGTGTAAGTGGTTGTTAGACTCGGGTACCGCGAGGGACGTCTAAATTCTCTCAATAGGTGCAGCTAGGCTGCACCTCCCTGCGGGGTATATATAAACTCCTAAGAAGTCCCATAGGATTAATGTGGTGTGGTAACTCTTCATTCCTCATTCATGAAGAAGGTTCGGTTTTTTTGAACTGCAAAGGTTGGTTTCGGAGATATGGAGTTCATTAGAGGGCATCGAACTAATGGAATTCTTATTGGAAGTCGGTGCAATAGGAGTGAATCCAGTGCCGAGTGGCCGAGATTGTCCAGAATGTTTTATAATGTTGTAGAATGATCTATAGTGTTGGAGAATGTTCCAGAATGACATATATTCTTCCAGAAGATTTGCAAATGTTCCAGGATGTTCCAGAATGACTTATATTTTTCCAAAAGTTTTGAAAATGTTCTAGAATGTTTCAGAATGACAGATTATTCCAGATGTTTTAAAAATGCTCTAGAATGTTTCCGAATGATATTGATTCTTCTAGAAGGTTCGCAAATGTTCTAGAATGTTCGAGAATGCTCAATAATATTCTAGAATATTCCAAAATATCAGTTAAGAATAATACATTTTAAGAAGATTTTCAACTTAAAATCTTACAAACCGAAATATATACATTTAGTTGAATATAATAATCTCAGTCACTGCTTCAAATTACGTAGAAAAACATTATTTTGTTTCCCAAGAAATTAACGTAGGTTCATGGGTATAAATTTCACCAAATCAGAGGTTTGTAGGTAATTCTGTTGATCAAACCGTCCTAGTAACAAATGTTTGTGGGAAAATGAACTATTGACTCCCTTTACGTCACAATGTGACTTCAACTCTTACAGACAGAACGTGTAGTGATACGATACTTTCACATTTCAAAATATTAATGTAAGGTTTAAACAGACCAGATTTAAATGTTTTAAAACTGAATTAAACATTTTACATTGTTAAGTTCAATTACGCATTTTGTCTTTCTTTAAAATAGGTTAATCGAAATTCATTCTTTTCCAAATTAGTTTCTAAATAATAATTTAACTTCTATAAGAAATACGAAACTAGTTAAAGTAAAAGAATAGGAAAATATTTTCAACCCAAATATAACCGCAAAACATCTGTTGCACTGACGTAATAAATGCCAATTTAAGTAATAATTTTGTATATTTAAATTTTATTAAAAAGAAATTTTACCACCAGGATAATCGTTGAGTTATAGCCTACAAATTAGCATGTAAAATTACATCGCAAATTTGAGAATGAACACTTAAATTAAAATGTTAACTTGTCCAGATTAAGGTGAAGAAAGTAAAATGAGGTTATGAAAGCGGTAGGCGTTCATTTCAAAGTCCCTGGTCTGGGTCTTACTATAATAGCATTTAAAATAGCTACTTTTCCAATGGAAATGCGCCCATGTTTATTGCAAAAATTGAACTTTAACGAAACACTTTATTGTGACGTCACTCGGGGCTGTTCCGTAACTGTCGAAAAATCCCCAAGAAAATCGCAGCGCATTTCTGTTTCGTTTATATTAACTTCCTAATTAAGGTTAGTTTCACCCCCAGCCCCCCACCCCTAAGAAGGGGATGGCAAATGGACATTAAACGTGATTATACGTAATGGAAGGACGCCGTAAAAATAATTGAATTTAAGAAAAGACTTGCCGCCAAGATGAAACGGTGACGCTATAAGTAATTTATTCATTATACGAAATTAATTAACTAACTTTTGGTCTCAATTTGGGCGACGGCGGTATTTAAATTTACTTTCATTTTCTTTTTTCATTTCAGTTCGCTCGTAATTGCCTTTATTTGCAATTCAAAACTGGTGCGTTTATCCGTAATTGATTTCACAGAATATTTAAACAAAAACGGTAAACTGAAGTAAAATTGATAAAATAACACTGTAATGTAATGTTGTAGCTACTTAGAAAGCATAGCTAATATCCATCTAGCACTAAAGCGGGCTCGAAACTTTAATAGTGATTTTCATTTAAATTCTGCATCATTGAATAAAAAGTGGCAGGCACTCAAAGTAATAATAAAAAATGTTGCAATAGAGAAGATCCGCGCAAACAGCTGTTTTGCTCAAGGTTTTGAAAAGTAAAAATATGAAAATGTTTTTTTTTTAAATCTTTCACTTAAGATTTCTTAAAACAATTTCACAATCTTAATTACAGTTAAAATCTTCACAAAATACGAGGGTGGTCTGATAAGTCTCCGACCTCAACATGAAGATAGTGGCAGCACTCGTCGGTGGCAGCACTCGAATTTCGTTGTTCATCTGTTGACAGTTACTCACCAAAGTTTCAGCCATTTTGGACGCGCAGTTGTTATGTAACAGTCGTTTGAGTGAGTTGATGTGAGTATTTTTATGAAAATGGACAAAATCGAGTATCGAGCTGTCATTAAATATTTGTTTTTGAAAGGCAATACGCCAACGCAAATCAAAGATGAGTTGTATTTTGTGTATGGGGACTCTGCACCATTATTTACCACTGTGAAATTTTGGGCAGCTGAATTTAAACGTAGCCGTAAGAGCTTGGGAGACGATGAACGTTCGGGACTTCCAAAAACTGCAACTACCGACGAAAACATCGCCAAAGTTCACCAAATAGTGCTAGATGACCGTCGAATTAAAGTGAGAGAGATAGCAGACGTTATGAACATGTCAAAAGAACGTGTTCGTCACATATTAAATGAACATTTAATGAGAAAGCTGTCCGCGCGTTGGGTGCCGTGTTTGCTTACGTTAGACCAAAAAAGTGTTCGAATAAACATTTCCAATGCTCTGTTGCGCAGTTTAGGCGCAATAAATCCCAGTTTTGACGCCGATTAATTACTGTAGATGAAACTTGGATACACCATTATACGCCCGAAACAAAAATACAGTCCAAACAGTGGACTGCAAAGGGGGAACCGGCTCCAAAAAAAGCAAAAACTGTTTTTTCGACTGGGAAAGTGATGGCGACTGTTTTTTTGGATAGTCATCGACTATCTTCAAAAAGGAAAAACCATTACAGGAGCATACTACGCATTATTACTTGACAAGCTAAAGTCAGAACTTGCGGAAAAACGGCTACATTTGCAGAAAAAGAAAATCCTGTTTCACCAAGACAACGCACCGTCTCACACCTCAGCGGTTGCCATAGTGAAAACCCACGAATTACGGTTTGAACTGCTTGACCATCCGCCTTACTTATCAGATCTAGCCCCAAGCGACTTCTTTTTGTTCCCTCATCTAAAAATTGGGCTCGGAGGACAGAAATTTTCGTAAAATGAAGAGGCAATCACCTTCGTGAACAATTATTTTGCAGAGAAAAACGCCGAATACTATTTGGACGGATTACATAGATGGGAGCATCGCTGGGAGAAGTGTGTAGAGGTACAAGGAGACTATGTTGCAAAATAAAAAAAAATTTCTGAAAAAATGTCTTGTATGTTAGATCGGAAACTTTTCAGACCACCCTCGTAAGTTTAAATTTTTCAAATTATAATAACAGTACAAAAATCAACTCAACGGTTCTAAAAAATAAAATTAAAAAAAAATACACATGTAGAACTCTAGGAGTTGCCGACAGAAGCGAAACTATAGGCTATAGTTAGTTTGGAGATATGTTTACAAATATCTTGTTTTGTTTAAATAAATACGTGAATCTAGCTTATATATTATTTACTGTAGTTATAGTAAAAGATCAGTTGTTTTATAGTAATTTGTAACGGTCAGCTGATTTCATTGAATATCCGACAGGCTATAATACGTTTCAGGTTATTATGTTAAAAACTAGCAATACTAACAACAATTTGCCTATTATAAACGGTTACAACGTGCACGCGTTCTTCAACTAAGGAAAAACACCAGAGCAACACAATGTTTTCATATAATACGCATGTACTGTTATCTAAAAGAAGACAGAAAAGAATGAGACGGAATTAGCTTATCATTCGTTCCATATTTCCGTTAAATTCTTCAGTTCGGCAGAATTTTTTTTATTCACTCCTCAGGCCAAAGCTAACATTGAAAACAAAGCTTCAAAAAATTTTTACTACTGATTTTTTGAGATTTAAACGCTGAAAACGATGGTGAAATATTATTATTAAATAAATTAAAAAGGAAAATTTATGTTTTTTTTATAAAATACAATAAACGGCCTGCATTTCGTCAACTTAAAATATGTTCGCTTCCAATTTTTTTCACTTTTTTAAAATTCACTTCATCACGTTAGCAAGGCTGCTATATACAGGTGTTCTGCCACTGGATGAAGAAACCACAGTGGCTACATTTTCAGACGATAAACCATCCTGAAAGTTAATGTGTGGACCAAAAGGTGGCGCATAAAACTTTACGAGTCCAAGTCAACCCGTATTAATTTTACTTATAAGAAGTGCCAGTACCAATAAACAGTAAAACTGTTCCATACGGAAATGAAGTTCAGTATTTGGGAATGAATTTATGAACTGGAAGTCTCACAATATAAGGACAAGAAAGGAGCTTGAGATTAAGTTCAAGCATAGGTACTGGCTGTTTAGACATAATGCAGGATTCATTATAAGTAATCAATTACTTTTATATAATCCAAGTTCTTAAGTCGGTGTGGAGCTATGGATTGCAAATTTGGTGATTTACCAAGAGAAGTAATATAAAAAATTCAGATTATTGAAAACAAAACACTTTGGGTAATATTAAATACACAGTAGTACATACGCGATGAAAGTTTTCACAGATACCTTAAAGTGAACAAGATTGTTGATGAAATCAAGGCAGTAGCAACGAAGCATGAGAAAGACTCCAACCAATACTTTCCTGGACCAACCAATACTTTACGATCCTGGTGTTCAGCACATAGGACTTGGTGCAGTGATAGCATATCAAGCTAAGAGGCTGTAGCTGACAACCAGAGCCATTCAATGGAATGAAAATCTGTCACAGTGATCTATTTTAAGTTATAACTATTAGATAAGTTTGTAAAAAAACTTTAGCCGTGGTTTATCACAACATCTCAAGTGTAATGACTACATTCTGTAAGATAAGAAAGAAACACTGGACATACTTCAAACTGTTTTCATTATAAATCAATTTGCAGAACTTTGCAGTACACGTTCGCCTCAAGTGAAGAAAATTGAAGCAACGTATCTCCCCCCCCCTAATTAAATCGTGTTTTATGTTCAACTTCCGAAAGCTGAACACATTGAGGTCAGACAATGAGTGGCTGTAAAACAGTTTATCGATTAACACACATTCGGAGGAGAGATTTTGATAAAAAATATGAAATGCAAACATATCGGCGCCATCTAAATCAAACTAAACAGAGAATTAAAATAAAAAAATGGGCTATTGGCTCACTTTTATGATATATATTTGTGTGTGTATGTGTGTGTGTGTGTGTGTGTGTGTGTGTGTGTGTGTGTGTGTGTGTGTGTGTGTGTGTGTGTGTGTGTGTGTGTGTGTGTGTGTGTGTGTGTGTGTGTGTGTGTGTGTGTGTGTGTGTGTGTGTGTGTGTGTGTGTGTGTGTGTGTGTGTGTGTGTGTGTGTGTGTGTGTGTGTGTGTGTGTGTGTGTGTGTGTGTGTGTGTGTGTGTGTGTGTGTGTGTGTGTGTGTGTGTGTGTGTGTGTGTGTGTGTGTGTGTGTGTGTGTGTGTGTGTGTGTGTGTGTGTGTGTGTGTGTGTGTGTGTGTGTGTGTGTGTGTGTGTGTGTGTGTGTGTGTGTGTGTGTGTGTGTGTGTGTGTGTGTGTGTGTGTGTGTGTGTGTGTGTGTGTGTGTGTGTGTGTGTGTGTGTGTGTGTGTGTGTGTGTGTGTGTGTGTGTGTGTGTGTGTGTGTGTGTGTGTGTGTGTGTGTGTGTGTGTGTGTGTAAGCCCGCACATTACGCAAATTTAGTCCGATTTGATTATATTTTCGGCACTAGCTTAGAAAAATAATTTAACCACAAAAATATTCGTTAAAAATATCGGCTATTTCATATGTTTGAAAAGTAACAGCTTTTTTGTTTGAAATATTTTTTAAAAATCAGATTGCATCACAGTAACCAAAGTCATTGACGGTTGTAAATATGAATCTTTTAAATCCGTTAAAATCCAGTAATGTAATACGACGGCGGTCAGTTCGTGTCTGTATTTCCAATGTAATTGGAAAGTTCAAAACGAACGTATATTACGAAGATTTTAGTGCTGTTAATGATAGTGAAATCAGAGATTCAAAATGATGATAAGGTTAAAAGAAATTACATTTGGAAATCCACTTCTATCACGTCAGCGAGATAGCCGCGTGTGTTTATCATTAGCACTGGATGCGTAACGTGTCTGAGTCAATATTTTCACACTTCACTTAATAGCAGTGAAGTTATAAATACGGAAGTTGTGATAAGAAATGACGAAGCGTTATATCTATTAGGTAAAATATACGACGCTTTTATCCTTTACCCAAGTCACGTTCCGTGTAGATGGCCTCATCTCAATAAAAAGCGGATATCCGGGACTGCGGGATGGCGAAGTCAGATAAGGTGAGTTCGGTTCCGTCGTGGAGCTTCCCTGCAATCGGTGAAATAGGGGCGTATTCAAATCCGAATTGATCAAAACCGTTTTGTTGGTTAGAGACACAAATGTAACTGTTTGTTAGGAAGATCATTTATTTCGTATAAAAATGGTAAAACATTAGAATTTTTTATTCTTACAAATAAATATTTTTCTAAAATCATTTTTGAAAAATAGTTAGAATTTAAAATTTTTTTAAAAAGTATATACCACTGGTTAGTTTGTAGAGAGATTTGATTCAATTTTGGCACACAAATCGGTAATAAGGTCGTCAACTAAAAAATTCTGTCCAACATTTTCGAAATAAGAATTTTAAATCATTGAATATTCATATTTTTCATTTTCAATATTTTTGGAAATCCGGTTTTACAAATCATCATAAAAACTGTCTCGAATTATAATTTTGGATATTGAAAATTTTTTCAAATTAATTTAATGGCTGTCGGGGTTTTTTTCGTAGATTCAAGCGTTTTAAAAATTTTAAACGCTTATGTACAATTGTGCAATTTGTTGTACAATTAAATGTACAAATTGTAGTGATGGAGAAATCAAAAAGCGATAAGATAAAAAATTGTGATAAGAAAAAAAGCGATAAGATAAAAAATAACGGAAATTTTTCATCACGTTAGCGAGATAAATGCGTGCCGCCATTATTACAGGTGCCTTGGAACGGCAGTTGATCCATACTGTCGAAATGCCGAGTATTATTTCACCTAAACAAACGATGGTAAATCAACAAAACTGTAATAATAAACAAGAAATAAATTTGGTCAATGGGTCAATCGTTTACAGGCAAACCAATCCTGGATGTTTTCGAAGACTTTCAGAATAAACGTCCCAATCGAGTTGTGAATGGAAATTTGCTTCTAACATCTCAGCTGCATTAAGCGATTATTTTAAGTATGACTTCACCATTGTAATCAACGTTTGATTGTTTGAATGTTTACAAAATTAAGAAAAATTTAAAACCATACAAATTTATGGAGACGTCAACGTCGCTAAAGATAATACATCAGATTTCCACAACATTTTTGAAATAAAAACTTACGAATTTTATGTTAACATATATCATGTTTCAGAACTGGTTGTAATGTATTTTGCGTTATGTGTTTGCACAAATTTATATTTGTATTTGCCGTAAAATATCAGCTGAATTATTTTAATTGGTAACAATCAGCTGATTTACTTGAACAGCTGTTATGTTATAATAAGTTTTATGTTATGTTAATATGTAATAGTAAAATGTCAGTTGTTTTATATTATTTCGTAACGAACAGCTGATTTCATTGAAGAGCTGATAGGCTATAATACGTTTCTGGTTATTAATTGTCGTGTTTTCAAAAAATTACCGAAATGTAAATAAAAAATAAAAATAAAACATGATAAGTGATTTTTAACTTTGGTTCAATAACAGAAATGTTTATATCAGGGCGTATAGTATCCTTAAAGTAACGTTACTCTGGAAAAGTTGCTCTCATCGTCTCTGTGAGACATATGTGTGCTGAGATTATTTCAGTAGTATTTACTTTTCAGATTAATAAGGTTTAACAAACTAATTACTTAAAACAGGGTAATGAGCCTACACAATCAACCTTCATTTTTTTTATTTCAAGGTCAGTTTCTAAAACGGCGACCCATAATCAGGTCACAAGTAATTTAACTATTCTCAGTTTTTGCTTAAAAGTTCTGCCGGACCGCTAGGAAAGTATGTCACCCGTCGTTTCTCTATTTGGGAGGGGGGAGTACACAGAGATTGGAGAAGATTCTTTTTTTTGCGTTTTTAAATTACACACATCGCTGTTTAGTAGAGACAATAGAAGCGCTAACAGTCATAAATACCATGTAAATAAACACTTTATTACGCCAAATTAAACAGATATTTAATATGTGTCATGTTTTAGAGCTGGTTGTGATGTTGGTTTTTCCGTGATGCGAGTGCACAAATTTATATTGATATACTCGTATAACAGTATATTTTGCTCGTCGCAAGTCTCAAATTAAATTAATTGTAATTAAAATTGCCTGTGTTTCCGTACGAGATCGAAGCGGGGACATTACGAATATATTTTTGTTACGAATTAAAATTATAATTATTAGTTTTAAAAATTATAAGGAGTACAGCAAAAAAGTAAAAACTAGTGAAAAAGACTCAGAAATATTACGAAACTGTTGACACACTGCCTGTTATATTCTTGGGGAAGAACAGATTTAGGTGCAGGTGAGTCGATTCTGAGGGGGGACAGAAGAGCTGTTTGAAGGCCCACTATTCGTCGGATGGTGCTCCAGGAAGAAATTTGATCCACGCTGTGCTGGGGAGAAACCGATCTGCAGTCACGGGGTAAGTAGACAGTTTTGCGTTCACTTCTTCAGCTTATATTTTTGGATAAATAAATTCAGGTACGAGTTTCCGGAAGAAATTTTGGAACATTATTTTGAGGAAACGTTTAGAATCGGGTAATACATACTTGGGTTGTTATCAAGTGTAGAAGTAGCCGAAACAATACAAGAAGACTGTATAATAGTTATATCTATTAAAAGACATTTTGTAATGCAGTTCACCTGCTTACAGAGTCGAAGATGCTTTTAAATTTCTTTAAGCGCAACTTCGTCCCAGATACACTCTTTGGAGTGGGTTCTATTACACAGAGCTGCAGTTTATCGGTTTAATATTTCTTTCTTTATTTAATTTAATAGGAACATATTTACATTAATTTCTGTATTTTTTCTTCAATTGTCTGTAACTGTTATTGGTTGTCTTCTTTCCCAGCCCTTGGAGTCCTGTCACCTTTGATTCCTGTTGCTAATTCAGTTGATTGCTCCAGTTGAAGTTCTCTTGAAGACTTCAAAAGTTATCGGCTGAGGGGTCTGGTCCAAACTAATTCCTGGTGCTAACTGCTGCAAGATCGTCCCTGTGTCTTCTGGAGTAACTTTTCAATGTAGTTTCCTGGAGGTTTCCCGTATTACACTACACTTTCGGGTAGGCTAAACACACGGTTCTAGCCTCGGGTCGTTCGGTAAACACTTTTCACCACTGAACCCGGAGGCGGCTGACTGTCTGGCGATCTGCGCTGGATTTATCAAAAGGAAGAATTGCTGACACCACACGTCGTTGCTTATCTCTTGATACGGAACTGGCATAGATCTAACAGGGTCTATGTCGACGGGAATTCCAGTCGGCTCAACTTGCTGTTCTTCGGAACCGGAAGTCGATGGCCTGATGTGTCGTTACAGCATAGAGACAGGAGATAATCTAAATAAGTTATCGGCTTAACACGCCGGTATAAATTGAAGGATGTACAGTCGGCTCAACATGCCAGTACCGCACTAGGATAGGAAAGTAGGGAGGGTTTGGGCTGGAGGAGCCCAACTGACTTCTGGAGCACTGTGCAACTGCTTATATAATCTGGTTCTGATGGCGGGGTATTGCTGCTGATGATAGTGGGGTAAGATGTAATCTTGTTTATTTAGTGCATATCTGTACATTAGAGATTACCAAGTTTTGTTTACTTAGCGTATCTCAACTTAAATAAACTAGGGTTTAAATCACTTCAATACAATTTCTGAAACACCAAAAGTTGATTCTTTAAACAACCCCGGCCCTGCAGAGGGGTGCAGACTAACTGCACCTATTGAGAGGATTTAGACGCCTCTCGCGGTACCCGAGTCTAACACACTCTTACTCTTACAACACTACACTTACGACTTTAACACTTTACACTCATACTTACACTTAATGTGCTTTTCACCTTAAAATTAAAAAAAAATAAAATAAACAACTCCGGTTAGAAGAGATCCCAAATTCCAAACTATATATATATATATATATATATATATATATATATATATATGTGTGTGTGTGTGTGTGTGTGTGTGTGTGTGTGTGTGTGTGTGTGTGTATGTGTTTAACTTATCCTTAAAGAATAAATAAATAGGCTTTACCATTAAGGTCACTTGAATTGTTTTTACAAAAAATACCATTTGTAAACAATCCATTACAGTAAGTTCGACCAAAAGTGTTGTTCACAAGTTCAGTGTGATAAAATAAAATAAAAGCTGTTTTAAAAAAACACAATACCATATATATATATATATATATATATATATATATATATATATATATATATATATATATTATATATTATAAAAATTTTGATCCTTTAAGTGTACACTTTATATGTTTTTTATTGTAAGCCTTGATTTATACTAGACGCGACCGCGATCCACATTCAGGTCAGATGCAATTAAAAACTTTGCAGTCTTGGCTCAGAACTTGTCCGAATGAACTAAAACTCCGCAAGGGCAAGTTGGTTTTGCTCAGGGGGGAGGGGAGGAATTGTGTTTTTTGTTTTTGTTTTCAAACAAGTACAGCAGACGGTTCAGTTTTTATTAATTTATAAATTGAAATGCACAAACTTATTGCAAAACAATTTTAATTTTCTAAAGTATTAAATACTCAACAAGTATCCGCATTAGAGATTTTTCATTGGTGATCAAAAGTGATCATGAGATGACCCGCGACAGTGAAATGACAACGGATCCTCAAATATAGATTATGTTTTGTTTACTCGTCGTTATTATATATATATATATATATATATATATATATATATATATATATATATATATATATATGTGTGTGTGTGTGTGTGTGTGTGTGTGTGTGTGTGTGTGTGTGTGTGTGTGTGTGTGTGTGTGTGTGTGTGTGTGTGTGTGTGTGTGTGTGTGTGTGTGTGTGTGTTTTAACACGCTTACGTTCGCAGTTTTGATCGGATTTATTTCAAACTTGATATTTCCTTCAACATTTAAATAACAAACTTTAATTACTTTAAGAAAAATATCTATAGCATTGAATAACTGTTTCATTGTTCTATGTTTGAGTTTATTTGCAGCTGCGAGCGTAATAGGCAGAAAATAACGAGCCACCGGCCGGAAAATAGCACAGCGTTGCGGGGCTGGAAAACAAGGTTGACACGAACCTTAGGAAAGCTGGAATAAACTGTGCGAGGTGGAAGGAAGCTTTAACTTTCTGACATCTGGCCCGGCGAGACCGATGGAGTTAGCGTGGTTTATTCTAAACTTGTGTCCTCGGGGAGCATCATTCTTCATTTTTGGAGTTGAAAATTTAAGTTGTTCCATTATAAAGAGCGTTACTGCTCGTCAAGATGAATGTTGTGAAAATTGTTTTCAGCGAAAAACTAAATATCTGTTTGGAAATATAAGTTTCTTACAAAAATAATGAACATGATTTAAGTACTACAGTTATTTTTAATTTTTGAAAATTTTAAAAGGACTTTATTTATTTCAAGCGCTGTACGGTCTGACGAACAGCGATGCTGATCTGTTTCTGCCTTCTGAGGGTTTTATAGTTCTTGCGCAATGGTTTATTATCGAATTTCCATTCAAATGATCAACATGATAAGGCTTAGACCCGGGACCTTCAAAGAGCACTAAGCCTGACTCTAGATGAATTTTTGAGGTCTCGTTAAAAATGGGCTTCGGGGAAATAACGATTTAAAAAACGTTATTTAACTCTTTTAAAGTGAATACGTCTTACGCTCGGTAAATTTTGAAATCGAATTGAGAAAAACATGACGAAAAATTAAGAAACTACGAGGCAAGTACAAGTCATCAACTTCATTTAAACAACTTCATTTAAGTCATCAACTTCGATCACGGATACCGGTGTAAACAGGGCCGTTGACAAATACTCACTGCGAAGGTGCAGCATTAACATTTTGTGGTGAACAAACAGTCCAAACAGGAATTGCATAATGTCAGTAACTTATTTTGATAAGCGGACATGCAATTACAACAATTACTAAAATATTTTTAAATTGCAAAAATCGATATGCACTATATCCTATTCATTATTTGATAATTACAGACTACATTTCAGAAAAACAATAATCAAAATAGTAAGCTTGGTTTTGAAAAAAATCCTACTGTCAGCAGTTTCATGGTTAAAAAAGAATTATTTTTTGATGGTTCCAAAACACTGAAAAAACATAACACACTAAAATTTCATTGAATTCGTCAATTAATTTGATGTTCAGCGGTGTGTGTGTGTGTGTGTGCGTGCATGTGCGTGTGTGCATGTGCGTGTGTGCATGTGTGGGTGAGTGCGCATGCGCGTGGTGCGTGCGCATGTTTGTGTGTGTGTGTGTGTGTGTGTGTGTGTGTGTGTGTGTGTGTGTGTGTGTGTGTGTGCGCGTGATCGTATGCGCGAGTGTGCGTGTGTGTGTTTGTGTTACGCACGCAGGCACGCGCAATATTTCTTTTATACTTCGTACGACGAGAAAATAATAGATTAATGGTTAAACCGATTAGACTAACACATTAAATTTTATTGAAATCAAATCAACTTTGATTTTTCATTTATCAAAATATTCGCTTAAACACTTTCATTTCTTTTTTCTTTAAAAAAAAATCATTTTTTATCTCTGCGACATACTACTGAACCTCGTTTATCAAACTATTCTCACAAAAACACTTAAAAGAGTTCCAAGAAATATAATTTAATTCTGTAATGCGCAGTCGTATCGTAACTTCGAAACATAATAAAACACGCTTAAAACTTTTCCTCGATCAAACATTAAGTAGAAACGTTTAAAATGCAAATTTTCAAAATATAAAACATTCCTCAGCGGTAGCGTATTCATATCTTGGAAAATATGAATGGCAAATATAGGTCAAACCAATTTAATTTTAAATTTATTCAATTGATATAAAGCAGTTCTTATGCGGTTATGAAACATAAAAGAACTCTAACTCCAAAGAATATCGCAAGTAGAATGTTATATTCAAAACTTATTCAGTGGATAACGTTCCAGATTATTAAGAAGCGTGTGTATGTAGGCCCTATACATTCAAAATTAGACAAACCGACTTTGAAAATCTGAAAAATAATTTGAGTGCCCAATTTTTTTTGTAGATAGTTTAGGAAACGGATTAATTTATTGGGAAAATAACATGTTGTAAGCAATTTCGAGTAATGTTTTTCATTAATTATTTTTCAAACCTAATACCTAACATGTTTTCTGAATGATCTGTTTGTTTAATAAATACCACGTTTTCCATTTAGCTCGATATTTTCCATTTGTTTTACTTTTTTCTCTGTTGGGACAATTCCAATATGTGTTATTGGAGCGGTCATTATAGTGATTTCAAGTTTCATAACCATGAAATGAACGACAATCCTAACCTCTAGATAAAGTTTTAAGATATCGTGATATGTACGATGTATTCCTTTAAGAATGAAAATATATGAATCACATTGAAAACCAGTGGACATCTGTTCGACACCACTGTTTCTAGAAGAAACATTGTTCCGACGTTTCGCAAAAAATATATTTGGCATCTTCGAGGTGATTCTCGCTCCAAGCCTAAAGTCGAACCTTCACACTCAACAGTTTCAAAAAGAAATCTCGTATTATTATTATTATTATTTGCTTAACGTCTATAATTTATGCCAGTTAGACTAATGAGAACGGGGTATCAGGGTAAACGGTAAGGGGAAAACAACGAGAGTAACTGCGGGTAGAACTAAGATTCTTAATGTGAGCAGTTCAGGGACACAACAGACTCACCGTTGCTTTAGCCACATCAACCACCGAAGTCCACATCATCAGCGTTAAAATTGATTGAACTAAGATTTAGAATTTCATTGAAAATACAAATGTGTCGGTCATGGTTCCTTTAGCATTTATATTGTAACTTGTAACATTATGATGGCTTTAATGCTTATTATGACGATAAAATAATATTTCCAAAAATTGTAAGATGTAAAAAGTTATTTTTATATTTTTACTTTTGAAAAATTCGATTCTATCTTATCAGGGAGACAGCTGTATTCTGCGCATTATACATTTTTTTTACCAATATTTTCAACAATAAAAGTTAAAAATCCTTAATATTCCATTCACATTAAGGAAACAAACTTTTAAATGAGCACTTAAAACAAATAAAATACTTAAAATGAAATAAAAAAACTTTCTTAATAAAAAATAAAATTTTATCAGAAAAACGAAATCGAAAATTGCTTTTCATTTTCTATTGCACGTTATCACTAACTACTTCCACTTTACAGTTTTAATAAAAAAACAAAACAGACCGAAAGAGAAAAAAACTGAGGAAATTGAGCAGTCGTTCGGTAGCGAAGTGAAAGTGCCTGAAGGGGTGGCAGGAAGGAAATGGAGGGATGATGAATGAAGTGTTACTCCCCTAGCTTTGTGTTCAGTTTGGGTTAGGCAGAGTCTAGTTACAAAGCTCACAAGGACGGTGTAATTGTGTGATAAATTAAAGCAAGCGTAATTAGATCGGAATCAGAGAATAAGGGGGCAATAATTACACGTTATTCCGTCAAACATGTTCTGATATACATGCTACGTCATACACTGAGCACTCTTAAAAATATAAAGTTACAATTAATATATATTTATTTAATAATTAGGATTATAACCTATTTTTCTGTCTAGTGGTCTATTTATTCACCTTGCAAAGGCTACCGCGGTTTCTAAACCTTACTGTTTCATCTTCAGGCCGTAATACAAAATGTCTCTCTGTCGAGGTCGTAACAAAGTTAAACAAAACATTGAAAACACAAGTCACAAACACTAAACACAATTAAAATACACACAATAGAATTTGGTTTGCTTAAAAGATGCGTGCAACTCGTATGTCGCTACATTCTAGACTCAAACAACACACGAGCGGATTTAAACAAGAAAGTCTTCCGGAATGTAACGACATACGAGTTGCACACATAAACCAAATTTTATCGTGTGCATTTTAGTCGCGTAATTGTGTTTAGTGTTTGCGACGTGTGTTTTCAATGTTTTGTTTAACTTTGTGGTCCAACCTGGACAGAGAGAATTGTCATTTTGTACTACGGCCTGAAAATGAAACAGTAAGATTTAGAAACCACGGTAGCCTTTACGAGGTGAGTAAGAAAAACCACTAGACGAAAAGGAAAAGTTCATAATTTTAATTATTTAAATATTTGGTCCGGTGGCTGTGTATCAATAATGATATATTTATTGTCCGTATATAGCCAAGTCTAAGGTTCCTTATCTATTATTTATTGTCGGTACTTGTCAAAACAATTTTGTTTTCCCTGAAAAATATATCTATTGGTCATCCTCTACGTGACTCGTCTTATATCTGTTTTCTGTGTCTCCTTCTGATAACTCCATCTGGCTTTCTCCACATGTATTTCCACGCACAGTTTGGCCTAAGTAAAGAAAGTTATATTTTTTCGCTTTACTTAAATCCTTTAATATGTAGTTTTGAACCAATAACCTCCGTTACTTGTTTATATACACGTGTTAATGCACATACATAATAAAAAAAAAAACAATCTATCTCCCTATTAAATATAACAGCAGAACCCCTTTTTTGAGGGTTGTTGAAAAGTTTAAAATGTAACGAAAATAGATTTAGTAATATAACAATGTTTTCTTCTCAGGGATATCGTCCAAAATTTTCAAAATGGCGGTAATTTTAAACACTGTCATACATTTTGGTAATAATTGTTTTTTGAAAATCTGATTTCACTGTGATTATCGGTGTTTAATAATGCGTTAAAATTTTGAATTTCCTTTGAACTTATACAAATGATCCAACCAGGGTAATAGTTTATTTTTATAATTTTATTTTAATTTGAAAATTTAAAATGTTAAATTATGCGACTTTTAACGCTTATTATAAAACAAAAAAAACTAATGTTTGAAAATAAGCTTCCTTCACGTCACGAGACAGATGTGTGCCTTGATTATTTTTAAATCATTATGGTTAGACTTATCATTGACCGGACGTTTAAAGGGCTTAAAATGGGCTGTAAATCTGATTATGTAATGCGATAAAAATAAAGTGGATTCAAGGCAAGCAGTCGTTTAACGGATCTGTTTGGGTGTCGGTATTAAACCTTTATTAGTCAGTTGTTATCTCCTTCTTTCCTTCCTTCCTTTACTTGCGCTATTCTTTCGTTAACTTCACATTAAAACTGATCAGCTGCTGTTAGAAATAAGTCTATGATGGACAGGGGTTATGACTCGTTATAAAGGTGTTTTAACATAATTGTGTTGAACTAAGGGGGGGGACTTACTACTATGAGTCTGAGGATCGTAGATTCCGTGTAAAACTTGCTTGCCGATGGCTGAAGATACTCAAAAACCTACTTTGTTTGGAAGCGGAGGGGGGTTGCACTGATACCGTACCCTGTCCCGAGTTTAAACGACTGTACACGATTGTTGGCGCAACTTTTACCGGCAAGAAAATTTTGTGCGACTCTACTGCAAAAAGGATAAACTATTAAATTTATGATGTATTGTGTGTTATGTGTTGCGTGTAGTGATAAGAAGAAGACAATCACGATAGCGAAACAAGCTATGTTTTACAACTACAAGGTAATTAAGAGTTGTTATAGACCTCTTATAGGCGAGCGTTAGCAGCTGAAATAAATAAATTTCTGAACATCTTATCTCAGATTAAGGTAAACTTACAAATACATTTTGTAATCCTTATCTTTCTTTACATACAGCATCTAATGTCAATTGCGTTATACAATAAGTTCCGAAAATTCTGAAGCCTACGAGATACTACTCATATTTTCTATATTTTCTTAACACGAAAAAAAAAACAAATTGAAAACTATTTTTCCACTTTTTTGATAGATCAACATATTAACGAGGAAATGTAATTAATTTTAGTCAGATTAAACAAAAAACATTACAAACATATAGATCTAATACCTAATTAAAACGTAAACCTAACCTGATTTTATGCTTCAGTATTTTGTAAAACTTACGTAAGTCAGAGAGGTTAAAATGTTTGTCTATCATAAATCACAAAATCAGCAACACAATTTCAGCCCGATGCACGTATAGTGCACATATCCTGCTCTGCAACGTCTGCGCATTTCATTTCCTAAACGTCAAGTCCAAGCACTTAGTCTTCCCTCACCGTTTTGGTTCAGAGCCTTCATTTATCTTGTCCAACAACAATGCCCGCTCCCCGCGTCCGGCCTAAATAAAACAATCAATCTGAACGAGAAATAGAAATGCCGCTTCCTCATTCTCTGATAAATTATCTTCCATTACTCGCGGGAGACGTTTTGCTCCAAGTCTTTGGAAATTTTCGGGATCGGTTTGACTGTAAACGATTAGTTATTCATTAACTATACGAATTTATGTCGTGGATATTATTGGTATGTTTTTGATCTGTCATTATTTTTATATTTGGAAACATTACAAGACGTGTCTATAATTTAAATCGAAACTCGTTCCTAAGGGTCGGGCTTGTAACATAAATTTAACAACCAGAAAACAGGTTGAGATGCCTAGCGGGAAATAGTAAAAACGTTCAGGGCTGACAACATAAAATAAAATAAAAATAAGGTGAAGATGGTGTGAAGTAACACCTCACGTGTGATAAGGTGAACCGGAAGTAAGAACAGTTATACACTAATACAACAGCTGATTAGAGAGTATTTTATTTATATTTTGTGATAGCTCAGGTTATTAACTTAGAACATCAGACCTTTGTTAACACCATATATATATATATATATATATATATATATATATATATATATATATATATGTGTGTGTGTGTGTGTGTGTGTGTGTGTGTGTGTGTGTGTGTGTGTGTGTAATATGTAATAAATACGTGAGAATTGTATACTCTTGGAGAATTCGTAACTATTCACTGCATACGAATTTAATCAAAATGTATTAAATGGTTTTCATGAAATATCCTGCAGTGAGGTGTAATCTGTTGTGGATGAAATAAGTGAGAATATTTAACTATTTCCAATTTAGAGAAAAATCTACTTCCTGTTTTAAGATATTAAATTGTAGCCTAAATTAAAGTTATTATTGCAACATAGTCACCGGACCACGTATTTAAATAATTTGGATGATGACCTATTTTCTTCTGTCTAGTAATCTTTTTTACTCATCTTGTAAAGGCTATTGTGGTTTCGAAACCTTACTGTTTCATCTTCAGGCCATAATACAAAATGTCAAATCACCTCTTTCTCTCTCTCTCTCTCTCTCTCTCTCTCTCTGTGTGTGTGTGTGTGTGTGTGTGTGTGTGTGTGTGTGTGTGTGTGTGTGTGTGTGTGTGTGTGTGTGTGTGTGTGTGTGTGTGTGTCTGTGTGTGTGTTTTACACAGCAGGTAGATTATGTTGCTTTAAAGAAAATTAAATAACACTTTTTTTACAAATACCACAAAATCTTAACCAAATATGAAACGAATAGAATGCACACTAACTAGTGAATTACGTATGTGAATTATCTATGGATTTCTTTTAGTAATATAAACGTTTAAACAGATTTTAAAATAATTAATCTCAACCAATGTTACACCGTAAGAGGCACTGGCTACCCGATTTTCCAAAAAGTAAACATTGAAGGGCGGTTTATATACTTCCAATTTAATTTCCTAAACACTGTCTCCCACTCCCCCTCCCCCTCACGGGATCTTCATTTATCTCGTCCTCTCCGTGAAGTCTAACCCGAAATAAAACAATTTGATTCAGAAACCCACCGTTTAATTTCACTGTAACATTTACTCTTTAAAAAAATAATGTTCCACCTGCTCTTTTATTAAGAGTTTTATATTTGCCGTTGCTTGTGTTCACTAATACATGTAATACTCACTGTAAACAGAAATGCCCTGAATAAAGCATTTATCTTGAATTTGATACATTATCTGCAACAAGAGCGAGTTATTTTCACAGACACCCAGTATATAAAACAGTTTTACGTGTATATTAGGCCAATAAACATCAAACAATAATGTTTTAATGATGGTACGGGCGGTAAATATTAAACAATATAATTTTCATATCGATAAGTGTGGTAAATATCAAACACTAATATTTAAATAATGATGGTAAATATAAAACAATAATAAATATTCTCATGATTAAGAGGGTGGTAAATATGAAACAATATAATTTTAATAACGATGAGGGTGATAAAAATGAAACAATAATATTGAAACGAAGCTTTTAATGTTAGATTTGGCGAGAGGAGTGAATAGAAAGAGGTGTGCCGAACGGAAGAATGTAACAGAAATGTGGAACGAACGTTCTAGCTCTTTTTTCCTCCTTTTCGATAAAAGTACACGCGTATTATGTACAAACCTTGTTTTGCTTTGGTTTCGGCATATTTCCTTAGTTGAAGAACACGTGCAAGTTAAAACCGTTTATTATTCGAAATTAATATAAATGTTTATAATAATTGCTGTTAATATTGTTAGTTTTTAACAACATAACCTAAAATTTATTATAGCCTAATCACCTGTTCAATAAAATCAGCTGATCGTTACGAATTAATATAAAACCACTGATCTTTTACTGTAACTGCAGTAAATAATATTTAAGCTAGGTTCACGTTTTTATTTATTTAAACAAAGATATTTGTAAACATATCTTGAAACTAATTAGCCTATATCCTCAGCAAGGACCGCCTCGGTGGCCTAGTGGATAGCGTACTGGGCTTTCACCCCGAAGACCCGTGTTCGATTCCCGGCGAGGGCTTGGCATTTTCATACGTTATAAATCATCCCATCGTCTGCATTAGCCCAAGTGTGCACAATAGTCGGACGTTAAACACCAAAAAAAAAAAAATCCTCAGCAAAGATATCATTAACAAAAGCTCTTCTTCTGTCGGTAATTCTTCGAGTTCTATATGTTTTTTTATGATGGCACAGGAGATAGAAGAGCATTGATTTACAGCATTTAATCTATACCAAACTTCACTTATTAGACAACAGCTGTTACGAAAAACTTTGAGGTTATGTATACTAATAATTAAAGTTTTTGTTAAATATAATTAAATTAATACTCACAACAGTAGCGTCAATAAAGAACTGATCAGTGGCATCTTACCTGAAAAACGAAATTAAAAAGTTTAAGAGTATGTTGAAACCAAAGAAAATTGACTGGTAAACAAGTATGTGTTAGTTAGTTGCTTAATTTAACATGTTATGAACTGTTTATAATGTCAGAATTATAAGAGTGTTTTGCATAAATATAAAATATTCTGCACGGATTCGGAAGCCATAGAGACGAAAATCAACACCATAAGAGCATTCAACTGTTTTTAAGGATAAAATATCTAATAAAGTATACTAGGACATAAGTCATATATTTTTGATAATGTTTTTTTGCATTACAGTTTACTAAATGCATTGGTTAATTTATCTTGATATTTTAATGACTTACCTTTGCATTACACACTCTCTCTCTCTCTCTCTCTCACACACCCACCCACCCACTCACTCACACACACACACACACACACACACACACACACACACACACACACACACACACACACACACACACACACACACATACATCCACACATACACACATACAATAGCTCATACACATAATCACAACAAATATACAAACACTCACTGAAACATACAAACGCAAACACACACACTTCATGTGTTCAATGTTATAATCACTAATAAAAATAATGGGTAATGACTTTCGTGCGGGGGAGTCAGACAAGGTTGTTAGTTAATTGAATTTACCCATGTTTTCAGGTCGAGTGGGCAAACTGAATTGCAGGCATGAGGACCGTCGACGATGGACTGGAAAAATATATCATCAATAATTTAATCATCGTTAAAATTTTGAAACAATGCAACACTTACTCGGTCGTTATAAGCAACAAACGCGACTAACGTTTAAACAATAGAGTAGCAAATATTTTATTACCCAAGCACGAAAGTGAAGAGCAGCCCTGGGTAACATAGTCACATTAACAATTAGTTTTTTCAGATCGTTAGATTTACCCAGGTTATTTATAAGCACAAGTTATATATTAGTTAAGAGTATCCAATTCCAAACAAAGCGGGGGGGGGGTTGTGAGTAGCGCATATTACAGATGTGCTCAATATTGATGAAGATAGGCATGGAGGACATGAGTTGTCCTAATGATCTGTCAATAGCAAGCGGTGAATGGGATTTTTGCAGCTTCTAATCATATTTGACAGAGTCCAGAACCTCATTGACTGGTTGTGAGAAATGACAACATACACCATGATTTAAAAATCAATACCGTGGCTGAGACACAGCAGGAGAGTGGAAGCAAGCGAGAATGCAGAAATGCTGCCACTCCTCAAGGACTGCGGGGTTCTCCGAAGGCTGAAGCCAGAGTATTCTTGGTGTGTTAAGAATACTCTGGTCAACTTGATTAGAGTTAGGACAACCATATCGTTGTTTAATACTGTATAAGGAAACTTTAATTGTTAAGTTGTATTTAACTTAGTTTTAATGTAACAATAAAATAATAAATTAATTAAAAAGTCTTGTATTATTTTAGTTTAATAGTGTCTTGGCCCCTCATATTATCCGACTTGTGCGGATAAACGGGGTTCTACTGTATTAATTAAGCTAAGTAAAATTCATATAAGTAAAGGTTTACCAACATTTATCAAATTTATCAAGTTTATCAAATTTAAGAAAATACTACGATTGAATTGTTACTTAGCATAAAACCATAGTTTCATTACTTACATTACAGCTGTGTAACTTTTAATGTTACACACAACATTTTACTGCTCTCAAATTTCCATTATTGCATTTACAACGTAACAGCTGCAAAACGTCAGTGATATTTACTGCACACGTCAAAATATTTTAACTGTCAATGGAAAAGCTTTTCACGTATTAAAGTGTTTACTTGTGTAAGTTTTCCATTACGTTCCGTAAGCTTCCGTCACGTTAACAAAGACAGTTTGCGACCACTTGACGTTTGAGACCATTCCGAGTGAATACACTTCGCAGTGTCAACACGTAAAGCCATGACTGTGATAATAAAGTCAACAATACGGGCTTATCTGAAGCCAGCAAGTGTCGCCGTAAGGTTTAACAATAATCTCATCAATAGTTTGTCAATAAAAACGTTTCTATAAAATCAAATTCTGCCTTTTAATGCTCAGATTCAAATAAATTATCCTTATAAAAAGAGATTGTGAGAGAGTGAGACAGAGTTACAGCGACGGGACACGGCAGGTGACATAGCGGTTGCCTAGCAACAGATTGAAGGGGACAGTCAGACATGTAAGCCAAGTATAACAATCACTTCGTCTGGTCATCTGCCCCACACTGCTCCCACTCGACTTATATAATAAATCTTTTAAGTTATCCTTTCCAAACAAAAATAACGTAACAAAACTTACACTGGTACACACAAATCACTTTCTTCTTTATATTTTCAATTAATTTAATTTATGTTCATTATCAACTTTTGTTGTCAGTAAATTGCCTAGCGAACCGTGTTTAACGTTCTTATATGCCGTTGGTTTAGTTTATTGAAAACACTAACAGTACATTTGACAAGTTCATTATTAACATGCATGTATTCAGATTGTAAAAAAGTGAAAGAAAGTTAACTTTGAAAATGTCATTTTAAGGGTGTTAAAGAGATGTAATCAAAAAACTTGAAATTCCATGTAAAGATCATTTTGTATATTGATTAACCTAAACACTTGCAAACTAAAGCTGTAAATAATTAGAATTATTACCTATTTTCTTCCGTCTAGTGATATCTTTTACTCAACTCGTAAAGGCTACCGTGGTTTCGAAACCAAACTGTTTCATCTTCAGGTAGTAATACAGTGTCAAATCCCTCTGTCGAGGTCGACACAAAGTTAAACAAAATATTTAAAACGCACGTCACAAACACTAAACACAATTAAAGTACACACGATAAAATTAAGTTTGGCCAAACGGTACGTGCAACTCATTTTTCCTCTCACTCTTTCTTTTCCCTTCTCTCCCACCTCTCTTCTCTTTCCGTTTCCATACCCAACCCATTCCTTCTCCCTCGCCTCACTCTTTCTTTTTCCCTTACCATACTCAACCCTTACCTCTTGCTCTCCTTTCCCTTACAGTTTCTCTATCCCTCATTTCTTCTAATGTTTTTTTTTAAATAATGATTCATGCACACACATTCTTTTGTTATTATCAGAGATAAGCTACAAAATAAACTTATAGACCTCTGCAGTCACAAAGATTTCGTTTGTAGGAAGTCCTCACAACTTAATGAACATAATATATTATTTAAAGAAATAAAAGTTTTACAAAATATTGTGTTTCACGTTCTGCCTTGAGATATAGCGGTGCATATGAAGCGGTACATTTTGAAAAAAAATAGTTCTTACAAATTCTCTATGTTAACATAAAGTTCACTAAATAATGACTGCGCTCAGTAACAAATAAAATCTGTTTCAAACACATTCATTTTACAGTGAAAGCGACCGGTATTCATTTTGCATATTGCATTAGTTTGAAAATCAAAACTGCAATAATATGAACTTAAATTTTTTATTTCGCAATTAAAACGAAATACAAACGGGAAAAGCTAACAAGTGGCGGCAGAGTGTAAGTTAGATGTTCATAATTTACACTCATGGTTCTGGCAGTGTGCCACACATGCTACATGCAGCACCTTTGTTTCCTGCAGTCTATTTAAACGTATTGTTATTCGTTTAAAACTTGTAATTTGGTTTTTCTAATTGCATTAATATTTATTGCATAAATTTACCGCAAATATAAAAACGTAAACGTCTAGTATGCAATAGAAAAATGTAACTTGTGTACATATGGGTGAAAGTATTGTTGTTCTAAACAGCTGATTGTACATCACATCTGTTATTTTTGATATTTTTCCAACCTAGGTTATGTTTAATGCCACTGTTTAAGGAGAATGTAAATAACAACAAGCGCCTTCTCCAGGCCTAGTCTCTTTATAAAGTCTAGGATTTGGAGAGGATTCAAGGTAAGTAGCGCCTTTACTTCTAACTGGTGACTTCCCAGTTCCTTATTGAAGTGCTTGCAGATGCTTGCTCTACTAATTGCTTTCAATGTTTGTTTCTCCTGACCCTCATTACGGAGGTTCTGTTCCATTTCACCAACCTTATTGTACGGAGAGATCCCGGTCATTCTATTTTACATTATTACTTATGGGAACATCCACGAGTAGCTAAGGAAATGAGGTCCATGCAATACAGAGCCATGCAACTAAGGCACACTGGGAGGTCGCCAGGTCTTTTAGGACTCCGTCTGATGTACCATTAGGCCGGTGTCAGTCACTCCACCAGCACGGGTCGCTTTACACTTTACAGTTAGCCAGGTTATGTAGAGTAGTTAATGTGTGTCTCTTGAGTAGATGAGTGAGAGTAGTATGAGCTGGAGGTACTGTTGGATCGCTAAGCCCCACCGTTCAGCAGCGGAAAGTTACTTCAGCTGCCTCCGCCAGAACAAGTCTTGTATTTAAGATAAACAAAACGTATATATTTACTAACTTTAACTTGAGCTAAAATTTAGCTTATGTATTTGCACTAAAATATAGCATATTCTTATTACTAACTCTTAAATTATACTATTATTTCTAATTAAGAATAAGAACAAAATACATAGCTTGAACACACAACCACAACCAAAAACTATTTTTACAGGTAATGCTATATTTAAAATGAAGTAATTCTAATTTACTGAGAACGGATAAATTCTAAAATGGGCTCAGTTAGTATTATTGCAACTCACAAAGTTTCTAACTGATAAGCCATCGTTTCTATTTTGCTAGCACTAAAGTATTTTCTCTTTTAATGCTAGAATGTGGATCAAATTTTACTTCGTGTTGAATTGAAATTTTTAAATACAACTATTTTCTTATGAAATGGTAGCTTACGTGTTTAATGTATGCCGAAAAAGTGGAATTCTCACAAACGTTATAACCAACTTAATAATAAATATAAAAACATTAATTATGAATGGCTTATTAGTCATTAATTTTTAAACAGTTGCCTACTTATAGGGTTTCAGAATTCCAGATATCAATGTTTAAAATATTGTTTCAATTAACAATTAAGTGTTTAACCTTTGGTAATTTTCTATGTTATAAGTTTTTAAAATTGTCTGTAAAAAACTAATATTCTGAAAAACTATTCACTCCAACCGTGCATAGTGTTAGTACAGACAAATGTTTCCGTTTGTTTCTCATATTTATACATTAAGCAAACAGTTTATTTTTCCAAAGTTTCTACAATATATGTAAATAAAGCTGATATGTTATAAAGTAACTGTAGGCCAAGCTCACTGATGTTTTATCTCTGTCGGTGATGTATAAACATCCGGTTACAATTAATACATTTTTTAAATTGACATTGGACAGAGAGCTCATGATTAAAATACGAATTCAAAGAACTTCTAAACTTTTAAAATTAAATAACTCTGATTTACTGAGAACGGCTAAATCCCAACAATGGGTTCATTTAGCATCATTGCAACTCACAAAGTTTCTAACTGATTTACTTTAAATAAGCCGTCGTTCCTATTGTGCTGGCATTAAAGAATTTTCTCTTATAAAAAGTAATGTGGATCAAACTTTACTCCGTGTTGAATGAATCTTGTTGAATGGAAATTTTTAAATAAAACTTTGTTGTTTGGAAACGTTGCGTTAACAATTAGAGCCTGGAGGTTGAATGATTTAATAGTTATGAATGAAAAATATTTCTATAATACAACCTTTTAATATTTTACAGATCATTTGAAAGAAATAGGAATATAAAAAGGAAAGTATTTCTGGAAAATTTCGTTTTGCGATAAGTTGTAAAATGTCAAAAGCAATAATTTTATTATGAAATGATTTTTAAAGGATTTGAGGTTTGTTACATTTATGTTCTATTATTATAAAAAATAGGAAAATTATAAGTGTTTTTTTTTCAAATAGATAATCCATCTCATTCTATGATTTTTTAAACTATATTTGTAGAATGGCTCAATAACAAAAACTGTAGCAGTTAAAAGAAAAAAAATCACTATAGACTCTTGTGAAGTTGATTTAAATTAATTTAGTTACCCAAAATTTGGATTTAGGGTGACAAAAATGTCTGACGCATTTTCCCTCGAAGTATAATGTACAGAAGCGAAGGAGTAAAGTGTATTACTTAATGTTAATGTATGCTATATTCCTTTTTACTAAAACGTAAATTGTAAAATTGTAAAAATTAAATTTTATAACTTTTTGTGCTCTATTGTAAGCTTTTTGAATGATATGCTTTACGTACATATTCGTTCAGCAATCACTGTGCTAAATATATATATTCAGTAATAAAAAAGACAGTTATTTATTTATTATTCACAGTACTAGCAATTTATTCAGTAATGATAGTAATAATTATTTATTCAGTAATATTAGTGATAGTTATTTATTCAGTAATAACAATGTTATTTATTTAATAAGTAATCACAGTGGTTGTTGTTCTTTTGGTAATCACAGTGCAAGTTATTTACTCAGTAATGACAGTAATAGTTATTTATTAGGTAATGACAGTGATAGTTATTCATTCAGTAATAACAGTGTTATTTATTTAATAAGTAATGACAGTGACAGTTAATCGTTCAGTAATCACAGTGATAGTTGTTCTTTCAGTAATCACAGTGCTACTTATTTATTAAGTAATCACATTGCTAGTTCAGTGATAGAAGTTATAGTTATTTATTCGGTAATAGTAGTGATAGTTATTTGTTCAGTAATAGTAGTGACAGTTATTTATTAAGTAATTACAGTGTTAGTTAATTATTCAGTTGTGACAGTGATAGTTATTTATTCAGTAACTACAGTGATAGTTATTTATTCAGTAATTACAGTGATAGTTATTCGTTTAGTAATCACAGTGATAGTTATTTATTCAGTAATGATAGTGCTATTTATAATTCAGTAATGTATTACTAAATAAGTCTTCAGTTCGAAACGTTTAATCACTGCAAAAAAAACTTTCCAATACAACGATAAAGTAGAACGTTTTTTAAAAATTAATGAAACAATTAAAATATTCCATCAAGCAAAGCAAAATAACCAGGTTATCTCTTACTCGTCTCATTAGAGCATTTATAAAGTCTGAGCAATTGTCTGCTTTAAGGAAATTCTAGTTCAATTAAAATCAGTCAGTGTAAAAAGATAATGAAATGACAACATTAATACCCTAGAACTAGTTGAAAGTATGACGTCATCTATTAGAAAGACTTAATTATGAATAAGAACAGTGGCTTGTATTCCAGTTACATGATTAATGAAGACGTTTGTAGGAGACGTTTGTCAGGAAATTGTTAAATATTTAAATTATATTTTTATAAGAAAACAGCTAAATTGTTAAGGGAAACACGAAATTTAGCTATTTCACATAAAACACGAAATTTTAATTAAAAAATATTATGGTAAATTTGTATCTAGCCAACAATTACGTTACTATTTTACTTTAACAGGAGAAGGCAAATTGATGTATATATCAATTTGTTTACATACTGAAGTATTTGTGTACAAATGTTTACATAGATATAATGAAAACCAGTTCATCAACATTTTGAAATTCAGGAAATTGGAATTTTTAAAATATCTTACTAATTTTCTAAGATACCAATTTATCGAAAAATATACAAAACATTATTAACTGGTGTTAGCTGTGTCTGACTGTTTCCTTAAGTGAAGACATATTGAAAAATATCGTACAAGCAGCGGTACAATGATTTGTGCACGATCAACTACATACTCAACGCCATTTCGTAACCATGGAACACTTGCGTGTGTCATGGAAAACATTTTAAGAGCTCTGGTTCATTTGAGTTTACTTAGTGCCAGTAAATAGGATCACGTGATCTAGGATAACTGAAGATAAGGCGAGGAGTTGCTTATCGCAGAGTGAGGTGCATAATGCTTACAGAGTATCATTATTATCACGATGTATAAGCAAATAAACCAATAGGTTGAGAGTGTAGTGCAGTTAATAAGAAAAGCATAACTAAATGAACAGTAGAGCTCACAATACATTCTTGTCCATCGCTCCAAGGCAAGTCTCCGACGCGTTAGTAAACCTTTCCGCCAATTTAACTGGTAACCGTATTATTTAGGGGAAAATGTTACTGGACAAACTTTATTGGAAATTCTAAGCTCTTTCTCCATGAAGCGGTCAAAAATATATGTATTGCTGTTCAGCCAGTATTACTGATAATATCCAGCAAACTACACTAGTCATCGTTAAATCAGAGGTCGCCATTTTGAAACGGATGTAAATGGAAAACAAATTCACACACAAATAGTTCGTGTTTTATAAAATGTACCTTCGTAACAAATTCCAAAACAATCGGACAATGCGTTTGGCCAAACTGTGTAACAAACACACACACACACACACACACACACACACACACACACACACACACACACACACACACACACACACACACACACACAAACCGTTGGTCGAGGTGAAACAGTGAGCTTGCTCGGCCAATTAGACAAAACGTAATTTGGACACTGGCTGATGTAAATTCAGATAGTTAGACCTACATATTATGCTTCTTGTTTCTGTAACTACCACACAAAATTTCCGATGTTTCCTATAGTAAGTTTTAAAATAAATGTACACATAAAGAACGCTTCCCCCCCACTTAATGGACAAAACTAAAAGAGCTTAAGTGCTTAAAAGAAATAAAATAAACATGTTACAGAATCGCTGACGTATCGCATTGTATGCCGGAAGTTGCTTTTTGGCGTATGACCGAGTAAATGCTTACGAATAACAATTTAGATGAAATATTTTCAGATCCTAAGGGTTAGAATATTCGCAAATATTTCATTGGCATATTTAACACGTATCATGTTTCAGGGCTGGTTGTGATGTTGGATTTTGCGCGATAAGTGCCTATGTCATATTACATATAATAGTCTATTTATCGCGTTGCGTGCTAATGTATTAAAGTAAAAGGTCAGTTGTTGTAAATTAATTCGTAACGATCAGCTGATTTCATTGAACAGCTGATAGGCTTTAATAAATTTTAAGTTATGTTTTTAAAAACTAAGTTATAGTAAAAGATCAATTGTTTTATATTAATTCGTAACGATCTGCCAATTTAATTAAACAGCTAATGGGCTACAATAAGTTTCAGGTTATGTTCTTAAAAAACTAGCTATGTTAATTTGTCATGTTTTCGAAAACATTATCGCAATTAATATAAACAGGAAGAGAAAAAATGTTACATAATTTTTATTTCTGGTTCAGTAACAGAACGTTTTTTGCATTTTATCGACAAATTAAACACTTGAATTTGTTGATTACTGTTGGAGTTGGTTATTTTGTAAATCAACCAATTAACTTTATAAAGTTACTTCCAAAACTTGTTATAATAAAATCCACCCAACTTAAATATTAATTCTTTCAGGTGGATTGATTACATAACATTACTTATTTAAATTGGGCGTAAATTGTATTCGAGCGAGTCGGATTCGAGTATAAGTTTGTTGAAAACTTTTTGTAATCCATCACGCCAAAATTTCCATTACTTAGGGCCAGCAGTTACGCCTTTGTGCAAAAAAATATAAATCTCTTTAATAATGTGAGCAAGGAGTAGCAATATAAACACTCAGCATCCGTCAATATTAATATGCAACTAAATATCTATTAGTATATACAGGGATTCGTAATTAATGTTTCTTTCTTCAATACTTACAATTTGCCGCAAACTTTTTGGGCATTTTAAAGTAGAATTGTTTCAGTTTAACAAATGTTACAATACGTCACAAAGACGGAACATTATACGCCGGTCCATTGTCCATCATCCATCAGACAATAATTCTATAAACTCTTGTAATTATTGACAGTTACACAATTTATATCGTATTTCCAGTAACAGTATAATTAGTCTTACAAACGTTTAGTTGGACAACTGGGCCGAGTTGTGAGTCAAAGTAATTTTCAGCCATTGTGAAGTTAACTTTTTCTTTAATTGAAACAAATAATAAAGATGTTAAAGATTGAATAAAAAGCTTAGATTAAATCTAAGATTCAATATTGAATAAAAGTAATAAAGCAATATTCTTTTAAATTAAACCGCTTTAGGAAACACACAATGTTATAATGTTTTTTTACAACAAGGTGGATATGTGTTATGCGTTCACTGTCGAGAACATATTTAAGATTAATCCTGCTTAACTTGATGATGACTGAGTTCCGAAACAGAAGTAGTGTAAAAAAACTAATAAACTATATTGCGATGTTAACTATTTACGCACGGACGCGCGCACGCACGCACGCACACACACACACACACACACACACACACACACACACACACACACACACACACACACACACACACACACACACATATATATGTACTCGAAAATTATCACAGTGCAAAAATATTAAAATAACCTCCAAACAGGTGTTCTGCTGATGTCATAACACTGATTTTTAGTAAAATAATACAATAAAACTATTAATATTTTTGTATTTTACAGTAATAGGCGTTACAATTGGCATTAATTGAAATTAGTAATACCGCCCGAATGGACGTATATAAAATACGTTTTGGAAATTTAAAATTACTTTTTTTGCAGCTTTTAACATTTACAATAGCAGTGTAGTCGGACTTTAATAAAAGCGTACGTGATAAAATGCGTGTGTTTTGTATGACATTACAATTTTGTAAAAAATAGCACATTATTTTTAAATAATTACATTTCATTTAAGTCATACAATTCTTAACACTGAATACAACAGTGTTATCATATTAAAAAAATAAGATAAGATTCGAACTTTCCTGCAGCCAGATTTCAATTTTGTATTTTTTAAATTTTTATTCTACGAGTATTATTTGCATTTTAAAAAGTTTGTTTATTATTATTGCATTTTTAATTTTTTTGGAAAATTGCTTCCATCATGTCAGTGAACTGCTGATTTTTAAAATATGTAATGAACAAACTACTAATATACATACAGCTATCCACTCTATAATGTTTGAAGTCCTTGCGTTCTTACAACAAATGTAATGTTTAATACCGCTGCAATGCCTTTTATTGTCGCGATAACACAAAATTACAACCCAATTATTTATAAAAAAGCTTACAGATTTATATACCGAATGCTTTGTAGTTAATCCGAGATTTGCGTTCTACTCCAGCATTAAATTCTATTCTTACTGATGACGTCATATTTAAGTCCAATTCTTCACGTTCATTGCATTACATCTTAATGGAAAAGTGCGCTTACCGAATAGAAATTCTTAAGTAGGAAAGTTTGTGAGAACGCCGCATAGACAATCGGGTCTTGGAGACTGGGAAATATTTTAAGTAGTTCTGGAGTGGAAAAGGATTTACCAGTGGAACTTTAATACGGAAAATTAATTTATTGTGAAAGTTTAAAGTCCTTTTATTACTTACAGTATTTTGATTGAAGTTGGTATGAATTTTAAATGAAGTCGTATTAGGTCAAAATCCGGATTAAAACGTATCGAACAATTATTCTACTCGTTCATGTAGTTATGTATTATGCTGACGTAATGAGTTATGTGTTTTAAAAAGAGCTAAAATGAGAACCGTATGCACTCATAAATACAAGTTTCCGCTATGTCTCTGATTTACGGTTCAAAGATTTTATTTAAAAACCGGTTAAAAATTGTTAATATTTATGCAAAGCATTAAAATTTCTTAAATAAAACAAAAAACACATTCACTTGTTTTACAAAGTACAACAAACTTAATATTTAGAAGATATATTTACAAAACAATATCTTTACAAAACAATATTAGAAGATATACTTTCAAAACAATTTTGATTTTTAAATTTGTGTAAATTTGTTGTATAATTGATGAATAATACTCAGTAATGTTTACACTGGCTATATGACCATAGTTATTACTTAAAGTAACATTGGCTGCCGTGATTAAGTAAAAACGTAACACTGCTGGGTTATCAAACAACGTAAATACCAAAGCACTGAGAGTTATTGTAAAGTTAAATTGGAAAAAAAATGGTTAAGTCACTGCCAAAGGCGACTGCCATATTTGAGAATTACGATATTTTTTTATTTAAAGAAGTCATACCACTTTAATACCCGAGACAAAGTTATTAACATTAATATTAATATCTTCTATTTTTTCTGTAAATAAATTCTGATAGCATATTTATAAATTTGGGTTTATTTGACAAATAAAGCAGCGTCAGGGAACAAACACATCCAAACAACAATATCCTTCCTTGTTCGGCTCGATGAACCGTGCCTTTGGCGTACAGTCCTGAGAGGCCTTACTGCTCCTGTCACTGTGTACCTCGGGGACCAACTGATAAGGCTTACAATAAACAATTCGACAATAACTGTCTTTGTATCCCCTCTTATAGTTTCAATTTTTATAATGAGTTTGTCTGTATACAAAAATAGCGGCAAATCACAATGTTTTCACTTTCACTGAACTAATTACCTAATGAGAGGATTATTGTAATAAAATTAAATATTATTAAATTTATGTAATATTTATATAATATAAGTAAATATAATATATTATAACATAACATGGCATAAAATACCATAATATATAACGTATGACATAACGTAATGTAACACAATGAAATAAAACATAATATAATATAATGTAATATAACATAATATTTATATAAAAAATATTAGTTTACAAATTGCTTGTCAAACACTTTAATTAAATTTGATTCAAATTGCCCTTGATTGCACAAAGCCCTACGTGGAAATTTTTAATCACTATTGAATTAAAAACAAAAATTGGAAATTGGAAAATGTTTAATTCTTAAATTACCTACAGCATGTAATTAACGTTAAAGCCTTCACAACTGTAAAGATATTGAATTCAAATTACTGATAAAAATTATAAATAATACATTTATAATTCTGTAGTAAAGTAAAACAAAGACTATTCCGTAAAAACACCACACACACTGTCTTACAATCAAGTATCAACTCGGCAAACATGACTCGATTCGTTAGCTATTTCAACATAAACTTTGTAACGAGGCTGGTTAACTGAAATCGGTGCATCAGATTTTCCTTAAAAGTTGGTTATCTAATATGGTAGCTTCACAACTGAAATTAGTTTTCCAAGTATATTGTTCAAGAGTGATTCGAAAAACAAAGAATAAGCCTTATGATGATCGCTTAATTTAAAATCTAATGAAACAAATTTTCGGGAATATACACAAGCTATAAATAACCAACCGATCTGTCGACAAATTTAAACGTGCAGACTATACATTAGGCTGGTTATTTTACTTACAACAAACAATTGAGGAATGAAAGTTGTTTCTCCGTTATTATTGGCTTACAAAATGAATACACATGTTACTGATTCTGAGTCGAATAACGGTGCAGTTATTTAACCGCGAGTGCACCAAGCGGGGTTGCCTCACGAATAAGACAAGGACTTATAAATAATAATAAGATAATAATAATCTTATAAGTAATAAGATTAGGACAAAGACATATAAAGAAGCAGTAACATACATTCTGTTACAATTCACGAGACATTTTCGAAAATTGTGTATCAACTGTCGTTCTGACGTGATAAAACCTAAGAAATTATCAACAGTTCAAGCAAGATGTAATTTGTTTTAATATTGAAATAAAAAAATCTTATAAAAATAATTTTGTTAATTAATTAATTTTATTATTTTTTTAAAACTAAGCAGTAGCTGGCATTAGATTGTTTTAATAATGAAATAAAAAAAAAATCTTATACAATTAATTTTGTCTGTGTCTTTATTTTTTCAGAAATATAACATTAAACAAATCGATATATTATAACTAAAAAACAGAAATAATTAGTTAAATAAAAATAAAATGTTTAATTAAACCACGTTTTGAAAACGGATTGAAAACTATAAAATAATTTCTCTTAGCTACAAACAGATATTGTAACACTGTAGCCTGAAAATTTGTGTTTATAAATTTTTAATTGTTATTAAAATACTTGTAAGATTTAAACGAAAAGCGTGGAGCTTATCCAATAGGTGATAGAAGATTGTCTCCTATTAAATTAGGAGCTACCTTATTTTAGTTACTTTCTAATATCCTCAATTGGGAATGACAGCATTTAAACACTCTCTGTCTATCTGTCTGTCTGTCTGTCTGTCTCTGTCTGTCTGTCTGTCTGTCTGTCTGTCTGTCTGTCTCTCTCTCTCTCTCTCTCTCTCTCTCTCTCTCTCTTTCTCTCTCTCTCTCTCTCTCTATATATATATATATATATATATATATATATATATATATATATATATGTGTGTGTGTGTGTGTGTGTGTGTGTGTGTGTGTGTGTGTGTGTGTGTGTGTTCGTGTGTATGGAAAATAACATTTTTTATTAATTTTAAAAGTTAAATTATTTAATAAATATGACCTGAACCAAGTTTTGAAACCCAGAATCACAAATATTACATTCATTATTATACTTAGACTAATAAACCCCTTCCTGCATGCACCTAAATGTTTATAAAAGTAATTAAATCATAATAGTGAAAAAGTACACAGTCAGGCATGCGAAAAATGAGTAGTCACTTCTGTCGGCCAGTCCCGCGGCTGCCTGCTTTTTTATATACGACTATTAACATATCATCAAGACTCAGGAGTATGTTTTCATTGTGTGTTTAAGATTTTAGATCATCTATTTGAGATCGAAAATTGATCCATACTGTCGAAACGTCGTCTACTGTTTTTATGACAAATAATGACTGTTCAAATAATCACTAAAAACATGAATATTCCATCATTAGGCAACAATTAAAAAAACACAGAAATCACACTTAAATGTTTTCAGTTTGTTTAGAATGGCTAATATTTTCGTAACGGTTAGTACTTATCAGTTGCACAAACCGTATTAAATCCACTGAGTGACTGAGTCCATTAACACGTAACTAGTGAGTGCCTACAAATTGCCACCAAATTACACGGTTTTTGATGATCTTCATGTTAATTATTGCGCTTTAGTCACCCGGTGACGTTCCGTAACACACAATGACAACAAAACTAATTATATTATTTAAATTAATTTCAAATGGATTTGTTTGTTTTGTACTGTAATTATACAATAATTAATTTCGTGTAATTACAGTTAATAAAGAACATATTACACAGTAAATATCAATACGTGAAATATTCATGGCAGGCAGCTTCTTGCTGATGTAATGAAAGAAAAGTTCCAAAAAAGAATCAATATCATAACAAAGTTTTCCATTTTGCACTTATCTGAAAATTAGACATCCCCATCGTAATTGACGATAAAATGTGGTATTTTAAGAATTACTTACTACTTAACTAACCAAGAGCTGGCAATAATCTGTTTTAATATTGAAATAAAAAATTTACAAAATCTACTCTGTCTACTTCTTTATTTTATTTTTCAGGAAAATAACAATTAGGCCTAAACAAGTTGATATATTATGACTAAAAATATAAACATAATTAGTTAAAGAAAAATAAAAAAAAAATAAGTTTTTGTTGTAGATACGAGTAGATTTTTATAATCCTTAAAAATTGTTGTATTGTGTGTGTGTGTGTGTGTGTGTGTGTGTGTGTGTGTGTGTGTGTGTGTGTGTGTGTGTGTGCTCATATATGTCACGCGTTGTGTAATATATATATATATATATATATATATATATATATATATATATATATATTGTAGGGGTGAGATTATCTTTTATATTAGCATTTTTCAACATTATTTCGATATTCAAATTGCAATTGATTGTAGTTAATTAATTAATTAACTGAAATTTAAAGAATATTGAAGTATGTCATGGATTATTCAAAGTTTGAGGAAAATCATCGCGAGGAAGCACCTAGTACGCAAACACACCCACTCACCCACACACACACGCACACACACACACCCACCACCCACCCACCCCACCCCCCCACACCACCCACCCACACCCACCCACCCACCACACACACACATACACACACACACACACACACACATTCACACCCACATCCACAAACAGTCACACCCACACCCAAATACCCACCCACACCCAAATACCCACCCACACCCAAATACCCACCCACACTCACACACGCATACACACACATATACCCACACGCCCACACCCACCCCCAGCCCCACCCCTACACCCACACACCCACTCACCTACACACGCACACACATACACACAATAAAACAACTTTTAAAGATTTAAAAAAATATCTACAAAAAATTAAAACACAAATATATAACTAGCCATAAATACTCAAAGGTTATTTAAAACTCGAACTTTCCAAAACAAAGTTACAGTTGGAATAATTTCACATTTGACTGATTCTTAATGAGACGTTACTCCATCTTTGTTTTCACTCACAACTGACTAAGACGGGAGAGAGAGAGAGAGAGAGAGAGAGAGAGAGAGAGAGAGAGAGAGAGAGAGAGAGAGAGAGAGAGAGAGAGAGAGAGAGCGAGAGAAAGAGAGTGTGTCACGTAGAGGGCACTTTATTTTCACGCCAAACCACGTCCTCCTAATGATTCCGTACGAGCGAGGAGAGCTAAGGAATAAATTGGATGATCTACCCTCACAGCGTTTCTGAGCTGAGAATGATTCCCTCTCAAAGTGATTTCTAAATATTCCCCTTTTCTTGTCGACACAATGATGCAGTGAAGAAATGATTCAACTGTTTGATATTTCCATTTAAAATATCATTCGTCTATCATAATCACGGCACGCAGCTTTCTCGCTGACGTGATTGAAGCGAAGCTACAAAACGCATTCTGTTTGTCTTACCCTCTTTTTGAAACTGTTATTTTGTAATCCCAAACAGCATTAAGATCTACAAATTGTAGCATTTTAAACTACCAAATTACACTTGAAATAAGAAAATTCACTTTGACAACCTTCAAAATAAATATTTTAATTTCACGAATTTTCAAAATCCAAAATACCAATTCACGCAGTTTTTAACGCTGATTACGATGGTGATTTTCAAAAATATTACAACAAAAAATTCTGAATTTTCAAAGATTTGTAACGGCCGCCTTTTTGAAACTTTTGCACGATTTTTGGTGGTTAAAAACTAGCAAAACTACTAACCAGATCGATTTTTATTCCAAGTTTGAATCATGAGTGTACAAGGAACCACACCTACCCACTCACCTACCACACACACACGTGCGCGCGCGCATGCTCTCTCTCTCTCTTTCACACACACACACACACACACACACACACACACACACACACACACACACACACACACACACACACACACACACACACAATACAATAGGCATAGGCGTTTTATGATATGTCAGCCTATACTGCTTACATATCTCAGTTTACTGTTTTGCTATTGGAGATCTGTTAAAGGCAACGTAATGGACCCTTCAGTGTACATTATTATCTGCATAAGCCTTACGCTAAATACGTGGTATAAAAACATTGCACAAGGTTTGCAACATTTCTCCAGAAAGTCTGGCACAAATTAAATCACAAAAAACAGATTATTTCTTTAATATTGCTCTATAAATTTTCATAGTTCAATAAGTATAATAAAACTGGAACTGATTAAATTTATGGTTTCAGCTAAATAGAAAAGAACAAAATAAGTTCTTGACTAAATTAACAGCTTTTGTGAAACTCCAATATTTATCTAACTTGTTGTATACGTGACATTATCCATTATGTTAGCATTTTAAAACAATATTTTGATATTCAAATTACAATTGATTGTAATTAATTAATTGATTGAAATATAGAAAATATTTAAATAGCCTATGCCATAGATATACTCAATGTTTCAGGAAAATATATCGTAAGGAAACGCCTAAACAATTGATTTTAAAAGTTGGCTTGAACAGACAAACAGAATACGTTAAAAAAATTACATTAGGGATTTGTTTTTTAAAAAAATTACTCCCAAACTGTATTTTTTAAATTTCAAATTCGGTATAATAAATTAAGTTCATAAACGGTCAATTTTGATGAATTAATTTTGAGGGATTTGCTGATTTTTAGGTTTTTGAAATATAAAATAAACAAACTAATTTTTGGAAAAAATTAACCGATATGTTTTGATTGAGTATTTTTACAGAAACAAATGATCGAAATCGCTGATTATGTTATAAAAACGGTTTTTTAATGCGAGTAAACAAGTTCTATTTATATGATGCGCTACTTTTTCGAAATTTGTTTCCATCACTTCAACCAACAAAAAAAACTTCTTGGCGCTATTATTTTTATAATAGAATATTATTGATCTAAGCCTAAAGCGCGCAAAGTTATAAAATATGCAGAAGGAATCGCTTTACATTTGAAATTGTCAAGGTTACACATGTCAAGGTTGTTCCTTTCAAAACATGTCTCCTTAAAGAAGATACTTTCTATAGAAGATTATAGGGTAGCAATAACGAGGGTAGAGTTCAGAAATTCACCCTCCATTTTTATACGAGGGTTTATTATGTATGCTATTAGACTCTCAATGCATGCCAATTTTTGTTATATAATTATATGTTTTTTCTCTGGAAATGTACTGAAGGTGTATTTCTACAAAAGTCTTTATCGTAAAGAATATTGAATATGTACAGGGCGTCTTGTAATACAAAACGTGCACGCAGCTGTATCCGGGACGTGATGGAGACGCATTTCCAACATTTATTTTTCAATATTATATTTTTTTAAATTATGATTTTACCGTTTTATTCAGCGTTAAATACGCATAAATTTTCATTCCAATGTTCAATAAAAAATAGTTTAATACAAATTTGCGAAGATTTTAACAATATTTATCACGGTAATACCGAGTTTTTAAAACAGTAAAAAAGAAATAGTTGTTTTATTTTTCAACGGTTGACGCCTGGTAATGTTTTTGTGGACAAAATTACCGAAAAATAGATTTTTGTGTAAAAGTTGTAACCTAACCTCGAACTACATTTACAGGCGTTAGACTGTTAGACACACATCATGTATGAATATAAATATAGTGTAATTCGAAAAACAATTAAAGCTATCAGCCGCAATTATTTCATTTCCTGTTTTTATAGAATTAAATTTGGTGCGTCAATCACGGTAAGACCCAAATTATCCGGCGGAGGCAGCCAAAACCCCACCCCACCGTACCTCTAGCTCATACTGTTCTCACTCATCTATTCAAGACGCACACATTCACTACTTTACATAGCTTGGTTAACTATAAAGTGTAAAGCGACCCATGCTGATGGAGTATATGACACCTACCTGGTAGTGTATCATTTGAGCTCTGGGATATCTGAACACCTCCCAGTATACCTTAGTTTTATCCATGTATATAGGGGATTCAGTATGGGCTGACTTCCCTTAGATACTTGTAGGTGTTACCATAAGTAAGAATATTACAGAATGAGCGGGATCTGAACACGCGATAAAACGGTTGGCCATAAGTAGCAGAATCTCCGTAATGAGGGTCAGAAGAAAGAGAAACTGAAAGGGAATTAGCAGAGCAAGCATCTGCAAGTATCTAAATAAGGAACTGGAAAGTCACCGATGAGAAGTGAGGTAGATACCAACCTTGAATACTCTCCAGATCCTAGACTTTACAAAAAGATTAGCACTGAAGAAGACATCGTAACTGAGCATTTCAGTAATATAGAAGGGGGCACAATATATATCTACAAAGATCGCCGTGGAATAGTAATTCTACAAATTCGTTAATTCATTCATGCTATAAGTGTTTGTTAGCACTCTTAAGTTCGCAATTTCAGTTCGATTTGATTCAAATTTGGGCACAAAATTTGACTGCGGTAATAATTTTGTATGGTTCCTTAACAAGCAAAATTCATTGAAGCTTCAAACAATTTAAAAATAGCTATTATTTCAAATTTTAAAAATCCTAAATTTTTGTCTTTTGAAAATCATTACCGTAATCAGCGTTAAAAACTTCACGAAATAGCATTTTGGAATTTTCGGAATACTTTTAAATTAAAAAATAATGTTTTTGTGTGTTCAATGTAATTTAAAAACTACAACTAAAATACTCATATTTTCATGCTTCGTAAGATGGCGAAGTTAGTTGTAATTTCCTAAAAATATAACACTACAATTAATAACGAAGTAAAAATAGATTTCGCTTCTAAATTTGCCTTCCAGACACACGTATCCAGAGCCTCACCACTTTAAAGCTTAAACCAAACAATCGTTATATTTCCTTTAAGCAATTTCTCGCCGAAACCAAATCACAAATTGCGGGACATAAAATACAGATTACCCCTTCACCCTCGCACCCCCGACATCTAATTCCGTGATATATAACTTCCCTGTCCCCTGTACACCCCATTATGTTCCTCTTCACCGCCTTCAACAGCCCCTACGTCTTATTTGTGGCCAATAATATTTAAGGGTTATTTAAAATATAGATTTCCTGCCCGACTGTTTGACTTTTACTTCTATTGTATCAGTGAATGGAATTGCTATACAAAGCGAAAGTTTTTGAAGGGCTAAAAATTGTATATCTGAATTAATTATTATTAAACATTTTATGGAAAGAACCTATTTTAACAGTAATAATGATAATAACAAACCCTAGTGCACAAAATGAGCATATATATATATATATATATATATATATATATATATATATATATATTCCGCTCATTCAAACGCTTAAACTACCGTAACGTTTTTATTTTACATTCTCATTTTGAAAACCTGTTTTGAACAAAGCCGGTCCAAATTATCACGAATTGTAAATACTAAAACAATTTGACAGAGATCAGTGTTCATTTTCTTATATTCTCTGTTTTTGAAAATTTAAAATTCTAGTTTATTCATATTTTAACACAAAGTAAGGTAACGGAGTTAAGTTTTCGAAAAGTAAGTAAGTGACTAATTATTATCGGGTTATGATGATTAAATTAAATTTTGTTTGTTCGTTGTAAAACAAATTATTTATTTTAAAAATATTTACTCACAATTCCTTAATCGCATTGCTTTACGTTAGCAAGAGATTTGAATGCCATTTATTCTGCATGAACTGATAAGAACTCAGAAACTCGAGGTGGGGTCAAAACGTTCCCGGAATTAGTCGATGAAAGTATATTGAAATCACGTGTAATATTTAATCACATAACTATTCAAAATACACTTCTCCTGAATGAACACACGTCTTGCACCGATCACTAAATTTTTGGAAACAGTCCTGAAAGCATTTTTGGAATTTTCGCTTAGCCGCTTCATCGCATTTTCCATCACCTCTTGCGAATCAGCAAAACGATGTCTCTTCAATTAAATTTTCAGTCGTAGAAACAGGTAAAAATCTAGTAGTACAAGGTCGGGAGAATATGTCAGGGTGTTTCCTAGAGATAACTTTGTTCTTGGCAAGGTATTTATTGTTCACCATCAGAGATCGATGTGAAGGGCATTATTATGCAACAAAATCTAATCGTTCCTTGTTAATTTTTCAGGTTGTTTTCATCTATCTGCATCTCGTGGTCGTTTTAAGACTTCCTTGTACAGTTTTTTGTTAAATGTTAAACACCTCCAATATCCCTTTACCCCGGCTTCTGCCCAAGCGACGTTTTCCTTTCTTGGTGATGTTTTTGATTTCCATTCAGCAGACTGGTGTATATTCTGGGGGTCGTAAAGGAAGCACCATTTTTTTGCCATTCTTAGATGGAACAAAGCGAAATTTTTCAAAAATTTCAGGAGTGTTTCTAACAACTGTATCAACGGAGAAAGAAGCGTATACGTGCATGAGGAGAGTATTTTCATGAAAAATTAAATTAAATTATTATACGTACTTTCAATAAAATTTCAATGACCAATTCAGGGAACTTTTTGTAAATAGTTTAATCAATACGTATTTCGTCAATTCTACTTTCGTTAACGCGTTTCGGAGATCTTCAAAAACTATATCTATATTCTATAGATATAGTGGGGTATAGATATAGTTTTTGAAGATGGAGGTTCTCCGAAACGCGTCAACGAAAATAGAATTTACGAAGCTAGGGAAGGCAGATAACTATACTGAACACAGTGGTAATAATTCTAGTAGAAAAGAAGAAGAAGAAAAAAAAATTAAATACGTATTTACCGTATGATTTACCGTTTTAACGCTAGACAGGTGTATTAAAGACAAACATTACGTGGAAGTCGTCTTCCCTAGAAAGAAGTAGTAGTTACTCGTCTCCGCATTGGACATTCGTTGGTCACGCATGGTTTTCTACTGGGACGTGGCGAACCACTTTCGTGTCAGTTTTGTGGAAATGCCATCACAGTAAAACATATTTTTTTAGACTGTAATGATTTGAGAAACAGGCATCAAGTATACAAATTGCGAGTTTCTATGAAGGCGATCTTGAGGGACGATTCATCGGTCATTGATCTTACTAAGTCGCCTGCGTACGTATATGAGAAAATTTAGCATTTAGATTTTTGTTAAGTTTTCATTCATTCGTATTTTAATCTATTTTTTAAAAATAGGTTTAGGTAAATTATTTCGTGTTTCATAGTATTTATTTCGTTTCTGTGCTTCGTGTAGGGCCACTTCCACACACATTACACAAACACATTACACACACACACACACACACACACACACACACACACACACACACACACACGTGAAATTATTTATTCTTGTTAACTAGTTTTACGTGTTCCTTTTTTCGGACTTGCTATGTTGTTTATACCATTTTTTCTTTTTAGAAATGTTATTTGGTTTGTAAGTAGAGTTAAGTTTTATATTTCCTAAGGTTTATATTTTGACTATTTTCTGTAGTAATTATATTTAGGCGATAATAGACTGAATGTACTTTTCGCATTTTAAATACAAAAATAAATAAATAAATAAAATAAAGAAGGAAATACAAAAGTGCTTAAATATAAATAACCCTAGTTGTTATATCGTAAAAAAAAACAGAAACATATCGTGTTAAAGCATGAATCACTGCTCCACAGTTCCCACGGCTACAAATTAGTTACGTTTGTTTCCGCAAGACAGCGCTAATATCGCACTTGGCCCAGTTACCCACTTGTGTTCTAACATCCTGTCATATTTACCTTACGTTATGTTCTCTAAGTAATTACAGAGTTCGCCGAGAATGTTTTTAAAATCGTTTAACTCTATTCGAGTTCTTGAAAAAATAAATTGATATCGAGTACTCCTCCGTGATTATTGGTCGACTCCGGTTAATTAGCTTTCAGATAATTACCGTAATATTGAATTCATAGACATGGTAATTCAGTATTTGTATTAAAATATCATGTTTTAAAGTGAGAAAGTTTGAACTTATAATTACTTTTAAAATGCTTTCAGAACAATGGCTTTCTTTTTAAGTTATCACGTGAGCATTTAATTAATAAATTGATTTCTTAAAATAACCAAAAAAAAAAAAAAAAAATATGATATTGTTCGTGATGATAATGTTTTTTCTCAAATAATTAACACCAATTAAGTTATAATTAGAAAATATTTGAATGCAATTATGAAATGTTAGTTAACATTTTCAATATTAATATAAAATTTCAATAACACGATTATTGGATGTTATTATAATGTTTAATTATAGCACTATGATTAGTATAAAACTGATAATCGAACTCGATAAATATACGATATAAAATATGTCATACACAGATTTATATATAGTTTGATATGAAACAAAAATATCAAACAAAATTAATACAGTTCGCATTTTATCTGTACAGGGAATGACGTCACAGTGTTCCTTCCTTGTTCAGTACCGCTGATAAATTTTAAAATCATCAGAAACTTCTTTGAAGAGAAAAATGACAAAAACGTATTTTATTTTGCTATTCCCTAACAAAAATAACTTTAAGATAAATTTAAATATTATTTCTTGAACATAATCGGTCTCACTTTGAAACAGCTTCATTCCCAAAATGTGCCGCAATTTACCCCAAATATTTCTCCTCTGCGTCCCAGATTTTACGTAAAACCCTTTTGAAAGTCAAAACTTTCAACCAGTCATCCCGTAATAATCTCATACTCTTGTAAAAGTGAAGGGTGTATTTGCCTTATTATTTATCCTGCAAACGAAGATACAAAGGATACTTTCATCAGAGACAGTCCTTTGTTATACGATATCCTTGGTAAGGAAGGAGACATTTCGTTTAGTCGGAGTTTACTTTAATTTAGATTTAAATTGTGCACTTTTATCCACACTTTTGTACTTGAAGTCGCTAAGATGTACATGTCTGAAATTTATGAGTGACATACACGCGTTCAAATAGAACGGTTCAATTTACGTCATTGGCAGTAAAATAAGTGTTGTAGTCGTAACGTTTTATTTTGTACTATTTAGGATAATTATTTTATTTTGAAAAAAAAATCATAAAGAAAATAACACTCTTTTAATTATGAAAAAAGCAACGTGATATTTAATTTAACACAATACTAAAGTATAAAACAATTACGGTTTTCGAATGTAAAACGATCTTCAAGTTTTAGTAGTATCCGTTTTTGTGGTCTAATGAGAACAAAATAATTTTTTTAAAATTTTGAAATTATGCCAGTTAGAGGGATCAGCGTTAACGGTAAGGGAAAAGCAACGAGAGCAAACGCGGCTCGAACTAAGAACCTTTAGGTGTGCAGTTGACTGTTGCAGTAAACTGACAGATGCTTTAGCCACTTTGACCACCTTGCCCCCGTTTTGATTTATTCCGGGTTCGAGTAAAACGACGAAAAATACTTGAAGCCTAATTTTTATAATCAATTCGATTACCGATTGATCCTGTAAAGGTTACAGGACACTGGGCTCCGCAAGAAGAGGATCCATTGTGCCAGGAAGCCTTTTGGGTTTTAGTTCAGCAGCGTGGTAACCTCAACGAGTTTTGGCAATTCGCTATCCCATTTTGGCAGAAGCTCCAGAGTCCAGCCAAACACTTTTTACACGGTTCCAGTCAGCCTTAAATGGGTTGTATTTCTTAATCCCCAAGTTTGATCCCGGGGAGATCTTATGCTTCTAGGTTTATTTAGAAAAAACTAATGAAGCAATTGTCAGTTTTTTGTAATACATTCCGAATTGAATTTTGTTTGAAAATAAACGAATACTGGAATCTCTACTTTAGGTTTTTACTTGGTTTCTTAATACGTTCACGATTATATACAATGTGTACTTTTGTACTTGTGGACCCTGCCAACCATATACAAACTCTTCCCCATATTTTGATTGAATTAATGCTAATTAGGAATACAGATTTTTTAAAAATAATTTATGGTTGGTATCTGATTTTAAAAGTAGTGTGTATGGAATGTAGTAAGTATTGTTTTCCTTTAAAGAAATAAGAATAAAAAATTACACAAAATGTAAAAAGCATATCACATAAAAACTTATAAATTGAGTAATAAATATAATTTTGTCTTAAATATAGTAGAATAATCTATGTACTTAACACATTCACTACGTCATGCTTCAATAGTGACACACGCTGCAACTGCCGGTAAGGTGACGGTGTGTCATCAGTGACGCACATTCGACTTAAAAATTTATGCAGTGTGCCACGAGTGACGCACTCTTTTTTCTTACTTCATATTAGCATAATGACGCCCCTATTTAAAGCTTAGAATTGTGTTGCACGACCCATTTTAAAATATGCTAGAGTAACCTTAGCCGGATTAGATTTTGGTCTGTTGTATTTTCTTGTTTTTTTACCCTTACACATTTTATTGATGATTACAAAAGGATAACAAATTTAAAATCAATAGAAATGTTAGAAGCATCATTTTAATTTTTAAACTTAATTTTCAATATAATGAAGTAATATTATATTTTGGCCTACTGATTGTTTTATCTTTATCTTGATGACCTTTATTGGTAAACTAAAATGAAAACTCTTTCAAAATAATAACATCTATTTATTGACAATTATAACACTAAGGCATCAAAGAAGAAATCATATAACTTATGGAGTCTTTTACTTGAAACTTTATGTGTACGTTTCAATAACAGTGTGCCACCAGTGACGCATTACGTCTGTTATAGCAATGGTTTACAAATAGGCATTGTGTGCCACTAGTGACGCACGGACATGACCTCTAAAAGATATAGAATACATTTATTTTCCTGTTCAATAGCACCTGAAACGTTGTATAGACAAATATTCTAGCAATTTTACGGAAAAATGTACGGCTATAGTTGAGATTTCATGTTAATCACCGTAACGAAATTGTTATGACATGTAAAAACGGCCGTCGTAGTGAACGTGTTAATTTTAAAAAAAGTATAAAATTGGAAGAGGAAAAAACATTTTGAACACATTTATCGTGCTGATAAAATTATTTCCTAAGCATTGAAAATGCGTATTCGTGCAATGCTTGAGCAAAAATGATTACCCTACATTTTTAAGCATAAATAAATGAACAAAACAATATTAATAATCTTAACCATATTATTATCAAAATATTTTAGTCTCGTGAATCAGCTGTTAAGTGAATGTCAACATGTCTATTGTCTACAAATGTGTTTACGATAACCCGAATAAAGTATTTAACAACAAAACAAAATAACATGTTGAAGGTGTAGGTTAAAGTTTAAACATTTCCAGTAATGTTGTAATGTTGCATAATACAAGGAATGTTCAAGTCTGCACTGCCCGTATCATGTTTCCTTCTAACATTTGTATATAAGTACGCAAGTGGGGCGGGAGTTGAATTCACCCTTTATTGCTGCATTTCCTTTGGGGGATGAAGGTAAAAGTTGTTTGGGCAGGAACCTTAAAAGAGCCCTGTCGTAACAAGACTTGTTAAAATTTGAAAACGTCTGTCGTTTTGGTGTTTTTATTGTACTTACGTTTTGTGAATACAGTGAATACAAAGATGTGTTAAAACAGTAGGTATTGTTTTAATGCTCTATAAAAATTATTGATTTCACCTTCAAAAGTAGCCTATTTAATTTTTTAAAATGAAATTTCAACCAAAAAATTAAATTAAAGGTTGTAAAACCATAAATAACGATTGTCTCAAACATGTCTACAAAGATTTAGTTAAAAACGTAGTCATTTGGTTGAAACGTTGTACTCCCCCCCACACGCACATCCTAAATATATAGAACGGAAAATCTGGATGTTTGGATTTCCGAAATGTTTATTTAACAATTAACAAATACCGAACACCATTGAACCACAAAAATGGAATTATGGGTCTCGTTCAGTTGGTGTCGAATAACTTGACAACTTTATCGTAGTAGGCAATAGTTTTTTGTTTATCATTTGTAATAAACATTTTTTAGCTCCATTGGTAAAATATTGGAGCGGCATTCAAGACAGGATCCAGACCCAGAACCTTGAAATGAGCACCGATCTTGATCTTTACATCACTTTTGATATATATATATATATATATATATATATATATATATATATATATGTATGTGTGTGTGTGTGTGTGTGTGTGTGTGTGTGTGTGTGTGTGTGTGTGTGTGTGTGTGTGTGTGTGTGTGTGTGTGTGTGTGTGTGTGTGTGTGTGTGTGTGTGTGTGTGTGTGTGTGTGTGTGTGTGTGTGTGTGTGTGTGTGTGTGTGTGTGTGTGTGTGTGTGTGTGTGTGTGTGTGTGTGTGTGTGTGTGTGTGTGTGTGTGTGTGTGTGTGTGTGTGTGTGTGTGTGTGTGTGTGTGTGTGTGTGTGTGTGTGTGTGTGTGTGTGTGTGTGTGTGTGTGTGTGTGTGTGTGTGTGTGTGTGTGTGTGTGTGTGTGTGTGTGTGTGTGTGTGTGTGTGTGTGTGTGTGTGTGTGTGTGTGTGTGTGTGTGTGTGTGTGTGTGTGTGTGTGTGTGTGTGTGTGTGTGTGTGTGTGTGTGTGTGTGTGTGTGTGTGTGTGTGTGTGTGTGTGTGTGTGTGTGTGTGTGTGTGTGTGTGTGTGTGTGTGTGTGTGTGTGTGTGTGTGTGTGTGTTTTTTCACGCTCACGTTCGTAATTTTAATTCAATTTGATTTATACTTAGCAAAAAAATATTTTATGGTAAAACTTTGGACAAGTTCGTTAAACAGTGCACTTTGTTCAATAGTTTAAAAATGGCGGCCATTTCAAATAATTAAGAAACCGTAACTTTTTAGTGCATTGTTTTTAATTAGCATTTATAACTGCATGAACTAGCGTTTTGAATTTTCACATTCCTTTAAAATTGAAAAAAATTCTGACGGCGGTCGTTTCATTTTAGTACTTTCAATGTAATTTGAAATATTAAAGTGCCAGTGTATGTGGAGGATAATGCTGATTATGATGGTGAAATCGGAAACTTAAAGTAAAGAAAAATACTTTTGCACATTCGCTTCTATCACGTCAGCGAGACAGCTACGTGCGCGATTATTTCTGCACCGGAATTTAGATCGTGTATATATATATATATATATATATATAATAGTTACTACTGAAATTAATTTACAGTTAGCTGTTCTAAATTTTTGGATCAGATCTTCGCGCCAGAATATTCTACTGTCCCTGTTGACCAAGGTAAGAGACTACGCCTAGAATCAGATACGTGCACTTTGTATGCGTAGCTGTTCAGTAGACAATTAATCACAGTGTTACAATATATCTCAGTCTGTCTGTCTGCCTGCCTTGCTGTAAGATGATGTCGGACAGACAAAGAAATTGATTTTAATACTTTATTAACACAAGACGCCAGCGTACAAGATGAATTAGTTCTGCAATACAACACTATTTAAATAATTACCGCACTTATCTGACTCGTTAACGTGATAGAAGTCGAATTCTAATAAAAGTTACAAATTTAATACGACTACCTGAATGACAATTTAGTAGTGAAATATTTTCGTGTTAACTTTTTAAGTATTAAAACATAAAGGTTAACCTACAAAAGAAAACTATCACCTTGTGATAAAGCTAGTGGTGGCAATGTCTATCTAAACAGCTGATTTTGCACAACATATATTCCCTTTATAAAACTATTCAAGTGAGTATTACTATTGATAGTATTTATTGTGAAATATTAATATGTTTGTAAATAGAAACAACTAAAGTTTTGTAATTAACGTGTATTAATTAACAACATGTTTGGCAATTATATTTTAAAACCTTAGACAACATTAAGAATTTGTATAAAAACTAAGTCTTTTAAATATGTTAAAAATCCCAGCATAATCTAACTAACCGATTTTAATAAGTCACGCTTATTTTACTTAGAAAATAAACGAGTTAAAATATACTTTTATTTAAGTATAAACGTGACCCAAATTTAATCAATATCACTTGGACCGTTTTTAAAAATATCAATAGATTTTTTTTAAATAAAAGGAGTTTTTGAGATATGCTAACAGTAGATCGAATCAATAAAAAAAATGATCAAATAATGTATTTTACAATGGAAATTCGATAAAACTAGGCTACCATTAACAAATAACTAAATAACAGTATAACAATACTTTAATAACCGGTATCGCGTGAATAAAGTTGAAAACAAAATTTAATCTATCAAGAAACGCTAAACTAAACTGGTTTGTAAATATCTTTATATGCTCATCTTGGAACTTCTTCCACTTTTGACTATACAGTATAATAAACTTCTTTCCATGACGTAAAACTCCACAAAAGTGAAAGTTTAATTCAACTGAACAATTAATCGTGATTTGTCTCCAAAAACTAAAGCCGGTAACATAACTCAAGCAAAGCTAAGCTGCTGTACCTTACTTTAGCCATCACGGTAATTATTTATGAAATATTCACGGGGCGAAATACCCTCCATCCGGTGAAATGTGTTGGGGATGAGGGTTGAAGGTATAAGATGAAATTAGGGGAGGACTGTAAATCTTTAAGTTAGTTTATCGGGATTTAATTTGACGTTTTTGGCCTGTTAAATTTATTTCCTGTAAACTGTTTTCTATATTGAAGTGTAACAAAACATTTCCTTATGATTCTGTAAGTAGCTTCACACTCTTCGAAATGGTAATTATTAACGTTTCCAAGTGGGAAATAAGCTCTTGGATCGCCATCATGGTAAGACCCGGACCCAGAAACAGGAAATGAGCGCCGATTCGAACCTTTAGATAACTGTTTGTGGTTTGATTTATATAAATTTTAATTTATATAGACATACATACATACAAATTGGATGGTAGAGAGAGAGTGAGTGAGTGTGTGTGTGTGTGTGTGTGTGTGTGTGTGTGTGTGTGTGTGTGTGTGTGTGTGTGTGTGTGTGTGTGTGTGTGTGAGAGAGAGAGAGAGAGAGAGAGATTAGGTATGTGTTCACTACGATCACGTTTGTAGCTTAGTCCGATTGGATTCAAATCTGGCAACGAAATCGATTTTGAGAATAGCTTGGAGACGTTTGTTAACCAGTAAAATTAGTTCAACATTTTCAAAACGGCGACCATTTTAAATCTTTAAAAATATACAACATTTTTTGTCTTAGATATTTTTGAAAATCTAATTTTAGAATCGTAATCACCTTAACGGTGATTACGATTCTAAAATTAGATTTTCAAAAAGATTTTAACAACTGCAAAAACTAACGTTTTCAATTTTATAAATCTGTTTGAAGTTAAGGAATAATATTGATGTCGGTCAGGGTTTCATTTCTGTATTTTAAATGTAATTTAAAAGTTTGAAATATTAGTATATATTTAACACTACAATGGATCTTTAACAAAAATACTTATCTGGAACTGAACGGACATCAGTCCTGTTTGTTGTGTTTGTGACACAGCAATATCACACACGAATATAGAAACACCGAAAGGTATAGAAACTTAAACACTGGAATTTGGCCCATTTCCAAATTACTACAATATAACACTTGGTTTACCATCAGAAAACATTGGATAATAGCATCATGGCCAAGGTAATACCCTTGGGAACACCTGATTATTAAACACAGAGGCAGATAAGGGTAAACAATGGAGGGTTGGTAGGGAGGTGGTAATGTTAGCGATAGGAACCTCGTTAGGCGAACAGCATTATCTAGGGGTAGATTGAAACTGTATGTATTTTAGGGGTTTCTAGAAGCTGTGCTCTCTTGTGTAGATACTTAACGTGATGTTACTTTGGTCATAATATAATCAGCTGATCTTTGTATAAACAATAACAGTATGATTGTGTGCGTAATGTAATCAACTGTCCCGGACAACAAAAAATTTAATTGTAATGTTAAACATAATAATATCGCGATGAATAATTGTTACCATCACATAATAGTCAGCTGATCTGTCGATTAGTTATTTTAACGAGTTAATTAATAGATTTATACAAAAAGAATATAACCTTAATCATCAAAATATAATAAAAATAAATTTTGGAACATATATATGTTCCAAAATTTATTTTTATTATATTTTGATAATTAAGGTTATATATATATATATATATATATATATATATATATATATATATATATATAATCGCTGACGTGACTGAAGCGAATTTCTTTATCTCACCCAAAATGTCGTTATGGAGTTTTGATTTCACCATTATAATCAGCATTAAAATCTATATTGCTATTCGAATCTTCCAAATTTTACTAAAAATATATAAATGAACCCCGACCGCCGTCAAAATTATATTACTTTATTTCAACAGACTTTTAAAACTCAAAACTCTAATTTATGCAATAAGTAACGCTAATTACGATAATGAAACAGATTCTTAAAAAAAAATTAAGACAAAAAGCTTTGAATTTTTAAAGATTTTTTGAAACTGTTGAACGAATTTTGCCGGCTAATAACTTGTCCGAGCTGTTACTATAATCTATTTTTGTCAACTTTGAATCAAATCTCATCAAAACTGCGAACGTGAGCTTGCCGAAATAAACAAACAAACAAACAAACAAAACTCACACACACACACACACACACACACACACACACACATATATATATATATATATATATATATATATATATATATATATATATATATGTATGTATGTATATATATATATATATATATATATATATATATATATATATATATATATATATATATATATATAGAGAGAGAGAGAGAGAGAGAGAGAGAAAGAGAGAGGGGGCAGGCAGACAGACAGACAGTGTTTAAATGCTATAATTCCTAATTGAGAATTATATTGTACAAAAAATAGTTTGAGCCACCGAACCAGTATTACAATCAATGTTCGTTGTTGTTGCTGAGGCCATTTAGCTTGTTTACTTGATATTGCAATACTTCATTTACAAGCTCAGGTGAAACTCTGCATAACTTACACAATTTAGTTCGCTGACATCGATATTAATACGCACAGAATTATATTTAATTACAATATTTAACTGTGACCGAGACATTAAAAACAACAGCTATCATACAAAATTTTGTCTTACAATTACTTACGTTCTACACCACCCTATATAAAACAAAGAGCGAAGAAGCAATACCTGAAAGTTCAAAGCAGATATGTTCAACGTGTTGAAACGAACTACAGGCTATAAAATTGAGGATACAGGCAGCTGTGCAAGCTGGCAACACTGTAAACAAGCAGTATTGTATAAGCTTGGAACGAGAAAACAGCAGTCGTTTGTTTATATACAGTGTGTTACGTACAGAAGGCGATGATTACGTGATTCAGAATGTGCCAATAGTTACAGTAAACTTGTTTGATTTAGCGCTGTTTTAACGTGATAGAGCGTGAATGCAAGCTTGCAGGTAAAATAATTTGAAACAGTATGTAACTGAATGTTGCCATTTTGTTTGCGAAAATCTTGCCACTACTGTACTTTGTTTTATTAAGTCATTAGGGATTGATCAACATTTAATAATTTTCATACATTTTCACATAAGGAACACCTTTTTTAACCTTTTCATTACATTTCATATATTTATTTTAAAGTTTAATTCTACTGTATAGATCCAATATATTTCTACAATTTGCTCTTTTCATCACCGAATCTATTCATCATTTCCCATCTCAGTTTTCTTTATCGTTAGTTACGTTATCTCTGCTAAGTTTTGTCTGAAACAGCCTCTGCAGTGCTTGTTATCTTCAGGTCTCTGCACACCTTTTAACCTTCGGTACTTGTTTCCCTCCGAACTTTTCTTAATTAATTACTTTTTTTGCTGGTGTGTTTTAACAATTCCGTCTTGTCAGTTCCCGTCTCATTTTTGTAACTCTCGCAGAGTTCTATGTTTCTTCTTTCGCCTATTACGTTTTTACTGATTATCTATTTCTTTGGCGTCTTTACGTTCTGTTGGACTAATTAAGACAGACGATCGATTAAGTTTCTACTTTTCAAAAATTATGAAACTTATCAGACATATCGTAAATTATGTGTTTTAACGCGTGTACACATTAGAAGAGAAATAATACCAAAGCTTTGTGCAAAGTTGACGCTATATACAGAATTAAAGAAAACATTGTAATAATCAGCTGATAACCCTGAACCTTACACGGTATCGGCTAATTTTGGGGAATTTTTCACTTCTTCTCGTTTAATTTTAAGCTCTAGAGCAGGGATTCTCAATGGGCTCTAGGTGGACCCCTTAGGGGTTTATTGTACTTTGAAAGGAATCGATTGAATTCGTTAGTTCTATTGGTGGTCAATGAAGTAAATTCCGTTTTTTCGCGACTTGCAGGTTATTTAATGAGAATAACTAAAAAATTGCAGTTCGTCGAAAGTATTCACAAGAATATTTAGAATTTGGTTTTATTTCGTCTCCAGGGCACGGTTCCCTCCCAGTATATTTAATCTGCGAGAAAACATTCTCTAACGTTTACACGAAACTATCCAAGATGAGAGTCCATATGATACAAATGCATCCTACAAAGCAGAATAATAATTTGGATTATTTCAAAAAATATTTTTAAAAAAATTCAGAATAGTTCCAAAACGAGAATTAAATTATTTATTAAGGTGTCAACGTCTATGCAGACGTGAATTAAACAAGTGGATATACCGAATTTTGAAGTTGAAACTCGCATAATACACGTCAGATTAGCAAGTAACAGCGAACCACTATTGTTAGCATTTCCTAGTTCTTATTTGGTTGAGGCAGGGTTTAGCTATGTAAATAATTTATTGCGAAAGACGAGAAATAGGTTCAAGATATCAGAACGTGGTTATTTACGATTAATATTAGCAAATATTTTCCCGGATATAAGTAAGATAATCGAAGGTCATCAACCGCAACCATCGCATTAAATTTGTATGTATTTTTGTGATTTATATTTTATTTAAATTTCTACTTCTATAAATATAATTATATTTTTAATGTATAGTCTATATAATAATACAATGTACACATTATTTAAAGAAATGTATTACTAAATTCCCCCTAATAAAAGCTTCACTTGCGGTGATATTTGTGCAACACATTTTAAACATATGAGGTATACGGAATGAAAAAAATAGGTGGGGTCAAAGCAGAAAAAAGACTGAGAACCCCTGCTCTAGAAGGAACTAACTACCTGCGAAATCATTACAATCACGTGAACTTCAAAAGTGCTAAACCATTTCAAAAGTGATGCGTGTTAACTTAACTCAGGACACATTACTTTGCAGGACCAGGAAAAGACGTCCCTCAGGGGCTCAGACAGTGAAATACAGGAATATTACGCCTCGCCGCACAATGTACAGGATTATCCCACAGGATGCTGCGTGTATCCTGTGAGCACCCTGCTGTCAGCCATATCAGGTAACCCACATTACTGTGGATATCAGTGGCTTTCAACGAACCCTGACCGGCCTCAGTTTAAACCCGGATGCAAGTTTACAAAATCAATAAACATTTTCACCAGCTGCAACTAGAAATAAAGTGTTCCGCGACAAATATGCTGTTGTTATTATGCTGTTATCATTCGTTAAACTTAAACAGCATATCATTCGTAAGCATATTGTATTGTTGTTCGTCCATTAAAATGTTGCCGTTTCCATCATGGTAACCAACTAAAAATAGGATTTCGAAGTGAGCGTCATTAGAACAAAATTTTTCAAGAACGTTGACTTTGACAGTACATTTTTAGGGCTTATTACAAACTTTGATTTCAACTTGACACTGAAACAGACATTTGTAATACGTTGGAAAAGTGAAATCGAAACAATGCAATCCATCACCAACAGTTTTAAAAACAAAGTGCCTACAACAAGTTCGTTTCAAATTGCCCCAATTACAGACTCTTAAGTACTCATACCTCTGTTATGTTATGCTATTCTAGAAGTGTGATTTCACCAACATAAGCTGCATACATTAGTATTCAATGTAAGTTAAGTGCCATTGGAAATGCAAAAGTTAACCTAAAAACTGTCAGAGAACATTTTATTTATTTTAAATTTAACCAAAAAACAAATATAAATCTATGCAGATTTTAATGTTTATTGTCATGATGCAATGAGATAACCAAGTAGAAAAAGAAAAAATACAAATTGTGGATGTGTATTTAAATAAATGTATTTAAAAAGATATATAATATTATATTTTAAAATACACTTTAATATAAAATCAGTGTTAAATATAAAGTATAAAACTACCCAAATTTAACATAAATAATGTTTTAGGAATTACCACTTTTTTAAAAATCTTAATAACGTTAATCTTGCAAGTGAACGAATTGTTTAACGTATTTCAGTTTATAAGTTTCTTACGTTTTTGTAGAATGGTAAATGTCACGTGATCATAAATCCGTTGTAAAATAATCATACTAAGAAAAATCCATTTTAACAAGTAAAACATTATCATTCAGTTTAAAGTAACTTGTATGCAGAAGTTAAAACGTTTTAATTTCTTTAAATATTCCATTAGAATTTAAATGAATTTTTTTCTCATTTAATTAAAAAAAATACAACTGGAAATATGACAATACATACTTGAATGTTAAAAGAACAATCAGGTATCCGAGCATGCCAGTGCACGTTCTAATTGAGCCTGATTGGCAAGGTACACATAAACAACCTCAAAGCACAGACAGACAAGGTACCACAGCTAACTGAATCAATCAGATGTAATTGCAGTTGCTAAACACTTGTAACTTTGTAATTGGAGGAGATGTACAATCGATAAGACAGTGGTTCGTCAGCGCTTTCATCCCAAACTCTATTTTTGCGGATTAAAAGTTTCGCTTGTCCCTTCAAAACAGAAACTGACAACTGCAAACTTTATGTTGACAAACTCTAAGACGGATCCAAATAAGTACAGAATGTCTTTTTTTGTTTAATCTTACTTTGTGTCAGTTGAACTAATGATGACGAGGGACAGGCGATAACTGGAAAGATAATGTTTACGGAAATAACTACAGTCCCGCACCTATGGCTTCGAAGTTTGCATGTTCAGAAAAGCAAACAACAGACTGACACTAAGTGCCGTGTTTTAATCACCTCGAACACGTCGGCCAGGTGTTATATATATATATATATATATATATATATATATATATATATATATATATTTCAGCATGGTGTTCCTAAAGAAATAATTGTACATTTATGTACTTGTTAGTTTCAAAGTTCGTAAACATGAAATATAGACCTCTTCCCGTCTTTTCTGTATGTGTATGTGTATGTTACTTTACAACAACTGGTTCTATCAAATTCGTTCGAAGTTAACTAAAAAAATAACCGCTAAACAGAAGAAAACAAAATTGGGCCAGTACTTTCCAAAACATTTAACTTAGTAGATATTGACAGAAAACAAAAACAAAGCCATTTCATTAATTTTACAAATTTCCGTCATAAAAAATTGCAACATTTAATATATATTTATATATTTAATTTATATATATGGCAATGTCATGCTTAATTTATGAAAATGATTGAGGCTGTGGAATGGCAAATTATTGATATATTGACAATTAAATATAACAGCTTTTACTCAGCCTGAAAGCTCTATACAACGCTCGATAAGCTCTCTCTCTCTCTCTCTCTCTCTCTCTCTCTCTCTCTCTCTCTCTCTCTCTCTCTCTCTCTCTCCATATATTTCCAAATAGTGTAATTACATTACCACTAGAACCAAGAATATGTATGAATAATGTTTCATACACTAATGTTTATAGTACCAAATATTTAGGTATTATTATTGATAAGGATATGAGATGGACTAATCACATAACTAATTTATATAATAAAACCAAGTATTTGACTTATTTTTTTGTTAAATTAAATACGATTATGTTAAGTAAAACTTTATTAAAAATATATTATGGGTTTTTAAACAGTACTGTCACATACGGTATAATAGGCTGGGTGGCAGCATATTTCAATGCTCTCTTGCCATTACTTAATTTACAAAGAAGGATATTAAAAATATTGACGTACTGATACTGAATTTTTAAAACATATACTTCACATAAAGTAGTTATAGTTTAACAACGTTGTTAAAAAAATATTATTTTTTTTGTGTTTAACGTCCGACTATTGTGCACACTTGAGCTAATGCAAACGATTGTTTGAGCAATTAATTTTTTAAATAGTAATAATATTACAAAGCAATAGTCTATACAAATACCTACTGTAAATAAAGAACCTGGGGAAAAAGAATATATATACAGCTATTATGTATTTTAATAGGCTAAAAAATGATCTAAAAACTCTTAATGTAAATAAAAACACACCAGAAAATAAATTGAAAAAAATGTCTTCTCCTAAATGTACCGTTACCATAATCAGTAATTAGAAAGAATAATAAAAATTTATTAGAATAAGTTATTGGTTAGAGTTTTTAAGGTAATGTTGGTCTTACAATTTTGTTTGGATTTAGTTTTAAGGTTTCAGTTTGAAGACAGACTATGTATGATTCTGTTTTGTATTAAACTGGGCCCATGCACAGGTAATTTATTACCTTCTAAGGGAACTTCGTAACTAGTAAATAAAAATAAATAAATAATAAATATTGCATATTGTTTGAAAAAGTGAAATTTATATCATTAAATAGTTCAGTTGGCAAACGTATTCTTAAATATTATTAACAATATATCCCACAAACTTTTAAATTATTCCAAAATATTACCTAATAATTTTACTTAAATTTCTCAGGGCCCATCTGTAAAAGATTGTAGGCCTTTTGGAAAATTTCGGCAGCAAGTTGATTGCTTTGAAAATCAGTGTTCCGGTTTTCTAACCAGATTAACTCTATAAAAGGGGAAACAATATAATAGTTTTGTTCAACTTTAATATCCACCAATAATATTAAAATCAATTTTACACAGTTTTAAAACAATGAATTGCTGAAGACTCAAGTTTTAACAAGCTAGATAGTTTTAAAATACAAGGAAACTTGCTTTGCTTACAAAGTCTTAAATAAACTTAGTGGTTTTATACTTCCGATTATTAATTAAAACTCGCTATCTCATGTCTAATCTGGACAGTTCTCCTTTTAAATATAATTTTATGTATTTATAAGCTATTGTGATTAAAATAAAAAGTACCTAGTTTTTAAGGTACGAGTAAAACACGAAATTATACAAGTTTTACTGACATTTTAACTAACACGCTCACGGTTTCACATTTACACAGGCACCAAACGAAAATGTTATACCCATATTTAAACCTTCACTGTATTGTTTCATTTGTGCATCCCATACCATTTTACTTAAAAATCTGACAAGATACAGCCTTACTTCACGTCGCTCAGCAATTGAACTGTTTTTTTTTCGGCGAAAAACCGTTAAGATTATCATCGCCGAGGCACGATATTAATACAATAAAATTTAGGTATATCACAAAATAAAAAATAACACTAATTTAAAATAATATACAATAACAGCTATAAATACTATTCCTAAAACTAGTTAACAATGAAATATAACAACAAATAAATAAATAAATAAAACTAAACAACAAGGAAAACAAAGCAAACTTTATAAATTCAGATAAATAAATAGCCACAAATATACAACTTGTTGCAGGGCTGTAAAGGGGCCCTGCAATATTATTTTAAGTTAAATTTTATTTAACAAATTCAGACGATGAAGGAATTTCAGCGTCCGGTCAATGGCCGAGACACTATTTCCTAACGTCCTCTGCATACTATTCCCCTGACCACATACACGCCGTATATTTTTGAAACCATCACAGTCTAGCAATATATGTCTTACTGTGATGGTTTCTCTACAAAATCCGCACCGAGGCGGGTCCCCACGTTCCATCAGAAATCCATGTGTTAACATGGAGTGGCCAATGCGAAGGCGGGTAACCACAACCTCTTCTCTACGACTTGCACGTATTGACGACCCCCAAGGACGAACAGTATTTTTAATTACCCTCAATTTGTTACTGCTTGTAACTGCCCATTCATTTTCCCACTGTAAGCAATGAACTGTTCATGCTTTTTAAGAAGTGGCCTATTTTAGTGTTATCAGTTTTTTCTAAAAGTTACTATGATTGTGCTACTCTTTGGCGAAAGTAATTGCAAGTACAGTTCTATCCGTATTAAAGCAGGCGTTTTAGTAAATTGAAGGGATAGCGCAACTATTGACAGCAAGAGGATATTTGTGTAGTGCTCTACCTTTAAAAGCTACTATATATATATATATATATATATATATATATATATATATATATATATATAAAACATTAAATATTAAATTAATGTTATTAATAATAATAATTATTAAAAAATAATTATTAATAACAACAATAATTAATAACATATATACATATATTTGAAGCCGACCTAAAATGGTTTTCAATTTTGTTTTAATTGAAAAATAACTTCAAGATATGATTACACGACAGGTAATTATATAAAAAACAGTTATTTTACGAGAGAAAGTAAAAAGTAAAGGGAAATTTAAATTTCACTCCGAATCACATGTATGTCAGCACTGATTGTTCTACTATAACTCATGAAGTCAAAAATGAAAGTACTGTTTCATTGTTAGATAATTGTGATTGTGTTCAAAAGACTGTGTAAAATGATTTCTCCTTTGTCTGAGTGCACTAAGGAGGAAATGCGAGCAGTGATACGTTTCCTCCATTCAGAAGGTGTGAAACCAGCAGAGATTATTCATCGATGCAGCAGCAATATGGAGAGAGTTGTTTGAGTGGAAGCAAAATCTAAAAATAGATTGATCGGTTTAAGAGTGGAAGGATTTCTCTGTGTGATGAACAGCGGCTTGGTAGGCCTTCCACTTCAAAGACTAATGACAATATTGAAGTGGTTAAACAAATGATTCTCGATAATCGACGAATTACAGTTGATAATATTGCAAGTGAGTTGAATGTTTACTCAAGAGGGAAATTCCGAACCTGAGGCGTAATAACACACACACACACACACACACACACACACACACACACACACACACACAGACATACGCGCGCGAGGCTATACCCTGAAATGAGGATCGGTACTCATTTCAAGGTCTCGACTCCAGAGACCTTGAATAGCTCTGTAATAAAATAGAGAAACTTATTTAATTTTCAATCTCTTAGAAAATATTGTGTTAAAACACTGCGCCTGATAGTTTCTATTAAAAAAATGTTACTAGGTAAAGGTTTAATTAAAAACAGTTTTAAACTATACTGAAAAACAGGGGAAACTATACATGAACACCTCTGACTATTACCTCTCATTTTTTACGAATAATTTCGCCCTTTAAAACCTTTCCTAACAGAGTATTGTTTTAAAAAATAATGGTTTCTTTTCAAATTCTTTAAAATAAGTCTTCAATCATCTTTCTAAGACTCATCAATCTCTGAAAATATTATTTGTAAATTTGATCTTACGGAATTGTATATTTATAAGAATGTTATTTGCAATTAATTTTTTTAATGAGCATTTAAAATAAAAACTAACATGGCTCAGCATATTCAATAATCCACGATTATTTAAAGCTTTTCAAAATTTCCCGTGTTTTATTCGGTATAAACTAATATTCACACAAACAGAGTAAAAACAATTTTTTAATGCAAAAGTTCTGAAAATATAAAAATTCGTCAAAACTACAAGTTTGATTCTTTTTGCAAGCACTATACTTTATTTATACTATAGCAGGAAAATAATATAATATTCGGAGCTGAAATTAAAGCAAAGACAGCAACGTGTCAACACATCGTTACCACCCTGTATAACACCGCATACAAGTTAAGGTATGCAATCTGTCGTACTGCACAAACAAGCTTGCGTCCCGCGGCATGAGTTAGTCTGAAATATCGTCGCCTATATTAGTTTATTGATTGCTTTATATATGATACACACGTCTTGATGGAATGTCCTGAATGTACCGCCATCAGCTAATCAGTTGGATAATTTCGCCGGCTTGATCATCCACACCGATGTTATAAAGAAACTGCACCAGGTTATCTTATTATAGTCTATCAGCTGTACAATGAAATCAGCTGATCGTCAGTTACGAATTAATATAGAACAACTGATCTCTTACTATAACTACAGTAAATAACATGTACGTTAGGTTAACGTATTTTATGTTAGGTTAGTTATCTTTAAAGTATTCTGATTAATTAATCTGTTTAATAACTATCTTTATTTAATTCTCACTGACGTGATAGAAGCAAATTTTCAAAAGAATTTTTCTTTACATTAACCTATCTTTGAATTTTTTTATTTCGCCATCATAATCAGCATTAAAATCTGCATATATTATCATTTTAAACTTACAAATTATATTGATACATGAAAATAAACGCTGATGGCCGTATAAAGTTTTTCTTAATTCAAACATATTTACACGGTTGTTAAAATGCAAATTGTGGTGAAATTATATTTTAAAATAATTTAAGAAAAAGTATAAATTTCTAAACAATTAAAATGATCGCGATTTTGGAAGTGTTATATGAATTTTACTGATTAATGAATTTGTCAAACCTATTACTGTAATAATTTTTTGTACCAAATTTGAATAAAATCGGAGGGAAATTCCGAACTTGAGGCGTGATAACACACACACACACACACACACACACACATACGCGCGCGCGCGAGGCTATACCCTGAAATGAGGATCGGTACTCATTTCAAGGTCTCGACTCTGGATAGCTCTGTAATAAAGTAGAGAAACTGATTTAATTTTCAATCTCTTAGAAAATATTGTGTTAAAACACTGCGCCCGATAGTTTCTATTAAAAAAATGTTACTAGGTAAAGGTTTAATTAAAAACTAGGGGGAAACCCCTGCCCATTTTGTGGACCAACCCCACGAAGTTTCATTAAAAATTTAATTAACGTATTCACCAGGCGATTTGTTATTCTATTAATGTTACCGTAGAAACCAATATTAAAACTTATAATTTTGTAATAATTTAAAAACTGTTATGAAAATTAAATACCATAAACAAAATGTTATTTAAAACACTATTCGTGAACACCTCTGACTATTACCTCTCATTTTTTACGAATAATTTCGCCCTTTAAAACCTTTCCTAACAGAGTATTGTTTTAAAAAATAATGGTTTCTTTTCAAATTCTTTAAAATAAGTCTTCAATCATCTTTCTAAGACTCATCAATCTCTGAAAATATTATTTGTAAATTTGATCTTACGGAATTGTATATTTATAAGAATGTTATTTGCAATTAATTTTTTTAATGAGCATTTAAAATAAAAACTAAAACTGACCACTTCTAAAACAAATTCTAATATATCTACTAAATTTCTATAATTATTTGTTGAAAGTTTGGTTAAAGTGATATAATGTATAACTCGAGAAAATATGAAACAACTAGTAACTTTATCTTGCTTCAATTACAACTTCTCACATGACAAAAATTAAGTACAATCTCTTGAACCTGTTCAGTACGTCAGAAAAGCTTCCGACCCGGAAGTTCCGGTAATATAATGACGTTTTTACTGGGTCCGTTAGGACTACATCTGAGTCAAATTTGATAGAAAAAGTTACGACTTTTCGGAAATGGCTTAAATTTTTTTTTTAATGTAAACGGTCTCAAGATATGCAAGTTGACAAAATTTTCATGAAAATCCGATCACCCGTTTTTTTTTAAAAACATGCAGTGTATTTATAAAAGATCGATAACATCGCAGAGGGGAGTGGAGCTGATATACATTGCCACTGTGGTTGAGGGTGCACTTGAACAAGATATGCATGTACCACAGAAAAACCGCCGTTCAGGGTTGGTTGGAAGGCTAATGAAGCTGTATCGTGAGACTCTTGCCTGCAGGACACAAGGTGTAGGCCTACCTCCAACAGAATGATCTAGTCACTGGTCTGCTTAAACGAATTGAAGGCACCAGTTTACTGAACTAACGTTCATAAAACTTAATTGCCCAGGAGGTCCTTTGATTACAGTGTCAGGGCTACCAAAACACCGTAAACTCAAACAGGTTATTTTAATTTATTTTGATTTTCACAGATTTTAAATGTCCATTATTTCGGAAGGACTGAACGTATCTTGCATGGTAACGAACATTTCTAAAATCGTGTTGTACGCCAAGCTTCATTAAAATCTCGTAAGAATATTGTGAACTTTAGATTCACACGCGAGCGCGCGAGCGCACACACACACACACACACACACACACGCACGCGTACAGACACAAATGCGCGCGCGCACCACTCCCATAACTTCAAAAATACTATTCTATTTTAAAAAGTTCAATAATAATTTTTTTAAAGGCGAAAAGCACATTGAGGCTCCCCAAATGTAAGTGTGAGTGTAAAGTGTTAAAGTCGTAAGTGTAGTGTTGTAAGTGTAAGTGTGTGTTAAAATCGGGTACCGCGAGGGACGTAATCCTCTCATTAGGTGCAGCTAGTCTGTACCCCTGAGGGGAGTTCAATAATCACATTAATTTATAAAAATTTCGAATACAGTCAAAAAAGTAGAAGTGGAAGCAGCTAAATTACCGTTTGTAACGCAAACCAAACGAAAAATAAAATAAAAGCCTCTTCAACAAAAGTCCCAACAGCCACGAAACCTCTCTCTTCTAAAATACACTCAGACAATATTAACATTACGCAGTGCTACCAACTACACATAAATTACCCCAACTTGTGCCATTATTCCCTTTCCCTTAGGCACGTCCCGAAGACGTATAAAATACGGGAATTTAATTACTTAGCGCGGGACAACAATAACGTTTGGCAATTTTACTAATTTGCAAACACAAACCGGCCTCTCGGCGAAGCGGTTCACTTTATTTCAATTTATTGCAGCACTAAGTAGTGCTTGTCGTTACTGAAACGAAATTTTAGAAATTTTAATTAATTTTCACGGCTTGAAATTTAGCTCGGTAAAATTATATTTTATTATAATGAATTATTTTTTTAAAAAGAAAAACGCCACTTTTTAATTCATAATTTAAATTAATTATGCTATTAATATAATTAATTAAATTAATTAATATGCTGTTAATATGCTATACCCAAATGTTATAGCGTGATAGAATCAAATTATCAAAAACCAATAATATTATTTAAAGCATATTTTTATACCCGAAACACACGATTTATAGAAATGAAATATACTAAAAAATACTATAAAAATGAAATATAACAGCTGTACAATTATTTTTGTAACATCTAATTAAAATAAACAGATGCTTCAAACAAACACACACACACACACAAACACATATATAAAACATAAGTTAAAGATAAATGTTACGTAAAAGATAATACATAATAGAGAAAGTCATATTTCTTAACAGTCTTTCTAAACCTGTTCTAGAGGTCAAGATTATTGAACTTTTCAAAATCATAAATCTGTAAATATAGCTTGGTCAACGATACTCGAAATTTAAATGTTTTTATAAGATACTGAATATATCGGTGAAAAATCGCATGGATTTAAAAAAAATATCGCAACAATTATTTTAAAAAATTGAATTTTATTATGTTTAAAATGTTATAATTTTTCCAATAATAAAACAACGAGGGTTTGTGAGTGGATGGAGGTTCAATAAAGGAGGAAAAGCAAAGCAATAATTGGTATAAATTCAATCACAAACCTAACGTTTCGTAAATGGTTTCTATAACTCAAAATATCCCTTCTGCTCGAGTCCGACAATACTGGGGTGGGAAAATTCGATCGAAGTCCAATCGTCAAAGGAAAACTAAAGCGGCAACAGTATGCCGGAGAAATATTCGGGAAATATTTTTACTTTTTGGGGAAATTGCAATATGCTTTGTCCGTTGATTGAAATATGCGGTAAAAAAAATCAAGAATGTTTTATAAAATACGTTTTTACATTTTTTCAGTTTCTTTATCTTTTCGTGTTTAAGTTTTTTGGCGCTGTTTTTTAATGTGTAAGTGAAAGACAGGCCCAAACATACGTTTCCCCAAAACGTTTTCAATAATTACGTAATCGTGTCTAACGAATTTCATTGGGACATGAGTTATTGGAGCGGTTATTACTGTAAGGTCCAAGCCCAAGTTACGGAATGACCTAGCTTTTAAAAACTAAAAGCTATCACGTAACAAATACAGTTTAAATATTTTCATTTTGAAGAAAAAAATTGGATAACTGGTTACACAAAAATATGTTATCAGAATGAGTATTTAATATATACGAATTTATTTCTAAATATATAATGGTTTTTGTACGAAACACGAAGTATCGGACAAGTAGTCGCTTAAGGGTTGTTTGAAACGAATACTGGTCTGGTTATTTCAATCCCTAAATTATCCGACAACGTATCCCCTATAAAAATAATATAGGTAATAATGAAATTATCATCAAGGTTACTGTATGGCGTATTGCCTACCTTAGTGTAAACTCCGGCGCTGCTCAGCTCGTTCTCGATAACCATTATGATGATGCCGAACATCCCCATCACTAAAGCGTAATCACTGATCCTCTTCCTCTTCTCAAACAACGCCTTCCGCCGACCCAGTCTGTAGCCCACGTTCGGCTTGTGCTTCCCCGACCCGTTCAGGTTACCGCTCGACCCTAAGCTCGCACCTTTACAAATAAGGCCTCCGCCGACCCTCTCCTCTGTGTAACGCGGGTACTCGGAGTGGATGCCGACCAGCGCTATGCCGGCTTCCTCCTGACCGCCGCTCTGTCCTCCCGCGCCACCCTTCATCGCCCCCGGTATGGACAGCGTCGACACGGGCTTCCGGAGCTGAAACAGATAATACAAAAAGTGTTTAAATATTGATAACATAAAAGTACTTAATGTTCTAATGTTCTTTAGTTGGTCTTTTTATTAGGAGCCTATACGAATTTTAAAACATCTACATTTTCAAAACAATCTCTGTACAATCAATCCTCAACGGGATTTGTTTCGTATAAGTCTAAGTAACGGTAAGTACGTAACAGTCAGTCTGTAACTGTCTAGTACGTTAAGGTCATTAATATAATGTTTTATATGTTACGGTCAGTATGTAACGGTCAGTTCTTAACTGTTCAGTATGTAACACTTATTATGTAATGGTCACTGTGTAACTGTCAGTATGTAATGGTCAGTATTTAACTGTTCAGTACGTAAAGGTCACTATGTAACGGTCAATATGTAACTGTCAGTATGTAACGTTCACACTATCCGTAAGTTGTTTTAAATGGTTGTATAAAGAAATCTCCAAGAGTATCGGAAATGGTATGTTCAAAATATATAATTTTATAAATTCTCTGTTCAAGAAATTACAGTGCTTAATTCACAATCAAAAATATCAAATTAATTATTGTGACTTACAAATAATAAGAAAGAAGTAATACATTTATATCCGCACGGAAAACATTAGCATAATTACCTCACTGTTAATTATTGATTAGAACTGACTAAAAAAAAGTGGTTCCTACTTTCCCTTTTAATTTTCGTGTTGGAAAAAACACAAAATGTTGATCCAGGTTTTACACAGTTTTTGATGTAGGCGATATTTAGCCTAAGGTTCTTCAAGAATATTGAAATAATGGAAATATACGGTGAAGAATAAACATTATAAATATTTAGTGGGCCTAATGGTTTATTATGACTTCTTTCTGAATAGAGTTTTTAGATTTAAAATTTAAGTATAATGTGATGTAATTGTGAGCTGATTTTGTAACATTAGGTGAAATATTATTCAAAATTAATTTTTTGTTTCCTTGTGTGTGTGTGTGGAAAAATAATGACTATTGTTTTCCTTTTTACAAAACGTTTTTAAATAATATTATTATTATATTATAAAATAATGTTCTAATAATCTGTGATGGGCTCATGTAATTGTAATTCCTGATGATAAAAGATATCAAGAAGTGGAATTTGTATTGGGTTAAATGTAATAATTCCTTTAGGGGGTCAATTTATTCCAATTTCTACTGTTGGTACTAATCGTCTGTGGAAGAATCTCCAGAAAAATGATGTGAAGAATAGGATTTCTGAAATAATAAATATAATTATTCCTATTTTTGTTATTTTTGTAACTGGTAATGTGTGTATTCCTTGTAGTGTAGATTCTCGTGTAATATCTAGTCATCATTGATATATGGTTGATGGTTAATCCAATTATTAATAGGTTAAAATTTGTTTTTTTAAATATTATGTTCCTGATGTTAAGGGTTATTAGTCCAATTGATCCTGTAATTGGTCAAGGTCTATTATCTACCAGATGGAATGCATAATTAAAAAGTGTGTCAAGTGTTTCCTTACATTATGCCATAACTTTTATTTCGATTGTGATAGTGCATTTTGTTTGGATAAAATAGACCTAACACTTAATTAATAACTGTGGTAAAATGCACGTATTTTCCAAATACTAAAAGAACATCACAAAACTTTTGATCACAAAATATTTAACAATAAGGTCATAATAATGTATACAAAAATCAATGAATATTTCAATATCAGCATTTCGTGTTAATAAAACATGAAATACATAAAAATATTTTAAAATGAACTAATAATTACATTCAAAAATGTTTATATTTTCATTCAGTATTAATCTTTTAACGTTAAATTTTTTAATCGCCCCCCTCCATTTATTTAATGCGGAGCGTTTCTTACAAGTAATAATGTGTATTATACTTGCTACTGCATACAAAAGTACAACAATCATTCAAGATGCCCTCTAGATAAAGTCCAAATGAGCTTGAGCGATGGTTATTTGAACAAAGAAATATAAAAACAACAATAAAAAGAGATAACACAACAAAAACCACCCCCAGCAATCTAAGCGAAACGAATTCCATTCTCGACAATTCGGAATGCTCACTTCTAGATTACATTCAAGGCATGTAAATGCCGAGGTAGATATGGCAACAAGGTGGCGTGCGCAGTGCGGCAACACTGCAGGGCTTCGTGTTGATGATCGACTGTCCATCAGTGAAATTAAACAGGCAATGTAATCCCGGCAATTATTTTAACCAAATATTCTGATCGGCAATGCAATGCAGTTACGTCATCGGAGCACAGCTTGTTCTGAAGCGATTAGGTACACGTACAGGATATCGGAAAAGTACGTGTCCTGGTCTAGCTTTACGTGATAGATTAATTTTAATATTTTGTCAACTCCTCTAGAAAGTAGTGGGTCTAGGGACACGTTGGCAGATACTAATTTATGCGATGTTAGGTCTAGAAAAACCACCTTAAACATCAGTTTGGTGATTAAAAAATATCAGTTTATTTCTACATATTAATTAATTTTATACTTAAATTTTTTTAAGATTAACATTTATTGTTTTAAAAATATATTTATTTATTCAAAAATGTTTATACATTTTCAGTTAGCAACCAGATTTATACTGGCATATCACGCGCACCTTTCTATGTCTATTTTCATGAAAATATTTCAGTAAATTATTTGTTTACCGTAACAAGTTATCCGATGGGATTTTAATGTTTTATCAATTAACTGTCAAACGGTAAAACACATTGCTCAGTTGTTATACAGGTTTCACAAATTAATCTCATAAATTGACTACATTTTAGCAACATCTGACAACCGATTTTAAGAAATCAAGCTATATATAGGCTTCCGATTTTCATTTTTCAAAAATTACCAACATATTCGTTTTGTGGGGGTATAAGCGTTCAATTTTAACTTCTTTTAAATAATTAAATTGAATTAAAAAATGTTGTGCAATGTTTTTGTAACTTTTATTGATGATCTCCGTAATGCTTTTTCGTTCTCAAAAACGTTTGCAATATAATGTATCTATAATATTTCACTGGGTGATGAGTTCACGTGTACGCAGATTGCATACCCTGCGCCGTTTAACACTGAACTAGTGATACCCATCTAGCAAATTGTGTTTATGTAATAATCGCAGCGTGCAGCTGCCTCGCTCACGTGATAGAAATAAGGATCTTTCACTTTAAAAACGTAATTTCACATTATGTTCAGGAATAAAATCCGCATTTAAAAATACTGACATCATGTTTTTTCCTTCATGTATGATGTTTCGAAATTTTAAATTACTAATTTATGGAGATTTTTTAAAGACCACGGTAAAAAAAATAATAAAATAACAATGTTATAATTGCTGATAACGCGAAGGTCACGGGTTCGATCCCCTCATGGGCCAGTATTTTTGCCGCCTCGGCGGCCTAGTTGATAGCGTACTGGGCTTTCAACCCGATTACCCGGGGTCGATTCCCGGACAGGGCTTGGAATTTTCATACGCATTAGCCCAAGTGTGCACAAAAGTCGGACGTTAAATATAAAAAAAAAGAAACAAAAATCAGGCTTTTCCAAAGAAACAAAATAGAATAACAGCTTTTCCAAATGATTCAATGGATTCTAACTGGTAACTAATTGTACCAGACTCTTAAAAAAATATATTTTTATTTTATAGCTGAAACACATAACCACTCACTAGCAACCAATTGTAGGCTATCTGTTTATAATTCGTTTGAATAAATTTGTCTTTTACAAATAATATATAATATTAAAACTTTACGAAGCAATGATTGATATAAAACGTGTTATCTAAACCTAACACCACAAAAAAAAAAAAAAAAAAAATGAAAATAACAAATTCATTAAGCAAAAATAAATCAGCTGTTATATCATTGATATTGAACATAACAGATAGTTACAATTAATTTATTACGGTAATCTTGAATTCGAGATTAAGACTTTTCAAATAAGACCTAAACTACTTTTACACTTATCATGTTTTAGGGCTGGTTGTGATGGTGGATTTTGCCGCGTGATGCAAGTGCACAAATTTATACTGGTAGTTGTAGTAAAAGATCACTTGTATCATATTAATTCGTAACGATCAGCTGATTTCATTGAACAGCTGATAAGCTATAATAGGTTTTAGGTTATGTTCTTAAAAACTAGCTATGTCAATTTATCGCGTTTTCCAAAAAATGTCGCAATTAAAGTAAAAAGAAACATAAAACATTAAACAAGATTTTTATTTTTGGTTTAATAAAGAAAAATGTTATGCAAAAAGTTTTTGTACGATTTACCATTCCCTCAAAATATTGTTTTTAATTTTTTTACTAATATAAAACAATTTCAAAGAACACCTTTGATCTTCGGCGATCTTTTACCGATAGAACAACTACAACATAAAGTAAGCTTTTATCAAGACGAAAATATATTTTCCTTTTATTCCTCCCCACACAAAACAACAGTTAATTTTTTATAGGAATGATTAAAACAGCTGGTAATTTAATCATACGGAATAGTAAAACACATTTCGCCGTAGTGCGTATACGAAATTAAAAAAAAAAACTATAAAGCAGTAAAACAAATTTTGATAGGCACTATATTTTTTATTTTAATTTTTTTTCAAAATAAAATTGATACCAGAACATCCTGTACGTTATCAAGGAAGCAGTAACTTAATCACATTGTTATATTTCTAAGGATAAACTATTTCTGGACCAAAAAAAACAACACAAGAATGATTTTAGGAGACGGAGGATCGAGCAGAACGGGGTTGAATTCAAATGAAGTGAACATGATTTACTGGAAGGGTTATCTGACAAAGCATACGGGCAGATAATATACTGTAAAATTTATTGTGCCGTAATAAATAAAGTTATATTCCAGTGACATTACTTTGTCAACAGGCTCGGATACAGTTTAACCTACATTCGGTACTTACAGTCGATTTAATACGTCCGTAGCGCGTAAACGTTAACTCCACAATTTATTAATTTCATCAGTGATTGTTTTATAGAGGAAAATATTTGAAAATGTATATTGTACGACAAAATTTAACTACACTTTTAACGTTTCATCACTACTGAATTACCCCATATTAATTTTAAGTGAAATCTTTTCGTGTATTGAACAAAAATTTAATAATATTAAACATTTTATATTTGTACGTTTACCTTGAATTACAAATGACTGTTCTTTTATATAATTATAAGTCGTTTCATGTTTATACTGTTATAAGTTAGTTGCAAGTTTTGTTCCCTACACACAGATATCTCTATATCTCTTCAGGTTTTACTTTGGTATTATAATGTATTTTACTATGTAAACATTTTGGATTAAATATCTATTACGTTATTACATAAGGCATGTTCTTAATCCTCGTCCCAAAAAAATCGTACACAAGTTTTAAAATAAAACGTATTTCAAATCATAAAACATGATTAACTACTTATAATCTTTTTATAATCGTCTTCAAGCATTAGCGTTTTATATTTTACAACTGAATTGAAAACAAGTAAATAACTTGACTGAAGTGAAGGTTTACTTACGATTTTTCAATACAACTTGTCAATGTAAAATTTTAAATTACGCGGATTATGTTTAACTTCGTTTCCATCACATCAGCGAGACAGCTGCGTGCAGCGGGTATTAAACACTTGTTACAGTGAGATTAATAATTAACAGCAATGTACTTTACCTCCATGTTACACAACACGGAACACAATTACATTACACAATCAGCAGCCGGGCTGTACAACATCTAACAAGCAGACGCGATGCATGGTGTTGCGTGAGAGACATTGCAGGCTCTATAACTCAAAGGCACCGCGTCGTCATTGATTTACTTTCAAAAATAATTAATTGTATTCTAATGTATGTATGTGTGTGTGGGGGGAGGGTATTTTACATAAACAATGTTTGTATTGACTGCTGAATGTAAGGTATAATTACTTGAGAGCTTACTGAAATCAATAGGAATCGCGTCATTTGATGTTAAGGAAATACCATCTTGGTACGACCCATACCCGGAACTTTGAAATGAGCACCGTTCCTGACGTCTGGATCACATTTAGAAGGGATGTTAAAAATATCAATACTAATCTCTCTTTCTCTATTTCTCTCTCTGTCAAAATCCGTTTAACGGTGTGGAAATAGCTCTTTTCATATTAAATAAAATGCCATTAATATTTATAGGCTACTCGTATTAAGTTTGTTTAAATTATCGCAATAATCTTATAATTCTACAAAAAATTAGTTTTTTAATTTTTCAAAGTATTATTAAAAGTATTAAAAATAAATTTTCAATATCATTTAAAAGTTTAAAATACTAATTTATACATATTTTAAAGCTGATTATTATTTCGGAATCGTATTTCGAAGAATACACGACGGATCGTATTTTCGAAGGATGCACGACGGATCGTATTTTCGAAGGCTACACGACGGATCGTCTTTTCGAAGGATACACGACGGATCGTATTTTCGAAGGCTACACGACGGGTCGTATTTTCGAAGGATACACGACGGATCGTATTTTCGAAGGATACACGACGGATCGTATTTTCGAAGGATACACGACGGATCGTATTTTCGAAGGATACACGACGGATCGTATTTTCGAAGGATACACGACGGATCGTATTTTCGAAGGATACACGACGGATCGTATTTTCGAAGGATACACGACGGATCGTATTTTCGAAGGATGTACGACGGATCGTATTTTCGAAGGATACACGACGGATCGTATTTTCGAAGGATGTACGACGGATCGTATTTTCGAAGGATACACGACGGATCGTATTTTCGAAGGATGTACGACGGATCGTATTTTCGAAGGATACACGACGGATCGTATTTTCGAAGGATACACGACGGATCGTATTTTCGAAGGATACACGACGGATCGTATTTTCGAAGGATGTACGACGGATCGTATTTTCGAAGGATACACGACGGATCGTCTTTTCGAAGGATGTACGACGGATCGTATTTTCGAAGGATACACGACGGATCGTATTTTCGAAGGATGTACGACGGATCGTATTTTCGAAGGATACACGACGGATCGTATTTTCGAAGGATACACGACGGATCGTATTTTCGAAGGATACACGACGGATCGTATTTTCGAAGGATGTACGACGGATCGAAGTGATAGTTAGGTTTTTTTAAATTCGCCTCATGACGTCAACGCGAGAGCTGAGAGCCCCGACAAGGAGACACCAATCACTCACCAATTATCACGGTGTTGTACGCAATTCCAATGGGGGTGTTTAGCTGAGCTTACTAAGGCTTTGGATTTGATTGGATTTAATTACCTTGCATTATTAATGAAAGGCAGTATTGCTTGCTTCAGTGCAACTATTAACACAGGCACTTTTATTATTTGATAGTAGAAAACTTATACATCATGTTGGGATTATAAATTACAAAATAAATTGGTGCTAAATAAACAAATTTTGAGAAATTAGGCAGATTTAATGTAAGTTTTCTTCCGAAGAACAAACACAATTTTTTGGCTTTAGCTACAAATATTTTATTACCAAAGTTGTTCTTCAAAAAATTGTTTTTATATAATATAAATGATTATATTTATTTAGAATTAATCAAATACTTTATTTTCGAGCAGTTGCGCACGCGTCCATACACACATACACACACTCACACACACACATACAAGCACACGTTCACGCTCGCATGCAAAAACGCACTCACGCGCATATACACACACGCAAGTGAACAAACCACACACACACACAACCTCACGCGCGCCCACGGACGAAGGTCCAACTTATATGAACTCAGAGGTCAACAAAACGTAAATAGACATCAAAATATTAAGTAGATATTTTCACACTCAACAAACTACATAATCTTCTTATGATAAAAACACTTTTAAAACATTTTTTTAAATGATACAGTAAAATTTCCTTTATTGTGTAAATAAGAGACAATAATAATCCGATACAAAGAAACAAAATATCAAAGTTCTTTTACTAAATCAATTAATAAATATTCAAATAAATTACAAATATAACTATTTAAGTTCGAAACGATATAACAGAGAAAATATAATCATATTTTAGGCTGTGACCTCTTAATCTCGGATTATTAGTAAGTAACATTAATTATGTACATGGAGGATACTTGTATTTAAATAATATATGTTAATTTTAACACAAACGTTCTTCGATTTGTTTATGTAGAAAATGTCTTTACAAATTTAATTCCAGATTATCACTAAAATCTGTTTTTTTTTGTTCTGGTTGATAGTAATTGATATATTTATAAATAATCTCTGAGTAAATAATTAAAGTGATTTTTTTAAAACTTCAGACTCATCCATGCTTTTCCTAATTTTTTAAAAACTATTAATGACACAGGTATTGTTTAACTTGCTAATGAGTTATTTTTTTTATTACAAAGAAAAGTAATCATTCTAAGTTATATAATAAAACACGACTATGTTCTTCCACAAATTTCTTATTAATGAAATATTTGTTCAGCTCAGTAATTTCTTTAATTTAAGCGTGTTATATTTTCTTTGTGGCCGCTTAGTTCCGTACTCCTATAGCCTAAATAAATAAAGTATTTTGCACGAAATTAACACTTAAACTTTGTAATGCAACAGGGCAAAACCCCTAAAAATGTTTTATGAAATATTTAAGAATAAACAAACATCACAAAACAATAACACGCAAACCGGTCGGATAGAATTTTTCATTAAATTGGTTTCATTTTTTTGTTAATATTGGTTTTTATTTTTTAGTATTTTTTAATACGTGCATTTTTCCCGCATGACCTAGTTTAGCGCTACTGTATGCATCGCGATATGAGTTGCCGATATTCACTCAGGATTCCAGGGGAAAATACTCTGACCAATTAAACGATAACCGAAAATATTTTAATATTTGAAAGTTTTTATTCCGTTGTGATTTGAGGATAAAACATTCCTGTAGAAATACCGCTAAAAATATTTACACTATCGTTGTGCATTTTCTGTTACAAAATAGTTTTAAGATATTACAATATTATAAATTGTAAAAATTGTTGAAATTTTACAAATTATGCTATATATATATATATATATATATATATATATATATATATATATATATATATATGTGTGTGTGTGTGTGTGTGTGTGTGTGTGTGTGTGTGTGTGTGTGTGTGTGTGTGTGTGTGTGTGTGTGTGTGTGTGCGTATATGCGTATGTGTTTACTAACAACAGCTTTAAAATGGCGGTCATTACAAATCTTAAGATATCGATAATTTTTTTACAAACGTTTTTTTTTGAAAATCCCATTTTACAATTATAATCGGTGAAAACAAGCCTTGTACTTAAGTACACTAACCTTTAATTCAATACCTGCATTTTACAAAAAGATCGCCCTACGGACAACTTGAATGCGGATTTTCGACGGAAGTATCAGTCTTACTTTCCCTTTTTGTAAGTTATTACTTAAAAAACAACAACAATAAAAAACTTTTCGAATAAGAATACTTATAAAATGTTTGTTTACTTTATTAGGGCGGAGTGCACGCTCAGATAACAAGGCACAACGTATTCGCTGCTTCCAACCCCTGAGTGGTGTTTTTATGACGAAAATAAAAACCGCAAAAATACAGAAATATTCAAGGAGCTAGAAACAAGTGAGTGGATTACCCCGAGGGAGCTTGTTTTGAATAAACCTGATACTGTATGCATCGCGAGCTTTGTAAGTTTAGCTTGTGCTTTCCCTCTGACTTCAAAATACACACGCTAACATATAGTGTTTAGCGTAACTTGTACTTTACAACTAGGTTGCTGGCAAAATTCCATTGGAAAAGGAGCAATTGCGACATCGTGGTAAAACCCAAACCATACACTTTGAAATAGGGGCCTATTTTAGTCCCTAGAACTCTTTTTGAGCTGATAAGATCGTATTGTGTGTGTGTGTGTGTGTGTGTGTGTGTGTGTGTGTGTGTGTGTGTGTGTGTGTGTGTGTGTGTGTGTGTGTGTGTGTGTGTGTGTGTGTGTGTGTGTGTGTGTGTGTGTGTGTGTGTGTGTGTGTGTGTGTGTGTGTGTGTGTGTGTGTGTGTGTGTGTGTGTGTGTGTGTGTGTGTGTGTGTGTGTGTGTGGTGTTAATATGTGTTAGTTAATTATGGACAAATTTTGTTAGACGAAAACCGATTTTTGCAATATTTCCGACAGGTTTGTTACCACACCAAAATCTAAAGTAAAGATCCAATGTTAAAAGGAAGTTTTTCATTGATTAACCTTTTGAACATAGGCGTATCTGGAATGGTCAAATGGTGTGGGTTACCAGTACCGGGGATCATTTCAAAAAAAATGTGAAAACGTATCTAAACATAAACGCAAAATGGCGAGTTTTAAAGAAATCTAAGGGCAACTTTATTCTTACGTTTTTTTAGAAAAACGTCTACAATTTGAGTAATTGGTAAGAACATTTTTAAAATATTTTTAGATTTTCAACTAGATTTGCGAAAAAGAATATTTTACGAAATATTTGTGTTTTTGTGTCTCACTATAATTGCAATGATGAAGCCTAGTACATTTCCCTACAAGCATGTACAATGCACAGGTTAATAATATTTATTAGTACAATAGTATAAACAGATACTGAAGCCAATATGGGAATATGACTGAGGGGTTTTGCTAAGCCGACGAACAAAAATATCATTCAGGTGCTTCAAAACAAGGTACTCAGGGGCGTAGTGAATGCACCGTGGTTCGTCAGAAACTCAGATCTACATAGAGACTTAAAGATAAACACGGCGAAAGAAGAAATGAAGAAGCATGCAAGAAGACACCAACAGCGTCTCCAGAAACACCCGAACACAGAGATCCTGAGGATGTTGGATGAACCAAGTCCGCTTCGTCGGCTCAAGAGGACCAAGCCAGCTGACTTAATATAAGTAGTATTAGTAATCTTTATATGAGAACTGCCATTGGGCTGTTACCCATCACACTGTGAACAATTCATGGGAGTTGTTAAATGAGATAAGCTCAGTAGTAACATTATATGTAATAAAAAAAAATACAATAGTGCAGCCATTCATTAGTTGCTTTATTTGTGGGTTTGGAGTTTGTTGCGAGACAAATAATGATGTAAAAAACTTAAGTAAACTATATTTCGACTAAAGAGATTGTGTTAAAAATCTTCAAGTTTTTTATCAATGGGGGAGGGGTACAACCCCCAAAACGAAGGCGGTGAAAGTAAATTTTAGAATCTTTTAATTACATTTTAAATAATGTAATTTATGTTATTTGAACTCTGAATGCAGAGCAAAATGGAATTTAAAATAGAAAAGTGAAATTGTTTAAATATACTTGTACCACTTACTTCGTATTTTCCAAAATACACTTTTTATTTACTTATTTTTTATCTACTCAGCGAGATATCTGTGTGTCACCATTACAAAGAGAATAAACAAAAATAAATACGCGAAATCCTAAATCTCTTTGTTTTCTTATCTTACTCATATTATATTTCTGAAAGTTTGTGTGTTTGTTTGTTATTCAATCACGCTTTAACTACTGGACCAATTGAGATGAAATTTGGTACGTATATGGTTTAAGTATCAGAGATACATATAGGCCTATTCCCGTTTTACAAAACGTCATTATACTACTTACCCAGCCCAAAATAATTATCAGTTTTTAGTTTTGTAACATCTGTTAACTATAGTTAGGTTTAATTACTGTTTACTGAACATGAGATTTAGGCACCTGAGATGGACATAGATCTAATCCAATTTTACAAATCTTAATCTATGTTTTATTTATTGCAAAATTATTGTTTTTAATGTTACATTTTCGTCTAATAATCACAATCTGGTATTTTTCATTTAAGACTATTCAATGTTTTTAAAGCAGAGTGCAGAATATATATATATATTACTCGTATATACAATTTTATTAGGATACTTTAATTGTAAGGTAGTATATATATTTGTGTAATTACATTATATGAAAAAATGGTAAATATGCATTGCAGCATCTATTGGAGTTTTCGATATTTTTCATACTAAAATGCTTTATTATGTGCCCAAAAGCAAGAATCCAAAATATGAAAGCAGGAGAAGTACGATAAAAATCGAAAATAAAAATGACCAACATAACCTCAAAATTGCTACCGGCGAAAATCGGTACCGTGTTGTGCTCATTTTAGACGTATTTTTATTGTTTTACTGATCTACAGATCAGTAAAACAATAAAAATACGTCTAACACGGGTTTGGGTGATAGGAAACCCATTTTTTAAAAGAATAGTGGATAACCTAAGTGACACGGTTGTTAGGCCTAACACGATGATGCGTGAAAAAACCTTTATATTTTTTTAAAGATTATTTGGCTACATATCCTAACTGTCAATGTTGTTAGGCCAAACACGGTGATGCGTAAAAAAACCTTTATATTTTTTTAAAGAATACTGCATATCCTAACTGACACGGTTGTTAGGCCTATCACGGTGATGTGTGAAAAAACCTTTACATTTTTTAAAAGAATACTAAGTATATTAACTGACACGGTTATTAGGCCTAACACGGTGATGTGTAAAAAATCTTTCATATTTTTTTAAAGAATACTACATATCCTAACTGATATGATTGTTGGGCCTATGATTGTGACGTGTAAAAAAAACCTTTATTTTTTTAAAGAGTTTCCAAACCTTAACTGACACGGTTGTCAGGCCTAACATAGTGATGCGTGATCTTTATATTTTTTAAAAGAATACTCCATAAGCTAACTAACATAGTTGTTAGGCCTAACACGGTGATGCATTAAATGAACCTTTATTTATTTATTTCAAAAGAGTACTATATAACCTAACTGACACGGTTGTTGGGCCTAATACGGTTATGCATGAAAAAAAACTTTATATTTTTTTTTAAAGAGTACTCCATAACTTAACTAACACGGTGATGCGTGAAAAAACTTTATATTTTTTTAAAGAATACTGCATATCCTAACTGACACGGTTGTCACGGTGATGTTTGATAAAACCTTTAAATTTTTTAAAAGAATACTAAGTATATTAACTGACACGGTTATTAGGCCTAACATGGTGATGTGTAAAAAAACTTTATATTTTTTTTAAAGAGCACTCCATAACTTAACTAACACGGTGATGCGTGAAAAAACCTTTAAATTTTTTTAAAGAGTACTACATATCCTGACACGGTTGTTGGACCTATCACGGTGATGCGTCGAAAAACTTTTATATTTTTTAAAAAAATACTAGGCTACATATCCTGACACGGTTGTTAGGCCTAACATAGTGATGCGTGAAAAATCTTTATATTTTTTTACAGAATACTCCAATAGCAAACTAATATGGTTGGTAGGCCTATCACGGTGAAGCATTAAAAAAACCTTTATTTATTTTTTTAAAAAGAGTACTCTAAACCTAACTGACACGGTTGTTGGGTTAAACGGTGATGCAGGAAAAAAACCTTAATTTTTTTAAAGAGTACTCCATAACTTAACTAACACGGTTGTTGGTCCTATCACGGTGATGCATGATCTTTAATGTATATTATGATTGCGGGCAAAGCCGTGACGGGTAACAGCTAATCATATTATATTTCTGAAAGTTTGTTTTTGTTTATTTGTTTGTTATTCAAAGACACTTTAATTACTGGACCAAATGAGATTACATTTGGTGTGAACACGTTTTAGGTATCTGAGATAAACACAATACTATTCCATTGTATAATTTAATTGTATAATAATGACTTTTTAATAATACTGTATTTTATTAAAATATGACATGACCCTGTTTTAGCGTATCGAGTAGCAAAAATTGATATGTCTTTGCCGAAAACCATAAATCATATAATATTGTATATAGCAATATATTAAAATGAAATGACCTATTCTGATTTTTAAAATTGACTATAAATTTTATTGCTTACATTATAATTGCAGGCAAAGCCGCAACGGGTAACAGCTAGTGAATTAATAACTGTATAACTAAAAAAATTAGTAAACCCCCAAAACTGTGTACAATTATAAAAATCATTTCCGAAGCCACAGTTATTTTTAGCTTTTCTTCTTTATGCTAACCATTACTTGCTTTCATTTCAAACTGTAAACACTATCGTGAGTTTTAAATTTTAGTTTAGAAAAAAAAATCACACATACAAACTTGTTATTTCATTAAAAAAATGGATTCACAACCCCTTAATACCAGCGGTCTTAAGTAACAAATAATTTTAAAAAATTCAATTATATTTTGGAAAAATGTGTCTCTCAGAGTGTCAACAATTAAACGTTTCTGGGCCAGTTTCCGAACTGTGAATGTTACGGATACTCACCACGATCGCGGCTAGAGATACCTGAACATGTTTGTGCAATTGAAGTAATAGTTATTATAACGCTGCATTAAAACACAAACAATTCCAAACAATGCAAAATGAGTTTTCCACCTTTGTGAACAATGTTTTTCTGCCAAGTAAATGATATATTTCACGGGTATTGTTTGGAATCCTTTATACTGCTTCCCCCCACAAGTACCTTAACGCCCTTTACTTCACAAAATCACGTGTATCTGTGCATTCTAATTGTGTCATACTTATCACTGTTTTGTTATGTTTTTGGACAAAGTCGTTATAGCTTGTTTCTGAAAAGATTTGTAATATTTTAATTTTTTGTTTAACGTATATAATTTAGGCCAATTACAGTAATAAGGACGAGGGATCAGCGTTAATGGTAAGGGAAAGTAACGGGAGTGACTGCAGCTCGAGGTTCAGCAGCGCAGTTCAGAGACGCAGCAGATTTACCGGTGCCTAAGTCACATCGACCACCGAGCCCCTATAAATATTTTAATGTAGAGTACGCAGTAGTGTGTGTTGTGTGTAGATAGATAGGTAGGCAGGAAGACAGGCAAGTAGATAGATTGATTGATAGATAGAAACATAGATAGAAGAGAGAGAGGGGGGAGAAACAGAGAGAGAGAGAGAGAGAGACAGACAGACAGAGACAGAGAGAGAGAGAGAGAGAGAGAGAGAGAGAGAGAGAGAGAGAGAGAGAGAGAGAGAGGAAATCCTTGTACCTGATTAGTCCAACAATCTAAGAAAAATAAAAGCTTAGTATGTCTACATCAACATTTTGACGTATGTTTACGTCTGAAATTTTGGTCTGATTTGATATACGTTTGACACAATAACTGATTATTTTTGTTACACCTTGGACCAACAAAACAGCTACCACTTGAAATCTTCAAAGCTATTACTTTTCGTTTCATAAAGAGGCATATTAAATTTTATTTTTATTTGGGTAACAAAGTAACTAGTTATGTTTAACAAGGTCAGAGCTAACGTAACAAGTATTGTTTACTTTACAAATAGATACAAGGTTTTCAAATTGGAAAATAGCCGCATCCCAATCAAATATATCCGTTACTATATCACAGAAAACATTGCCTTCATTACTTCAAACATACCCCGCCAGCAGCGGTAATGGAGGCTAGAACTCAAACAATAATAACAAAGTGATATACTGTACACAAAATACAAATTTATAATCCTAAGTAGGTAACGTTTCACGGTACACCGTATTTAGCAATAAATGGAACGTTGGAAAAGCTTTTATATTTAATCTGTGTACTTCACCGTATTCTCCCATTAAGTATGAATTGTATTAATAACCCTTCTTTGTATATTGGTCCTAAGTTGTGCTGTGTTTACATAAGAATAACATTTACTTCGGTCTGTGATTGAAAACAAAGCTGCTTAAATGTAATTAATTATCCTAACCAATCTTTACAGATAAATGTATTTCTGAAATTTAGCTGATTTCAAATACAGAACAAAGAATTGAAAAGCGTCATACATTTCTGCGCAATGGAAAAATGTGAATTAGGCTGTAAAGCGATATGCACGTTCGACACAATCCTTCTAAAGTTTCGCTAAAATCGTATGTAGTATCTTCGACGAGGTTTCTGCTCCAAGTCTGAAGAAGACAAATTTAATACATATTACATTTATTTAGACATAATAAAGAGATTAGGACCGGAGAATGCCCGTAACTGAGCATCTCAGGATTACAGAAAGATGGCACAATAGTTCTACACAGTCGCAGTGCAATAGTAACCCTAGAAATTCATTAATTCATTAAAGCTTCCAGGATTCTAGTTCTGTATATTCTGATACCCTAATGAGTTTCAGTATTTCACTGACTAGTTCGTTCTTCTGCAGATCCTCAGGACCCTGCAAACCAAACATCTCACCCCTGTTGACAAGAATCTCACAATCGTAGGTTGTACGGCATGCAGTTTTTATTTTCCTTCCTGCATACCCCACCCACGTTTCCATCCCGTTTGTGTGCACACTCACATCACATTACCCCACACGTTTACGGTATAATAACGAGATAGACAGTATTTCAGAATTGTTCAATGCCCAAGTTTCCAGATATTTACTGTCCTTCCAAGATGTTCTAAAGGAATACTTTTTAAAACGGTGTGAACGTTTTCAAATATCGTATATGGAATTGCTTCTAAGGCTGTCCCATCTTTCTGGTGTTGCTTGTTAATTCACCTGTTGGTAACAGAACCATCCAGACCAGAGATGAACTCAGCTGCGGATCCCTGTCAGCAGCATGTCAACCTCCTCCTTACTCTAAATTTCCTGTGCGCCGGTACACAGTGTAAAGTAACTCCATTTACCAGGGAGAGATCACTGATGTTCTAGCAATACTCCCAGACTTAGTTTTTGGAATCACAAGTGCCTGACTTTGAACTGTGAATGAGAGACTTCTAATACGCTCCCTTCAAATTCTCCACAAAATAGTGATTAACTCTGCTTGGATTACTGTGGCATACTTTCCCAGGATAACAACACTCAAACCATACACCCTAGAACTATTGTCTTCTATTTTTTAAAGTCATCTGTATACCATCTTCCTCCTCATATGTCGTCTTGAACTTAAAGGATTTAGTTAGCCCTTTAACCATTCTGGTAACCATTCATCAGCCTACATCATCAGAATTGTGTCTCTGATGTTTTCTATGAATTTATAACATGCCCTAATGTTAAGGTTATCCAGACTCCATATCTTGCAATCAATATATATATATATATATATATATATATATATATATATATATATATATATATATATATATTAGGATCAGCATTTGCACGGTCTTGAATCTGGGTCTTACTATGATGACCATTTCCATAAATTTCAATAGAAATTCACCGATAAAATAATAAAAGAACGAACCAGCCTCGAGACGAACGAATGAATGAATAGACTGAAATAAGACGCAATCGCTTGACTCGCTTGATATTGATGAAGTTAAACTCTGTATTTGACTGGTCCAAGGGTTGGGACGGAGTAGGGGTTGGTGATTTAGTAAATGGGGAGGTTTAGAAATGGAACAATGTTTCTTTACCCAACCATCCCTTGACACTGGATTAAAAGACTGATCTCGCTTTATACGGAATATTTTAACAGAACTTAAATCTCAGCATTTACGAAACCTGCATATTACGAATGTTTATCTTGTGTACATGTAAATAAAATAAATAAAATTTTATCTGCATTTAAAAAAATGTTTTTTTAATTAAAATTTGAAGGTAGAGACAGAAACGTTCAAGTGCGTCGTCTAACAGTAATGTGTATTGGAAAATATTTCGTTAGGCTTACTTGTTTCTGAAATTTTTTTCAGAGTGAAAATACACATCCCACTATTTATTCAAATAATTAAATATATATGTATTCAATATATAGAATGTTTCAGTAAGAAACGGAAAGAATTGCAGGGCGAGTTCTACCAGTGAAAATGATGAAAGAAGTATATAAAAACACTTCGTCAGCAAGTTGCAGCTGGCAAAAAATTTCGCCATGATTCTTGGAAAAGTTGGGTAAATTAAGCTATCTTTCAGTAACGTTATGTACTGTGTGCAACAGTAACGCTCTATATGCGGTGAGGAAATGAACGTCAGTAGTAAACACACTGAAGAAGATATTGATGGCGGTGGAACGATTGTGTAAGGGTAGAGGTTGATTTGGTAAATGGGAAGCATAGAAATGGAAGAATGCTTCCTCCCTTGGTTGGGTAAGATTGATTTTATTTTGTTGTGAATGTACGAGGTTTTCTTTGATCGAAGCTTTTCAGTGGTAATACGTAAGGAATTACCGAATTAATAACATTTGTATGTGTTCAGTGAGATAAGGCAGGAGGACAATGTCTTGATGAAGCGCAATGTGTTATTTGCGCCGAAATATTAAATAATGGCGCAAAAATTACATTTTGTGGTACAAGTAATACTTATACAAGTAATAATTATTTACGTAAATACCTGATGATATAAAACACGATCATTTAGCAAATTTTCTTCAGAATTGAAAGCCTGGATTTTTTTTCAATAGATAATGTTGAATATATTTTGAAGGTTATTTAGGAAGTTTCTTTGAAAATGAGTTTTCCTGTAATATAAGTGGCTTTGTTCGAAATGTAAATTTCCTTTTTTAGCTGGATTTTTTTAAAGTGTGTAGTAAAAATAAACATATAGTATTATCTTAGAGTTTTACGTATTACTTCTTTTGTTACAAAGAAACCAAGAAGTCATACTTTATAATTATTATGTTCGCAGATAAAAACTACATCTTGAACTACTTACTGGTAAAATTCAAGTGGAAAATAACTTTAAACAAATTATAAAGTTCAAAATGTAACACAAAAACTATAGAGCTGAGTTTTTGTAAAAATGGAACACAAAAAAAAAAAAAAAATCGTCGAAACAGCTGATTCGCACCATCAGCTGTTCACGTTTTGAGGAGTTCGTAAATAGCAGGGGACTCGGTGGTCGATGTGGCTAAAGCACTGGTCAGTGCTAAAGCACCGGTTAGTCTGATTTTTCTCTGAACTGCGCACCTTAAGGTTCTTAATTCTAGCCGCAGTTACTTCATTTGCTCTTCCCTTACCGTTAACGATAATCCCTCTTCCTCATTAGTCTAACTGGTATAAAAAAATCATAAATAGCACGATCACGTTTGTAGATTTAGTCCATTCTGATTCAAAGTTAGCTAAAAAAAAAACAATTTAGAAAATAGCTTGGACAAGTGTTATCCAGCAAAATCCGCTCAAGTTTTGAAATGGCGGACATTTTAAAATCAGCTGCACTTTATTGAAAATCGTATTTTACAATCATAACTAGCGTTACATTCTTTACAAATTACAACTTTTAAAAAACGATTGTTTTTTTTAAATAGATTTAACTGCGGACAGTGTTCATTTTTGTATTTTCAATGTAATTTCAGAAATTAAGATTCTGAAATGTGCAGATTTTAATGCATAGGCTTATGGCTTAGAAATATTAATTTCGAAAAAAGGTCTATGAAGAAATATTTCAGGATATTCGCTTCTATCACGTCAGCAAGACAGTTGAGTGCCACTGTAATACTGAATAAGCTCAAACAGCGATGTGAGTTGCTGAAGAATAAAAATTTCGAATACAATTGAAATACTTGCAGATAATGAAGAGTTTACCAAGAGAACAAGAACCGGAAAGGCAGAACCTCGTAGTTGAGTTCATTGAAAGATTTACAAACAGGAATACATTTGACGAGACCCTAAATTTGGGGATTTTACTGTGCAAGTAAAATTACACAGTTCTTGACGTAAAACAAATACAGATAAAGTTACAACATTGTTTCGCTCTGAACTAAATAAAATAACGGCTGAGCTATAAGCTTTGTGATAATAATGTCTAAGCTATAGGCTTTATGACAATAACGGCTGAGATATAGTCTTTATGATAATAATCTCTAAGCTATAGGCTTTATGACAATAACGGCTAAGATATAGGCTTAATGACAAGAACGCCTGAGATATAGGCTTTACGACAATAACGGCTGAGCTATAAGCTTTACGACAATAACGGCTGATCTATAGGCTTTACGACAATAACGGATGAGCTATAGGCTTTATGAAAATAACGGCTTAGCTATAGGCTTTATGATAATAATATCTAAGCTATAGGCTTTATGACAATAACGGCTGAGATATAGTCTTTATGACAATAATCTCTAAGCTATAGGTTTTATGACAATACGGCTAAGATATAGTCTTTATGACAATAATCTCTAAGCTATAGGTTTTATGACAATACGGCTAAGATATAGGCTTTATGACAATAACGCCTGAGCTATAGGCTTTACTACAATAACGGCTGAGCTATAAGCTTTACGACAATAACGGCTGAGATATAAGCTTTACAACAATAACGCCTGAGATATAGACTTGACGACAATAACGGCTGAGCTATAGACTTTACTACAATAACAGCTGAGCTATAGGCTTTACTACAATAACGGCTGAGCTATAAGCTTTACGACAATAACGGCTGAGCTATAGGCTTTATGAAAATAACGGCTGAGCTATACGCTTCATTACAATAACGACAAAGCTATAGGCTTTATGAATATAACGGCTTTATTACAATAACAGCTGAGCTATAGGCTTTACTACAATAACAGCTGAGCTATAGGCTTTACTACAATAACGGCTGAGCTATAGGCTTTATGAAAATAACGGCTGAGCTATACGCTTCATTACAATAACGACAAAGCTATAGGCTTTATGAATATAACGGCTTTATTACAATAACGACAGAGCTATAGGCTTTACGACAATAACGTTCAACTAAAGGCTTTATGACAATAACGTTTGAGCTTAGTTTGACTTGATAATATGATTTAGTTTGAATGCACAAATATACATGTAATACACTAAGTGTTTGAGCTGTGTATTGTGGATGAAAGGGCGGTACCTGAGAGGAAAGAGGGAGGGGTTGTAAAGGGTTCCAAACAATGCCGTGAAACGTATCTTTTACTTCAGATATTGCTGTGATAAAAACTTTGTTTAGAAAACTGGAAAATCTCTTTTTCCATTGTTCGGAATTCTTTAGCTGTGCTTTTAACAATTTCGTTTGTCTTATCTGAACGCTAAGATAATGTGAGTATGCTGCTGCATGTTGCCGCGATAAATCTTAAATCTTGAACAAATCCCAACACCGGATTTGCTTTTTTGTTTGTTCTTTTTTAAATACATTGTAAGAATATACTTTATGATAGAGTTAATAGAGTGTGAGTGTGAGTGCGAGTGTGTGTGTGTGTGTGTGTGTGTGTGTGTGTGTGTGTGTGTGTGTGTGTGTGTGTGTGTGTGTGTGTTAGTGTTCTAACGTTTGCGATTCAAACGAGATTCTATTCAAACAAACTTGGCATAAAAATCGATTCTGTAAAAAACAGATTTGTTTTCCAGGTTCATCCGTTAAAAAATAAAACTTGTTAAACATTATAATTATTCTATCATTTTATATTTAAAAATCTGATCATAATGACAGTTAAAGACTGCAATAATTAGCGTTTTATGTTCCAATTAAAATTTGAAATCGAATTTAACGTCGGTCATTGTTCGTTTTTGCACTTTAAATGTCGGACAATGTTAATATTCAAAATGATAATTTATGTAAATTTCAACCCTAATTGTTGATGCAGAAATCAGGTTTCATGAATAATAATTAAAAAAAAATAATAATAATCAACACAAACATTGTGTAATTATTTGTTTGGAACATCTTCCGTCAGTCAGAAACAATTACTTGTAATGATTGTTATAAGTAATCGGCATCCTTATACATATTTTGTAGCGAACATTCACAGGAGTATTAACTAGTGAATAGATCGGACATCATGGTAAGACCCGGGACTATGAATCCCGATACTGACTTTCTACATTTTGAGTGGTTCTATAAAGTTTTATACATTAAAGTATATATATATATATATATATATATATATATATATATATATATATATATATATATATATATATATAGGTATTAGCATTTTCAAGTAATCACAAAAATCAACTTTATTTACGACTTAGAAAATCAGTAACAAAGAAATTCCGTTTAGAGTTTCAAAATGTCTATCATATATACATTTTCAAAATGTTTTAACGTTTCAACATGTACCATGTTTTGCAACATGTAAGGTTGCATTTTGCGTGATGCGAGTGCAAAAATTTATATTAACATATAACAGTATATTTTGCGCGTCGCGAGTTCCATATTAAATTAATTGTAATTAAAATTTCCTGTGTTTCCGCTCGGGATCACCTTGTGCGTGTAAGGCGCACGTGATAACCACTATGGTACGGAAACTACGAAGACCGATGTAAATATACCAAATGAATCTTTCATTAAATTGTCATAAATACATAATAGTAAACAGATCAATTGTTCGTAATAATTCGTAACGATCAGCTGATTTCATTGAACAGCTGATATGTTATAATAAGTTTCAGGTTATGTTGTTAACTAGCTATGTTAATTTGTCGTGCTTTCGAACAAATTATCGTAATTTTGTAAAAAAGAAAGAGAAAATATGATACATTATTTTTATTTTTGGTTCAATAACAGACATTGTAAGTATTAATACAGTAAATAATACCTAAGCTAGATTCAGGCATATTGTCTTTTTTCAAAAGCAGTTTTCACCTACACACTGTTTGAGATTGCCTAGGATAGCATTTTGAATTTTCAAATTAAACTTGTTAAGAATTTAATTTTGACTGTGGTTATGTCTCATTCTTGTACTTTCAATGTTAATTTAAAGTTTTACGAATTTTAGTTCTAATTACTAAGGAGGAATCAGAATTGTAAAAGAAGGGAAAGAATTTATTTTAAATTAGCTTCCATCACGTTAGAGAGATAGTTGCTTCCAATTCTTACGTTATTTTTAATGATTTACAATACAATTTGTATTTGTATTTATTTCTATTTATATAAAACAACATAGTTCCTTAAATAGTAATTTTCTGATTTTTTATTTACAGTTGGTGTAAGATAACCCACCCACCCTATCCCACGTACATATCTTGACTTCGTCACTATTGATTGAACTATAAAAACGCTGCCCATATAAATTAGCACTGTTCTCAACTACCAATCTTTATAAGGGATTAAAATATAGAGCAGCTAAATTGATAGAGCTTATCCAATGATTGCACTAAAGGGGCGGAGGGCGCTGGGTGGGCTTAGGTATTGTACAATGTTTCTTCACCCCTGCAAAATGGATCAGTTTGATTTATATTTTCGCTGACCTATTTTCCACTCGATGAAACCTCCTCAAGTTTATTAAAGTTTGCAATCGATTGCATTTCAATTGCAAATAACTTTGATAAAACATTGATCCGGCAACGCTTTCTAAGTTGATATGTTTTTTAAATTAGAATTCCGTGTTTTATCTGACGGAATACATGAATAAATTTAGTTCATTTGTTACTAGACAAGGATTGTCAAAGACCACAAAAATCCCTTTGTTTCTTTCTTTTTGTTAGTTTGTTGTTTTTTTGTGACGGAAATGAACATTTAATCTGACAATATTTATAAAAAAAAAACTTTGTAGAAAAAATATTGCAGAGCACCTACGCAAGACTACAATAATACTAATAAGCTTCTCTGCAAGACTAAAATAATACTAATCAGTATTTCTGCAGGACTACAATAATATTAATTAATATGTTTCAAGACTGCAATAATTTTAAACAGTATCTCTGCAAGACTGTAATAGTACTAAGCAGTATCTCTGCAAGACTACAATAATATTAACTCATATCTCTGAAAGCCTAAAATAATACTAAACAGTATCTCTGCTAGACTACAGTAATAGTAATCAGTATCTCTGTAAGACTACAATAATATTAATTAATATCTCTGCAAGATTACATTAACACTAACTAATATCTCTCCAAGACTAAATATCTTTGAAACATAATAATCGAGCACAACCTTTCTTGCATAAGTGAAGAAAATGAATTTTCGAAAGTTATTTTTTATATTACTTTTTTTTGAAATTATAACTTTACCATCATTATCAATAATGAAATCTGTATACGTTATCATTTAAAACTTTCAAATTACATTGAAAATACGAAATCGAGCCTACGAATGCCGTCAAATTAATTCTGTAATTTCAATGGATTTGGAATTTTTTTAAAGTCTACTCTTAAGTTACGCAGTACTTAAAGAAGATTTTGTAAATAATTTATGACGAAGATGTTACCGAACTGAAATAACCGATTTCGCTGGATAACAAACATGTACAGGCTGTTACCAAAATGAATGTATTGTTCCAAGTTTTAATCGGACAAAAATTGGAAAAGCGACAGTGCGCTCTCTCTCTCTCTCTCTCTCTCTCACACACACACACACACACACACACACACACACACACACACACACACACACTATATATATATATATAAGGTAGACGATCATTTCAAAGACTCGGGTCTGTGTTTTAACACGATCGTTTTAACACCAATAACGCATTTTCCAACGGAATAATCGCTAATAATCTCGGCGCACAGCTGTCTTGCTGACGTGACAGAAGCAATTTCTCATTTGCATTTTAACTTCGTAAAAAATATATTGCGACATAAATAATTCTCGATCCTGGAAGAACAATGTTTTACATTTTACCCGATGTGTTTGGCTGGCGAAAGGAACGGGATCTGAAGGAAATCAATTCCAAAAGAAGTTACTTTCTGCTAAGCAATGCAAGGGTGGATCATCCAATTTGTCCTCCAGGCTTCCTTCGCTCTCACAGAATAATTACAAGTACGTGAGTGGATGTGCGCTTTAAGAAAATTCTATTTTAAAAATAATCCCTCTTTGTAACGGAAAAAGTTGTGTTAAACGAGATAATGTCAAATGGAAGGGAATCATAGTAATTGAGAGGCATTCAATCTATCAACACAACATTACTTAGCCAAGTTATTTATAGTAACACCCAGTCTCGAAACAATAAAATGTGCACCGATCCTATTATCTAGAATAAAGTTCTGAGTAAGCGTTAAGAAACGTAATAAAAACCGCATTGAAGTGATATTTAATGTTTTTTGGTATTATCTAGCTTCTGCAATTTTTCGTTTGATGTGATTAAACTTTGACTTAAAAATTTACAATGGCATTGAAATGCTTCAGGCGAAGCAAAATCCGCTAAAAATCATATTAAAATATTTATAACTTTTCCTTATGCATAGGCTAATTAAAAGCAATAACCCACAATTTAGACGTTATTTAAAATTTTAAAGCTAATTTATTTATTTCTAAACGCAAATTATATGGTTAAATCAATTTTTTTCATTTGGGGAATTTAAAAAAGCAACATTTTTTTGAAAAAAAACGGAAAAAAGTTGTGTGAGGGCCGAACTTGTTCAAGTGATTGCAAAAATTGATTCCAAATTTTAAACAAACCTGATCGAAATTAATGACGATCCAGGTTAGCGCCTATATTCACTTAACAGATAATGGAAATAGAATTTCACTATTTTTTAAAGACTTCAGTAATACAACCACAAACGTTAATTTTTTTATTAAAAAACTGGTTCAGGTTTTCTTCCAACATTGCTGTTCCAATTTTCATAGGTATTATTTTCTGTGAAAATTTAGTTACGAACTACTTTTGTAAATATATTGCAACGAGATGATGTTGTATAAATACTTTTTATGTCAACGAGGGCCAAATAAATACATTCACTTAACAGACAAACAAAGAACGATGCACAAAAGATTGGCTGGAAGTTGTTGCGTTAAATAAGAAAGTTTGTGCCTTAGGCTCTCCACACACGAATGATTAAACTTCTCCGGTTTTATTTATCCAGTATATATATATATATATATATATATATATATATATATATATATATATATATAGGGCTATATATATATATATATATATATATATATATATATATATATATATATATATATACATTGTATGTTTTATTTACTGCACTCAGGCTAAAAATACTGACTGCATTTTATTCACGGGCGATCTGCATTTCGATACTCAATTTTCTTAAAAGCTGGGATTACAGATTGAGGATGGCAAATGTAATCCATATATTATATAACATTGTTTTATGATTATGATATATATATATATATATATATATATATATATATATATATATATATATATATATATATATATATTGGTTGTGTAAAAATTATACAAAATCAATTGTATTTAATTGGATTAATTTCGCATTTAGTCACATGTTTGCAAAATGTCTGAAATAAGGACCAGCATGTAAGAGGTGATTAAGGCACAGTTGCTTCTTTGAAATTGCGTAACTAAGGTCTTCCTTAGTGGTTCGAGGCTTCAGTTACTGCCGTAAACGTTTCCTTTCCGTTAACGCTAATCCATCGCCCTAATTATACTAACAAATAAAGTATTCAGGTTAAGAAGAAAATTTCTGAAGATTTTTCTAATTATTTATTGGAAAATTTTTATTACAAGAAGAGCTACAAGAGCGGCCATTATGGTAAAACCCAGATTCGGAACCTTCAATTAAACGCCGGTCCTCACACTTGGATTGTCTAGTTTGAGGGAATATTAGAAATTTCGTAAACACGTAACTGCGAATACTAGTTACTATAAGATATTTCTAAATATATATATATATATATATATATATATCGCTCGTTCGCACGCACGTGCACTCGAGTATAGTAACACAAAACTATATGTATTATTCCTACAAAGTTTATACTAATATTTGTAATGTTCTTTTTTATTTAAAAATTCAAACACTGTCTCTACAGACACCACAACTCTAAGACTTTATAAACAGGTTAATAAAAAACATAACTGACCTTATCTTATACATTACTGATGCTGTACGCCTTGAACCACCCTTAGTGGAGCGTTATTGATTTCATCCCTTAGTAGGGTGGAACGGGGTTAACAAAATTATTGTTACATTATTGTGCATATGTTTCAAGTGGCTAAAAATATTTACTACCAAACGATTCTTTAACACTCTACATTTGTAACAAAATCGGTCAATGCAATTGAATAATTAAATAATTTAATAGCAGTCCCGACACGCAGCTGTATCGCTTATAGGTGTATTTTCGTATTTTAAATGGAATTGTTAAGATTTTTATTATCACGCTGCTTATGCAGGCAAAATCGGATTTTCAAAATAACATAATATAATAAACGCAATGCTTGTGATGTAATTTGTTATGTCCGCCATTTTGAAATCCCTAACCGGATTTTGCCACGTTACTAACTTGTCCGAGCTATTTACTTCATGTCTAAATTGTTATCATTTTCTGAATTTTCGTTTTTACTATACTCTTGGATTATGTTTTGGCTATACTCGATTTCCTATTTATAACCTGCTGTTATTTGTTTTCTTTTAAATTTATAAAAATATCGTTATTTCAAACGTGTTTTGCAACCGTCATTTTAAATTGATTTTATTTGAAATTAATTATATTCCCCTTTTTTCCTAATGTTCAACTTTAATATTAATTTTATTCTCTTAATTTTAATTATTGTATAGAAAAGAGTTTTTACCACAAAAACGTTTAGTTAAAAAAATATCATCATTTTTTAAATTATTAATTACAAAACAAACATTTAGTATATAGACATGTTTGTTGTTCAGAAGTATTTACAGGCATTTAAATGTGGTTTCAGAACTTTCCGGCCTTCTTTGTTTAAAACTGCACCACCATTATCCAATCCGTACCTCAGGGTAACAATGTTTCTTTATCCAAGCTTCCCTTCGCCACGGTTCAGAGTGATTTTCATTGTAAGTGTGTTTTCGTTGCCCGCAAAATGTCCGTCCTACAAAAGCCTCAAAGAAACAAAAGCCTTCACAATTACTGCTTGATATTGGTTATCCCACTGGATCACGAATTTTACATATTTAAGCTACGTTCAAACGTTGAATATTTGATAAAAACAACTGTTTATATAAACAATTTATATAAACATTTTATGTATTACTGTACTCTTATTTCCAATTGAAATTACCTGCATGAGTGAATTGAAATTATAATAATATACAGATCGGAGATTTGAAAATGAGCGTCGATTCTTACCTGTAAGATACTTTTTGAGAAGTCTTTAAAACAGTTTGTGTGTGTGTGTGTGTGTGTGTGCGTGTGTGTGTGTGTGTGTGTGTGTGTGTGTGTGTGTGTGTGTGTGTGTGTGTGTGTGTGTGTGTGTGTGTGTGTGTGTGTGTGTGTGTGTGTGTGTGTGTGTGTGTGTGTGTGTGTGTGTGTGTGTGTGTGTGTGTGTGTGTGTGCGCGCGCGCGCGTGCGCGTGTGTTGTTAACCTTGTAGTATTCACAATATTTTGGTCCAATTCGAATGAAGATTAACTTACAATACTATTTTGGTAACGTTCGTTACTTTTAAAAAATCCGGCCAATTGTTCCAAAACTGTGACAGTTTCAAAACCTTAAAAATTAAAATTCATTAAGAATAATTTCTTTGATGTTATGAAGTTTGCTAGCACCTGCCAAAAAAGCAAATTGTGCAACTAAGCTCCTTGTAATCTAGTTCAGTAAAGCTTCAATGAGTTTTGTCAGTCCACTGTTGGATGTCCTCAGGATTCTGGAAGCCTAATTAATCTTCTGCCTCCTAAAGGAAAGAGCCTTACAGCCACAGATTATGTTGTCACAGTTCCACCTTCCTTACTGCGTAACAAACAAAACGTTTTCTGCGTGGTATATTTCTAGCAAATTCATATATATTCTCAATCCACAATGCATGGTTTTACACCACATGGTTTTCCTGAGTTGCCCTTTTCCTAAGAATGTCCATAAAGGCCTCAAAGAAATAAAGGCCTTTTTGTTATTGGCTTGATTCTGGTTCACCAAACTAGATTGAAAATCTCAATTTCCTAGTTCCATCATGACGCCACAATAAAAGTCAGTAAAAACTACCTAAAATCGTAAGTAATCTTTTAAAAAATTATTTTCTGCTGGTGAATACGTGTTAATTAGATAATAGGTATAAAACAAAACAAGAAAATATTCAAAAATAATTATTAAAAAAACAACATATACTGCATAAATACACAAAATCCGCATACGTAAACTCCCCCTTAGCCTAGCCACGCCACTAGCGTTACTACAGTATACTGAAACTCACTGCATGTGATGTCACGGTGTTAGATGCAATCCCAGTCTCCTCCCCTCCATGCTTCCACTTCCAAAGACCACTTTGTTGTTTTCCAATGTTCTTTGGACTTTGAATATTTCTTTAACAGCCTTCCGAATCTAGAAAGTAAAATGCCCCCCTCCCAATTCAGAGTCCCGCATGCACCGGTAAAGCTAAATTAAATCTGGAAATGTCCTCGCATCGAGAGTTCGCATAATTAAGCTAACCTCCCTCTTATTCCATCTTGTCTTAGGATGAAGGGATCTAACCCAAGAAAAGATGAAGGAAGGCTAAATCCAACTGAGGCACCAGAGTTTCCAGCCCCGTACACTCACACTGTGAGGGAATTTTTAAATTTTGTATGTAATAATATTTTTGAAAATATAATTTCACAGATTAACCACTTTTTAAATTGACATTCGTTAACAGTTAAAATTTGTAAATTCAATTTACACAAAGATTACTTAGAAAAATATAACAGAGAATTTAAAAAATATATAGCATATTTAAAAGTCAAAGTATCACGTCCGTCACGTTAGAGATACATTTGAGCCTACAACAGGGACACATATATCCCTACTTTTAGGGATATGCACCACACAAAGCTTATTTATCTTTGGAAACTATCTGCTAAATAATATTGCCACGCAATTTCGGAACAGTCTGTATATTATCATTGTTAACAAATATTGCAAAAACCACACTGACCTATTCATCCACCGCGGGCACAAAATACAAACGAGCTTTTAATGACGCACATCAGAACTTGATTTGTTTCGGGATTTTTTCCTATATAAGTGTCATTTAATTTTAATTACAATTTGGCTTACAAAGTTTCGTTGAAAAAATCATTAATGTTGGAAATTTAATCACGTTTAATGTGTGTGAGAGGCCTACAAGCGTATTTCACGAACATAACCATAACCGAGTAAATTAGTTTAATGATCACCTCACGCAGCTGTATCGCGAAGGAAGATAATTTCCAAAATTATTTTTTTCACCTTTCTCTCTTAAAAAAATTCTGTATTAACCTTCACAATCAGCACGAATTAGAGTTTTAAATTTTAAAATAAAAAAATGAACCTTCACCGCTGTCGTATTTCATATTTTAATTTGAACGAATTAAAAGTGAAACTGCGCTCAACACCTGACCACTTCTGACCCTTTGACCTACCTGGAAACAGGTTGTAGTTTATTGTGCCCCAAACGTTTTCCCAAACTGAAGGGAGTTTTCTTTAAAAAATGGAATAAAATTAGTAAATAGGGAAGGCAAGCGTACCGTGGCTCCTGCTTCCCATTTATATTTTAATACTAAAGCAGTTCTGCCTCCGCTGTAAATAGCTTTGACTAAATCATACCTCATTTGTATCGTGTAAAAGAATAGGAAATACTTTTTTACACAACTGAAAGTAAACAGTACAAATCTTACTGGTAGCGTGTAACGCATTTATTATCCAGAAACAAGGACGGCCGTAAAATTTGGAACACATTAATAAATACGACAGTTCCAAAATAAATTACACTAGAATTTAAAAAAAGTGGATTTCTCGGAATATTCCCTCTAACGCGATCACAAATTGTCAATCAATTTAACCGGTAATCGTAATATTGAGACAAAATGTTACTGGACTATCTTTAATGGAAATTTTATGCTGTTTTCCACAAAAGTGCCAAAACTATGATAGGTCTTGCTGTTCTGCAAGTATTACAGGGAACAGTCAGCAACTGCACTCGTCATTGTTACATCGACAAACATCTTGAAACAGTAGATGAAAAAATGTTAAGTACACGTCGTTCGAGCTTTATACGAAGTACTTTCGTATTAGATTTTAAAACAATTGCTCAATTCGTTTGCCTAAAACTGGGAACACTCGCCATCATCAACACAAAAGCTGCCATCTTCAAATGGAAGTGAATAGGAAAGTGTTTTACACATACCTCATTCCGGTTTTATAGAAAATCTGCGATACAAAAATTTCAAAACAATCGGTCAATATGTTTGGCCGAAACTATACACCAAACACAATTCAAATGCCGAACCCTCTTCGCTCTGTCGAATAATCGATGTTAAAATCATTTCTATTCATACTTTAATTATTTATATCAAAGTGCTTTTTAATTTAAGTTTTTTTAATTGCAAATAAGGAAGTTTTAAGGTGTTTAAAAACTTCAAAACTAGTTTCCAAATTCTATTAAACTAACATTGAGAGGCTTTTGTGAAAATAAGTATTAGGACCCAATTTAAAACTTCTCTAGTTGTTCGTCATGTATACTTAAGATTGTAATCATAATATTCCATTATATCATTTTTGTAAAACATAATTTTGAGATAGTATGCATCACAGAAAAAAGATACAATCATTGAATTGTTTATAAGATAAAACACACTGCTGAGATGTTTGCAGAGCCGCCTCGGTGGCCTAGTTGATAGCGTACTGGGCTTTCACCCCAAGGACCCGGGTTCGATTCCCGGCTAGGGCTTGGCATTTTCATACGCTATAAATCATCCCATCGTGTGCATTAGCTCAAGTGTGCACAACAGTCGGACGTTAAACACCAAAAAAAGAGATGTTTGCAATGAAGTACTGAAGATTTGGGACCAGATACAGTTCTTTCACACGTAAGTATCTCCTGAATAAAACAAGTACCAGCTTGTTAAAACCTATAATTGGATTGCGGAACTGAAGATTTGGTGCCAAAAATAGACACAGTGAAAGAACTTTGATTAAAAGTATCCATGTAAAAGAGGGAATCGTAGAAGTGAATATAAATTTTAAAAATATACCGTCTTGAACATTTTTATTATTGTGATCTTCATTCCGCCAATTGGAGTATAGCACATAATACTAATCGTTATTATTATTTTTTATTTTAAGGCGAACAGCACATTGAGGCTATTATCGCCTACTTAAATGTAAGTGTGAGTGTAAAGTGTTAAAGTCGTAAGTGTAGTGTTGTAAGTGTAAGTGTGTGTTTGACTCAGATACCGCGAGGGACGTCTAAATCCTCTCAATAAGTGCAGCTTGTCTACACCTCATACGGGGTCTAAACGTTAAAAAGAAACTAATTTAGACATTTCTAATTATATCGGAAGAGATTTTGCAGATCAGGTCTAATGAATAAGGTCACCTACATATTTGATAAGGCCCCTAATTAGTAGGAGTCGTAAGGTCATGAGAATTTGGAAACATGGTACAGAATATAAAAGCACCTAGTTCTAAAAAGTTCTCAGCCTATAGATTTAATTTTTTTTAAGGATCCGATGAAGATATTCAATCTAACGTAAAAGAAGCGCTTTTAGAGGTATAGTAAGTTCTGAAGAATATCGTAAGCCTTCTGGAATATCGTGTGTGTACGTGGAATGTGTTTGCTGATGATATACGTCTCATGATCTTATGGTCTTTTATAAGACCATCCGATAAGGAAATAGATGTGGAAACCTGAAGTGGTTTTTAGAAGATAAAATCTTTTACAGCTTCTTAATGTAAAAATTTTCTAACGTAAAAATTCGTGAAGATTAGTCATAAAGTTAAACGCCTCTACATTTTCTGACAAGGCACTGAGCCTGCAGACGTCTCATGTGAAAAGGTGAACGCAGAATTTTGAGGGGTAAAGATGAGCTCTGAAGAGAACTTATGTTTGCGGAAGCTGCTAATAGCATCGCGTGAGATTAAAAAAAATGGATGCCAAACACACTTTTTCAAACAAAAATCCTGCAAAACAACTTGTTTCTTAATTGGCACGAATTTGTTTTACTCTGAAAGTTGGCACAATATGTTTTTTTTGAAAAACAAATAAATCTAGCAATAAAAGTGGAACGCTACAACTTTATAACAAAGACTTAACTAATTAAAGGGTTAAAACGAGTTGAACAAAATAACACAGTTAATAAATTACACAAAACTTCATTAGCCTAATTGGTATTATATATGTATATATAGGGTAATTTACTTGGAGTTAATTTTTATAGCATGTTGCGATTATATTCAATGTAATGCTACCTGTGCACACTCTGCGATGGGAAGTATCGATAAATTACACGAAAATTTTCAGCGGTCCTAGTAACTGGAGCACGTTCAAATTAAACAATTTTGTTATGTATACAAATAGAAATGCAACTAAATTTAAAAAAATTATTAATATCAATTAATATTCGTCTTTATTTCTGCAATGAATGATATTATTATTTTGAGTACACATAAGTACGCATAGGTTTTGATAATGGAGGTAATCCGAAATGTTTAATTTTTTAAAAATTTATCTTATTGAGCCAAAAATAAAAATCACCTATCATGTTTTCTCTTCCATTTTTATTTCAATTACTATAATTTATTTAAAAGCGTGACAAATTAACATAGTTAATAACACTTTAAGCAATTTAAACAACCTATCTTTACGAATTAGTAAAAAAACAAGTGATTTTTTTATTATAATTACTAACATTAAATTGACGATTAATTTCATATAACTTCAATCGATCAAACTTCTTCGAAACAACTTGCATAGTGTGGTGCATAGTATGATGCACACCTCACTCCGGGTTCTATCCCGGACAGAAACAGCAGTTTTTATTTATAATTAATTTAATTTGAAACATGCGACGCGCCAATTATACTGTTATATATAACAGTATATATACTGTTTTATATATATATATATATATATATATATGTGTGTGTGTGTGTGTGTGTGTGTGTGTGTGTGTGTGTGTGTGTGTGTGTGTGTGTGTGTGTGTGTGTGTGTGTGTGTGTGTGTGTGTGTGTGTGTGTGTGTGAGAGAGAGAGAGAGAGAGAGGGTTTTTATTAATATTGTGATTTTAAACAAGAAGGCATTCCTTCTTCTTTCTTGAAATGTCCTTTTTTCCATCACTGTCACATGGAAACCCTGCGCTAGCTATAGTAAAAACTTACATTAGAAGGTTTGAATTAAGGGTTTAATCAAATACAAGCGGTACGTCCACTGAACGAGGTTGGGTCATGTTAGGTAAGGTTAGGTCAAGTTAGGTTAGGTTAGGTTGGAACAAAGTATCTGCAGGAAGTGATAGCTATCCGAGGAAAGTGTTTGTTTTTACGGCGTTGTAAAATATATTCTGACTTTTAGTACATCGTTGTAAGGAGATAGGAGATAGGGGATTGCAAACAAATTATTTCGGAAACATATTGTGCCATCGTTACGTGTAACGGAAGGCAACTGACTCGCATACTGGCACTGATTTTTTTCTTACTTTTACACGACGAAACGTCACGTTTCACATTCGAAATTTTATTTTACAAAAAGTTATATTCGATAAAACAACTTTTGAAACATTTTAGCGGAGAGATACTGGTCCACAGATTATAGTAATGAACTGTTTATATAATATAAACAAAATTTGTGCAAATTCTGACAAGCCGATTTTGATAAATCAGGCAGTTTGATGAAGGTAAATAAGATGATCACAGTTTTAATAAAAGGAAGAAAATTTGAAATTCTGAGATATAATTATAAACTTTAGCGAAGAAATATAAACTTAATAAAATATTTTGTAAGCGAACAGTAAACAACGTGGTTGATAAATACGTTTTTATTGATGTGAGACCAAAGCGACTTCCAATGCACTCGTCCATACTCAAAGCAGACAGTTTGTACCTTCAGCTAAAACTTGAATAAATCTATTGTAGAGTCAATGTATGCAAAAAATGACCATAATTTGTTTAATGTGCTCAAATCAAATTTAAAATAGCAGGAGGCCAGTGCGAAAGTTTTCACTATAAAGTTTTAAATAAACACAGCCTTTTGAATAAGAGTAATCGTTGGGGTGAGGGTGGTAGTTGGAAAGAAAGGAAAATATGTTTAAAAAATAAATCGAAAAGCGATCGGTTTGAAATAATAATCACAAATGTATGAGTCATTGTAGTATATACATTTCAATACAGATAATTGGTTTTCCCAATAGAAAATTTTTACAGGGCATTACAATACCTCGTTTTAAACGATATTTGATGTAAAAAATGTAATATTCTTGTACTTTTTGTATTTCATTTTCTTTAAGTTGATTTAGTTACTCTTGAAAAGGCTACATACAATTGTTTGTGAGTAGAGATGGCATTTGGTAAATACAATCCTGCTCTCGAAGTGTTTGTCCCTGCGACTTGTATATAGTGATAACAAACAATTTAATAGGTCTTCTAGTCAATTGGAAAGAAATGTTTGATAACCTCTAACTGTATTTTGACATTTTAATTGTACTTGGTATTTTACGATGTCCATGTCAACAATAAATAAATGCAGTATGGACGGAGAACAGTGTCCAAAACATTTGTTTGGTATTCGAAATGCTTGTCCCGCTTGTACGATGAGATGACTGTAAAATGGGATGAGAGACTGTCAGTAGTACTACATAACCTATAAGTTTAATTACTTTTAAATAAATACTGAAATTGTTCTAAGCACGTTATGAAAAAGTGGCATTTGTAACGGAATTGTCTATTCGTGAAATATTTGTTTCGACTGGTCCTTTTAAGACAGCAAAACAACCGTCTAAAAAATACTCATTTATTTGTCTGACTGATTAAATTTTGGAAACTGTATAAATTTCATTGATAATTTTGAATATATTTTTAAGCTTATGGAGAATAGCGCTTTTTGTTATATGTACATTTTTTTGAACGGAAGTTAGTCTGTAAAATTATTAAGCAGTAAAATTATTAGTGGTGTGTCTACCGTTTTTGTAAATTTTATTTTCATAAATGTTTTTGCTTGCTTTCGGCCGAGTTAAAAGTGGTTTTAGTTTAAAACCGTGATGTTTTAGATTGAACTTTGTTTAAACTTGCCCATATTTAAACTTAAAAACGTATTAATCTTAGAAACACTCTAAATGTCACTTATTGCCTCGTTTCTGAGAAAGAAACAAAATTTGGGGTTTCTATATTTTTTTTAGAGATTTCGTTTTGCTTTTATATAAGCTGTGTAATTTTGTTTTTATATAATTTAGACTTGAAAAGAAAGTCGTAAAAATCATATATCTGTAAAAGAATAAAGCTGTATGTTTTCATTTAAAATTCGTTTGTTGTTTTAACTAACACAATCTCAGGTGAGGTGAAGTACACCGGTGAACTGACTACATTTTATGCCGGACTAAAGAATTTCAGACCTAAACGCATGGAAGAAACAATTCGAACCTGCCACCTAGTGCCTCACAACTCCGAATTTTCGACCAAACTGAACGCTGTACTAAATAGCGTGTAGCCTTTACTTCCAAATCAAAAGTATAATACAAAAATATTGTACATATGTTGTTTCTACTATGTTGTTTCCTTGTCTAAGTTTTTCTTCCATAAATCGATAACTATAATAAATCGCTAACTGTTATAAATCGATAGCTATAATATATCGATAACTATAACAAATTGATAACTGTAATAAATTGATAAATATAATAAATTGATAACTACAATAAATCGATAACTATAATGAATTGCTAACCCTAATATATCGACAACTGTAATAAATCGATAACTATAATATATCGATAACTATAATAAATAGATAACTCTAATAATTTTTGTTTTGTTTTGTTATTTTAAGGCGTAAAGCACATTGGAGCTATGATCTCCTCACAAAATGTAAGTGTGAGTGTATAGTGTTAGTCGTAAGTGTAGTGTGTAAGTGTCTTGTAAGTGTATGTGTGTGTTAGACTCGAGTACCGCGAGGACGTCTAAATCCTCTCAATAGGTGCAGCTAGTCTGCACCCTCCTGCGAGGATAACTCTAGTAAATGGATAACTATAATATATTGATAACTGTAATAAATTGATAACTTAATAAATCGCTAACTATAATATATCGATAACTATAATAAATTGATAACTCTAATATATTAATAACTATAAAATATCGATAACTGTAATAAATTGATAACTATAACAAAACAATAACTATAACATATCGATAGCTATAATAAATTTATAACTATTACAAATCGATAGCTATAATAAATCGGTAACTATAATATATCGATAACTATAATAAATCAGTACGTCAAATGCAATGTTTGATGTTCTACACTTCAAAGCAGGATTGCCACAATTAACTCGTGAATTTATTTCTCACAAACCAGTGTAGCAGTTATTGTGTGACATTCTAGACATTCTGTACGTAGCTGGCCAGCCTATACGTGTTGCCAACCTAACACTTTCGTTTAAATTATTCTCCGACTATAAAGAGTTCTTTTTTAATAATTGAAAACTTACGTGATGGCAAATTACATAAATAAAAAATGCCAGAAATGCCCATTAGTATGTAATAATACCAGGCTTAATACGCATTTCTCTTATTAATAATAACTTAGGGTTAAAACCTCCCTCTTTGCTTTGGCCAAAGATTTATCATTACTGCATGTAACACAATTGAAAGCCACTACAATTCACTTTCACAAGATATTATTTCGACTATTTTCCAATTCTAAGTTTTTCTTTTCCTAACTATAATTGCCTCGGACATGTTTAACGGTAACAAGTTTATAGTTTTTATTTTTACATAGCAATTGAATTGGGGCACTAATAAGCTTTCATTTCTAACCTATCAGTGGGTCCTTAAACCTTTATGACTTATGGTATTCAATTGTGGGATTGGGCCTGTCAAAGCAGCAGAAATCTATTCAACGAATTCAAAATAAAATACTTCTTGTTCTTGATGGTTCTCGGTACACCCGTAATTACAATCTATATAAGATCTTGAAGTTCCAACTGTTGATAATGAAATCAGAATTTTGCTCAGTCACAAACAAAGACTACAACATCAATGTGGGAAGCCCTCCAGCTGCTCTACAACGATGGCTTAGTCACAAGATTGAAAAGGGTAAAACCATTTGAACTGGTGCAATTATGAAGTCACATTACTAAAGAGACTAATTATATAGACTAAGTAATAATCAGTGGATGAAAATTAGTAATTGCTGTATACAGTAACATTAAGTATATAGTGTGTTCCGAAAGCAATGTAACGTAATGCATAACTTTCGGAACAAGTGGTTTTAACTTGGGATCATGTCAAACACGAGCAATAATAAAAGCACTGAAAAAATCAAAAGTGTATCCTGACCGCCGTCGGGTCTATTTTTCCACGGTTAGACTCGAACCAAAAATTTCTTTTTACCTAAGATTCTTCACACTAGACTAAGATATAGTTCTTAATAATCAAAATTTGAACAAAAACATCGATAAATACCAAATTAATTGACCGAGTAGTGCGAACACTTTATATGCACGATACATTTTGCACACATTTTAAAATATATTTTTCTTTAAAAGAAGCTTTTCCAGGTTATCTTGTAAAAACGTACAAAGGCGAATTTTCTTAAAACTGGTAAACACGATTTTTTATAAATGTTCGATCAAATGTAACCTATACGTACCCCCCAAAACGTATAACCGTTTAAATTTTAAAAAACAACCTGTTAGTCAGCTATAAAAAATTGCGCTAATTTCTAAAAATCGGCTTATCAGATTTTATACTAATTTCGATCGAATCAATTACTGCAATACATTGTAAAAAATAGTTATAGTTGTAAAAATAGTTGTAAAAAAAGTTATTTTTGGAAATAAAAAGGAAAAATCTTAACCTTCGTTTTTTTGTTGCTGTTTATTATGGGCGCGCGCGAACGTGTATATATATATATATGTGTGTGTGTGTGTGTGTGTGTGTGTCAAAAAAGATTATAAAATATGGTTGGATATACATATATGTCATATATATATATATATATATATATATATATATATATATATATATATATATATATAATATTATAAATTTAAAATATAGGCCTTGAATTAATTTTTGTTACACATTTAGTACACACATTTTTAGTTATTTAATGACAAAACTTTTTTTAATATAAAAATGAATGCGACGAAGTTTATACAGTGTTACACACTAATTATTTTCCTTTATAACTACACTAAAGTGCATTTTACAGACCGTCGTAGCCAACTGAATCACTGAACGAGGCCATGGGTCACACATTCCAACAAATAATAAACATAAGTAGGGGAAACGTGTACGTAAGTATGTTTTACAAAATATAGCTTTCGTCAGCGGGCACGCACAATTATGTTCCAACTTGTTTTCCATTATGAGCGCAAAAGTGAAGGAAACTTGTTTCCCGCAGTAAATGAAAAACCTCTGCGCCAAAGAAACAGTTCTAATGAGTTTTGTTGGACTGTACAATTCTTTCGCTTCCCCATCCTTTTCTCGGCAGCCAAACAAATGTTTAATTATTTATCAAAGTGTGCAACGTTATTTATTGAAATTCTGCGGATACGCGCTTTCATTCATCAACCATTGAAAAATGAGCTATGGGAGCTACTAAATCTGTAGTGTAATTACAAAGTTATAAGAAATTCTTTTTAATGAACTATTCATTTAATATGTTACGTTTGTTTTTCTACCACCGAAGTTGTATTCATTTTAAATGAGATATCTTCTTGTTACGACAAAAAATTTAATAATGTTGAACATTTTATACTTGTACTTTTGCCTTGGATTACAAATTGCCATTGTTTTATAATAATAATAAGTATGAATAAGTCTTTTCATATTTACCCTGTTATAAATTAGTTGTAACTTCCTTTCTACACACTCTATATCTCTGTAAGGTTTACTATGGCATTATAATGTATTTTACTATATAAACATTTTGGATTAAATAAGTAATATATAGTAATATAGTAAATTAGTAATGTACTCGTAGTAATAAATAGTAATATATAAGTAATATATAAGTGTGTGTGTGTGTGTGTGTGTGTGTGTGTGTTGTAAAGTACATAAGTACTGCAGTTAGAATTAATGATTTATGTAAAACTTTTCTGTACTATACTAAGAAAGTTAGTATTCTAAACTTTGCAAAATTCTATGTGTGCCTAAAGACAGGTTTGAGCCACGAACCGCGGTTATAGTACAATAGGAATGTACTTAAATTTGAGTTTTCTCATGAAAGAATTTTTGTCATACAGAATCGCCAATAAACAAAGTCACAAATTCAATTGGAAGGTTTAGAAATAAACAGCGTTCTTGCAACTGGCAAGTTTTAAATGAATTAGAAACATGCGTTGTAATTGTTGTTTTGAATGACACGCTTTTTGTTGCTTCACTGATGCTGTGTCACTTCGATGAGAAGTGATAAAAGGTAGTGTACCAGATAGGCGGCAGGGGCAGGTCGTCTTAGAACTATGTAGTCGACAAGAAGAGGTCTTTAGAATTAATAGTTTTTTTCAAGTACATTATAGTGTGTACGTACTGTATACAAGTCAAGAGCTTTATTAAAGTTTTATTAATGAAATAATAATTTCGTATAAAACTAGAGTTTTTCATTCAAATTAGAAATTTATTAAAGTGATGAAGTTTTGTATGTTCTGAATTAACTCTTGCCACTTGAAGTTTTCTTTTAGATCATCGATAACGTTAGTTACAACAGAGAAAGGCTGTATTGTAATTCAAATAAGATTAATAAAAGTATATTAACATAACAGAATAATTTTAAAAAACTCTAATTACCTCGGATTTTCATTAAATAACCCCGAGCATAAAATCATTGAACAGAATTGTATATATTTAAAGAAATTACAAGTTTCATAAGGTAAATTATAAATTTCAACAAGTTGGAAATTTAAAAAGTAAATTTATTATGTAGCAGTATAATTATTTGAAGTGTTTATAATATATTGTAAAAAAACTCAGGAAATTCAACGTGACTGTGTTAACAATGTGTTTTGTTTGTTTTGAAATAAAATGATAAGTTTAAGTTATCATCAAAAGTCAATCTCGTTTACTGCGTAATTATTTAGCCATAAACATTATTTTATATTATAAATTTGTTTGAAATTTTGTTCCATTTTAAAGTTTAAAATAAACAAATCAAAGAGAATTATATTTTTTTATAAAATGTTTGTTATAAATTGGCGCCCAAAGTGGAGGCTATTTCAAATTAAATCAGAGGTTTTGTTTATATATATATATATATATATATATATATATATATATATAGAGAGAGAGAGAGAGAGAGAGAGAGAGAGAGAAAGTTTTAAATAAAAGCCTCTCAAAATTGGTTGCCATAATCACTGACATACGCCTAACTATAAAGTCTATATAATGGAAATTAGCCTAAGACGTGAAAATGTTAGGTCAACAATTGTCCACTTGTATGAGGTTAGGTTAGGTTAGGTTCCTGAAGCCTGACTAGAAGTACGTTTTCCAAAGAACAAAATACGGGTGTTTGTTGATTTAAAACGAGTAAAACAAAATAGAAATAACAAAGTGTAAAGGTTTCGTGAAGTTTAACAGTTCCTAATGATGCTCTTTACACCAATAAAACGAAATATTAGAGTAAGAGTACTACATAAGTAACCTTTCAGTGCAAAGCTAAACGATTGCTTCTAAAAATGTTTTCTCTTTAAAGTATGTAAATAATATTTTAAACTTTTATCAACTTACATTTATATGTTCTGGATATTGTAAATCATTTGTCCTTACCTGAAAAACGAAAATATAATTAGGCTATAATATTGCCAGACAGTTCTTATAATATAAAAAATACAAAAATGTTAAGTAATTACATTCAAAAAAAATTACTATTATGTAAAATATTTGTATTAAAGCCACTGTGTTTGTGAACGGGAAAGAAGGCGAGCGTGTTTTTACAATCATCAAATATAATGATAAATTAGACATATTAATTAATAAATTGATCAAAATGTGTTATACAGTGACGTCCACTTCATGGTCTCAGCTCAAACGAAGGTTTCATTTTATAATTATTACTCAATAACTATTCGTTGTCAAGAGATACACATCGTTAATAATTCATCACAAATTAGTGTTTATTTTTTTCGGACAATATAATTCAAAATTTTAACTTTTATAACCAATAAATAATTTAAATACAAAACAGCTCTAAGTACAGAGTGGAACATATTGACTTATATAAATTAGTTGAAGACACATCCTGTTTAAAAACTTTCAAATATATTTGTTTCGGTACAATAGCCAGTGCGCAGCAAGCAAACAGGAACTTTAATTCAGGTCACGTGATCCCCACTTCTATTGCTTCAATTTATCAAGAGATGGTTTCATTTATTTTATTGTTGAACAATACTTCTCAATGCGGCTATTTATATTTTTCTTTGTACACATTAATTTGTAATTTACTAGTATTAAAATTGAATTTAACTTAAAAAAGAACTATGTAATATTTGCAACGATGATAGCATTACTATTCATTTTTATTTTATGTTTTACTTTCTTTTTAATTATACATAATGGTATTAAAAAACTATTATTCCAAATACTGATATTATTTTTTTTAACGTCCGACTATTGTGCACACTTCGGCTAATGCAGACGATGGGGATGATTTATAGTATATGAAAATGCCAAACCCTGGCCGGGAATCGAACCCGGGTCTGATATTAAAACAACTATATTCAAAATACTGATTATAAAAGAGCTGTTATTCAAAATACTGATATTAAGAAAACTGTTGTTCAAAATACTAGTGTTAAGGCAGCTTTTATTCAAACTACTGATATTAAGACAACTGTTATTCAAATAGTGATATTGAGACAACTGTTACTCAAAATACTGACACTAAGAAAGCAGTTATTCAAAATACTGATATTAAAACAGCTGTTATTCAAAATACTAATATTAAAACAGTTGTTATTCAAATAGTGACATTAAGAAAGATGTTATTTAAATTCTGATATTAAGGATGCCGTTATTCAAAATACTGAAAATAAAACAGCTGTTATTCAAAATATTGTTATTAAGAAAGATGTTATTCAAAATATTGTTATTAAGACATCTGTTATTCAAAATACTGATTTTAAAACAGCTGTTTTACTGATATTGAACACAGCTGATCATTACCATTTAATTTTTATGGACATTTTCGCCCACTATATCCTTCGTAAGGGCTTAATTAAGAAAAATGAATGATTTTCCTATAAATCATATAATTTTAGTCTTTTTGTAGAATATCTTTTAAATAAGCTTTTACCCATTAACTTATCAATCTTTCAAAATAAAGTTTTCTAATTTGACCTTACAGAATTATTTAAAATTCACATTATGTAATAAACATGTATTACCGTAAGTGTAAAAAGAAATAAAACCATTGTTGTGCCTTGAATAGAAAGAAGAGCGTTGTTGTAATAAAATCACAAGCATTAACGCAACCTCATCACATATCCGGCAATCAGTTGTATGCCCGAAGCACAACTTGGTCTATTATTAATTTGGCAAGCAACCACTGTGTGTGAAGCACGCAAAGTGTTTTCGTCGCCGCACTACTTATTCCATTTATATTTTAATATTTAATCAGCTGACAGGCCGGCACGCTCAAACAGCCACGTTTTGATTCCCAACGTTGGATTTCTCAGTTCAGATAAATTTTGTTTTAACCCAAAATCTTATTGCATTGAAAATAGTAATATTTAATTGACCCCAGATGCGTACAAAAATGTACTAATATGGTTTCCCGTAACATGATTACTGTCTCTAAGACGTTCTTGTTTGATTTAGTGTTGTTCGATTGTATGCTGAACTTAATTTTATGATAAAATAACTCACTAAAATATATGTTAACATTTAGGGGAAAATAAAATAAACGACACCCCATGCTTGCTAATCATTCAATATAAAATTTACTGGCGAAAGTCCTAAATGAACTATTGGAACTGCCATCATGGTAAAAACCAGACCCGGGCTTTGAAATTAACACCGATCTAATGGTCCCATTATGAAAAGTTTCAACATTTTAAAAATGGTGGATATTCTAAATTATTTAAAAAAATCATTACTTGGTTGTTCTAAATATTTAAAAAAATATGATTTCATCACTGTAATCGGCGTCAAAAACTGCATAAATTAGTTATTTTGAATTTTAAAAATCCGTTGTTAAGTAAGAAATTTAAATTATGGAAGTCAGGGTTCATTTCCGTAATTTCAATGCAATTAGAAAGTTTAAAATGCTAATATATGCAAATCTTATAGCTGTTTAATATATGCAGATCTTATTGGTATTTAATATGTGCTGATCTTATGGCTGTTTAAAGTATGCAAATTTTATGGCTGTTTAAATTATGCAGATCTTACGGCTGTTTAATGTATGCAGATCTTAAGGCTAGTTAATGTATACAGACATTACGGCTGTTTAATGCATGCAGACCATACGGCTCTTTAATTTATGCAGAACGTAGGTCTATTTAATGCATCTGTTAAATACCTTAAGTCTGTTTAATATAGCAGACTTTACGGATGTTTAATCCATGCAGACCTTACGACTGTTTAATGTATGCAGACATTACGGCTGTTTAATGAATGTAGATCTTATGGCTGCATAATGTATGCATATCTTATGGCTGTTTATGACGGAGAAATCAGAGTATACAAAATAGAGCAACAAATTATTTTTTAGAAATTCGCTTCTAACACGTCAAGAAGACGGTTTATCGCCATTATATTGGTTGTCATTTTGTAATTGTTGCAATTTGGCAGTTTAAAAACATACACAACTTCATTACTAAGCGAAAATTGTCAGGAAACAGTATCATATATCTGAAATTGTCGGTAGAATGAATGTTTTATTTATAAACAGTATATATCAATATTGTACGACTAACTATTGTAACAAATATTTTACGATTTTTATTTCTTGTTATTGTTGTTAGTTACAGTATACATATATGTATATATATATTTTGACTAAACAAACACAAATTGGCTGTAAACAGTTTTATGAGGCTCACCATTGTCAGTATAATCGGAGGCAATAAAACGTCGCCATACAATATTGTTTCTTTTCCAGTGTCAACAATAATGAAACGAGCTGTAAAAGTATCGATAGTTTATGTCACGAGATAAAATTAATTTCATTTATGTATTTATATTTTTTTTTACTTTTTTTGTTCAGCAGATATATATATATACGTACGTTTTATCTTTATTATAAAATGCGCACTGATCAAAATTTAATATATCATGAAATAGTAAAGTCATTTTTTTCACAAAGTGTAAAGACATTTTACACTTTCACATATCGGAAATAAGTCTTCCGAACTTTTTTACTAAGCACGTTTGTAATGACCGGTGATTCATTATTAATTTGTAGTTTTTATGGGCGAAATAACTTTGTTCTGTTTTATGTAGGTTATTGCCAAAAATTAGACAACTACAAGTGAGCTAAAAAAATTCTAATTGTACGTAACAAACAAAATATTGCGTAATTTTTTAAAATTAAATGTTGCTCTTGTCCAAGATTACAGAATAAAATATTTTTTGTACAATAACAACAGACCGATATAATATTAAATTAAAATATATTTATTTATTTCGAAAAATGAAAACCAAATGGTATTTTAGAATTAATGTTTATTTACAAAAATATTTTATCTTGTACCAAGATTTAATTAATTACAAATGCCAGGTTGTGCAACGCTAAACTTAACAGATGGGTTGAACAGCCACTTCTAATATACTTCTTTATTTGGTATTAAGGGTGGAAAAGGCGACAAAAAAATTATGCTTGCAAAGAACTCTCTAAGTTGTTAGAAGGACACAATCTGGTGTCAGAATTACGCACTATACCACATTATCCTTTTATCTTGACGGAACAAAGTGTGTGCCGCTTGTAACTGGGACTTAACGGCTCGTCTGTCTGTCTATCTGACTTAAGAGGGGCCGCTTTGAGCCGTTTCCTACTCTAAATGTACACATTAGCGAATGTGAATTTAAAAATTCTGTCATACCGCTAATTTGGGTGTTTTATTTACTAAAAATTATCACGGAGCTTCAGATAATGGTGGGGTATGTTCATGTAAACGGAAGTCTACTGAAAATTGTAACAAGAGAAAATCTATGACTGCAACCGTTACTTGCAACCCTAAACATTTTCATTAAAGACATGATGTTTTTAAAAAATGTAATAATTTTCCAACTGTTTTGGCTGTTCAAAACCCTAATCATGCAGTAATATTGTAATTACGTAATAATTATTAAAAATATTTAATTTTATTAAACGTGCCATTACAATAAAACATGTTTTAGAAACTGTTACTTAATGAAGAAGTACTTGTGTTATTATTACAATTTACTCGGGAATTTGCCTTCATTTATGTGTATGAAGCAAGAGATCGGCAGGTATCGATAACCTTGCCAATACCCTTCTTCCGGTGTTGGCAGGTACAAAGCATCAGTCTGGTAATTACTGTTGTTTTGTTCACACCTTTTCTGATGCGGTATTTGTCAGCTATTTCGTAACGTTTCCTTGGTGACTTATAGTTTCCTGATCACATGCAATTCTTAGCTTTTTCCTGGTTTCACCACTAAGAGACCTTGTGTTTATTCTTTGTTGTTGAATGCTTTATAATACAGGTCTTGGTACCCAGACATATATTATAGTTGCACGTTTAGGTTTTAAGAGTTTATCTATATTCTCGAAACGCCGTGTAATTGTTTTATGCACACAAATGTGGGCAAATGTCCGTAAACGGTATATGTAAACGTGATCAGCAACTTTAAAAGTTTCAATTCATGAACAGGATCATATTTTCACTGAGAAAGTGACGTAAGAATCATAAAACTACAATGAAAATATTTTGAATAACATAAAAAGAAAAAAGAAAATAACATAACGGAGGCAGCTGAAATGAGCAGTGATACACCGTACCTCTAGCTCATACTGCTCTCACTCACCTACTTAGGACACGCGCGCGCGCGCACACACACACACACACACACACACACACACACACACACACACACACACACACACACACACACACACACACACACACACACACACACACACACACACACACACACACACACACACACATTCACTACTCTACATAGCCTGGCTAAGTTTATAAAGTGTCAAGTGACCCGCACTGATGGGATGTTATGACACCAGCCTAATGGTTTACGAAACGAAACCCTGGGATACCTGGCGACCTCCCAGTGTAAAGCCAACCCAGCCCTGTGTCTGCAAACAAAATGTCCCAAGGCTATTCTTATTCCCATGAGTAAAATGAGCGGAATCTCACTACACAACAAAAAACTGGCCAAATGGAGTAAAATGTCCGTGACGAGGGCCAATAGAAAGGAAAATTAGAAGAAAATTAGCACAGCAAAAATCTACAAGCACCTCAATAGTGAATTGGGAAGTCACTAGTGGAGGGAGTTATCCACAGTGAATCCCTTCAAAATTTTAGATTTCATAAAAAGGTTTAGAGAAGGTCTTGCAACTAAGTAATTCAGGAATACAGAAAGGGCACATAATAGACAAACAAGGTCACAGTGCAACAGTAACTCTAGAAATTAACTTATTAATTCAAGGTAATATAACGATTCAATTTTAATTTGTGTTCAAAATTAGAGATCGTCGGATTAGGGTTTCCTGAAAACAGAAACTTTTGGAAGGAACAGTGATACAAGTCTATTTCAGATCAACTATTGAGAAAGTTTACTACAAAAATAAAATCTCTGTTTATACTTAAACAAAAAGCCCTTAGGACTCACTATGTCGTGCCCAAAAGTTCATCGGCTCTTAACGTGTTTAGGGCTAAATGATGTAGAAGAGCTTTGCTTGGAAGGGCGTGAATCCAATATACCAGAAACCCTACGTGAAGTGGAGACACGAAGCCGTAACAGTGCGGGGGAGTGAGTGCTTTATTGACCGAAAACTTTGCATAATTCAAAGCGAGTCGATGCCGGAATCTACCGTAAAATTAAACGGTAACTTCAGTTTACTATTGGCTGAAAACATTGCTCGGTTCGAGGGAAAATAATATTAGAATATGCCGTGATGCAAAGAGGCGCTGAGGTGATGTAAAGACCTCAAGTATTAAACCGCAGGCGAAAAATGTTGAAATAATGTCAAATACCGATCACTCTACTGTCTCGATAAAGTGATAGAAGCGAATTTACAAAAGCAAATTACTAAATGTTTTTAAAAATTGTCGTAAAAGCATCTACGAGTATTTTAAACATTCCAGTTACATTGAAAAAAAAAGAAAAATAAACATTGAACGCAGTCAAAAAAATTATTAATTTAAACGAATTTTTAAAAAAATTTAAATGTAAATGTGCACAGTTTGTAACGCTGTTGCAATAGTAAGGTCAGATTTTCAAGAAAATATAAGGTAAAAATTTAGTTACTTTTAAAAATATGAAATACCTGCAATGTTTAAACAGTTGAACGAATTTTGATGGTTAACACGCATATCAAGGCAACTATAACAATCGACTTTTGTGCCAAATTTCAGTCAAATTGGTTTAAAATTACGACCGTATATATATATATATATATATATATATATATATATATATATATATATATATATATATATATAGTATATATAGTATATATATATATATATATATATATATATATATATATATATATATATATAGTAATAAAGTTATATATATATACGTTCGTAATTTTAAACCAATGGTCTGTAGTCTGGATCTTACCATGATGGTCATTCCAGTAGCTCATTGTTCAATAGAAATTCGCTAATCAACTTGTTACTGTTACGTAACAAGTGTTTGCATATTGGTTCAGCGGCCAAGGTCTTGCAACTGTAAAGAGATTTGTAGAGAGGAGCAAATTATTTGTAGGCACATGATTGGACTGTCTCCAGCCCAGTACTTTCAGACAATTAAGCTGTTAAATGTTGACGGTGTAGGCAAATCACGTGACCCAAATTAAAGTTGATGTTACTATGTTTGTAGGTCGCCATAACGGCTCCCGGTAAATTGGTTTTATTGGTTTGACTGGTTTAATTCTTTCTGCCTTTGTTTAATCACTGATCTACAGCTGATTGACACAGATCGATGTGCTTCCCTGGATGCAACTATGGCAGTTCAGTGTTTGCAGTGCTGTAGTGTATAACTGGCTCTGCAAAGTTATCCCTATTTTACTGGCGACATACATATTAACGTCTTGTTATTATAAAACAATATTTTTAATGTTTAATAGAAATATACAAAAACACTATTTGTACACTATTGTACACTTTTGTACGTATTTCTTTCTTAGAAACTTCTGAACTTAAATCTAACTCTGAAACATAGATGATAACTTCCTTTTTAAAATATAGTAATGCAGTTAATAAAGTTACACAGTCATAATGTTACGTAATAATAATGTTATACAGTAATAAAGTAACATCAAAATGACGTTATGTAGTAATAAAGTAACATAGAAAAAACTAAGAAAAGGATAGAGGCTGTATAAATGGATGTGTTGAGAAGTTCTGCTAGGATATCGAGAGTCCAAAGAATATGAAATGAGGTAATTTGTCAACAGATGGGAATAGAGGACACGATTATAAAGAATACTGAGAGGAGTCAGTTAATTTGGTAAGGTCATGTCCAACGGATGAGCCAAACGCGACTGCCGAAACAAGCAATGGAGTGGGTGTCGACCTTAAAAAGGGCAAGAGGAAAACTAAGAAAGAGCTGGATGGAAGGAATCCGTAAAACTATAAGCGATCGAAATTTACAAATCGGACAATGGGAAAATCGGAAAGAGTGGAATCTAGGCATCGGACAACCTTAACCGATATTATTATTATTATTATTAGAAATAAAGTTTCATAATAATAAAATAATATAGTAATAAAGTGATAAAATATTAATAATAATAATAATAATAATAATAATAAATAAATAAGTAATATATTAACAAACTTCCGTTAACATAAAGTAGGAGAATTAAAGTTATGTAGTAATAAAGTTATATAGTAATAAAGTAACATAGCTACAAAACGATATACAAAAAGATTAAGTTATCAGTTACTGTTTTACCCAATTTTTTGTTTCGCTGCCATACATAAGTAAAATTATTTGTTTGATATTTCTTTAAACTGTAATATAGGAACTGCTAATAATTATTGTAACATAGTAATTTAAAAATGTTGAATCATTTCAAAACAAAAACAAATGCAAAACAGGTTTGGTTTATTTTCATTTTATTTAAGCGATTTACAAATGTTATAGCATTAATAAATATGAAATTCAGTAAGTCATACGATCGGATTTCTACAACTCCTTTATAAATACTGTATTGCAAAGCATATTTAGTTCCACGCTAAGGTCTAAAATCAAACCAAAATTAAATACCCGTAAACACGCCCGCGTTTTTGCCCGGAGGAAGAAATAATATTGCCTACTTGATGACGACAAGCAAGATTGTAATTTTGCCCCAAAATTGCAACTCTGCACGTTGACATGACCCCTCGGGCAGGGCGCCAAACTTGTGTCCCGCAGTTTCATTGCTCCAGTTATGATTGTGCTTAGATAGGCATTCTTATAAACACTCTAAGATGAAAGGTTACGATGTTCTTGGCGTTTTTCGGAAAAACTTTCGCGATTCACATTCTTTTAGAAACTTAGCAAGGTTTATACAACAGAATACCTGGCGTTGTTTCCGAACTTAGTAGAAGTGAAGTGTAATAAATTACAGCAGCCTAGGGTATTGTGAACTGCAAACAGGTTCCTCGCAAATCCACAAATATTCGACATACTTAATTCATCGCTTAAGAAAATCAATTTGGTATTAAATAAAAAATAAATAGTAATACTGACAACCTAAAGGATAAAATTTCTCAAAATCGTGCAGCCAGATTTCGTTAAAATCCAACCACAGTTTTAGAATATTGCCAAGTAAGTAATTAGTTATTTTAAAATAAAATTTAAGTTTACAAATGTGGAAAACTTCACTTTTTTAACAGTGACTAATAAATAATAATTGTAATCCAACTGAGATCAAAGTATTAGGCTACACGCGCACACACACGCGCGCGCGCACGCACTCACATGTACATATTATTATTATCTGCGTATAGACCCTGTTGGATCACGCAAAGCACTCCGACTCATGTCTTGCTCCTTCTAATCCTCCACACCTCCCTCATCCTGTCCCCATGGATCCTCTTCCGCTCCTCCGTCCATTTTACCCCTGCTCTCTTTGGGATTTCATTCTCTGGGATCTTCCAACCGAGCATCTTTCTCCTGTATGCGTTCCTGTCTTCAACGTCTGTTGAGTCTATTTCTGCGTCATGTAGGTCTATTCTGAGTTGTGCGATCCACGACCACATGTGTGTATATATATATATATATATATATATATATATATATATATATATATATATAAAAAAACTCAAGAAAAGTTTTTTTAGATAAGATTTTCTGTAAGAGTGTATGATAACTTAATGATTACATGTATTTATGGATCCTATAACAAGGAAGACAAAGGCTGCGAGAAGGTCGCTAAACTATTTCTGAGGCAAATTGACGCTGCAGGAATATAAGCCAACGTTTAATTACACCCAAGCTTATATGTACATAACGACGTACAGGATCTTTGTGACGAAATAAAACCAATTATCGAAGACTTAAACACCCGGATACTGTGATCACAGAAACATTAGCTGCGTTATTACTTGTACAACTATGTTACAGAACACTGGAATAATATTCAATTATGTACCTTTGTTAGTGCCGCCCTATAGCGCCTTACCGATAAACTTATGTTTGGTTTAAAACAAAGCCGTTACAAATGATTCTTTTTCAAATTATGGTACAAAATGAATTTTATTTTTAATATTTCAAATTTTGGAACCGTATTACATGTAAACTTACCGCCGATTAAAAGAAATCTGATGTTCCTGAAAACTCCTGAAACTTAAACAACGATTTTAAACAATTGCGTCATCACTGTCGTGATAGAAGCGAATTCTCAAAAAACATCAATATTGAGTATATGTTATAAATATTATACGTGCACTACATTACAATAAAACTGAATTGTGTGACGTTATTGCACAATCTTTTTCACATTCATTTATCTTACAAAAAATTCAGATTGGAAACTACTGACAAGACCAGATAATGTTTTGTTAAATTTTGGTTATTTACAAAGATTTATAAATACGACCGGTGTAACACATTTAAAATAAAAACAATTACGGTTTTTTACCCAAAACGACATTAAAAACTTTGAAATACTTGCATGTGAAATTTCATTAAAATCGAAAAATTGGTTTGTTCTTCAAAATTACACACACACCCATGTATGTAAATAAAAATCCCTGACCATCGTATAGTCTACAAAATTATTTTCCGTAGAAAACCTGCATAAATTATTATAATCATTATTCAATGGAGTTTGAAATTTTTAAGAAAATATACAAACTTTGACAAATATTTGAACTGTAAAATAAGATTTTTATGAGTATCATTTTTGTATAAAGAAAAAAATGAATAAAATCAAAACAAAGTTGTCATAATATGCATAAACTACATTTAAAAATTTTTTTTGGGAATATATAAATGAATCCAAAGACGATCAAAATATATGTTTACATTTTAAAATAATTTGGATTAATGAAATATTATTTTGACGCTAATTATATCAGCTAAATAATATTTTTTAACAATTTTAAGATAAAAAAGTAACGATTTACGAAGCAGGATGTATTATCGTATTTTATTTTCAAAATAAAACAAAAATTATTTCAGAATATAGGTTTACGAAGTGTTTTTCGATGTTTTTGGTTTTGGAAACTGGCAACCATCACAACGGCATGGTGGCACGATTACATTATTTTCTACAAAGTGACTAAAGTTACAAATTTTTCAGAAATGGCAGAGGGTTGTTTCTCGGCATTTTATCCTTATTACAAAAAATTTATTGCTCAAAAGTATTTAAAACGAATAAATTTCTCACTCCTTGACAACTAATTACTTAATAGAAAGTAGGGGTTGAAGAGTGGCTGTACAATTTTGGCAATCCCCCAGCCGCGGAGATTTAACGGAAGGGCAAAGAAGGGTGAGGTTGTAAGTATAAGGAAGGAAGTAATATGATTTTTACATACAGTTTTTGTTGTTGTTTTGCAATTCAATTACATTAGTCGAGCTAAGGTAATAATTGTTTTTTTCGTATTATAATCGTATTTTTTATAATAGAGTATAATCGATTTTTTATAATATAATTGTATTATTTATATAGGGGTATTATTTCCAACCCTTCTAGTAGCACTCGATTTTGCAGATTTTATAAGATAATAAAAAGTAAGTTAATTTAATAAACGGATTTTTTCAAAAAATGATCTGTCGATTTTCATATAATTTTGTTCATTTTGACAATCCAATTATACCGGTCGAGCTTGGATAATAATTGATTTGTTATAATATAATCTTTTTCTATAATATAAGTATATTACTTAATCAGAGGTAGTATTACTAACCCTTCTGAAACACTAGATTTTGTAGATTTAAACGATAATACGAGTAAAACATAAGTCAACTTAATAAATGGATTTTTTTCAAAAACGCTGTAACAATTTTCATATAATTTTGTTCAAATACATTTTTTAATGCCCAAACAAAAGAATCTTTATGTTTCAAAAAACAATTGCTGGAACATATAACAAAATTGTTTAATAATTGAATTGCTTAATAATTTATCAAAATCTAATAGCCTGATTTGGGCGAAAGTTTCGTCACATATCCAAATATATAAAACTAGCTGGAGAAGCAAATTTAAATAAAACACTTTAATTTTTAAAATAAATTGGAAAACAAATTTTGGGGGAAACGCTCTGTTTTTTCAATATACTGTATTTCTATATTGATTGATTTTTGAAGTGAAAATGCTATAATACACGGACACACGGTAGCCTATATTTGACTTGTTTCCAGCTCCAATGTGCCACACATTTCAGTTTATAGTTTCGCTTCACAACTTAATAAGACGATTCAGAACGCCATATTTAAACTGTATTTTTATCCGTAAACGGACACTTAATGCTGTGACCTTATGACCTTTTAGTGCCGCTAGGGTAGTCATGGCAACGAGGGACAGGACGGGGGGATGTTGAGGCACAACGGGTTCGGTAACAGTATCTACATAGAGCAAGGACGAATTGTTGCCTTTATTTTGATGTTGACGTTTTTTATTTGTCTTCATTCTTAACCGTTCTTACGGCAAAAAATAAATTCAGATAAATTTTACATTTTTACTTTTAAGCTTATTTACAGTGTGTAATATTACTTAATTAAAATTAAGTGTTATCACTGCACCAGTATTGATTATGTATAAAATAACCAAATAATTTTACATATACTTAGAATAAGAAGTTAAACCGCCATTTTAATTTGCATTGAAATAAAAATATTTTAGTGTAAATCTTTTTACTCTACTATTTTCGAAAAAAAATGTAACGATTTTTTCCAGTAACTTTTAAACGGTTGGACAGATTTTTTGGGTAAAAGAACTTCCCTTACTATTATAAAAATAATATTTTATGTTAAGTTGCAATCAAATCAGATTAAATTTCCGAACAATTAAAATTTAAAAAAATAATAATTACATTCCAAAAAAGTGTCCAAGTTTAATTTTCTATAATAGAATATTTTTTCAATCATAACAATTTTTACCTATTATTTAAAGTTTTAAACCAACTTGAAGTATTAAAAACGTCCAGGAGGTATAAAGGTGATTATAATGTATGTATTTAGCATGAAATATTACACAACTTTCCTCAAAGAATCTGCTTTAGAAAAACTTTTAAAAAAATATTAAATCGGTAAAATAGTTCAGGATAAATTATTCAAATTTTAAACAATAATACAGATTCAGAACTTAAATCAATGTGACGAATTTTTAATGATAATACAAATGTATAACCTTAATCAATGTGACGAATTTTGAATGATAATACAAATGTATAACCTTAATCAATGTGACAAATTTTGAACAATAATATAGATTCATAACTTAAATTAATGTGACAAAATTTGAACAATAATACATATTCGTAACTTAAATTAATGTGACAAAATTTGAACAATAATACAGATTCATAACTTAAATAAATGTTATAAATTTTGTGTAATATTTCCTGAAATATATTTTTTCAGACAAATTCTCATAGGCGACGAAAGTTGTATTCATTGTTAGAAAGTTCAAATGCCTTACTTACTACCGGTACAATATAGATTCCCGTTCAAATACATCGCGTAGCATAATTGTGTTTAAACAACCCACAAAACACACTACACTCCCGATAATGCTATAAATAACCCAGAAGGGCGGTTTACCCCAAATAACGTGTCTGCAATCACAGAGTAAATCAAGAACAATTAGCACAGGGGTCGGGCGCCGCGCCAAAATATTCGCCCTGCCGCGCCATGCATCATCCAGCAGCTGTACTCCTGCCTCACTTCCGCAGGAAGCTGCACACAGCGGCGTATATGACGGCAACCTGGGCTCTCTTTAATTACTGCTATTAATTAATCAAGCACTTCGTCAAACTTTGTCGTTACACTACAAATGTCATTGAGCCTGGACATAGCAAAACAAATGTTCAGCAACACATAACACAAACACAAATTTGTATTGTGATTTTTCAATACTTTGTTTTGTGTAACATAACTACAATACAATAATTAGGACCAATAAATTGTAAAATAAATAAATGTTCGTTTACAAATTATTACTTCGCCCCCTCAGCGTTGGACAACACTGGCGTTACTTGACTCCTCAGCGTTCGGACAATATTGGCGTTACTTGACTCCTCATCGTCGGACAACACTGGCGTTACTTGACTCCTCAGCGTTCGGACAATATTGGCGTTACTTGATTCCTAAGCGTCGGACAACACTGGCGTTACTTGACTGGGTAGAGACGGGAGCGCCTAGTAGGTCGGACAACACTGGCGTTACTTTCCCCCTCAGCGTCGGACAACACTGGCGTTACTTGACTCCTCAGCGTCGGACAACACTGGCGTTACTTGACTTCTAAGCGTCGGAGAACACTTGCGTTACTTGACTGGATAGAGACGGGAACGCCTAGTAGGTCGGACAACACTGTCGTTACTTTCCTCCTCAGCGTCGGACAACACTGGCGTTACTTAACTCCTTAGCGTTGGACAACACTGGCGTTACTTGACTTCTAAGCGTCGGACAACACTGGCGTTACTTGACTGCATAGAGACGGGAGCGCCTAGTAGGTCGGACAACACTGTCGTTACTTTCCTCCTCAGCGTCGGACAACACTGGCGTTACTTGACTCGTCAGCGTTGGACAACACTGGCGTTACTTGACTTCTAAGCGTCGGACAACACTGGCGTTACTTGACTGCATAGAGACGGGAGCGCCTAGTAGGTAAAATAAATTACGCATGGATACTACAGAGACTGTGGCATAGAGGCTTTAGTGCTAACAGCAGCACAACTGAAATAATAACTTCTCTGAAACCACAAATCAGATTTTTCTCAAATTGTGTCCATCTAAGAACATTCCCAACTCATGTCACTAAAAACCATTTAAAAATTTTAGGTCCGGGAGTAAATCTACAAAATTCAGATGGCGATAGGAAATCCGATTTTTTATTACCCTTCAAAACTGTAAATTTCTAAAAGTTAAAATTATCTACACTAATTAGGTAACAGATTTGATTGATCACGTTGAACGAAAATTTTAAAAACATTTTCGAGCAGCTTATAAAATATTCGATTTTTTTAAAAATCCCCCCCTAAAGACTCGGGAAATAGACACAAAACGAAACCTTCAAACACACAAACGGACCAACAATTCAGCAAAAACTTTCTTGGGGACTCAGGAATTAATTAAAACGCTAACTTTACTTTACTTTAGCTAGCGCTCGTCCTTGGCGCCTCACCCAGTGAAGCCATGCTCGTCCCAACATGGTGTCATCTTTGGGATCTGTTCGCAACGTTGCGCACCGGAGGTGGTCAGCAGTTCCATTATCCTGGGAGCACAGGGGGCATATCAGGGCACCCTCTGTACCAATCCTGTGCAAATGACTCTGCAGATAATCATGACCTGTCGACATCCTAAAAGTGGCCACAGTAATCCCTTGGGGCAGGTTATTGTGTGATAAAATCGGTTCCCAACTTTTCCTATGAGATGACCTTCCTTGTACGGGAAGAGACCAGCATAGGTAAAGGGGAAATGTGGTTGGTTCAGTGTGCATCCTTCTTTATCCATCCTGTCGGCTTCCTCAATCCTGTGGATGACACAGTGACCGGGCACCTACTGTAAACCCCCGCATAGGGGTGCAGACTAGCTGCACCTATTGAGAGGATTTAGACGTCCCTCGCGGTACCCGAGTCTGACACACACTTATAATCATATTAATACACTTACGACTTTAACACTTTACACTTACACTTACATTCAGGGATTCGATAATAGCCTCAATGTGCTCATAGCCTTTAAATAAAAAAATCTATTGTAGGCATCAGATTTCGGTAAGTGAAGTAGCTGCGAAAACGAATACATAAATATATAAAAATTCATATCCAAATTTATATTTTATGTATTCGATTTACGTATTAGTTGTTAGCTATTAGCTAACCAATACATAAATTAAAATTTGAATATGAATTTTTCACAAACAACTTTCTTAATTCATTTTCATGAATAAACTTTGCGCAATGATTGCGTTGAAAATATTTACTTTCATTATGTAAATTATAATTCATTAATTCATTAAGTAAATTATTAAGTAAAACATAATTCATTAAGTAAATTATGTTTAAAACACGTGTTGTGTATAAAATTAGTTGATATGTGCTTTTAAACTGTTTCATAGAAAACACTAACATTGGTGCTTTAATTTATATTTCATGATTTAAAAAAAATATAACACTTCTATAAAAATATATTTTATTTGCTTCTGTTGGGCTAAAAAGTGATGCAGCAAAATTAAAAACGTGAATCTTCGTGACAATTATGATGCAATTGGACGCGAGAATTTTAAATAAATTATCGGACGTTACGTGTACAAGGACAGGACTTGTCGATACCTTGTAAATAAGTAACACAGTACTTACAGTCAAAGTGTATAATACAACGTGGCGCTTTGAATGTGTAAACAGATGTCACCTGCTTAGTTTTGTGCCAGCCGTACAATAAGGGTACATTGTTTGTAACTTTCTTAGGTGAAGTTCGTACTTAATTTGACGTTGGATCAGCTGATTGTTAATGCAAAGGTTGAAGGTAGAAACGCATACCTAAATTCTTAGCCTCTCGTTTGTGGGGAGGGGCTGTCTAATCGCAAAGCGTTACAAACATATTCACAAACTAAATATTTAAAGTACGAGCCACGCAGTGTACCAGGGTATTATAAGAATAAATATTAATTCCTTTCGCATTCACTTATTCAACCTAAAAACCTGTTTGAATTACGTAAGTGGAAAACAAGTGTATTTTCCAAATGGTTAATCAAATGTTGGTAAAAAAAATTGTTTAAAAAATGTATTTTATTTTAAAGCATTTACAAAGATGTTAGTTATGTATACTCATATCTTCAAAATCTGATGAAACAATTTTGATAATATTACAGCTTAACATTATTAGTTTTATATATTGTACAGAGACTATTGACAAAGACTCAGGCAAATTATAAATCTGTTAACTATTGTTATAAACCATAAAGTATGTTAAACAGCATGTTAAATGAGCTTGGGGTAGACATAGGTCACGGTCAGTCAATTTTGGGAGAACCTGAGGTCTGTTTGGGGGCCAATTGTACTGGTGCTCCAGAAAGACATTCCAGCCAGGCGATGTTGGGGAGTAACGGATCGGCAGTCTACGGGGTAAGTAGACAGTTTGGCGTACACTTTTTCCCTTTTTTTTCTGTTAAATAAACTGGGGCACAAGTTTCCGGAAAGTATTTTGTAACATTATATCGAGCAAATCTTTAGAATCGGTTAATGTATATTTGGGTTGTTATCAAGTGTAGATGTAGCCGAAACAATAGAGACTGTAATATATATATATATATATATATATATATATATATATATATATATATATATATATATATATATATACCAAGAGCACTGGGATTATTGTTTTATGACATGGACTATATATATTTTTTAATTTGGGACACTTACGAAATTTAATCAAAATCTTTACAACAAAAATCGCACAAACCTGCACAGGACTCAAAACCAATTTTGGACAATGAATATATTCTTCAGAATCTAAAGAGAGATTTTTTAAAAAAATCATTTCACATTGTTTCGCAAAAAAAGAAACAAATAGCGCAAAAAAATTACAAAAACTTTCTTATATTAAAAATTATTTTTTCAAAATATCCGCCAGAAAAATAACGGAAATTGACCTAATTTCTGAAAATCGTTTTTTCCGACCGAATCGTCTTCAAGTGAAATCAGCGTTTTGAAACTGTAAAAGAGTTCTTATTATAAATACAATTTACAAAACCGGAAGCCATTATAAATCAATCGTTTCTTCAACAGATTTATGATTTTGGATTGCAAGTCTAAAGTAGGACAGTCGATTGTTCTAAGGCTTATAAATATTATTATATATTTAACTTTGAAGGTTAATAGTTTTTTTAACTTAAAGTCTTAGTTAATTGATTTTATTACTATGATAATAGTAAATCCTATTGTGTTTACTATACATATTAATGTTAGTAGTATTGAGTTATTAATATTTAAAATTAATTTTAATTTTAATTTTGATGACTTTAATGTTAATATAGTTACGCAAATTTGTATATAAAATTATAGTGTAATAAGTCTTGAATGCACATTGTCTTTAAATGCACTTTAAAGTTAGTTCGATTCAACGCAACAGCTAAACGAGCCCAGTGTCGAGGCGAGTTCAAATATTCTGTCGTACAAACTAGAGCCACCGAAATAGTTCTTTTTTTCCGAAACACGAACACACCTCGTCACGGCCAAAATAAATATTTACACAGCCGCACAAAGACTTCGCGTGTAAACATTGGCCAATAAACAGCTGCTAGTTTATATCTGCTTTATTTAATAGTCTGCTTCTTGTCAGAGGAACGTAGTGTACTTGCCCAGCCCAGTGCAGGTAACTTAAACATCTGCGTTCCCACAACTATTCGTAACAACGTACTACGAAAATATTAATTGAGACTATACAAATGAATTAATATTATTTGGTTAGATATACCTCATTGTTAGTGATTTTTCTATTTAATTAAACGGACGCCATTTTAACAACAATTTAACTACAAGAACGAACAAAGTAATAAGTATTAAGTTGTTATAAGAGTTATTCTTGTTAGAATGTGATAACGGGCATGATCGGTGTAAGAAATCTAGTACGTTCCATGCATCACATCACAATGCAGATCTGTCACAAACAGCCTAAAATCGTAAGTAATATTACGAATAGTATTTTCCACAAGTGAATTTGTGTTAATTGGATAATGAGGTCGTAATAAAAGAAAATCACATTAAAAAAATCTCAATATTTGAAAAACAAACTACACTGCATAAATGCCCGTTTTTTGTAATATTAAACTAATATTCCTAAAGATGAGACACACCTAGATTGATTTCTTCTGCCCGAAAGTGGTTATATGTTCCAAATTTTATACAAATCGTAAAAACCGATTCTTAGAAACAAGGAAATACCCTTCACACATGAACATACAAAGTTGGGCTGATGGGCTTAGCGATCCCATAGTACTTGTAGCTCATACTGCTCTCACTCACACATTCACTGCTCTACACAGCTTGGCTATCTCTAACGTGTAAAGCGACCCGTGCTGATGAGTGAATAACACCTGCCTAATGGTGTATTAAACAGGCAACCTCTAAGCCGTACCCATGCATGCAGAGCTCTGTATGGGCGGATCTCATTTCCTTAGCTACATATATGGGTGATCCCATATTGTATAGAATGAGCGGATCTCACCGCATAATAAAACAATTCAGGCCGATTGCAGAAAAACCTCCGTAATGAGGGTCAAAAGAAGAAAACTGAAATGGAATTAGTACAGCAATCATATGCAAGCACCTCGATAAGGAACTGGAAAGTCACAAATTAGATGTAACCTTGAATCTTAGATTTTAAAAAGACGCCAGGACTGGAGAAGCACCGTAACTGAGCATCACGGGAATTCAGAAAGTGGGCACAATATATCTACAAGGTCGCAGTGCAATATTAACCCTACAAACTTATTCATTCCTGTATTCGTTAGCAAGAGAAAATATTTCAGTTCGAAAATGAGTTTTTTGACCACCATTATGGTACTTACTCAGACCCACGGACTTTGAAATAATCTATGATCCAAAAATCCTAACATCTGTATAACGTGTTGGAGGATAAGGGGACTTCATTGTAAAATCTAGATCCGGGAAAAAATCAGGGTTATTAAAAACTTTATATATATATATATATATATATATATATATATATATATATATGTGTGTGTGAGTGTGTGTGTTATTTTATTCATCCTACTTTTTATCTTGCACTTCTGTTGGAATCATCGTAAATCTTTTACTTTTTATCTTAAACCTTTCATTGTCGTAATTAGATTGAAATTAATTCTATTAAACGTAGTCTATTAGTTGCTTAACTGAAATGAAAAAAAATACAATGAACCCTATTCAACCGCATGGATAAGAACTAAAAATAATTTACAAATGTATCCTTGAAACTATTTCTGTAAACATAACATGTTTGTGTAAATTCTACTACAAATAGCGTTTCTATAGAAAAAACACTGAGCCTAAAATGTAACTGTTTTGAAATTGTTGATATAAAAATATATTATTTACACATTATTATAGTATTATGTGATCCTAGATCTTAAATGATACAAAAATAAGAGTCCAAGCAAATAAGGGAATTTAAAAAAATCTTTATCGTATTACATACAACTTGCGATTTTCAAAAAATCGCTAAGTCTTTACCAAAGAAATTTGCAGCCATTTTTGAAACCGAAAAATAGTACGGTTTCGACAAAAAATTAAAAATTCATGAATATCTGTGGTCACGTTAACGTTTACTAGTAACAAAATTTAAATTTTATTACAAGCCATAACCTAAAAATTGTTAACTTACCCATTTAGCGATATTCATTCACATAAAGTAAACAGAGGTTAAACTTTGTCCAATATTATTGTAGCAATCATTTTATCGTGTTACAAAAACGCCCACACTCGATAAATGAACACATTAAAAAAAAACTAACACATTCAAGAAATGATAATTATAAACTAAAACTCACTTTCACAACTGTGCAACATAGACTATGACAGAGATTAAAGACTTGATTGTTAGAACATTGCTGCCAACTGTAGAAAATTAATTTACTGCATTAAAACCGAACAATGACGGAAGTGCACGAAGAGAAAATAACGTATCTGAAATGTTTTAAATTCTAACGATCTTTATTTTTCAATTTCTACTATTAGATCACACTCTCCTATATATATATATATATATATATATATATATATATATATATATATATATATATATATAATTTTCAATCGTTAATAAAATACTTTCTATTCATCCCCTTAAATTCAAATATTTTTTTAAACACATAGTGGATGACAATTGATGTTAATACTGTTTCTTCAAAAAATTAATTACAGTACTTGCCCAGGTCCAAAATTAATATAAAGTATTTACTTTATGCATTACTACACCATTCATCAGATCGCAATGAAACGTTGGAAAATTGTTGATTACACTCCCGCAAAGGTTTCTAATATAGTGTTTTCAACCATACGTCATTATAATACTTGCCGAGGCCCAAAATTATTGTAAAGTATTTATTTTATGACTTACTATACCATTCATCCAATGAAACTTTGAGAAATTGTTGAGTACATTCCCGCAAAGGTTTTTAAATATAGTACTTTTAATCACATGCCATTACAATACTTGTCCAGGCCCAAAATTAATATAAAGTATTTACTTTATGCATTACTATACCATTCATCAGATCACCATGAAACTTTAAGAAACTGTTGAGTACACTCCCGCAAAGGTTTCTGCATAGTAGTTTCAATCACATGTCATTACAGTAATTGCCCAGGCCCAAAATTAATATAAAGCATTTACTTTCTCTTAAGTTCAAATACATTTTTTTAAACTTGTAGTGGATAACTCTTGATGTTTATTAACTATTAGTTTTTTTTGTCAAATATCAATATTGCATATTTGTACAGACTATACAATAGGATTTCCTTAGGTAATTCCTACTATTATTCATTCTCTCAAGTTTAAATACATTTTTTTTAACTTGTAGTGGATGACTCTTGATGTTTATTTACTATTAGTTTTTTGTCAAATATCAATATTACATATTTGTACAGACTATACGATAGGATTTCCTTAGGTAATTCCTACTATATTATTCTTCCACTCAAGTTCAAATACTTTTTTTAAACTTGTAGTGTATGACACGACGTAAGTAGGAACTGACTTTTTTTTATATATTATTTGTTATTGATTGTACTTATCTATGTACAATCACTCACTTACTGATATTTTAAAATCCACAGCCTCAAGCATTGCATTAAACTTGTTAATGGAGGTCACTGTCAAATTTCAAAAAATTAATTTCTTCATCATTCAAATCCACGAAAAACCTTCAAGTAAGGGTAAAATTTCAAAATTTAATCGAATTGAATAAAATTTAATTAACAAATAAATATGACATAAAGTTGCAATTTTTAAAGAGTTTTTTAACGCTCACTTAGTTTCCGTGTTTATCCAAATTGATTTGTTTAGTGATTAATAAAGTGACAAGTTTTTGAAGTAAAAACTTGTATGGTCGCTCCATTATACTACTTATCCAGTTTAACTTAATTATTTAGTATTTAGTTTTGTGAAAAGTATGAACTGTATAACAGTGGCTTTTATACGTTTATTAGAAATTGGTAGGTGAGAATAATAAATATTTAAATTATTTTGAACACCATTATACTACTCACCCAGTCCAACTTAATTATTATTATTTAGTTTTATAAAAAGTATTAACTGTTTAACAGGGATGTTTAATAATATTTTATACTTCTTAATAAATATTATAAATTTGAAAGTTTATGTGTATTTGTTTGTTATTCAATCATGCATTAACTATTAGACCGATTGAGATGAAATTTAGAATGAACATGGTTTAGGTACATGAGATGAACCTTGATGTATTCCCGTTTTAAAAATCTGAATCCCTGTTATTAATTACAAAATTATTTTTAATAGCTTACATTTGCAATGATTTTAATTGAAAAATGTTCAAAAATCCCTATAATTCTAATAAACTTGCCTTTCAAATTTAAAAGATTGCAGTTTACATTGTAAATAATGGCATTTACGATGACAATTAGTTTGTCGCAGGATCAGACGTTAAGAGTAGTAGGAATACATTTGGAAACTCCGTGCTTCTCCCACGGTCAATTACATGTCGCCTGTTCTGGAGCGTTGAGTAGCAAAAATCTATATGTCTTGGCCGAAAACCATAAATCGTATAATATTGTATACAGAAATATATTAAATTAAAATGAACCTATTCTGATTTTGAAAATCGACTATAAATTTTATCAATTCCATTATAATTGCAGGTGAAACCGCAACGGGTAACAGCTAGTTAAATCATAATAGTAAAAAAGTATACAGTCAGGCGTGCCAAAAGAAGTAGTCACTTATGTCGGCCAGTCCAGCAACTGCCTATGTTTTTTGTAAAAGTAGGTTACGCCTAATGAATTAATGGAAGGTTAAATAGAACAATGTTCAACTAAAATAAGTAAAATTAAAAATTTACAATAACATATTAGTATAGTCTATTCAAAATAAAGGAATAGTTTTTTTTTCATTGCAACTCTAAACAATGTTTAGGGTTGAGCAAAAAAAAAGAATATTTCTAAGAAGTATATCTCGATCTATGATTCCAGTAGTAAATATATTAAAAATATGTGTTGCATTTTATGATTATACAACTCTATGTATGCAGTAAATTATGAATTCGTTAGGTAATTAAAACAGTTATATTAGCAATTAACATAATCATAAGTTATTTCAATCTCGAGTATTGCAAGTATTTAGTTTCAATCGACAAATTAAACAAAGTTATAAATCTATGTTACTGCCCGATACTCACAATTCTAATACCTGAAACTACTCGCACAATAAATGTATATTCACCTAAATAAATAAAAATGTCAAATGTTTTTAGGTTCTGTATGTTTGTTTGTACGTATCTCTGTGACGTAAATCATTGCTCTTAAAAGTCGTTTTGAAATATGTAACGTTGACTGTATTAACAAAAACTATTGAAAAATTTACTGAACATTTATTTTCAAGTGGAAGAGTAAATTTAAAATATACTTTTCTGCTAACAAATTTAAAATATTGTCAGGTGATATTAATTTTAAAATATATTTAATGTATCGTATATATATATACAGCTTCCTTAACTTTAGTTACTAATTTTGAAAAATGAAAACTTTATTATATATGTTCGGTAGTATGATAAAATGGCAACAATCTCTTTTGGCACAATAATTTTAAATTACAACAGTAATTAACTTTGTACGGTGTGTGTGTGTGTGTGTGTGTACGAAACCTTTGTAACTTAAATGTATACCAATTACATAATTAAGCATTACCAAATCAATAACACGTGTTTGAGTTATTGCATTGCATAAAAGCCCTCTAATAACCTTTCAACATGTTTAAATTGTAGTGTGATGAACATAATGGTAAAATCATAAGAACGGTTTTTTTAAATGTTACTTTTTAAGTCAATACTATTTCTATAGTTGTTGGACTAAGAAATCAGTTTTGTTAATATTTATAAAACCTACATATAAATAAAAATATTCACCGCACTCAGCTCTCTCACCTATGAGGTAGAAACGATTTTGCCTTACTTTTCTTTGAAACGCTGACTTCACAATAATTGGTAATACACAAATGAACTCAGACCATCGTCAAATAAAATTTTTTAATTTCAACAAATTTAGAAAGTTAAATTATTAATTACTGCAGTTTTTATCGCTAATATCGATGGTGAAGTCATATTTTCAAAAATAATCTAAGACAAAAATGTTATATCTTTTAAAATATATTAAACGGCCGCCATTATGAAACTGTTGAATGAATTTTTCTGGTTAGCTAAGTTTCGCAAGCCATTTTTTTTGTTCCAAGATAGATGTTTGTTCTATGTTTGAATCAAAGTGTGCTCGTGCGCATACACACACACACACACACGCGCGCGCGCGCACACACACACACACACACACATTCCAAAAGAAATGTGCTAAAAAATAAACGCAATGGTTTTACTCAATGATTTTATACACTAGTTTTTAACACTTAGGTGAATAACCTACAAATTTACACGTTTCATTGCATCACAATTGCATCGTATATTAAGTAAATTTATTGTCTTATTTTCATTTAAACAGCTGATTTTAAACAACATCTGTTTCTTTGCTATAACTATGCGCAATTATTTACATAACAAGCTCGCAGGCGGATTTCAAAACAACTTGTCCGACTGAAGTGAAGGTTCTTAGAGAACGCTTTAATGTTTAGCCTGCCTATAGATGTCTGCCAATTAGCCCAGCTTCCCTGTGGACCAGTCTCTACAACAAGGTATCGAGACGTTGCCATGGCAACCTAAAGCTTGAAACGCTTTCACGTCATTGATTGACATTTTTATTAAACTTTGCCGAAATAAAAAGTCAAAATCCGCCATGTCATAGAGTCAAGATTGCTGTTGTCAACTTATCAAACAAGGCTTTTTATGAAGTGAAAGTTATGGAGGCTGATCTATTTATATCAAATTTAAATGTGGAGTTGTACCGGAAAATTTTGAACGGTAAAGTTACTTATGCGTCGGGTCTAAATCTTTCTGAGTATAAGAAAAAAATAAACCAACACGGCGGTCAAGGTCTATTATTGCTTTTTCCAAGTCACATAAAAACAGTGAATCATTTTTCGTTCAAACAACGTTAGTTGTTGTTACGAAAATCTTACATTTTCCTACATGTTACTGAAGCTCCAAAACCGGAATTTTTGGAAACGATAACCAATATTTTATTTAGTCGTTATCAAAGTTCATTTATGGCCTTGAATTTGAAAAGTCAATCATGGTAAGATCCAGCCCCGTGACCTTGAAATGAGACACGATCCTAAACTATACGTAATTTTCTTAGTCGTGAAATTTTCCCTTTACCTGCTACGTAATTATATATCGTCATTGTAATTTACTAACGAGAAATGAGGCTACGATCTATAGTTGCTACATTTTAGTCGAAAATAGTTCAAAATAATCCAATAGATAGCGTCTACATCTACATTTTTTGAATAACTGATATTTTTAGTTCACTTTACTGTCACTTTTATATTTTCCTGAGTTACTGAAATGAAATTATAAAGGCTGTAACATAATCTTGTTATTAGATTTTTGTTTACTAGGTGATCAAAATGGCTGGCAATCATGAGGTGTTTGTGTCTAGTGTTGGTAATGGTATAATTCAGTTAAATGTTACGATGTATGAAATTGTTCAGGATTTACCAGAGAATATAAACATCAAATCAGAATATTTAATAAGATAAATTGGTTTATTTTAATTTAAACCTAAATTAGGCTACAGTACTACTAAAAGCAGTGTCGTTATTTAATAACATTTACATATTAGAACTGGTTTAGATTGTCTTACCGATTCTACTTTAAAAACTGATTCTGTCAGTAATTACTTAAATCTTGGTTACAGTAGTAATTTAAATATTACTTTGAACAATGTTTTTTGTTTAGCAATCAGCTGTTTTTTCGAAATAATTTGTCACATATACGTGCATTGTACTGTACTCTCACCGAAACACTTTATATCAATCCTGGAATTTTATTTGCAAACCTTTTATCGGTTTTAAGTCAAGTTTTTTTTTGTTAAGCATTAAAATGTTAATGTAAGAAACGTGAGAGTTCCTTAAGATTGTACGAACCTGTAGATACCCCGTGTATGTAGTTTCAATAAAGTAGGTGCATATATTTTGATACAAAAGCAATCGGAATGTTTAGCGTAATAATACATGAAAGACTACACAAAACCACCAATAGAATCTCGAGTCTGGGTATTACCATAATTACTTGTTTTCCATCAAGAAATTCATTAAGCTCTAATGCGTTGTCATGCCAACCTGCCCTGCCCCTGAGTAGTGTTCTGTTTGACAAATTGACGTTTATTGTTCAAGTTATAAGAAATGGAATATTCCATTACACTGCTGACAAAAGAATAAGGCACGTTTAAAATAATATCTTCAATATTAAAATTGAAAATATCGTCCAGAATGTTACCAGAGGTAAGACAATAAGTTACTTTCTTATTCCGACCTGTGGCCTCGTTTTGAACACAACGTCTTCTTACTTTCGCATTTATAATGCAAACATTCCAATATCATTCACATGTCCCAGATTTTAATTACGACATTTCTAACGTAATGATCGTCTAACTTAATGTTCGTCTAACGTAATGTTCGTCTAACGTAATGATCGTCTAACGTAATGTTCGTCTAACGTAATGTTCGTCTAACGTTATGTTCGTCTAACGTAATATTTGTCTAACGTAATGTTCGTCTAACGTAATGATCGTCTAACATAATGTTTGTCTAACGTTATGATCGTCTTACGTAATGATAGTCTAACGTAATGTTCATCTAACGTAATGTTTGTCTAACGTAATGTTCATGTAACTTAATGATCGTCTAACGTAATGTAATTACGTTCGTCTAACGTAATGTTCGTCTAACGTAATGATCGTTTGGACTGCAGGAGGAGGAGACTATAGGACACCTAATAATGATTGTGAGAATTTTGCTAGTAGAACGCTAGGGGTTATTGACTTCCAGAACCTTAGGGTTCTTCAGCAGAATGAGCTAGTCAGTGGATTGTTGGTACTTACTAACGGCATCAAACTGGTAAACTATTACACAAAAGGGTTAGTTGCACAATATGTTTGTTGATAGCAGTGCCTGAAGTTGTATTATCCCTTCCTCAAGTTTGAATCTAATCTATCTATTCTAATGTTCGTCTAATGTAATGTCCGTCTAATAACCGAAATGTTAATTCTAAACCGTGTAAGCAAGGATCCGATCAAAAATAGTGTACTCAACCATTTTCCTCTCAACTAAAGCTTTGTGTTAAATTAAAAAATAATAACCGGGGAAATTATACAGTGTCAAACAAATTCTTTTTTATTCAGTGACATATGTTCCACAGTGAGGCATCTTCAGACATAAATATATAAAGTCTGCTTACATAGTAACACAGCTGATGTTAAAAGTGGAAGGGAGAAGGTAAAAAGAAGGAAGGATTGTCAATGTACGAAGATCGGTGAGCAGTCAGTTTGGAAAACCTCTTAACTAAGTTTCAGCAAGGGAGAGGGGTTGAAGTTAATTTGTTCATTTAAATTTAAATTATGATTTTTATAAATAGATCTATATATATATATATATATATATATATATATATATATATATATATATATATATATATATAATAATATATAATATAATATATATATATATATATATAATATATATATATATATATATATATATATATATATATATATATATATATATATTTTATAGAAATTCTTATTTAGTTTTATACCTTTTTGGTTTTAACATATTACAGTGATATTGTTCAAATTAAAGAAATGACCAGATTCTAATAAATTATTCGCAAAATTTGAGTCATTTATTAATACTTTAAACAACTGAAATATTTTTAACACGAGTTTTTAAAGCTCTTCCAGATTGTTTTACGTATTCACAAAGGCACAAGTGTTCAAATTTTCCTGGATATCGTAAAGTTTCACCAAGTACAGAATGTGTGTTTAATAAATAAATAAATAATAATAATAATAATAATAATAATAATAATAATTAAAATAATAATAAGAAGAACAACAACAACAACAATAATTAAGTCAATCAAATTTTGTAAAGTTGACAACGGAAAGATAGTATTCTTCACTTTGATTTCTGCTTCGGAGCGATAACTAAGTTCGTAGATGAGAGAATCATCTAGACTAACGGTTTCAGACATCATCATGTAGGAACGGTTGCAGACATTGTGTATGTACACAAATTAGTATTTTTTCTGGCGTAAAACCATACAGGTCATCAACACTTATTGTAAAGAAACCATTAATTAGTAATATCGAATAATATTTTTTTAATGTTTAAATTTTTTAAATTTTATTATTTTTTTGTGAAAGGCGTTTAGTATTTCATGCCACAAATTGTTCTAGAGCCTTGCAATAGTATACTATGAACACTGTAAAGCATTGCTCAGAAACATTTCATCCGATATCAGCACAACTCGATAGCATACAACGCTTCGTGGCTTCAACCACCCCACCCCACCCCATCCCATCTAGTCGTTACGTTAAGCCTACAGGAGCTTCATGTCCCGAGGGATATCCCAGTGTAGGTGTGATATTGCTGGGATTATTTCTGCTGGAACAATTTTTTATTTTAACGGAATTCCGCATGTGCTGAATTTCACGAACGAACTGGCGCAGTACAAATGTTTTTATTGAATAGAACTGAGCAAATATTTTGTGCAAATCTTCTTACGCTTAGTTTCCGGTCTGGATTTGAGAACCAGTGTTTATTCGTATTCAGCAAAGATCGTGTATTTTTTTATATACACAAATAATGATAAATACCAGAACATAAAATAATAATAATCACGACACGCAGCTGTGTTGCTGACGTGATAGAAGCGAATATCCAGAAGTATTTTCTCTTTGTGTTACCCATTTTGAAATCCTGTTTTCACCATCACAATCGGTATTAAAACCTGCGTGTATTAGATTTTTAAACATTCAATTTGCAATAAAAATACAAAAACCAAATATTGACTTCCGTCAAATAATTCTCAAAAGTAATTTTAATCAAGTGACTTTAAAAGTTAAAAATAATTTTTGCTGTTTACGATGATGAAATCAGATTTTCAAAAAACATAGACCAAAAAATTTACGAATTTTTAAAGATTTGAAACAGCCGCCATTATGAAACAGCTGAACGAGTTTCTTACTAAGCGACTTGACTAAACTATTTCTGTATCGATTTTTGTGCAAATTTTTAATCAAATTGGACTAAAATTGCGAACATGAGCGTGCTAATACACAAATGTGCGCGCGCATACACACACGCACGCGCGCACACACACACACACACACACACACACACAAACAGTATTTTTATTTGAAACTGGTCAAAGAAAGTGGGAAATAGGGGTTAAATTTAAATGCCAAATATTATGCATATTCTACTTTCAATGAAATAGTGAATGTTTCCTTGTTATCTGCAGTCCGTAAGAATTAGGTGCTTTTTTAATGTTACAGTTTCGCTAATTATCTCTAAGTTTACTGATTAGAATTTACTTAAAGTACCTCTGCAAAGCAATGATATTCAGTTAGTAAAGTAATGTGGCTCACTATACTATTCAATTTTAATTAAACTTGGCGACTTAAGTTTTCTTGCCAAGTCACTACTACTTAATTTAAACAACTAGTCTACGGATAATCAATGGACTACAATTCTGAGAATTCTTAAATAAAAATAAACGCCGAAATAAGTTAAACAAATACTTGAGCGGCAGAAAGAAGCGAATGGAACGGGAAATGTTTCCATATTTACTGTAAAATGCTCAGGATTGCCTCCGCCCTTTCCTCCCCTTGCAAGGCTTTTATTATTAAATGCTCAGCGTTTTCCTCGTTCATCCCCTTAGAAGTAGGAAATAAATTTTGGGGAATTTAAAGAAGACGCGGATTAAATATATTTGGGATAGGAAAATATTAAAATAAAGTAAATGTTGCAGAGGATCCTAGTGAGTTGTGCTTTTAGTGAACGTCTATTGGAAATAGAGATAAGGAAATCGTGATAAGATCCATATCCGGGACCTGAACTATAGTAGCCTGCACATTTTCAATTGTCACAAACGTTTTTTTCGAAAAATGAAGATTCATTTTGTTCATAATGAAATTGGCAATATTTTATCCAATCAAAATAATTTTCATAAAAATAAGATTCAAAAGTGATTCACAATTAAAAAATTTTAATGGCCGCCATTTTGAAACTTTTCAAGATAAAATTTAGGTTCTTTTTAAAGAGTTGTCGATACAGACACGTATATGTGTGCCACATTTCATGAAGCTAGCTTGAACCGTTCTCAAGATATAAATTGTTTCTTATAAAAATGAGGCTTTTTTGGACCTATGTTTATTTGAACTTTTCATATAATTTTGATGTAAGGAATCACGCCCTAAATTATCTAAATCCTACTCTCTCTCTCTCTCTCCTCTCTCTCTCTCTCTCTCTCTCTCTCTCTCTCTCTCTCTATATATATATATATATATATATATATATATATATATATATATATATATATATAATTTTAAAATTTACTCACTAAATGGGCAAGTAAAGGAACAAGAATTTCAATTTAAAAAATGTATTTTAATGCGTATAAAGTTACAGATTTTGTTAAAAATTAAATATTTAATAAATTATTAAAAATTATAATGGTTGCAACTGTTTTATAAGGACTTGAAATACAGTCTATAAGAATGCCAAATATTTAGCCAATTTTTTAAGGGTTATTATTTTTTTAAAGAAAGGAATGCTCCCTGAGGTAAATAAAACTTCAGCTATAAACCTGTTTAACTCAATGGTTTTAAAATAATTCTGTTGTCAAATCAGCGACTGCATTTGTCTAAACTTTTTTTTTCTGGCAAAAAACCGATGTGGTTATTATCGCATCCAAACTTTTTTGTCGATAAGTTTTTCTGGTTGTCACGCAGCGGAAGACCTACATTTTACAGCATCAAATTTCTGTCTACAAATATGACATTTGTAAGCTTTAAAGAAACCCTTATAAACTGATTTCCGGTGACGTCCAAAACCGGTAACCATGGCAACATGTCCAAGACACTTCCTGTTGAACTGAATAAAAGTTCCTGTCACTACCGTATCCGGTCCAAAAATAAAACTCTGGCCATCATCGACTGTATGCTTCCTGCCCTTAAATTCTGAACTGTTCAAATGACTTCTAAAAAACTGTCTGGCTATTATTTTTGGTGTAAGAAAGTAACTGCAAGTAGAGTTAGAATAATACAATTTTTTAAAAATATATGAAAAATAGTTCCAATGTTTGTGTTAGATACAAATTAAAATTAATACTCGTTGTATCTGAGATTGATTTTACATTTAGGATACAAAATAAATGTGGTGCGTAACTGCTTCGCAGAATTTCCAAAAAATAAAAAATCTCGCAGTCAGACATTTCTATACGATATACGATATACTTTGTAAAAGATATACTTGTAAACTTGTAAACGATATACTTTGTCTTAAATATTTGATATCAAAAGACTTATTGTACATCCAAGCGACTCTAATTCTAGTTCAGTAGGCTGGTGCCGACAATGAGTCCACAGGGTCCTGGAAGCCAAACACCTTCTGCAGCAAAGAGTTTAAAACCGTACATTACGTGACTTGCAGCTACTTCTTTCTTCCTCCATAAGTTTCCAAGGTTTCTCCATGGTACATTCATATTCTGTTCATGTATATCAACAGATCGCAGTGCCCTGTAATACGTCCCATGGTTTTCCTGAATTTTCTTTGCCCATGTTTCCGCTGTCCCTTCAAGTCATCATAGAGGGAATTTCTTTAAAGACGTTTACTACGCCCTCCACGTTAATCATATGTTCTTTTGGGTAGGTTATTGTTCTATCTTGTGATAGCAGATGCAAGGATTCCCTTACTGAGCTCCCGTTCAATGAACTCAAATAGTGTTAACATGAAAGCCACCTAACAACAGCTTATTTTTCAATGAAAATTCGCCAATAATTATTTCTTTATTACAGACTTTAATCGTAATCAATTACAATAAAACAACTTCAAATGGTATTATCAAATGATCAGTTGTGGTGTTAAATCTGCTGGTTAGGTGAACGTTTCCTGAACTTAACGATTGTCTCAAAACCGCTAAAGGTAAAACGTTTTTTCCTTCGCGTATAAAACTTTGTTTTTGTTATTTAAAAAAGAGTGTATTCCTAATTAACTACACACCTATATTTCCGAAAGCACCAAATTTCTGTCAAAACTCCCCTAGCTTGGACAAGACACTAATAAGCTTGCCAACATTTCGTCATACTGTTTAAGCGCTACAGATGCGATTTGGAGTACCAGCAAGCCCTCAGGGTAGTTCAGAACTGTGACGTCACGAGCTGTTCTTCCCTACACTTTGTCACAGCAACGTAATGCAATTTAACCCTTTATTTCATCCCTCCCAGTGCAACCCCTTGCCTTTAGTTGCCACTGAAGCTAGAAGTCCTAAAGGTGCGACATCTTTTCACAGAGTCCCGGGGGGAAAAGTTTTATTAAAATTTAAAGAAAAATAACACAGAATATTGTGCTGCATGAGACTGGGTTTCACGACAAATATTTTCAAACGCTTTTCACTAAGATTTAATATTATTTTTCAACAATGAATGGCGTGAGTTGTTGATTCCTTGAAGATATTTTATAAATGTAATTTTAAAAAAGATTAAAAATAAAATATATAAGCCGTATTAAATTGTCTGTAAATAATAGATAACCATTTATCTTTTAATAACATATCGACAAGAGTAAAAGTTTGAAATTGTGAATAGTTTAAAAAAGAAATGTGTTTCATGCAACTGCCTCCTAGACGTGAATTTTCAAAAAACAAATAACATTACATTTCTTAAATGTTACGCTTTTTTAATTACCATTTTAATTTTTTATATACAAAAATGAACCACCAACTAGTTTAATTTCATAACATCAATGCAAGTTTAAAGTTTAATATGCAAATTTATGTCGGTTTTATTGAAATTTGTCACGAAACTTTATTCTGGTAATAACTTGAACACGTTTGTTTTTCAACAAAAATTCGTTCAAAAGTTGAAAAAAGGGCAGACATTTTAATTGTTTTTTAATACAACTTTAAGTGAAGGGTTTTCTAAAAGTCTGTTTTGACTATAATTAGGGTTACAATCTACATAAATTAACATTTAAAATGTGTTAGTGAACCTAATTTTACAATTACAAAGTAATTTGGATATTTCAAGCTGATTTATTCACATTTCAATGTTGATTACGTTTGTACAATTATATTTACAAGAAAATTTAAGATATAAAAATACCGGAAATTTGCTTCCATCATGTCAGCGTGGAAACAGCTAGCCGCGATTATATATTGTTCAGGATTGACGAGGCTCTGCATTGAAATAAAACAACCGCTTTCAGGTTTTTCTTCCTTTTTCCAATTTTTCCTAAATACTGCATTTTTCCAAATTTCCACGAACTATTAATCTATATTTACGCGCAACATTTTTATAAAATCCGATGATAAGAAATAAATTGTTACATTTTTTCCTACACTTTACGCATTCATTAAAAAACCAAAAAACAAATTATAAGAAAATTTATGTTTTTTTGCTTTGGTTGCAAGTACAACAGAATGTCTTGGGTGACTTGAACAATTATGTTTGGAAACTTTGTAAAGTGGGAACAAGAATTCGTAAAAGTAGTGAGCTGTACACGCTGTATAGGGATATCTGTGTCACACACTTTATTAAAGTCCGCCGAATTGACTAGTTGGGTCACTTGGAAAGGATGCGGGAAAATGGAATGCCGAGGAAACTGCTGTTTGGAAAAGTTCTTGAAAAGAGTGGACGGCCACACAGAAAATGGTTAAAGGATGTTGGGCGTGAGCGGGTGCGCAGAGAGAAGGGAAGGAATAAAGAAACTTGGAGTGGCATTATTGGGGAAGCTAAGGCCACTCCGGGCTGTAGAGCTAATCAACAACAACAATTAGTAGCAATTAACAATAAAGAGGGTTAAATTAATAACTAATTAAAATGCATCATTTACACTGTACATCTGTTATTTTGTAACTAGTAATTTTTTTAATCATGTTAATTTCATTGCATAATATATAAACATATACAATCATTATCGTTACAAATTTGTTCATAAAAATTCCAAAACATAAATTCGAAGCTTTGTTACGTAGTAATTTATTTTATTCTCTTTTGTATTACTCCTTACTCATATTACAAGTATTACTCTTTAAGTAAACAAACAAATAAATTCTCTTAACCAAAACCCCACACGATTATTTATTCGCGCTGCATTTGTCAATATCTTTTAGCTTTAAAATATTACTCATATACAGACCTTGTTAAACGAGTTGTCCCAATTAAAATCTATTTTTCTAAAGACAAGGCACACCAAGATCGATTTTTTTGGGCCAGAAAATTGTAAATTCTAACACAAAATTCCCGAAAAAAAGACATAAGTACTACAACAATAACTCGCTTAATATTATTATAGCGATAAGTGACATTATAACCAATATTTTCAGAGAAGTAACCAACTTTAAGGTAACGTAACACAAGTTCTTAAGTTTCAGGAATAAGTTATAGGTCAAATGAACTCAATAAAAGTATTTAGTGATGATGTTAAAGTTAAAATAATATTAAAATGACTGCCCTCAAACTATTTTACATAAATTGTAGTTTCGAAAGTAGTATTTGTTATCATTAAAATGAAACTTTTTCCTTAAAATTCATAGTTTACGTCAGTTAGACTAATGAGGACATAGGATCTGTGTTGACGGGATGGGTGTAGCCTACGTCAGTAACTGCAATAACGCACCTACACCTTTGAGGCGCGCAGTTCAGAAACGCAGCATATGTCTTAACCACTTTGACCACTGAACTATAACATACTCTCTCTCTCTCTCTCTCTCTCTCTCTCTCTCTCTCTCTCTTGTGTGTGTGTGTGTGTGTGTGTGTGTGTGTGTGTGTGTGTGTGTGTGTGAGTGAGAGAGAGAGAGAGAGAGAGAGAGAGAGAGAGACGTTCTCCATAATGACGCAAGCGTGAACAGCAATCACAATCAAATTTTAGTTTTAATAAATTTGTAATTAAATATTCGTGGTTGAAAAGTAATACTAGAGTGGGGTGGGGGTGTCACTTGGTTCGGGATAATCAAATTTTCAAATCAGTACTTTCTTCGTGTCCCGCGTACTCTTTGGTCAATACAATTAAGCAAGTCAAAGCACCCTTGTTTAACTAACACACATTCTGCGCATGCCTTGGCTAGCCTCTCACACCAAAGGGGCACTCTGACATAAATAAGCTCATTTCTTTCTTAGTAATTTTCTCGGAATAATTTAGGCACACAAATTAGCTATTATATGTCCCTATAAACTTTGTTTTGTAAATTTGCTTAAATTTTGGAAAAAAAGTTCTACTTTCTTACTATATGACTTATGATGGAAGTTCTTCTATCTTAAGACACAGACGGATATAGGACTAAACATTTTTTTAAATGTTTTTATTTAGATGACAGAAGGTACTTTTGTATTGAGCTCTGGAGAGTGTACACATTTAGCTTCGGAAAATACTTATTTTTTTTCAAAAATCTGTTAAAAAACGGTTTAACACCGGCTGTAACGATTTTTAAACAACTTAGCTCAAACTTGCTCTATAATTTTTTTATATTATATGTGATTATTTATATATATACATATATATATATATATATATATATATATATATATATATATATATATAAATAATCACATATAATATAAAAAAAATAATGTTTCTTTGGTTATGTAAACATAATAAATTACAATTTGTTCTTACTTAAATACCAACAGAAACACTAATTTTGTTTGCCCAACACAATGCTAATATCGTTTATTTCAAAAATTGTCTTTCATATATTCAGTACAATACACATTAAGTCATAGAGGCATTTCATTCCGGTTTTATAAAATTCAACACGACAATCCTATGCACACACTGTTAAGTTGGTACTAGTGTGTCGTCATAGCAACGCAGAACATAGCTTAGATTGGCATGCCTTGGCACTGTCACTCAATTCCATTAATGCCGTGTATCCCCCCCACGCCCTGTCACGTGACATTAACAGTGAAACAAAACCCGTGCCACTGTGAGCAAACTTAATACTTACATTACATAGAATTGAAATAGGCAACACTTAACATTAAAGGAACGATTATAAACAGGCTGTTGTGGTATACGTTTGCCGAGGTTGTTCTGGCGTCTAAACTTTTCAGGATGCTTTAGTGTATTCAGTGTGGTATAAAAATTTGTTAACGGTTTGATTTTTCAAGTTCTACTCAAGTGATCCATAACTAAGATCCAAATATAGAGAGTATCAATCTTACCGTATTCGAAATATTTTGAATATCTCGAGGAAAATGTTGCATGACAAACATTAGTATTATACAGGTTGGTCGAAAAAGAATGCCGACATCCAACTAAGTGCAATGAAAAATGGATTAAATATTTAATTTAATAATTTTAAATTGAAATTATACAGGAAAAAAGAATTTTTTTTTATACCTTTAGTAAGTATTGATGTGACGTGATTTGATTTGTTGCTCTGCAGACATCAAATCTACATTCAGTTTCATGCCAAGCGCGTTGAATCATTTCTGGGGTTACAGTCGTGATGGCGGCAGAGATGCGCTCCCGCAGATGCACCAAATCACGAATTTCCTTAGCATAAACTATGTTCATAATGTACCCCTAGAAAAGAAATCCAATGTCTGGACTTCTGGAGGGCCAAGTAATAGGGCGCACCTATGCCAATCCAACCATTAGGAAATCTAGTGTAATGAGGGGGTGGTCATCTTCTTGCATAAAAATGTCACGTTTGTTGTTAAATTTGTTCTATCTGAGGAAACCCAAACTGTTCCAGCAAACTGTCCGGATAGATTATCCCTGTAATTGTTCTTTCAAGGGTCGACAACTCGATGATGAAATAACCGGCACCACACACTCACTTTGGAAAGTTTCTTACGTACTCATGACTTTCTTTATGTTGTTGTGATTCCTATGTTAGAGATTTGTGACGTTAACACAAACATTAATGTGAAACATTGCTTCACCTTCAAACAACACCTGATTTAAGAAAGTCGGATTGTCATCAGTTTCATTTACCATAGAAGAAGGTCACGCAGTCTCTCTATGTCCTCTATGTACTCTATATCCAACAAAACTGTCTCAATGCAGTTAAAAACGTGTGCTGGTTACACGTTTTCTAACTTGACTGGAACTTGAGATATCAAGTAGTTTCCGTATATTAAGTCCACAAGTTGCCTACAGGGATACGGATATCAAATTAAATGACAATTGAAAAAGTACGTAATTTTTTCATTCTGTGCCTACGTGTATTCCTATATACACGCACACGTGTGTGTGTGTGTATGTATGTATGCATATGTGTGTGTATACCATAAATAGGCACAGGAATTCATCTACTAAACAAATAAATTATGGGCACCAGACACGAATTATAACCGACACTAATTATACCAGACACTAATTATAACCGAGAAAGTTAATGCAGCGTGTTTCACTATTAAATCTGCACAAGTTCACCGCAGCTTCAGATGAACACCATCTTGTTAAATAAATTTCCAGTGTTGCCAACTTTGTAACGGAACCCGTCACAGTGTATCCTATGGAATAAATGGGTCACTTTGTTATTGCATTAAGGGGATCAGGTTTTTGTGTAAAGCGGGGCGAACAAATCCGATGATGAATATAAGAAGAGGAAAACAGTTCAGAAAAATTATGGATTAGGCTAACCGTAAGCCCTTTGAAAATTTAAAATGTTAATGTATTGTGACATTTTCACGTCGTGTTGGAATCAGTTTTAAAATCATATAATTGCAGAACACAGTTATATCAATAAAGTAATTTGTTTTCAAAACACGCTGACGTGATATAAGTATATTTTGAAAAAGTAGTTGTTCATATTGCCCTTTTTTTGAAACTCTGATTTTATAATTATAAACACCTTTAAATAGCCTATATTCGCACATTTAGCTTCCAAATTTCATGGAAAATATTAAATGAACCATGACCAACGTAAATTTCAATTTATCAATTTCTATGGATTTATGTTCAAATTGCTAATTTATGCGGTTTTTAACGAGCGATGAAATCAGATTTTCAAAATGCTGCCGTTTTGAAGCTGTGGAAAACATTTTGCCTAGTTTGAATCAAATCGGACTAAATTTTTAGCGCGATATTTATCGCTTCTAACACACACACACACACACACACACACACACACACAAATTGTTAATTAGTGATTTTTTTTGTTAATTAATTTCATAATATAAAAAAGTTTTTGTGTTAAATATATGTTAAATTTAAATTTTATAATAATAGTACTGTGAGATACAATTTGTATAAGTATTTACATATAAGTAAGGAATTAATTTTAATAATAACCTATATACAAGCATGTATGCCTTCTGTAGGTCCTTCATATTTTGTATTAAATTGTAAAATTTTTGAAGGAATTTTGGAAATAAATAAAATATGTATATAAACATTAACGACCACACCTTAAAAAATATCCTAGAAGTCAGGATCAACCCTAATTTCCGGTCTGGGTATTACCATGACGGCCACCTAATGGAAATTCGGTAAAAACAACAAATATATCACGAGGTGCATATATGCCGATATGATCAGCAATTACATATTCTATCAGTTTCACAATCTAAATTTAACAAAAGCTCTTGGAATGTTTAATAATAACTTTCTGATGACTTACATGTTCTTGGGAATAAAGGGTGTTTCTTCTTACCTGCAAAAATAAAGTAAAATTAAATTACAAAATTCAAAATATATTTTGTTAAAACATTGAAGTTTTTTTCTAGTAATAAAAGAATATGCTATTAAAAAAAGACGAACAGAAAAATGTTCAAATCGACTTCAAATTGTATTTGTTTCAAAATTTTATTAAATTCCGTTTTCCAGAATTTATTGTCAAAAGTTAGTAAATAATTACTGTTCTTTTACGAATTCAAAAAAAATAATCGATAGGGAATTTGTCTATCTTTTCATAATAAATCGTAATAATAATCATGTTTTTTGAAATTTTTTAACGACAAATTTTCAAAACTCTACTTTAAAATTATTATTACAAAATAAATAAAACAAAAATAAAAATATAATTATTGAATAATACACGCACTACTTAGTCCTATAAATGAATTGTAATAATCCAATTATAAGCAACACAATATAAAATTACATGCAAAAAACAAAAATATAAACGTGCTAATTAACGTTACTGAAATCTCTGCCAGAAGTCATAATGCTTATTCTTCATAAAAGCCATTTTTTATTTAAAATGGTAACTAAGCAGGATTTACAGACTTTATTATTGCTATAAAAGTAAGTCTGTTTTGTGGTTGCTGTTGCACTGCGATCTTGTTTTTTTAGATGTACTGTGCCCCCATTAAATATTCCATAGACGCTTAGTTAGGGCGCCTTCTTCAGTCCTACTGTCTTCATAAAGTCCTTTGGAGAGGATTCAAGGTAGGTAGTTCTCCCAAGTTCTAATAGGAGACTTCTCAATTTATTATTGATGTACTTGCAAATTCTTGCAATGCTAATTTTCTTTCTTCCCCTTGCTCTTAACCCTTATCACGAAGGTTGTGCTTCATTTGGCAGTTTTTTGTTGTGTGGTGAGTTCCCGCTCATTCCATTTACATTCTTACTCATGGAAACATGAGTAAGTAGGGATTATGTCTGCTTAGACAGAGTCCTGCATGCTTGGATAAGGCTAAGGTACACTAGGAGGTCGCCAGATATCCCAGGGCTCAGTTTGATACACCATTAGGCCTGTATCATTCACTCTATCAACATGGGTCGCTTTACACTTACACACTGGGATGGTAAGACCCATGGTGTGCTATGGTACTGTGGTGCTGTGCATTTAAGCCTAGCAGAGAACTCAGGGAAGCTCCTACTACTTGATAATGGCCTGTGTATATCCGGTATCATAAATACAACAACATCAGACCTATGTAGATTGTGCAGTTGACATATCATGAGGGAGGCACGAAAAGCAGAATACAGATGACAGGAAAGTAGAATATGGACAACATCATCTTTGCTGCATCCAGAAAAAATCAAAGACCCGATTTTGTTGATGAAGAGTGATAAGATGATCACCAGACTCTCGGCATCTAGACTCTTTGACGTCAATATAACAAGGCCTTTAGGCGGGAGATTTTGGAGACCTTGCATGGTGTACTGGTGGCTCCTTGACAAAGAAGATCATGATGCTGGCATGTATCGTTTGAACACGTTGTTATCCTTGGACAATACGCCTAAGTATTCTAGGCTGAGATAATGTGTTCGGAAGAATATGAAGCGACCTTTTAAGAAGGACTTAATTCACTTTTATAAAGACAGTCAGGCAGCGCTTAAAGCTCTGCAGGATCCAACAATGGAGTCTATGCTGGTTTGGGAGTATTTTGAGAAGGTCAGTCCCAGGCAAACCGAGTTACATTACTATAGGTTTCGTGGTACAGGAAGGATGATGAGACGTACAGACTGTTTGGACTAAGATCTACATCTGATGCTACTTGGAAACTGCAGTAGAGATTTATCTGTGTCTGCTATCAATAGAAGGGTCAATAAACAACACTAGATAAGATGATACAACTTTATAGGGCATTCCCACAGTAAGCGACTTTTAAAATTGCTTTTCTAGGAGGACTTGGAGGGACAGTTTGGCAGAACATAACTCAGGAGATCCAAAACACTCGTTACAGGGCATTACGGTCTGACGGTACACATGAACAGGATAGGAATTTACCAAGGAGAAATAGTGTTTAAGCAGGAAGGAAGAGGAAACTGCAGGCCATATTGTCTATGACTATGAGGCTCTTGCCAGCAGGAGGCTACGGGTATTTGACTTCCAGGAGCTTCAAGAACTTAAACAGAAAGACCTAGTCAGTTGATTAATAAGATTTATTGAGGGCACCAGTCTACTAAACTAGAATCTAAGATGATCAGTTGCACAATAAGTCCTTTAAACACATTGACAAGTGTTACAAAATCTCTAACATTTAGTGTTTAATCTTAATTATAAGTAATCTGTAAATAATGTCTTTATTTTGACTAATGAGGACAGTAAGAGAAAGGCAACGGGAGTAATTGCGGTTAGAACTTAAAACCTTAAGGTGCGCAGTTTAGAGACGCAGCAGGCTGGTGCTTTAGCTACATCGTCCACCGAGTTTCCTGGTTTTGTTTAGTTATAAGTTTTGTTTATTATCAGTTTTTATTAATTTTGTGTACAAAGACAATAACTTGCCAACGAAAAGACATTTTAATGATTATTTTCTTATACGCTTTAAAACTTTTTCTGTACGTCACGATTGAGGGAAACTTCCAATGTACACTTTAATAAAGTATACAAAAATTTCTATGAAAACCAACAATGGGGAGGGGCTAGTGGAAGATTATTTTTTGATTTATTTAACCAAAATGTTTGAAATTATGCAAAGATAGGTCACATTCCATTTACGTTCCCATTTTGAAAAGAAATCAAGATCGAAGACCGAACATCGAACAGTTCTGGTTTCGTGTTGACCTATTTTTTCAAAGTCACCGACATATGTTAAATAATTCACGTAACACTAATTTTTCTTTGCACCTTGCGGTCGTTACATCCAAATATAAAGTTTGTTGGCAGTACCACAGTTTTAAATATTCACTATAAATCGATACCAGGCAATTGTCCAGTAAATTGGAGCCACTTCGAGGGATGGGGGTTGTTTGCCACTAATCAGTAAGAATATCGCAAACAACTCCGTTCACAAACGTATATTTCAAGGTTTGTTTGACGGTGGTGGGGCAATACAAGCTGATGCTATTGTATGCGGGCCTAAGTTTGCCATTCAATTATTTGACTAAGTGTTACAGTGCGAATAGTCAAGTAAGAAATTGACGCTTTCGTAAGTGATTGCTAACTTTGCACAAACTTTGTCACGTTCAACGTGACCAATATTTAAACGATTCCCGAATGCAGAATCGTTCATCAGGCACTTAAGTCTGTTACTAAGAAATCACTTAGTAGGGCCAGAAGTGGAATGGCGTTGCGTTGAGTCCAGAGACGCTTCTCAGATCCGTAATTACATTAAACAAAATGTGATATGTTTTGAATGCCTTGTCAGCTCTAATTCTGCACCTATTAAGAAACTTTAGACGTCCCTCGCGGTACTCAAGTTTAACACACACTTACACTTACAACTTCAACACTTTACACTCACACTTAAATTTATGGAGGCGATAATAGCCTCAATGTGCTTTTCGCCTTAAAATAACATAAAAAGCTCTAATTCTTTTTATTAGTAACCTAGATGACCCAACAGAAGTTGTCGTAGCTTGGCCATGATTGTTCAATTGGACGAAGAATTAATAATTTGAAAAAAGTAAATTTTTAAAATTAAGTAAAAGTGTCATGTTAATTATATAATATATTTCATTAGGCCTAATTTAAACTTAAAATTACAATAACTACGAAAATATATAATTTACATCTTGGAAGTTACCATTTTGTTCTTTGCGGGGCTTTTTGGTACACAACCTTTTTTGTTACGTTGTCTGGCGTGAAAACAAAAAAATCTTGGTTTTCCGATACGGGAACAGGCGATGTATAATTGATCATTAGAAAAGAATGAATTTTCCAGATTAATACCGCAAACATTCAAATACTGCTCTTGCGATTTGTTTATCGACATTGCGAACGCTAGCCGCACTTGAAATTGCAATAGTTTAAAGTCAAATGGCGTGTCGGTTGGTATCATCGAAATGCATGGGATAAAAACGTCTTCTTTGTATTTTCTCGTAACAATTGTAGCTTCGATGATGTTCATTAGTTTCTTCACCGCAAGTCGAGTGCCATTACAAAGACATGGTCAGCTGATAAACATTTGATCGGTCAATTTTCCGAGAATAAAACAGCTGACATATTTGTTCAAACAAACGAATGAGTAGAACAGTCATTGACGTAAGACATACTTTATATTGAAGGGCTCTCTTCGTGACTGTAGCAGGATCCGGCAAAATTTACTGTTTTCCCCCGCAAAAACCTCTCTTAAAATACTGCCAACATTTGAAAAAAAATTAATCAAATCGGTCCAGCCGTTTTCAAATTATGGTGTCACAAACAAAATATCGATTCATATATACAGTGGAAATTGCTTATAGTAGACACTGCATAAAGAAGAAAATCGTCTACAGTAGACAAAAACTTCGGGTCCCTTCGAGTGTTATGGAGATAATGCATCAAGGATCGTATAAAGTAGACACCGTGTAAAGTAGACAAATCGCGTACAGTAGACGCTAAGAGAGGTTTGTTGGGAGCAAAAAATCGGATAGAGTAGACTCTCAATGTTTGTTTGTTTTGATTACTCATCAGTTCTTTTTCAATACCTCCACTTGACACCGGCCTGACTCACTTTTAGATTAGTTTTAGCCAAGATGTCGAGAAGAACACAACTTACCATAGAAGAAAAATTCGCTGTGATTTGCCGTTTTGAGTTGGGTGAGAAGGCCAAAGATTTGGCAAGTGAATTGGCAAGTGACATACACTAGTATGTCGTGCTGTAATTTATAAAATTGTGAAAGGAAAAGACAAAATTATTCAGCAGTTCGAGAAATGTGAGAAGAAGAAAAGAGTAAGGTGTTTTCATCACCCTGAGTTGGACAGTGCATTATTATCCAGCAGCGATAATGATCCAGCAGCATTATGATCCAGCAGCATTATGATCCAGCAGCGTGGTTCACCCAGCAGCGAGCGAATAATGTACCGGTAAGTGGCCCATTACTTCAGCAAAAAGCTAACCATCTGGCGATTCCTTTAAAAATGGGAAATTTCAACTGTAGTTTGTCTTGGATACAATGATTTCGCTCTCGTCACAACGTTACGTTTGGCAAAATTTCGGGTGAGTCAGCTAATGTCGACCGTGCTATTACAGGGAACTGGCTTTCAAATGCTTGACCGATAATCATGGAAGGTTATACTGACAATGAGATTTATAATGCTGATGAAATGGGATTGTTTTTTAGAATGTCTCCTGATCGTACGTTTAAGTTTAAAGGAGAGAAGTGCAGTGGGGGGAAGCTGTCTAAGGAGAGGCTCACTGTTTTGGTAACAGCGAACATGACAGGAACTGATAAAAAAAGATTGCTGGTAATTGGAAAATCAAGAAGCCCTCGTTGTTTTAAAAATGTTCGAATCCTTCCTGTGGATTACGATTTTAACAAAAAGGCATGGATGACATCATTTATTTTTGAGAAGTTCCTCAGATCATGGGATTCTGACCTTGGGAAGGAAAAACGACGAATATTGCTGACCGTAGATAACTGTCCAGCTCATCCCCACATCGAGAAATTGAAAAATATTAAGCTGTTTTTCTTACCCTATAACTCAACCTCCGTCCTCCAACGAATGGATCAGGGGATTATTCATTGTCTAAAAGTGTCCTTCTGAAAAGAGTTGGTGTATAAAATCATTCAGAAATTGGACAGTGGCGATCACACGCAAATTAATGTTCTGGAATGTATCATTATGGTATCAAAATCATGGAATAATGTTTCTATGGAAACGATTGCACATTGCTTTGCTCACGCCGGCTTTTCATCCGAAGTCCGAAGTGCAGCACCTGCTAAAAAAGATGAAGCTTATTTGGATCTTCAGACAGCAATCGGAAAATTCAACAACCCTTGTCCACTTGAAGAATTCTTGAATATTGACAATGACATTGTATTATGTGAATCCTTGACTAATGAAGACATCGTGGATAACGTACGACCTCATCAACCTATCGACAACGAGAATGACCATGATGAAGAAAACGACCAGGAAGAAAGAAGTTTTGGTGAGCCTGCCAGTACAGTTGAAGCATATGCTGCTTGTCAGATTCTTCGTGCATATCAACTAACCAATGAGAAGCCCATTAATGGAAATTTTGACGACATATGTACGGATATTGAGCATCAGTTTTCCCAAGAAGTTATTGCGAAAAAGAAACAAACTTTAATAACCCTTTACTTCAATAAAAATTAATTCATGTTCTCATTTTTTTATTATTACATACAATCTTCATGTTCGAGTATATACCGAGAAGGTAGTGAATACCTATTTCACAAATAAATGTTTTTGAATTTCAGTATGTGTGTATTTTAAATTGTATGAGCCCCTTTTCGTGCACATCGTTTACAATAGACTGTGAACTATGTACTGTATATATGAATTCCATCACCTATAGTAGACTGTCAACTGTACATGATACATCGCATTAAGTAGAAATTGTTTATAGTAGACGAGATTGCCCAGTCCCTTGAGTGTCTACTATAAACGATTTCCACTGTATATATATATATATAGACTTACACTGTAAAAACGAGCTATTGGAGCAGCCATTATAGTAAGACCGAGACCCGGAACCTTGAAATGAGCGCCTATCCTAATCTTTAGTTTATTTTTTGAAAGTTCCTTTAAGTGTTATAAATATACTAATACAGAGACAATGTTTTAAATTGAAAAACTTCAGTAAAATTTATTTTAAATTTTACGTTTAGTTTTAATTAGTGATAACCAACAAGTCCTTATTTCTAAACTAGTTTGGCCGATAGGGTTGGCCGTTAGACATATGTATGAAACCACTATTTTCTGTTCGCTTAAATTATTCTGCCGAAGTATTATTTTGTTGTTGTTTCTCAATTGATTTCTGGTTTTTAGATCGTATGTTTAATTACGAGTGATGAACTCTTGAACTCAGCGATGGGAAGAAGAGCAATAAGGATGTACAGCATCATATGGGAACAACGGATATCGAAAATAAATAAACAAAGAATATATAATATAATAATAAAAAGGTATAATCTCATATGGAAGTGAAGAAGGGCCACTGAAACAAAAAACAGTAGAATGCCGTGAAGCTACAGAAATGGACTATTGGCGAAGAGCCGCAGGTCGTACCAAAACGGGAAATGATAAAAAAATTAAGAATCCGTGAAATCATAGATGCGTAGCACACCATTGCAGACGGCATCAAGACGAAACAACTTAGATGCTTTGGTCATGTTTAAAGAATGCACTAAAATCGACTTCCCAAACAGATTTTGAAACGAGATCCACACGGACTCAGAAAAAGAGGAAGAACGAGACTTAGTTAGAGAGAAGGAATTGATCAGAAAGTGAGAGAGACGGAATTGTATCAAGATCTGTGGAATGACAGGGAAAATAAAAGCTAGGAATCGGAAGACGCTGGAGAACGTTTTAACCCGAAAAGAAAGGCGTACTAGTGTCACGCTATAACAGGCCAAATACTACACAACACTGCGCAATATTTACCGATTGTTATATGTCTTCCATTTGAAATGGCATTCATAAGTTCTGCGATTTTCTTAGTTGGAGAGATGGAATTGACAAGGAAGTGTGAGAAAAGGGATTGGATCAGATCTACAGAATGACAGAAAAGATTCCATGAAAAATGGAAGCTAGAAATCGGAAGACGTCGGAGAACTTTTTAAGACGAAAAGAAGAAGAAGACCGTATATTTAAGTAATAATTTTAAGAACAGAAATCGTTTAATTAATTGTCTGTAGAACACACACACACACACACACACACACACACACACACACACACACACACACACACACACACACACACACACACACACACACACACACACACACACACACACACACACACACACACACACACACACACACACACACACACACACACACACACACACACACATACACATACACACACACAAAACATACATACACACACACACACACACACACACACACACACACACAAACACAAAACACATAGAAAACACACGCACACAAACACACACACACACACACACACACACACACACACACACACACACACACACACACACACACACACACACACACACACACACACACACACACCAAAGGCTTTTCACATAAAGGCTGTACGATGATAATTAAATCGATGTAATAAATTTGTAAATCTCTAATTTTAAAAAAAGATTGATTTCACTTGAATATAGTTCATTAAATATGTTTGCTCGTACCCATTGTTGTGCAGAAACTAAATGAAATTAAGGATTACGATAAAATTTTGTATCCAATTAAGTTTTCCTCCTTATTATAAGAAAAATAAAAGGTCAAGCATATTTTTAGTCAGAATCATTCAAAAATTAATACGAATCGTATTTTTAAAAGAGGTGTGTTTTTCGTCTTGGTGTATTTGTTACAGTCAAAAAGTGTACCTAGACATCTATTTTCAAAATGCGCGCGCGAGCATGTGTATGTATGTGTGTGCGTGCCTATGTGTTCTTAATGTCTACATCACAAAAGACGAAAAAAAGAGGAAATTGATTTGGATTAAAATTAGCGTTGCAAGTGTATTTGACGAAATTAAATATTTTGAATTTTTGTTTTAATTACTCTATTTTATCACGAAAATTAAATTTACTTAAAAAAACTCTATTCTATGAAAAATGTGAATTATTTCGAGTAACTTCCCGGAATTGAAACAACCGGTCAATTTTTTAACTGTGAATTTAAACTTCTGCCATTTAAGAGCGTCAGCCGTTAGTCTACTAGAAAGTTATGGTTTCCGACAAAACAGCAAAATCTGATACATTTACAAAAAAACTAAAATAAAGATCATATAAATAAATATGTAGTTCTGAAAGTTTTCTACTTAAAATTAAATAAAATTGTGTAATTGGATAACAATTTGACACCAATTTCGTTGTATATATATATATATATATATATATATATATATATATATATATACGGCACCCTTTACATAAAACAAAAATAATTCTAAATCATCTATTGCCTTTTTATTACAAATTATGCTATTTCCCTGCTACTTTAACTTTTTTCGGTTAATATTTTATTCTTTAATTGAACTGTAAGGGCAAGTAGACTTGTTACATACAAAATACGACGAAAAGTGCAATATTGTTCTTTTATATTATATTAAGGACCACTGAGGAAAAAATATTAATCATTAGTTTTATATTTGAGGTGTATAATTTTATATAAGGTCATATTTTGACTGTACAAACTAAAACATTACATTTTATTTAAACCCGGTAGTGAGTATAGTTTTACCACATCTTGGTATGTTTTATAGTAAAACACAATTCTTTTCGATATATTGTGCCCAACTATTCCCCATATACACCCAAAACAGTGTTATGGGGCCCCAAAAGACGTGGCTTGGGAGGAAAAATTTTAAGTGGGTTTTATAAGTCAAATTAATACCCTTTTTATATTCAAAATTAACACGTAAAATATAAACAAAAAGGGCATTTGTGTTACTCAGCTCTTACTAGTTATAGGTCCTAAGTAAAATTATAAAGTTATAAAAGTTAGAAACAATATTTTTACAATAATAAATTAGAAAACGTTCTGAAAAACATAAACTCTGGAAATTTGCCATTTTAAGTTAATTACAAGTCAATAAATATTAACCTAAAATTCTCACCCCTCCCCAACACAGACATATGTTAAAGCTCACCTTAGAAGGCGTTATCCTAGTATCTACTAAACACAGAAGCATGGGTGTGAGTAGAGAAACATGGTCTCCCACATTCAAAGTACACAAAAACAAAAAACACCACTAACTACCGGCCCTTAAGATGCAACCAAAACCGGGCACCATTTTGTTAATCGTAACAAAAAAAAAAAACAAACGCGAGCTTCAGGCAGTGAGCAGGGCCTTGTGCACTGCGTGAAAATCAGGGGTGCAATATTTACACATTAAATTTGGAAGTTATAAATTTTGGGTTGAAACAAAAACCGTTTTTTCAAAAGACCGGTGCTCTGTCATCGGCATATTGAGAGGAACTAGCGCTGTAAGGCAACGGTGCTCTCTGTACACATGGAAGGTCGAGGGTGGCTAACGCGCATGCGCGAGTAGATGTCGCTAGTGACCGGGGTTTCTTTTAATTACGGTTTTATTTTTGATGAATGGATATTTGCACTTTTGCGGTAGATCAGGACTTAATTTGTTAAAAATATCGTAAAATCACTTATCGAAGTCACGGAGCCGTATTTACCTAGCTTATACAATTGCAATTTGACAGCGTTACAATAGGTATAAAATAGCATTTTTATTAAACTTAACTTTACTATAAAATGTCACTTTTAAAAAAGTGCAGAATAAAAAGTTACGGTTTTGAAGTAATAACGTCTCTACACTTTTTGTGTGGGGAAAAATTGGATTTAACACACTGACATGTAAAAAGCGTAACGCTTATCGTAAACACATAATCAGTATTCTTGAAGTCTACCAGTAAGCTGCTTGTTCCCAGTTACATTAACCGGATAAGTATCATAATGTCCGCTTATGAATCTAAGAGACATGGATTTAAAACCCTTTACTAACATTAATTTTTTTTATACTTAATATTTATTTGTTCAAAATTATGTTTCAATTTTGAAAAATTCAAAAAAATTCAAAAATGAGTTAAAATGCGAAATAGTTAAATTATAATTAACTCCATTGTACTAAAAACTCGACCAATCCAACACTAAATTGTTAATGCGTTTATAGTTAAATATATTTTATCACATGTTATATAAATACGTTCACTAATTAATATATAAATTATTAACAAACGCCTCTGTACTACATGGACATACATGTGTTTGGTATTTTTTACATAAAACCATTTTTTTTCTAAAGTAATAATTTTTTAACATTTTTCTTTTATTACGTACTTTATTATTGAATTAAAAGTTATTCACCCGCGGAAGATTAAATTTCTTACGATAACTTAGGATTTTCTACTATTTCTAACGGAACTATATTGTGACGTCATTGCGCGGAGCTATTTGTATTACGCGAAGTGTGACGTCATTGCTGTTTGTTATCCGTTAGTGTTCATGCGCGTTCGTCTACTTTCTCCACAAAACCGTGTTAGGTTATTCACGCAATCGTATTAGATAGGTCATTAGGCCATTTTTTAAAAAATATCAAAAGTTTCTGTTGTTTTTATGTTTAATAGCACGCATTTAATTAATCGTTTTCTCGATGAAAAACACGTTTCCTACTTATTTTCAGGTTATGTGGATCACTTTTACTTCCTAACTTTTCCGCAGTTTTATATTTTCTATTGTTACTTCTGAGCATATAATAAAACATTTTAAAAAAATCACGAAAATTAACAAAACGGATTTAATGTTACATTTACCATTTATTTTCACAATTGCAACACAGCCACCGGACCACATATTTAACTAATTAGGATTATGACCTATTTTTCAGTCTAGTGGTCTTTTTTACAAACCTTGTAAAGGCTACAGCGGTTTCGAAACCTTACTGTTCCATCTTTAGTCCGTAATACAAAATGTCAAATCCATTTGTCGAGGTCGTCTTTAAAGGTAAATAAAACACTGAAAACAGAAAACACACGTCACAAACACTAAACACAATTACACGATTAAAATACAAGAAATAAAATTTGGTTTGGCCAAACACTACGTGCAACTCGTATGTCGTTACATTCCGGACTCTGTATGTGTTACATTTGGCCAAACACGTATCGTTCTGCTAGTTTTCAACATGTATCATGTTTTAGAGCTGGTTGTGATGGATTTAGCGCGTCACGTGATGAAAATGCACAAATTTATATTGGTAATTATTGTGAAAGATCAGTTGTTTTATATTAATTCGTAACGATCAGCTGATTACATTGAACAGCTGATAGGCTATAATAAGTTTCAGGTTATGTTGTTAAGAACTAGCTATGTTATAGTAAAAGATCAATTGTTTTATGTTAATTCGTAACGATAACCTGATTTCGTTGAACATAAGTTTGAGGTTATGTTGTTAAAAACTAGCCCAGTTAATTTGTCGTGTTTTCGAAAAAATGTCGTAATTAAAATTAAAAGGAAGAGAGAACATGATACATGATTTTTATTTTTGGTTCAATAACAGAAATTATTCGTCTACTTTGGTATCTGTAGATCTGTACATATCACCGCTAATTTAAAAGACGGAAATGAAATTTGACATGTAGACCTGGTTTTTAAGCACACAATTTTTTATGTTTACTAAATTAAAATAAACAAATATTTTTCAAGAATAGGCACTTAATTTTGCAACACTTTTTTTATCACACAGGTTCAGTCTTTAGCACTTTTTGGAACAATAAATTTTCGAAACTCGCGCTAAGGGAACATTGCACATATTTAATGGTAATTTGTTTTATTTTCTGCGATTTACTGCATCGTTATTTTAAATTTAGTACAAAATTCAGATAGTTGTTATTTCACTAACTCCTGATATAACTAACTGCTAACTAGATCTGTGATATGATAATAATTTATAGCTAAAGAAACACTGCACGAGCTTTTCTGACAAACATCACAGAACGTTATTTGCAGTGAAATGAGAATAAATTTGTAATCTATTAGACGAGCAGCTGGCACCAATGTTATCGCGAAACTGATTATAAAAACACCGGCTTTAAACATAATGAGAAAGTTACAAAGTAGAAGAATAATTTTGTGTTGGAAATGAAACGTAATGATGGCAGGAAGACAGACAGACACAATGTTTCCGCCTAATTTCTGCTCTTACATAATATTAAATCCAAACGTGAAAATTTTGAATAATTCAAACAATGTTTAAGTACGTGTAATATCTTTGTTGCTAGCGGTGTTATAAAATGTAAACGGACTTTAGGCTCTGTGTCAGAAGTGACTTATTCAGGAGGCCTGAGTAGACGCTATACAATAATTACAATTAATTATAAACAAATATTATTATTAAAACTAATATAACAGATTGGCAATGGCTCTAACACAAAAACACTGACTTACAAAATTACGGGCAACGTCATACTACGGCTATCAATACTTCTGGACTTAATCAGAAGGGCCAATTTGCCTTAGCGGCGGGTCACTTTGTATTTGCATTATAAATAAGCAGCTAGCAAGTGGAAGCTTTCTTCAGTTCCAGAGCAGACTTCGAGCCATGACCACCTTGAAAATGCCAGATACGATTTTGGTAACGGATGTACACCGGACTTCAACGTGATTCGTAAATATATTATAATATAATGTATAACAAATATAAATACGTGCGCGCGTGTCCCCACACACAAACATAAACAAACACACGCAAAGACAAACACACACATACACACACAAACACACACACGCACAAACAAAAACAAACACACACACGCACTCACACAAACACAAACACACACAAAACATACACATAAATACACACACACACACACACACACACACACACACACACACACACACACACAAACGCACACACAAACGCACATACAAATACACAAAAAAACACGCACACATAAACATAAACACTCAAAAAAATTCCAGAAATGAGAATCATATCTGATTTTAAGATCCCAAATCTGCACTGGGTCTTATCATGATCCATGTAAGTGCCATTTTTATATTAATGTCTTCCGGTTTTATAAACTTTATCAATACACTTTTAAGGTATGCCCCGTTTGAAAAGAGTTGTGCTTGACAAAGAAGGAATCATTACGCCCTAATGAGCCCAATGCAAATCTTCCCCTTAAAAATAATATTAGTCAGATCTGATTTATTTTAGTAGACGGCTTCCTCCATTAACAAGTTTGTTAATAAACATGTTTTAATAGTACCAAAGTATTTGCTGACTTTATGCTTTCTGTATTTACGACACGGGAACTTGCAATATCGGTTTCGCTGAAGTTCTGTACAAGACGGATACGCCTCACATGGCGGCAGTACGTGCTGCATGAATAATGTAACTCAGCGACAGCGGTGTTGCCAGATCGTGCAGGTGATGTTCATATATGCAACTGTGTATTGACAGATTATTAAGGACTATACACTGTGAAAATATACTGAAACGGAGTTTGTTGAGCAAGAAAGACAAATCGACTCATACTTTAAAGTTGTTATTTCGTAGGAATCAATAAACTCTTAAATTTTATCTGACGTTTCATCGATTGACAATAAGTATCTTTTACGGTGTTATTTAAATTTATTAGTGTTTTACTAATACCTTAAAATCTATTAATTCTCATTTAAACGTAATTTTATAGAATAAATAATTTTTATATAAGTGTTCTTAGAAAATGAGCTATTTAAGCGGTAGTCGTATTTGGATATATAGCCGGTGTAACAGGTTTTCCTTACCCCCAGGCACAGTGTACCCCGCTCGGTATAAAAAGTGTAGTCCTTGTGTACTGGGGGAAAGTAAAAAATTCGGTATAGCGTACTGAGGGGGTTACACTGTGCCTGGGTAATTAATTAACTAATTAACTAAAGTATATATATATATATATATATATATATATATATATATATATATATATACTTTTGTATTTTTAATATAATGATTACAAAAGGCTTGGGCCCAATAACTTTACAACGAGAAATGCCAACAGTTTTAAGGAAACTTTGTGTAGTAGACTTCTTAAATAAGGGTAGTTTTAATTTAACGAAACAAGAATTGCAATCGTAAGGGTGAGAAAGAGAGCAGAGCAATCTGCACGCAAAGTAATTGAGTTAGCCCCACAGCCCCAAGATAGGAATTTAATTGGCCCGGCCCCTAGGCAGGTGTTTTGATTTATTTTTGGTGTTCTCGCAAAGAATTGCTGAGAAAGTGGGATACCGTCAAATTAGATTCAATTTACATTTTATTTGGGACTTACTTTTCAATTTATACAGGGTGACAATTTGACTGGTAGCCATAGGGAATCCCATGTTCAATCTTTCACTCCTAAAACAAATTCATAAAGTTACAAAGCTGAAATTTGGGGTGTTGATATTATCTATATAATATGTGTAGAATTTGTGTTCTACATACCTGTAGAATTTCTTAAATTGAATTTACTTAGTTTTTGCATAAATCTTGAGTTCAAATCATTCGGTAAAAATAATCATCCTTACATAAATGAACACCTTTTCTATCGGCAAATGAAGTTTCCAAGCAAAATAATATAATAAATTATATCTAATTAACTAATATAACGATTCTATTTTTATCTCTATTCTTTATCTGGAGACATAAATTGCGGTTAGAAAAGTTTGTCATTACTTTTAGGTGTTCACACCAAAGGAACAATTGCATATGCAAAAAGAGATGGAAATTTTTAGGGGTGAGGTCAGGGTTGTAAGGAGGGTGGCCAAAGTCCTGTAAGAGTTGTCATATCAGCATTGTCATGAAACAAAACGCGTACTTTTTTGAGATTATTAAACTGTTCAGTATAAACGTCGTTGCTTGCCTAAAACCCTTTCAAATCGTCTCCAGCTATTTTTTTCCAGTGTAGCAAATATTGTTATAAAGATCGAAAAAATTTATTGATCAAAATCCGTAAGATAGTAAACAGTGCGCATATAAAACTATCGTTTTACAAAGTAAAAATAAATAAATAAATAATAATAACAACAACAAACCACGCACTTGTCCCGTTAACGTGAAAGAAGCGAATTACCAAAAGTATTTATCTTACTCTATTATGAAATCCTGTTTCACCAACGTAGTCAACATGAAATTCTGCATTTTAAACTTTCAAACTGCATTGGAAGTGCAACAATAAAACAGACCGCCTTACAAAAGTCTTACTTTTAAAGGATTTTGAAAATGCAAAATGTTACATTATGCAAGTTGTAACAGTGATTAAGGTGGTGAAATTAGATTTTAAAGTTGAGACTCAAAAGTTAAGAAATCTTAAAGATTTACCGTTATCTTAAAACTGTTGAACAAATTATCCTGGTTAATGAACTACTGCAATCGATTTTGTACCAAATGTAAATCGAATAGGACTACAATGGCGAACGTGAGCGTGAGGTGTGCTAAATATAATAGCCTATCCCTGGTCTGGGTCTTACCATGATGGCTGCTCCAACAGGTAAATATCCCAGTGTAAATTCCCTTAAACGGTTTCTAATCTACTACGATCATTAAAAACATTTGTTGGAAATTCCCTTTATTAGTACAACAACAAAAGGAACTGAAATTCCAGAACTAACAAATAAACGCTACTGATCACTATGTAAGGTTCTCTCCAGGATCTGAGTGTCCTGTGATTTCCCTAGAGGAAGGATTTCCTGTTCCTGTTCTCTTATCCTTTGTCCCAATAACATAAGTGAATATTTGTCATATATACATTCATTCGGATAAGATAGAATACATTTTTCTCTAAATTATAAAAACTTGAATAATTCAAGTAATAATGACATTCACTCACTCTGCGCATGACTGCTCACTCGTTTAAAAACATATTAATGTTTTCCTACATAGTCTACTTTGGAAGACTGAAAAATATACTTTTAAAATACATTTTTCCAATTATTAATAATTAGACGTTTCCCATAAAATATCTAACTTTTATAAAAAAAGTGATTATAAATTAGTTAATTTTCAATATTATTTATTAACATGTATCATGTTTTAGGGCTGGTTGTGATGTTGGATATTGCGTGATGCGAGTGCACAAATTTATATTGATATATAACAATATATTTTGCGCGTTGCAAATTTCATATCAAATTAATAATAATTAAAATTACCTGCGTTAACGCTGTAGCCACTGCGGAACACGTGATAACCACTACACCATTGAAACTACGAAGGAGTTTGACAAATTTAAGTATATGAAAAGAAGCGTTAATTTAATTTTGATAAATATGTTATAGTAAAAGATCTGTTGTTTTATATTGATTCTTAAAGATCAGCTGATTTCATTGAACAGCTGATAAGCTATTTGAGGTTTGAGGCTGTGTCCTTAAAAACTAGCTATGTTAATTTGTAGTGTTTTCGAAGAAATTATCGTAATTAAAATAAAAAAGGAAAAGAAAACATGATACTTTTTAATTTTGGTTCGATAACAGATATTGTTGTATATATTTTTTAACTCGTTTATATATTTCTAAACCCCATCTTACAATATCCATCTTTTGCAGAAAAAGTGGATCTTTTTAACAAAAATACGAGTATGGATATTTATTAGATTTAAATACATAAGCCTACGCCAGGTAGTATTGCAAATTGTTTAAAGGCAAATCAGCTGTTTCAAATTTTAGTTCAATATTATCATATATTCGTACTGCAAAACTATTGTAATCTAAAGTTTTTAATGAAATAATGTAGGACATGTATAATGATTAATTACACCACGTTTTTTATAAACAGGTATTCAAGAACTAAAACTTCTATCGATGGTTTGACTTTCAGTAAGTTTTAAATAATATAGCACAATCGTTTTTTTATTTACCACACCATAAACAATTATTACTTACAAACATCTTGTTAAATAGCAACAAATAAACCACTCAACTAAACAAAAATACTATTGCCAACAAAACAGTTGTGACGTCACTAGTTTTAAGTCATTACTCTAAGGAAGCAAAAATAAATAATTTAACTGCTGATCTAGTAACAAAAATAGCGAGTAGCTCTAAATACGAGGCCGGAAGCCGAGCTCATGTGCTTAAATACATTTTATAAATATTCAGAATGTTTTCAAAAAAACACTGACATTTTCAACGCCAACTAACACCAACTAAGAAGCCCATCAATCTACAGTACTTTGTCACAGTGTCTGTGGGAAAGGATGAGTCTGCGGGCGTGGTCGTCCTGTGCGTGGCGGGCTCATCCCTTCCTGACCGACACAGCTGTGAGGTAGTTCAGTGAGGTATACACTTACGTATTGAATGGACGGCGAAACAGGGCATATCTGAAAAATGAACAACTGCTTTATGAGAAACATTTGGCAACTAAATACGTCATGATATATATATATATATATGCGCACCTAGTGTGTGTGTGTGTGTGTGAGTGAATGAGTGCGCGCAAGCGTGTATGCGCGTGCGTGTGAGTGTGCGCGCGCATGTGTGTGGTGCGTGCGTGCGTGCGTGTGTGTGTGAGTGCAAGTGCGTGCGTGTGCGTGTGCGTACGAGCGTACTTACGTTGTGCCTGTGTGTGCGTACGTGCGTGCGTGTGTGCGCGTGTGTGCGTGTGCGTGCATGCGTGTGCGTGTGCTTGCGTGCGCGGGTGTGTGTGTGTGTGCGCGCGTTTGCGTGTGTATGCATACGTGTGCGTATGTGTGTGTGTGTGTGTGTGTATGTGCGCGCGCGCACGTGCGCCTGAATGCGTGTGCCCGTGTGCGTATATGTGCGTGTGCGCTCGCGTGTGTGTGCGTGCATACGCGTGCATTCACCCTTGTTTATGTGTGTGTTCTACAAAATATTAAATTAAAATAGTTTTAACATTAAAAAAATTGAGGTAAGTACTATTCCATATTATTTATGACTGGTTATATTATGTAAATCCCTTTTCTTGACTATTCTCGCAGTCAAGTTTGCACTGTTTTAGTTCAAAACTTGGAACACTTCCTTCAGTTGTGCATCTCCATAATTAGTATTAAAATGCAGGTAAATTAATTTTTGAAAATTTGGCTATATTTTTGAGTTTCTTACTACTAATTTCCTGTCTGCTTTGAAGGGGATAATTATATGATTTTTTTAGTTTTTTCTTTTCTTGCTGATATCACGAGTTCCAATTAAAAAAATAAAAATTATCAACAATATGCGAGTAGAAAAACTATGTAAATCAAATTTTAAAACAATAAACGTTTTTTGTTACCCAAAAAACTGTCTGGCAAAACCGTCCAGCGTTATATGATACAAATACTTATTTAAGGAAACAATGCCACATTTCCTATTGTTTGTTTTATGGGCCTATTCATTGGAGGTTTACTGCTTATTGTATACCATATCGAACAACGTTAACGATAAAATATTTCTCAGTTTTATTACATTTATCGATACGTTTCCTTCCTGAACATTACGTTTTTTCTTTTATTTTGCTTCCGTCTAATCCTGACCTTATAACCTTATTACCTTTCATAAAATCGACGTAAAGCTTCTGTCGTATTACAAAGTCCATGTAAAAGTCTGGAAAAGGTGCCAAGGCGGGGGGGTAAGTGGCGCAAAAATGTGTTACTATTTTGGGGGAGGTTCAATATTTATTTGTATCATAATTATTTACAAAGGGGATAAAATGAATGTGTTATTCAAAAAAACTGATGTTAAGAAAAACTGATGCTGATATGTTGAAAAAATCTTATGCTGACATGTTGAGAGAAACAAATACTGACTTGTTGAGAGAAACTGATGCTGATATGTTGAGAAAAACTGATGCTAACATGTTGAGAAAAGTTGATGCTGACATGTTGAGAAAAACTGATGCTGATATGTTGAGAAAAACTGATGCTGACATGTTGAGAAAAGTTGATGCTGACTTGTTGAGAAAAACTGATGCTGATATGTTGAAAAAATCTTATGCTGACATGTTGAGAGAAACAGATACTGACTTGTTGAGAAAAATTTAAGCTGATATGTTGAGAAAAACTGATGCTGACATATTGAGAAAAACTGATACTAACATGTTGAGAAAAACTGATGCTGAGATGTTGAGAAAAACTGATGCTGACTTGTTGAGAAAAAGTGATGCTGGTATGTTGAAAAAATCTTATGCTGACATGTTGAGAGAAACAAATACTGACTTGTTGAGAGAAACTGATGCTGATATGTTGAGAAAAACTGATGCTGACATGTTGAGAGAAACAAATACTGACTTGTTGAGAGAAACTGATGCTGATATGTTGAAAAAATCTTATGCTGACATGTTGAGAGAAACAGATACTGACTTGTTGAGAAAAATTGAAGCTGATTTGTTGAGAAAAACTGATGATGAGATGTTGAGAAAAACTGATGCTGACTTGTTGAGAAAAAGTGATGCTGATATGTTGAAAAAATCTTATGCTGACATGTTGAGAGAAACAAATACTGACTTGTTGAGAGAAACTGATGCTGATATGTTGAGAAAAACTGATGCTGACATGTTGAGAAAAGTTGATGCTGACATGTTGAGAAAAACTGATGCTGACATGTTGAGAGAAACAAATACTGACTTGTTGAGAGAAACTGATGCTGATATGTTGAAAAAATCTTATGCTGACATGTTGAGAGAAACAGATACTGACTTGTTGAGAAAAATTGAAGCTGATATGTTGAGAAAAACTGATTCTGACATATTGAGAAAAACTGATACTAACATGTTGAAAAAAACTGATGCTGAGATGTTGAGAAAAACTGATGCTGACTTGTTGAGAAAAACTGATTCTGACTTGTTGAAAAAATATTATGCTGACATGTTGAGAAAAACTGATGCTGACTTGTTGAGAAAAACTGATGCTGATATGTTGAAAAAATCTTATGCTGACATGTTGAGAGAAACAGATACTGACTTGTTGAGAGAAACTGATGCTGATATGTTGAGAAAAACTGATGCTGACATGTTGAGAAAAACTGATGCTGACATGTTGAGAAAAACTGATGCTGATATGTTGAAAAAATCTTATGCTGACATGTTGAGAGAAACAGATACTGACTTGTTGAGAGAAACTGATGCTGATATGTTGAGAAAAACTGATGCTGACATGTTGAGAAAAGTTGATGCTGACATGTTGAGAAAAACTGATGCTGACATGTTGAGAAAAGTTGATGCTGACTTGTTGAGAAAAGCTGATGCTGATATGTTGAGAAAAACTGATGCTGATATGTTGAAAAAATCTTATGCTGACATGTTGAGAGAAACAGATACTGACTTGTTGAGAAAAATTGAAGCTGATATGTTGAGAAAAACTGATGCTGACATATTGAGAAAAACTGATACTAACATGTTGAGAAAAACTGATGCTGAAATGTTGAGAAATACTGATGCTGACTTGTTGAGAAAAACTGGCTGGTATGTTGAAAAATCTTATGCTGACATGTTGAGAGAAACAAATACTGACTTGTTGAGAGAAAACTGATGCTGATATGTTGAGAAAACTGATGCTGACATGTTGAGAGAAACAAATACTGACTTGTTGAGAGAAACTGATGCTGATATGTTGAAAAAATCTTATGCTGACATGTTGAGAGAAACAGATACTGACTTGTTGAGAAAAATTGAAGCTGATTTGTTGAGAAAAACTGATGATGAGATGTTGAGAAAAACTGATGCTGACTTGTTGAGAAAAAGTGATGCTGATATGTTGAAAAAATCTTATGCTGACATGTTGAGAGAAACAAATACTGACTTGTTGAGAGAAACTGATGCTGATATGTTGAGAAAAACTGATGCTGACATGTTGAGAAAAGTTGATGCTGACATGTTGAGAAAAACTGATGCTGACATGTTGAGAGAAACAAATACTGACTTGTTGAGAGAAACTGATGCTGATATGTTGAAAAAATCTTATGCTGACATGTTGAGAGAAACAGATACTGACTTGTTGAGAAAAATTGAAGCTGATATGTTGAGAAAAACTGATTCTGACATATTGAGAAAAACTGATACTAACATGTTGAAAAAAACTGATGCTGAGATGTTGAGAAAAACTGATGCTGACTTGTTGAGAGAAACTGATGCTGATATGTTGAGAAAAACTGATGCTGACATGTTGAGAAAAACTGATGCTGACTTGTTGAGAAAAACTGATTCTGACTTGTTGAAAAAATATTATGCTGACATGTTGAGAAAAACTGATGCTGACATGTTGAGAAAAACTGATGCTGATATGTTGAAAAAAATCTTATGCTGACATGTTGAGAAAAAACAGATACTGACTTGTTGAGACATGAAAGAGAAACAGATGCTGATATGTTGAGAAAAACTGATGCTGACATGTTGAGAAAAACTGATGCTGACATGTTGAGAAAAGTTGATGCTGACATGTTGAGAAAAACTGATGCTGACATGTTGAGAAAAGTTGATGCTGACTTGTTGAGAAAAGCTGATGCTGATATGTTGAGAAAAACTGATGCTGATATGTTGAAAAAATCTTATGCTGACATGTTGAGAGAAACAGATACTGACTTGTTGAGAAAAATTGAAGCTGATATGTTGAGAAAAACTGATGCTGACATATTGAGAAAAACTGATACTAACATGTTGAGAAAAACTGATGCTGAAATGTTGAGAAATACTGGTGCTGACTTGTTGAAAAAAACTGATTCTGACTTGTTGACAAAATCTTATGCTGACATGGTGAGAAAAACTGATTCTGATATGTTGAGAAAAACTGATGCTGACATATTGAGAAAATTTGATGCTGACATGTTGAGAAATATGTTCTCTTTTCATTCCTTCTGATTTTAAAAAGAATTTTTTCTTTCTAAGGTCATCATACATTCGATGGGTGTGCCCATCGATGGGCAGTAAAATATTTGACATCCATCACATATCTTGTAACTACTTTAATTTTAGCGGAGGCAGCTGAAGTGAGCAGCTGATGGGTTTTGCTATCCCACCGTACCTCTAGCTCATACTACTCCCATTCATCTGCTCAAGACACACATATTCATTACTCTACACAGCTTGGCTAACTGTAAAGTGTCCAACGTGTGCTGATGGAGTGAATAACACCGGTCTAATGGTGTATCAAATATAACCCTGAGAGACGTCTCAGTGTATGTTAACCTTACCCAGCACGCAAAGCTGGGCGGATCTTATTTCCTCAGTTATTTGTGGGAGTTTCCATAAATAAGAATATAAAACAGACTGAGCAGAATTTCACCGAACAACAAAAATTTTGGTCAAACCTCTGTAATAAGGGTGGAGAGAAAGAAAAACTGAAAAGGAATTAGCAGAGCAAACATCTGCAAACACTTCAATAAGATACAGAAAAGTCAGCAATTAGAATAAGGACACTCATTGCATCCTCTACAAATCCTAGACTTTATACGAAATTTAGGACTGGATAATTCGCCGTAACTGAGCACCTTTCAGGAATATAGAAAGGGTACACAATAAATCTAGGATGAAATAGTAAATTCTACAAAGCCATTCACTCATTCAACTATTTTTAATTATAAACAATATTCTTTTGTAGTCAAAAATACTGTTACAATATCTGATCACGTCAATATCAACTCTACCAATTTTGATTCAATTTTGTTGAAAGTAGTTGACAAGTACTTAACGTGTCAATAATAAATCGTGAAATAAATAACAAGTTCTGGTTTTGTTCTATTCACTCTCAAACTCATATGTTATTTTATGTGAAATTTGATGTACTGATAAGTTATGATTTTATGTAAACAAGCAAAATTTGCGAAAATTCCGATGAAATTACTCTGAGTAACAGAACAATTTTGGTTGCTTTCATAATTCACGAACTGGCCAATTATATCCAACAGCTTTCAAATGGCATTTGGAAATTATATAATAACCAACATATATATATATATATATATATATATATATATATATATATATATATATATATATATATATATATATATATATATATATTGCTAGGTAGCTCTTATATATTTCGTAAATGTGGCACTAAAAAATGCCTAAACATTCTCTATTATATGCACAGATATTTTTCTTAGTCATTGTGAAATTCTGCATTTCCAACTGACGTCACCCTAACAAACATAAAGGACCCACTCTCCTTACTGTAAGTAACCAATCACTGCCTCTTCGAGTGCAGTCTCCAAAGTCCAGAACTATAATTGTCTGACATCTGCTTCAAACTTTCTGGTACTTTCCTAACTGTTAATGTTTCACGAAGACTTTGGTAAAGTTCATACTACACGCAGCTGTCTCGCTAATTTGACGCAACGACTTTGCAAACAAATCCCACTTTAATTTGTTTGTCTTTCACTTTTCTGAAAAAAACGAACTCTGACCGCCATCAAATTTATTATCGTACTTCCAACTTACACGGACAAGTATGTTTTCGTCCGATATTAATGTGGTATGTGGCGTGTGTTTAAAATCTTTTTGTGAGAAGCTTTTCACGTACAGTTAAATTTCAACAGCAAGTATTGGGACGGTCTTGATAAGTAAATAAATAAGTAACCGTCGGCTGTACTCGGGAACAATCCTAATATAAAATAAACTACAGCTAATTTCTTTTAATCTCTTCCGTATGTTTTCAAAGAAACCAAAATGACTTCCATTTTGATAAGTTGCTTAACTGTTACTAACTTATGATTAATATAATTTTAATTTTCCTATCTATTTTCAGTAAATAGTCAACTAAGGAAGTGTTGATTTTATTATTTCTGGTCAAATATTGTATCAAACAGTGTCAATTTTTTTTTATTTTTCCTGTTTTGACGCTATCGTGTACATGGGACATTAATAGGTCTTTGAACCAACAAAACAAACAAAACAATGGAGTCATAAACCTATAAAATATAAAATATTGTTGGCTCTCTTTCAAGTTTCAAACAAACTTCGGCTGAAATTTCAGCTATTACTTGGGTTTCAGTTTTTACTCCGTCGTCCGAAGCAATAAAACGTTCACTGATCGTTGCCTTACAGTCAAGTTACTGTGCACTCTTATAAATCAATGTTTTGAAAACAAAACATAGCATAACATAGTTTTATAGTAACCCTCAAAAACGCAACATGAATTCCCGTTTTCATAAAAAAGTAATATATTCAAGTTACAAATCAAGAAATTAAAAATAATAAAAAAATGTTTTCTGAAAGCGATGAAAAAGAATTACCTAAAGTAATTTTTTTTCTATTACATTCTTTTTTTTTAAACTATTGTTTCAAATCAGCTTTAAACTGTCAAATTGCATTGAACTTTCTGTGTAAAATGTAATTTCATAATTTTAAAAGATTTTGAAAATTGAAAATGTTGATTTATGCACTTTTTACGCTTATCACAATTTGACAAAATCTTTATGAATTTTTTAAGATTTAAAACGACTGCCATTTTGAAACTGTTTAACAATTAATCAAAACGGCAAGATCAGCGTTTTCCATTAAAACGAATGCTAATGAATTATTCAAACAATCGGAATTGGTGTTGTTCATTTAACAAGAATCGTAATTTTCTTAAAGATTTAAAATTTGTCACCTGAGTGCACGTGTGACCGAAATTCGAACAAAACCTGACTAACCGATTTTGAGAAGTCAAATTGGAGCTCCAGTGCTGATTACAGCCGACAGTTTTGCTCAAGGTTTCAGGTGATTTTTGTTGACACATTTGTGTAATAATTGAACCTCTCGTAATTAAATTACATTATACTTTTATTGTAATTGATTCGAAAATATAACCAATATTTTTACCAGAAAAATATAACCAAGTTATTTACTTAACGTTGCAGTTTTTATTTGTGTCAGTGTTACTAGTTGACAATTTTCATTGGAAAACGAGTTACGGGAGCGGCCACCATGGTGTATAACCAAACCTGGATATACATACATATATGTATATGTATATATATATATATATATATATATATATATATATATATATATATATATATATGTATGTGTGTGTGTGTGTGTGTGTGTGTTTTAGCACTTCACTTTCACAATTTCGTTTAATTTGATTCAAAATAAGAACAAAAATTATTTTGCAATAATTTAGACAAGTTCAATAATTCAGGGAAAAATTCGTTCAAATAGTTTCAAAGTGGTGAAATTCCAAATCTATAAAACATTCATAACCTTCGTACTTTGAATCGCTTTGAAAAGCTTGTTTAACAATCTTAATTAGCGTTAATAACTGTATAAATTAGCGTTTTCAGTTTTCAAAATCGGTTGAAATTAAGAAATTAAATTTGATATCAGACAGGGTCCATTTTGCATTTTCATTGTAATTTAAATTTATAAAATTTCAATAGATTTTAATGCTGATGACGATGATAAAATCAGAATTTCAAAGGAAGGTTAAAGAAATATTTTTAAAAATCCGCATTCTCTTTGTCAGCTATGGTGTGCACCACAATAACTTTGACTGTTGGGAGGGATCAGCTGACTGCTAAGGTCGCAGTTTTACAGCAGTTGCCTTCTGTCGCGTCATAAATAACACAATAAATTCACGAGTGACGTCATAAAACTTAGTCCCTAACCTATATCTGTGACGTCACTCAAGTATATGCCGTTACACGTAGTTATTGCTGTTGCATTTTTAATGCGAAGACAAGCTTTACGGCGAGGAACGAATGGCTTTTCTAAAATAAAAACACAACTGAACGTAAATCTTTTGAAATATTTCCGCATTAAGGACAAAAAATAGCTTCGTCAGGTAGCCTGGTGATTTGGTACGGAAAACTTAACTGTAATACAAGTTACACGTAAAGAAACCAACAGTTTTATTAATTCTAAAAATAATACGCGACTAATTCACACTGAAAACATATTTCTTTAGTGTTATGGCTGGATTCTGTTTGCTAAAGTCTTCCTAATTTACTTGTATACCTATGCAATGTATTTTATCTGTGATTAATTTTAAAGTAATTGCATTCAGTGTTGAAGGGCACAATTTTGGAGATTTTTTTTAAAAACATCGTTTTCAAATAACTTATTTCGTAAACCCCAAAACCCAAACTTACACATTTCACCAAAACATTAGCTGTTTAGATGATAAAATATTCAATAAGATCTCTGATTACATTACATACATTGGTGTTGGTTCATTCCCCAAGAACCGTAATTTTCTTAAAGATTTAATATTTGTCACTTGAATGCACGTGTGTCCGAAATTCGAACAAAACCTGACTAACCGATTTTGAGAAGTCAAGTAGGAGCTCCAGTGCTGATTACAGCCGGCAGTTTTGCACAACGTTTCAGGTGATTTTTGTTGACACGTTTGTGTAATAAGGTTAATTGCACCTCACGTAATTAAATTAAATCTAGTTTGACTTTCCCTTTACAGTTGGTAAACTTTCTAATTTTCTCTAAGAACATTGAAATTTTCACTGAATTTTGACTTATGAAAGTGCAGTGGTCATGTCAGCTAAATGTCAAACACTTCTAGGATTTTAGTGGGTAAATGAAATTTTGTGATTACTCAATTTTAGCAAATTTATTTTGGAAAATATTTGGAACAATTTGTTCAGTTATTTCCATATTTGCGTTAAAATTTGGCAAAGTCAAAATTTATTTTTTTTAATTTGGCTATATTTTTTAGTTCTTCACTACCGATTTCCTAACTGATTTGAAGGGGATGATTAGAATAAGTTTTTTAGTTTTTTTTCCTTCTGGGAATATCACTACTTCCAATTAAAAATTTCAATAGTGACATAAAATTGCATCACAGTATAACAGTTCTTATATTGCGACATAGTAAGACCCAAACTCGGAGAGATTGAAATGAACGCGGACGTGATCATTTTTTGAGAGGTCATTTAAATATTTACATATTTCTAAATTTCGTTTTATATTATGGAAATTAAAAATATGCTAATTTATGCAGCTTCGAAGCGAATATTTTAATGTTAGATTTAGTGAAAGAGGGAATAGAAAAAAGTCTGTCGAACGGAAGAATGTAACGGAAATATGGAACGAATTTCGTCTCTATATTTCTGCCTCTTTCTTTTTCTTCCTCCTTTTCGATAACAGTACATGCGTATTATATGAAAACGTTTTATTGCTTTGGTTTCGGTATTTTTTTTTTAAGTTCAAGAACACATGCACGTTGTAACCGTTTATAATACATTCGAAATTAATATAATAACGTTTATAATAAATGTTAATATTGCTAGTTTTTACAATATTACCAGAAACTTATTATAAGTTATCAGCTGTTCAATGAAATCAGCTGATCGTTATGAATTAATATAAAACAATTGATCTTTTACTATTACATATTTATAAAAATTAAATTAACGACTTATTTCATATGTTTCCATCGGTCAAACTTCTTCGTATAGTTAAAAACATAATATGGAACTTATTATAGCCTACCAAATGATCTATAAAATCAGTTGATCTTTACGAATTAATATAAAACCACTGATTTTTTTACTATAACTACAGTAAATACCATCTAAGCTCGGTTCACGTATTTATTTATTTAAACAAAACAAGGTATTTGTAAACATAAGGTGTAAAAAACAATAAGGTGTAAAAACATATTCAACAAAGATACCATTAACAAAAGCTTAGCTTCTGTCGGTAACTCCCCGAGTTCCTCACTTGTACTTATTTATTTAACTATTATGACGATAGTGCTATCGAATTTTAAAAATCATTAAGGCAAACAAATTATAAACTTTTAATGATTTAAAATGACCTCCATTTTAAAACTGTTGAATTTTGCTGGTTAACGTATTTGTCCAATCTGTTACCGAATTTTCTTTTTGTGGCAAGTTTGCGTTAAATAGGACTAAAACTGCTAACGTGATTTTTAAAAATATTAAGAAAATTAAGGACCCCCTGAAAAAATAAACTAGAGGTCATGATCGTCGTTCATTTGAAGGTCACGGGTGTGGGTCTCACTACGATGATTCATTTTCCAATTGAAACTCGCTAAAATATGGGTGCTCACGCTCTCTTGCTTTACATAAGGATGAGTCAAAGTTCAGTTCCCGAGAGACACTTAAAAAGTTACGGTGTTGTAATATAACTTAACGGCAAATTGAAAATCTTTAATTGCCAACGACCTCTGGTTGCGAATGCTGGAAACACAAATCACAGAAACTGTAATGTTGATACTAAACACAGATCAGGCTGCGGTTATATAAGGCAAATTTGAATTTTAAATTAGTGACAGTTTTTTCACAATGTAACAACAAAGTATTTTGTTTTAAAGCTTCAAATATTCAGATCATTTATATTTGTGAAAATAGTTTTTTTTTTAAATAAAATATATTTAAAAAGTAGGCATTGACCTGATACAACAGTTATTATGAATTTTTGAAAATTTTATTGAGTTATTTTTAGTGATTTGTCGTTGTAAAATTTGGAAGGAATTAAAGCAAACAATACAAATGAATTAATACTTAATTTACCAAAATTATACTCTTCCATTGTATGTTAATTATACAAAAGATAAATAATATAAAATTTGAAAATTTAGCATCAAAAGGAAAATTTATATTTTATTTTAACGATATTAAACTGCTACAGCGAAAACTATATTTCATGTGTTGAAAAATGTATGATTTAGAAATATTAACTTTATTATCATATTAGTTTGTGCTGAAAGTTGGCCAAGGCAAATAAAGAAAACAACGATTGATTTTGGAAACACGCCAAAACAAAACGCCAAACTATAAGTAGAAAATTACTGAAAACTTATTTATATTTTTTTTAAAAAGAAATTGTTTACTGTAGTGAATGTACAGTCTATGATTGAAAGCAAATACGTTTATCGACGCCAGAGTGGTTAGTGAAGGTGAACATGGTAAAACAAAGTTTGACTACAATAATGAATAAATGGCTTTTACTCAATAATAAAGTATTTGCACTAACAAGAAACGTTCAGTTTAAAATGAAATTATAGTTGAGCACAAAATATAAATACGTTATAAGCAACCGATTCCAAATGTTTGTTATGTTGCCTATATTTGTAACACAAAAGAAGGGAATTTAACGAGGCAATGTTGGTACACCTTATAATTCAACTTAAATGTTTCTCCTTTCACTTTACCAATGGAATATGAAATAATAATTAAAAACATAGTAAAAAAACAATATACGTTTTAATAAAACCACGATAATATTGTCACGTAGTTTTCTTTTAATTATTAAAGGCAATTACAAAAAATTAAAACCAAAGTTTCGAATTGTTTAAATTGTTCCTTATATAAGTACTAAATTAATATTGCATATAAAAATATTAAATTGATATTTATAGTAATAACGTTTACTATAAATTATAACCCTATTTATTTAATCTTATATTTATGTTTAAAATAAATTATACTAGAAACATTTCATTGAAGAAAAAAATGTACAAGTTTTAAAAAATTAAAATATTAAACATGCACAACATTTACTTTGTAATTAAATAACGCTAATTAAATCAGTCGTTTTCAAAATAGTTTTCAACAAAATTCAACATTTTACAGAATTAAAAATAAAACTTATTAAACAAAATTAAAAAATAATTTTAAAACTTAACTACGCAAAGTTTAAACAGATTTAAAGAACTGAAAATATTTTAAAAATTACACATAATGCATTATTTAAAACTTATTTCAGCCGTGTTTTGAAGTTCAGTTAGTTTTAAAGGAACGTTAAAGAGGATCGATTAATCGATCAAAGAAAGGTGATCATCAGCAAGGACTGAACAATAAAAGTCTTTTCAATGACACTGTTAATTTAATATTCTTTTCAACGTTACGTGACTGTTCTGTACTTACAAATATCAGTAAATAATTTATGCTTTGATTTCGAACAAAATTGCTTCAATTGCTTGTCAATGATCAAGATTGATATTATGAAAATCCACTTAAGCTTGTTTGATACAAGGCACGTTTACCGACACAGCTAAAACACACAACTTCGCAAGAAGTAAAAAAAAACAACGAATGACCTACAAACATGCACAAGCTGAACTGTAGAACATATTACTAAGACTGAACTATAAAATAATTTAAACTGTTCTAATAATTACATTTAAATGGACGCCATTTTGAGAATTACGTACCTTCAAGTATCAGCAACATTCGGTGTATTGTAAGCTAGATTTCTTCTTCAATTTGTTTTGTGAAGTGGTTTCAATACTTTTGTAAGTTTATGTGGTAAATAATGTTGTATTAAATCTGAGCGTATACCTTAACGTATTTATATAATGGATAAATTCTAATAAATATTTCACTACTAATTTACAAGGCAGATATCTTTGAAGTACACAACCGTTTTTTTAGACGAAGAGTTCACTGTACCTTAACAGAAAAGATGATGAATAAAGGAGCGTGCATTTACGAAGAAAATAGAAAAATTATCGATAAATTTAGAAATGGCTTTTTTTAACCATTTACTACCCACGAAGATTCAAGTGTTTAACAAATGTAAATGCAGTGTTACATTTCTATAGATTTGCAACACACAATATTTTTTGATTAACCTCTTTTGTCGCATTAATGTATTCAACACCTTTGGCATATTTACTTTGAAGATGGATAGTCTGTCCGTCCTACGTAGCTCAGTAACTATAATTTTAAATTTTGAAAATTTTAACCGTTACAAAACTGAAAACGCATTCGGTCGTGACGTCATTGGGTCTATTCAAAGTAAGCTTACGGAATAAAAGAAGCCAACACTACATGTGCTATCAAAGTAATACCAGTGTGTACAAGCTATATAAGACAAAATGGCGCCCACCGTTTTGATGTAAGTGACGGTCTCGCTGGTAGCGTCGGTGAACGCTCGCCGCAGCTTGGACCTCCGGGACTGGCTGAGGGTCTGTGGGTTCAATAGGATGCCCTGCGCATGTGTAGAAGCTAGGTTATACATCAAGCCATGCCACGTTTGTATAGTGTATAGTGTATGGAAAACATTGGTCGATCTGTGATCTATTATTTCATAGAAAATAAGCACAAAATTTTATCTTAATTATAAAACAGTTCTTCGGGAACTTAGGATAGCCTACTTTATACACGGTATTACGAAGGTTGGGCTGTTACGTTAATGGTATTTACAGAGAATGATAAACTTCAGTAACGATGTTATAGAGATGTTTCTACCCAGTTACAGAGAATGGTTCACTTTAATAAAGGTATTAACGAGAATAATTTACTGCATTAAAGTTGTAACAAAGGCAGGTAAACTATTAAAATGTAACGAAGGTAGATAAACTTTATTAAAGTTGTAACAAAGGCAGATAAACTTTACTAAAATTGTAACAAAGGCAGGTAAATATTATTAAAGTTGTAACAAAGGTAGGTAAACTTTATTAAAAATGTAACAAAGTTTTGACTTTTTAGTAAAAGTATTTCAAAAGTGGTTATATTTTATTATTTACCAAGTTTACAAGTTGAAATACGTCCTTCTGGAGGGAAACTACTTTATAAACGTATTAAGAACAATGGTTGATTTTATCAACAATACTATCCTGTAGACAAGGGTCTATTTAGCGTTACAGAGCCTGCCCAGCCATTATTAACGGTATTATAAAGCAAGATTCATTTTAATAAAGGTATTTCAGAGGCCATGTTACCTTATCAACACTAAGACACTTGTACACTTTATTAATTGTATTACAGCTGATTGTGTATTTTATTAAAGGTGTCAAAAGAAAAAGAATACTTTCTTATCTGTATCACGGAATATATCCATTATGTTAAAGGTTTTACCAAAAATAACAGGCTTTATTAAAGTATATTTCACTTATTGACTGTATCACAGAGAGTGTATCAATTCACTGATTTTTTCTTAAAGAAAAACCAACTTCATACACGTCAACACAAAGTAAGGCCTGTCTTACTAATTTTATTACATTCAACCTATTGTACCACTTAATAGCATAGGAATTTTTTTGTTTTTAAGGAAATATTTTGCATTTAAAAATACGTCTAAAAGTGCAATGAATATGATTTTTAAAAAATATTACAACAAATATATTTCAATCCACAGCAACTTTAAAATATTGTAAAACTATTTTGCCATTATAGTTTAGCCTAAGCTATGAAGGAAGTTCACTTTACATTAATGTGTAGAATAAATTGGCGCACAAAACATAAAGCAATACTTCGGATCTGTCCCTGATAGCGGTTGGTTAATTTCGTTTTAATTTCTGTAATTATCTTTTCCTGCCACAAATGCACAGATAACGCCAATGTTTTCCAATACAAAGGACACAATATTGTTTATGGATGTTTGTGTTTGTATTTTGTTTATAATTTATGTTCATTGCTACTCGGTAGAATGAAGGCTAATTCGTTTGTTAACTCAAAACAACTCTTAGTTTTTATAAAAATGAGACAGCCTACTTATAAAAGATGTAGGCTACATTTTTCAAACACGCAATATTTAAAAAAATATTAAATATATTGCGTTTTAATGCAAAAAATGTGTGATTTTAAAAGTACTATTAAGTTCAACTACAATATCATTCAAATATAATATTTTGTAATTTTTTTAAAATTTCTGTAGCCTAAAGAAATGCAGCAAAAACTGATCTTATTATTTTGAATTTTAAATAGGCCTATAATGACAGTATTTTTTTAATATTCATGATTTGATAAGGATTCAGTTAGAATTGCCAATCTTAGCCCGGATGGCTACCCCGTGTGGAGCGGAGTTGTGCTGAGCGAAGTGAACTAAGCATTTAAAACAGAACCTATTGTTTCTAACGTAGCTGAGAACGTAACGGAGCAAAGAGGAATCAAGCATTGTTGCTGGGCTCCGCTCGCGTAGTTTTGACTCTGTTTAGGTCGGTTTTGAAGCTGACCACACCTCCAGTCTTACTATTTCTCGTTACCTATATTACCGTTGCCTAGGTTACGGTTCCCTGTAATCCGTAAATCAGGCCTAAATATTTAGATTTAAAAGATAAAAACGCGTTCTTTAAACTGACTGAACTCCGCTTCCGGTTGCCATTCATGCTCATTCCGCTCCGATCGGTTCAGTTCAGCGCAACTCCGCTCAGCCTTAAAGTAAACTAAAATATTATAAATTCTGTTGAATGTTGTAAACATTTGGTCCCTTTATAAATAAAATGTTTTGATTATAAGAAAAATGTTTCTAATTTCAATTGTCATTGTACACGCAGGTTATTTCACTTTTTCCTATTGTTTATCGGCACGGACTGTACTTTGTCGTAGTTTGTCTCGAGCAAGCATCAATCACCCCAGGCTCAGGTGTGCCAATACTCGATCAATCGGCATAATGTATAGTATGTACAGCAGTACCAACATAACAGGACGAAAATTGTGTCTTCAGGGATTTAGCTCTGTCTGTATGTATACAGAATGTTCCGTGATTAACGTAGTAAACGTCAGATAATTTAAAAATGGTCATATATGCAGATTGTAAGGCTGTTTTTGATGGTGAAATCAGATTTTTCAAAAAAAGTATTATGTAAAAATTACTGTTGAAAATTTGCTTCCATCAGGTCAGGGAGAATTATTTCATTATAATATCTAATTAGGTTTATGGACTAAACCTTTCACAATCTAAAACTTTAAAAAATACAATTTTACTCAGATTTTATTTAATAAAATACTATTGTTTGCTTGGAAGAGGTTCTGAAGGACTACAAACGAATAAATGTAGTAATTATATTGTAAATTTAAGAAAAACTTATTTTGAATTATAAAAAGAAGTAGGCTGTAGTTGTAGTATTGTTTTATACATTAATTATTACAACATAAAGTAATTAGACTAATTATTACTGAATTTGAATAAAAACATTTAAAATAAAAAGGTGTGATTAATTAAGGACCTAACGTTTTTAAATTGTGAACTAATTGAAGAAGGACTACGGGTAATTGCAACTTAGTGGCACCTCACTCCGCGCTAGCTAACTAGTACGTTACGTTATGTCTGGGACAGCTCGTTTAATTAGCTGCTTGTACCAGTTAGGTTATGTTGCAAGTCATTTAGTTTAATTATTTTATTTTTTAAAGTTGTTTACAGAGTTTTTTTTATATTTACTTACTATACAAAAAGTAATTAAAAGAAAGTTTGACGATTTTGGGAAATACAATTTTAACAATTTGATGGTTCTCAATGGTTAACGGATTTAGTTTCCCCCAAGTTCAAAAAATTATTTTATTTAGATTTCTTGCATGCGTGTGTGTATGTCCGCATTACTGAAGATTTTTTCAAGCCAAATTTATATTAAAAAGCAATTAAAAGTTTGACAAATTACATGAGTAATAGATTTTTTTATGTGAAAAAAGTTTTGCGAAAATTGAAAACCTGTTTTTGAGAAATTCTACCTTTTCTCTTTCTCCGATTGCTCTAATACCCAATATCTTTGGTTTGTTTGGGTGTTTATGTAATATATTCGAGCAAAGTTTTACCAAAATCGTCAAAGCAAGTTTTTAAAAAAAAATCTTTTGTTTGTTTTTTGTTGAAATTTCTTTATATTTTTTGTTTACTTCCAATTTTGTTTTTTCTTAATTTCCAAAATAGTTTCAAACATATAAACAAAATATATTTCAGTTTTCAGCGTATTCTGTCAAATTGTATTTAGTCCAGTGTCGGTACAAAAACAGAAATTCAATAAAAAGTAAGTTTTCTTAACTCAGAAGAGACGAGAAATATTTCCGTCGAAGTATTAAAATGTTTTACCTCTAAATGTTTGAGCTTATTAATCTAACGTTTTTTATTAGACAATCTAGACGTTTTCAACACAATCTTTACTTAAACAATGAGAAACTAACAAAATGTTCCTCAACTTAACATTTAGACATGTTTTAAACAGAAATATTCTCGAGGAAACGTCAAAAAAATATTTGGTAATTAGAAACAGACTACAAGCAAGGCTAGATTATTGTTTTTTACTGAATTTCCAAAAAATCTCTCCAGAACAGTGAAAGGATCTTAGGGCGGGTCCTGTAATTTCCCTCGAGGCAGGATTTTCAGTTGTAGACATCGTTTTTCCCGATAATCTGGATCAAACACTAGAGGCAATGGCGGAACAAAGCAGGTTTGTAATTTCTTTATCTTTAAAAAAAAACTCAGCAGAGGTTTTTCATTCTAACGAACAAAAGTTTGGGTTATACTTTTGATTTAAGGAGAAAACTTCGTCTTTCTGTGCTTTATTTCATACACTAACATGTGGACATTAATAAAGTAAATGAAAAATCCTGATTGAAATCTAATAGTTGACGTCATAGAAGCAAAATCAAAACAGTAAAAAAACTATTTCAATATACAAGTAATATTATGTTTTACGACAACAACTCCGAAGTTAGTTAAATACAAACATTTTAATTAAAATACGATTTTACTATATATTAAGAAAGTTAAAATTTACTTCCCAAATTTCATATTGGTATAATTTGTAACTTGTTTTGAGTTTAAACCTTAAATATACTAAGTGTTTGAATACTTCTTTTCATTTTCATTACGTTCTTCATGAAAACTGAATTTAATTTAAATCTTTAAAACTACCACTAGTTTACAGGATCATTCCGTTATTATTCTAGTGTATATTTAATTCTCACTCGTCTAACGTTTAAACGATAACTTTTAAAATAATTAAAATTGTTTTATTATAAAAGTGTAGGACCCGTTGTAGTTCCAATCACATTTTTATTAAAATTTCGTAAGATAAAAAGGGAAACAAAAGTTAAATGAATCACTGCATTAAATTAATATTGCTAATGAAAACGTAAACTTTTGAGTTTTTTGAAGTCGATAGAAAATTTGAAAATTATATTTTCTATTGTTTTTAAATTAAATGAGAAAACATTCTTAAAAAATCTATATTTTGTGCAAAATTCAATAATTACAGTAATTTATTTCTGATTGGTGACCTTTAATAAGTGACTTTTCTTTGTACAATTCTTATGAAACATTATTTTCCTCATTGTCCCAATTTTTTCAACCTCAAACTGATTTTTTTTAATACATTAGCGGCAAAATTTATTTTGATAAAATAGCTTAATGTAGGAATCAAACAAGTTAACTATTTTGCAAAACACTGAGTGTTTGACATAATAGGCTCAAGGTAGTGTCTAAAGAGTTCTTATTGTATATTGTAGACCAGTTAAATAAATTAAAAGTGTACTTTTAACAATGACACACCACATCTTGAATGCATAGGCCGGAGACAACTTTCATCACATACAAAGATGTACGGCAGGGAAAATTGCTTTGAATTAGCCTTCACCCTCTCGAGGGGTTGTACAATCATGTATCGCTATTGTAACACATACTATAAACTAGAACACATCATGGATAACACAGGTACTAAATACATCTTTGATCATGGTTCTTTTAAATTGAAAAAAATGGATAAAATGAAATGAAATTTTACTTAAAAAATAGCAATTTTCTATAATTTTTTTGACGCGTTTCAGCAAGTTTCATCACCTTTACGTTACGCTAGGAAATTTCTAAAAGAAAGTAATTTAATTTAGATTTACTAATGAGAAGAACCATAAACAAAAAACGTATACTTAAAAGTTATACACATAATGTACATTTTATACAGATGAGAATATGAGATGAAATGAAACAGAATAGAAGAATTTTTAATTAAAGGGTTATTGACAAATTATAATTTAGTTGTTTTATTTACTTTAAATCGTAGTAAAACGTTAACCAGAAAAAATCACAATTTTTAAGGGTAAAATTGTGTTAGGGTCACCTACCAAACGCTATCAAACTAATGTACTTCAAAAATCAAGTATTATTAAGTCATACAGGATTTGTTTTTATTTTTAAGTGAAATAATATTTTGACAAAACATTCTAAACACAGTACGTTCAAAAATGTTTTGTCCAAATAAATGTAGCCTCTTTAAAACACATTAAAAAAAAAATCGAAATCGGTTTTAGAATTTTCTTTTCGGAACGTTCAGTGACAAATATTTATTCATTTTATTCATCTGAATTTTTAGGTTAGGACAACAGATTGTCGATAATTATGTAGATGCCTGAAGGTGAACATACTATTTTAAATAGCGTTACATTAACATATACTTTATACACGTGTGTTTTGTAAAGTGACACACTTAAATATACTTCGCACTACTAATGAGCAAGATAGATTTACTGTTCAAGTACATTGCATAAATTTCCTTACTTTCAATTATTTTACACTATTTGTAAAGCATGTACTTTCCGGGGCCTGTCTCACAAAAATAATCAAAAATCCTTTTTAAAACTTCGGTAAACAGTAATTGTAGAATCATACATTTAAAAATTATTTATAAAGAAGGGACACTATTACTGTTATAACAGTTAGGCAGGAAGCATATATCAAATTGTATTATAAAGTATTCAATCAGAACCGTTGCTTATTTTGTGAACGAAAGAATTTTCTTTACAAAAAAAATTTGTCACGAAAAGACACAATGCTTCTAAACATTTCAACTGCATTGTCCCTATAAATAAGCCAATGATTTAAGCCACCGAAGCAAATTTCGACCTATATTTTAATTAATAACCTTACTGGTCTAGGTTTCTCGTTAAAAACGAACAGTCAAAAAAAGAGGCAGTGCAATTGTTCTGACTTTCTTCATCTACAACTAGCGCTCGCTGCGAATGATTGATGAACTACTGAATGTCCTGAGGTCTCTAGGCAACGCTGTGTCCTTGTTTTAGTGTCATATACAGAGTGTGGCACAATTACTGTATACGGTTGAATTTTAAATAAATGAGGAACGAATGAGGCAATATTTTCCGTTTGTAACGATATTTTGTCGACATATTACACCGTGCAGTAGCACTGTAAAAAATTGTACAAAAATGTAATAAATATTATTATAATTATTTTAGTATCAGTTTAATGATAGGCTATTTAAAAAAATGAATGTTTACCTCAGACATCTCACAGTTACTTACGTTTCATTTTTAATTACAATCGGTTAATAAGTATTATTTATTTATTTTTTGACAAAGATTGTCTTAATCAGTTTTATTGTGTTTAGTATTTTGTTTAGCAATATTTAGCAGGGACATTTTTATCATATTGACTGTGGGGGGTATGGAGTCTGAAAATATGAGCTTGAGAAAAGAAGGCACACTGAAACACAGAAGAAACTAACACCAATACACAACACATAAAATAGGAAATAAACACAAATACAAGAACACTAAAACTGAAATACACGTAATTATCATGTAAACATTAATAAGACTGATTAGGCTGTAGTGAATGAAAGTAGATTGTAAATTAATGAAAGTAATTTTACAGATCCAAAACAAATCAAGATATTTAAATTAGTAACACACTTAGTTAATTGTAATTAATGTTCCAAAATAACAAAGGAACCAATGATTTAAGAAAAAACTTTTATAGTAGTTATAAAGAGTGGATTTTTATTCACTTTAAAGTAGTTAATTAACTATTTATGTAACATATACTTTGTTTTTAAACAAAATAACAATACATTCAATTAAAACTATATAAACAAGCCCATACTAGAATGTGACAATGGTGATTTTAGGGAAAAAATACTTTAAAAAACTGTAAAGGTGTATTTGGTATTAGATTGAAGAAAAATTAAAAATTTTAATGTTGGCACTACTGTATTTTGGCGGGATATCTACTTGGAATTGACTATGGGGAGACTGTTGACATGCTGTTATATAACTACAATTAGATGCACTACTTTCAAGCAAACTCTACAAAGGATACAATTAACGATTTACTTTGCCTGCAGATGGCCGACGGCGAAACTGTCACAGTTTTGAACCAAGCGTTTACCTCGCCTATTTTAAAAGCAAACGCAAAGCTTACAAAATATCAATGCCATAAGCATCTGCTAGTCTATATTTTTTGTTATATATAAAATACATGCCAGGATGTGTGGTCAGCGCATTGTCGTGGTTGGAGATTACACCACCAGATGTCACTACCAGATTTGCAATTAACTAAGCTAATTAAAAATATACTTCGGAATACAATTAAATTGTATTATGCAATGTTGGGTAAACACGTTTTTAAAATATATGTGTATACAAGTATTTTTGTCGACAATTAGGGTTATTGTTAGGTTATAATGATAAGCTAATGATAATTAATTCAAACAAATTTCCTTTGGGCTAATGAAGTGCCATCTTGGTGAGACACGGTCTTGAGACCTAAAAACAAGCACAAATCCTGACTTATAGATAAATATTTAAGAATAGTTAAAAATTATAAAATATAATATTACAATTGTATTGATAAATCGATTAAAAATTGCTTTTCATTAGTAAGACTTTTAATGTTTATTTAGTAAGTTTTTTTAGCTCTACTTAAAGATATTAATGGATAATATAATCTTGATAGATTTTATTTTCTGCAACACTCAAAAATTACAAAAAATATATTAGCTTTTATTTTATTATTATTTTTCTTTTAGAGTGATTATATTACACGCAATATTCTTTAGAAAATTAAATAATAAATTCGTTATCTGTCTATTAAAACTGATATACTTAAACAGTTCAAATATGTTTTTTAAACAGCCATAAAAAATAAAATAAATATTTACAGTTGAATATAGATTGCATGTAACAGATGGAGAGAAATGACTGTATCACTAACGGAAACCAGAAAAACATTATACATACGCCCTGCCCAATTCGGCCTAAGTTGGTTTTCTATTACATTACTTAATGTGTATTGAATTTTATCGAAATGTCAAAGAACAAATAAACAATTGCAAAAGTAACACGAAATGTACACGGCAGAGGCACTGAAGTGAGCAGCTGATGGCCTTATCTATCCCACAGTTCCTCTTGCTCACACTGTTTTCATTCAACTACACAACACACACGCGCGCGTGCGCACACACACACACACACGCACACGCACTCACACACGCACACACATACACACATTCATTACTCCACACAGCTTGGCTAGCTGATGTAGTGATTAACACCGACCTAACGGTGTACCAAACAGGGTCCTAGGAGATCTCCCCGTATGCCTTAATCTTATCCATGCATGCAGGGTTCTGTATGGGCGGACCTCGTTTCCTTATCTACTTGTGGGCGTTTCCATAAGTAAGAATATAAAATAGAATTACTACACAGTAAGAAAAGGTTGACCAAATGAAGCAAAACCTCCGTAATGAGGGTCCGCAGAAAGAAAAAATGAAAATATATTAGCAGTACAAGCATCTGCAAACAACTCAATAAAGAATTGGGTAGTCATTAACAAGAAGTGGAAGAGCTGTTTACATTGAATCCTGTCCAAGTGCTAGATCTTATAAAGAGACTAGAACTGGAGAAGGCGCCGTAACTGAGCAACTCAGTAATACAGAAAAGTGGGTGACAAGGTCGCAGTGCAATAGTAACACTACAAATTCATTCATTCATTGAACAAGAGCCATGTCAAATACTTACGAACAAACCCTTCAATAGGAATTAAATAATAACATATTTCTTATAAAACAGTTTTGTATCAAAAATTCACACACACACACACACACACACACACACACACACACACACACACACACACACACACACTCTCTGAGCCAACGCTGTAGACGAGTAGGTCAGCCAGTCCACCTTCCCACGAACTATAGCCTGGCAGCGGTTCCTTGGGGGGATTTACAGAAGAGGAATGCTTTTGCTGTTTTTTTTAGTGGGTAACAATATATCTTAACTTGAGTTTGAACTTAACTTGAGTCCCACCTCTGGGGTAGTGACAGTACCCTACCACAGGTAGTCTATAAAAGATTTTTTCCATCTTTGTTTGGCATCGCAAAAAACACACAAGCACAATATTCTGTTAAAATTATTACTTTCGGTTTAAATGAACCGAAAAATCCTTCGGAATTCCAAAATATATTTTTCGCAAAACATAATCTACTTTAATTTGCACTCGATGACGTGCAGACAAAATCAATCCTATACACCGACTTACTGTTAAACGTGTAATTTATGTCCACAAATACATTGGCACCTTGTCGTGTGACGTCACGCCCAGCTGATGGAAGTTGCGCAAAGATAAATCTTACAGAACAAAGAAAGTGTTCAGAATGGATTTCTGTCTGTCGTCCAGTCAAGTATAAATGGAACGCAATCACTTGAAATGCGCATTTCTCTACCTTCCTATCTCCCGAGAAAGTTATGTTTTACTTATTTCACTGAAGCTCTAAGTTTATTACCAAACAGTTCACAAAAACCGTTTGTATATCGTCAAGGCACTTACATGTTACTAATAATCGATATCACCGATCACTGTAATGTGACGTTTTGCGAATATGGTCTTTGTAGCTGTTCGAACCCGGGAAAAATGTATTAATATGTGATTAAGCTGTAGAATCTTAAATACTCAATGTGTGTGTACTATTTATCTGGTCAATGGTAATCAAATAAGTTAGGAGCGATAGTGATTCCGAATATATAGGCGGTACAAATATAGTGCAACGTAACATGCCGCGTATTGGGGGTTGGGTTAGTGTGAATCTTGGGTTCTCCCAGGACAGCCAGCTTATATGAACACTTACACTAAACCAAGACTAATTAATTTCGATAAACAAATAACTACATTTTAGAGATCGCGCGATCGTTGGGATAAAATGAAGGTAACACTAGACACAATTAGTAACACTAGACTGCTTTATAATTCGAGGGGGTCACTACACTCGTGTATTAAACCTCCTTACTTTCGACCCACGACCAGGTCAGCGCCTTTTGAGGCCTATCAGGACATGCGCCGGCGTTCGTAGTTGAACGGACAGTGCTTTGGGTAACAGCGGCGAGTCAGTGAGCCCGCGCATGCGCACAGCGCAATAGAGCATCCAGTGACCTATCAAAAAATTCAAATTTTCAGTTCCCTTCTTTAACTTTGACATTTTAAGTTAGAATCTATAAATGCAGTTTAAATGAAAACTAAATTATGAGTTTTCAGGATTTGGTGTTACTTAAAACCAGATTATTAGATTTGCTTTACCTATATTTGCACATAGCCTTACCGAAAGTAAAATAATGAAGTAAAAACCAATCCACGGCTGTGTTCAGGAAAAAATTTTGGTTGAATTAAGTTTATTAAAACTTTAAAATATAGTATAACTTGCTAGCGTAAGCACTGAATATAAACCTACTAGAGTTGTGACCCTTATGAGAGATGAGAGATGTGAGCGCTCATTTCTGGTGCCATCTTACGGCAAAGTGTTCAACTACAGTTAAACAGATAATAGTACTGTATATTTACTGATACATCTCCACCATCTATCCTTACAGCTTACAGCGTTCGTAGCGGCAGATAATCCAAGTACTTGGACTTTAGCAACTAATATCAAGCACACTTTTATAATGGTGGTTGTACTACAGGTCAGTTTATATTTAATGACTAAAGCTATTAATCTGTCTCTGTTTTTGAAGCGAATGTTAGCTTTGGCGAGAGGAGCAAATAGGAAAACGTCTGCTGAACGGATGAATGTAACGGAAATATGGAATTAATGAGCAAACGAATTTCGTCTCTCTCTATTTCTCTTTTTCTTCCTTCTTTTCGATGACAGTACACGCGTATTATATGAAAACGTTGTGTTACTTTGGTTCCGATAGTTTTCCTTATTTGAAGAACACGTGCACGTTGTAACCGTTTATAATACATTCGAAATTAACATAAACTTTTATAATAACTGTTGTTTTACTACTGGTTTTTAACAGCATAAACTAAACTTTTTACATCCTATCAGCTGTTAAATGAAATCAGCTGATCTTCACGAATTAATATAAAACAACTAATCGTTTAATATAAATACCAAAATTAACTTAACGATTCATTTCATACATTTAAATCAGTTAAATTTCTTAGTAGTTTTCTCTTTCTTTTTATTTTAATCACGATAATTTGTTCGAAAACACGACAAATTAACATAGGTAATTTTTAACAACATAACCTGAAATGTAATATAGTCTATCACATGCTCTATGAAATCAGCTGATCGTTATGAATTAATATAAACGACAAATTAACATAGCTAGTTTTTAACAACATAGCCTAAAACTTATTATAGCCTATCAGCCGTTCAATGAAATCAGCTAATCATTACGAATTAATATAAAACCACTGATCTTTCACTTACTGTAACTACAGTAAGTAAGCTAGGTTCACGGATTTATTTATTTAAACAAAAAAAGATGTTTGTAAATATATCTTCAAACTAATTATATATTCAGCAGAGACATCATTAACAAAAGCTTCGCTTCTGTTGGTAACTCCAAGAGTTCCTTAAATATACTTTTTTCTCTTAAAGTAATTAAATTTGAGTTATTGAGCTCTTGTAGACAGTTTTTAAACCTGATTTTAAAAAAGCAGGAAAATCGAACTTTGTTTATTACTTAAAAGTTATCAAAAACAACATAAAAAGGTAACGATAAATGCATTGATAAAATACTGAAAAATTAAAAAGTGACCTTGAACTGCAAGCCTGTTTTATAGAAGTTTGTAATTCGTTCAGTTTCCGTCTCTGTATAGGACTATGGTTAACAAAACAAGCAGTAGACATGTAACATTTAAAATGCAACGTTTATAATCGGTAAATCTAAAACAAAAATATCTTAAAATATTCAAAATCGATTTTTTCCGTATCACAATACTTTTTATTGCTTTCAAAACCAAGATAAAAATCCACTAAGTCTATATCTGCAAAAATGCATTGAACATCGTACAAAGTGCAACTATTTTATAGCAACTTCAACAGTCATTCTTGCCCACGAAAACGGCTTCAATTACCAAATATATAATTGAGCCAGTTAATAGTTTAGCAGGCAGCGCGGCCACAAGGGACGTGTACAATGTGACGCAGCAAAACGTTTTAGTTTAAATGAAACACGAAGCCGTTCACTTCAATTGGAATTATATGGACACACACTAACATCTCTACATTATTTAATTGGTGTTATGATATGAGACAATAGTGTTTTTCCTGCTCTAATGCTATCGATAAAAAACCCGCAAAATTGTCATCATTTTTCCCAAAAATCGGTCAATCAGATTTACTTAAACATATATAAATGCAATATATATAAAATATATATATATATATATATATATATATATATATATATATATATATATATATATATATATATATATATATGTGTGTGTGTGTGTGTGTGTGTGTGTGTGTGTGTGTGTGTTGTATTTTATTGTATCCCATTAATATTATTTACTGCATTTAAAAAAAATGTGATTTAAAAATAATACCGTTCAACTTCAAATAAATAACATAATCTCACAAAATTCACAGCTTATATGTGATATTTCGACAATAAAATATTGCCTATTTTTAATGTTAAGTTCCAAATAATGTTTCCCAATCTGTTATTCTTCTCTGTGCCCTTTCTGTTACACAAATACTGTAGTAGTTTTTTGCACTAAACAAATAAACAAAAGCAGTATTTTACTATCTCGGTTCCCTTAAAGATTGAGACCCTATTCTAATGATGGAGACTGATCAGATAGTCAAACGACACGTGGCTTTTAGACTCTTTTATTTCAAGATGATATATGAGGAGGAAGGTCCTGGTTAGGAAACTCTGGAAACCTAGTATGGTGTACAGATATTTCCAAGAGAAACACAGATACTGATGCTGGGGTGTACTGCCTGAGACCAAAGGGGAAACGAGGTGTTGCTCTGGATCAGTATGGAACAGTATTCCAGGCTGAAGTAATGGCAATTAATGACTGTGTTCAGGATAATTTGGAACGTGTGTTCAAGAAGACGCATTGATATAGTCAGGTAGGAATCAAAGCACTTGCGGGTCCTATAATTCGGTTCAACTCGTTAAGGAGAAACTCAACGCTCTGTCCTAGGAAAATCGGTTTACTCTTCACTGGGTTCCGGGGCGTAAGGAAGTTGTGGGTAATGAGGAGGCAGACCGACTGGCTGGACTGGGATCTGCAACTGAGTTCATCGGATCCGAGCCGACGGGATCTTTCTGTCGTTGCCCGGGTCTGCTGTCAATAATACAAAAACACTAGGCAAGACTGGATAACATTTGAGGGAATTTATATAGCAAGCGTCTCTTAAAAAAGGTTCCTAAAGCAGGACATATATCTTGGGTAGAGTTTAACTCAGGAAAACCATGGGGTTTATTACAAGGCAATTTGTGTGGTCTAAGGGTGTACATGAACAGGATATGTACGTACCACGGAGAAACCGTTTGTAGGTTAAGCAGTAAAGAGGAAGAAACTGCAGAACACATAATTCAAGTTTGTGAGGCTCTTGCTAGCAGAAGGCTAGGGGTTGTTGGATTCCAGGACCCCAGGTACCTCCAGCAGGATGAGCTAGTCAGTGGTTTGTTGGAACGTACTAAGGGCACCAATCTGCTGAACGTGTACTTTAGAGGTTTAGTTACACAATAGGTCCGTCGATCGCAGTCCCTGGGATCGTATAATCCCTTCTCTAGTTTCTAATCTAATCGAATCTATTCCCTAAAAAATCCGTTACATAAGAGTTAAAAAGGAAAAGAAATATCAAAAATATGTCCACTAATTGGCTTTGAATTATCCTTTGAGGTAAATAATAAACACAAATTTCACCTATTTTGCAATTACAGTTTAGGATTCTTCTACTTATTTAATATTGTACTATATTACTACATGCAAGTTCAAATTTAAATTCCAAGAAAAAATACTACCCTTTTCGCCTACTGATATCTTTATTAAAGAATATAAAAACAGATTCATGGGAATGTAAAAATAGGTATGTTTTGTTTCATGGATAGCCTAACAATGAATAATATTGAATGATAACTAAAGTATTCTGAAACGCGTCAACAAATATAAAATAACACTCTTAATCTGGTAACAAAATAATTACATTACTAGCGTAAAAAGGCGAGTACGTTAAAAATTTGAATAACACATTCACAAAACTCATTTTGATGATAAAAATGTTTTTGTAAGAATCTTTCCTCGTAATGTTTATTTTTAGACAGTTAAAAAGATTTCTACAGTTCATACAGCCTGATAAAGTGTAAGGCATTCCTAGACATATCTCATTAATCTGCGTCTGTTGATGCAAGGAAGGACTTTGCCTGCTAAGATTGTTGTCTGTCTGTATGCAAAGCAATTCCAAACATCTGTTTGATGATTTCCAGAGAGGATAACGTTCAAATTTAACCGCGCAATAATATTGTACGGTTTCGTTGGCGTTCTTCAAATAAATGTAAATTCAATTAATGCCTATTAATAAAACCAGTGCGCCAATTGTAACACGAGTAAACTTTGGTCACGATATTGGAGGTGTGTTTACCAAAGGAAATAAATCAAAAAGAACATTAATGTATGCTTGAAATTTTAATTTAAGGTGAACAATTCCATAAATTATTCGAAAATTGATTTATGTTTGAAACCTTTATGTATGGTTAGCATATCGATTTATGGTTTAAACATTGATGTATTATTCGTAGTAGTCCTTGATATATGCTAGATCTATGATATTTTGAAGTTAAAATATTGATTCGTGGTTTAATTTTGATTTACTATTATTAATATATGCTAGATTAAGATATTTTGAGGTTAGAATATTGATATATGGTTTAAGCTTTATTATTCATAGTAGTTTTTGATATATGGTTACAGCCTTAATGCTTAGTTAGAATTAAGGTATTTTATCGTTAGAATATTGATGTATGGAAGACAAATTGCTGTATTATTCATAGTAGTCCTTGATATATGCTAGAACTATGATATATTATGGTATAAAATTTGATATATCATTCATATTATGATATATGCTAGAACTATGGTAGTTTATGGTAAGAATATTGATTTATGAAACAAACATTGATGTATTATGCATAGTGCTCCTTGGTATATGCTAGAACTATGATATTTTATGATTAGAATATTGATGTGTGAAACATACATTGATGTATTATTCATAGTGCTCCTTGATATAAGCTAGTACTCTGAGGTTTTAAGGTTAGAATATTGATGTATGCTTTAAACGTTGTTATACTATTCACAGTACTCCTTGATATATGCAAGAATTATGATATTTTATGGTTAAAGTATTAGTGTATTTGGGAATTTCACAGTAGCTTATAAAAACGTCCTGAACAAATTATCAGTTCTTCTGTTAGTAAAATGATTTTTTTCTAAAAACAGTGAAACTCCTTTGGTATGGATATTGCTAATCCTCCTAAGCAATATTAACCAGATATATAGAGTTCGATTTGTTTGGTCGAACAGGGCCTGAGTGACTTGACCTATAACCGCATGCAGACAATAATACAAGGTCGACAAATGAAATCAGAATCGAGGTGAAACTCCAGTAAGTGTGGATGTCACGGAATATCTCGATTTGTTGCTTTATCGACATCGAATCAACGATACATTCCCGTACATGTAGCGTAACCAAAATGGCGATCTTTTGTGCCAGCAGTAAACGTGAATTTAGACATAATCCATCATAGGCCTGCTGGAAACATTGTGTGAGATATGTCGCTAGGCAAAGTAATCGAAAATAATACATTATGACGTGAGCTTATGCATTCTTCGCTGTGCGTGGGTTACATATTCTGACTACAAGGTTGGCAGTAGGCTATATTCGCAAAATGCTTAATCAAAGCACTTTAATTGAATCAGCGTTGATTGTGGTCCAAAATGTTTTCTTTTAAATCTGAACTTTTTTTTAATTCTTTCTTCCTTCATTTTAGTATTTCTTTAACTACATATGTTTACTGTAATTGCTTTAATAATAGGCCTACATAAAAATACTTGAATAACGCAATAAACACAATTGAAATAATGTCGTTGTCTTCTACAAGTTATTATAAAACTGCACAGTACATTTGTACATTCCCATATTTGTTCTACGTTTCCTTGAAGCTTCCGTTAAGCAGCTAAGTTTAACAAAGCCAAACAAATCAGCCTATACAGCAGAACCCTCCCCAGAACACCCCTACGGCAAGAAGCACTAAAGTTAATTACGTACTCGCTGCACCTGTTCTCGGCCATTAAAAAATAACTCGTGCGATGTTAAAATCACTCAAAACCAAACCATGCAAAACACATCACCACTACGGGTGTGCCAATTTGGTGCTTGGTGGGGGGGGGTCAAATAAGCGTGTTTGGTCCAAAATGTAAGCGTGGGGTAATCAATGGTTGTCAGAAAAGCGTGAGGTTTTTATAACGTGTTTGTTGTGGGATTTACTCTGGAATACAATACATGGTATTAACTATCGCTATAAGCTATTGGGTTTTGATAAGCTCGTTTGATGTTGGTAACTTGAAAACTCAATAAAACAAAGTTATAAACTTAAAAGAAGCTTTCCTATAAATGCAAAAGTATTTGTGTGTTTAATTTTGTTGACATACGTGCATCTCTCTATATTTCCTCAAATTAAAAACATACTTAAATTGTATGTATACCATATATAATTTTTATTTTTTCCTTTAATTTTGAAGAAAATATAATAGGACTTCACAGAAACTTTTTTATCTAATTTTAGCATTTGTAAAACTGTCAATTTGAAATAAGGAAGTTTCTTGTTAGTATACCAACATCAACACAATCGGGTAAAGCTAGTTAATCGGACTCGTTATTAGCTCTGCTTTAGTACCTGTTTGAACTGTCTGATGGCGCCATTGATTCTCAACGAGTCAGCTGCTATCATCGCTATGCCATCGCCGGGTTCCCTTAGCTGCCGCAAGGATGCGCTAGGTACAGGACTCCCGCTGCCGTGGTGGTGTATGTGGCTGCAGCAGTGGCCGGAACACGAACTGAGGGCTGTCGCTTCCGGTTGCGAACTCTGTCTGATTATCCTCGAGCTGGGCGACGTCGTGAGAAGCACTGGCGGCGGCGGGTGCGTCGACCGGACGCTCTCGCGCGATACGGACCGCGCCAGCGAGTGCGATTTCCGCCGCTCGCAGTGGCAGCGCGGCACTAGATGGTACGCCGGTATCCGCAGCGGTACGGTGATCTCGCTGCCTCTACAGTGCAGCTCTATGTCTGGCACTGAGCGGGCGGTGGACTCCTCCAGCAGCACGGCACCGCCGCTCTCGTCGCTTTGACCCATGATGCCCGCCGAGTGGGAGAGGTTCGGCGTGGGCGCGGGCGACACCATTAGCGTTGTACAGTCCTGACGCATGAGCACCGGCTTCACCGCGGGCGCAGCGCTGCGCACCAACAGCGTGGACGTCTCGTCGCCCGAGTTGTAGCCGGAGTTGGCGACGGTGTCTTGGTTGTTTGAAGTCATCTTTTAGTTTTGATTTGTTATCTGCAACATACAGAGGAACATAATCAGCAAATAAAACAATCATCTATTTATATTTACAAATATTGTCAATAAAACATAAGCAAAACAAATAGCCGGAGTTAGAAGCACGCATGCACGGAGTAAAATCCCACGCATGCGATGTCACGAGGTTTTATCTCACATGATCACGTTTTGTCGTTACTCTCATGAAAAGCAAAACTTTTTAACATGTATCATGCTTTAGGGCTGGTTGTGATGTTGGATTTAGTATATGCGTGCTAAGTAATGTAATTCATATTATATTTCTGAAAGTTTGTGTGTTTGTTTGTTTGTTTGTTATTCAATCACGCTTTAACCACTTGACCAATTGAGATGAAATTTGGTAGGAATATAGTTTAAGTATCATATAGGCCTATTCCCGTTTTACAAAACGTTATTATACTACTTACCCAGCCCAAAATAATTATCAGTTTTTAGTTTTGTGGCATGTGTTAACTGTAGTTATTTACTGGACCTGTGATTTAGGTACCTGAGATGAACATAAATTCAATCCTATTTTAAGAATCTTAATCTGTGTTTTATTTATTGCAAAATGATTGCTTTTAATGTAACATTTTCAATATTTTAGTTGAAATTTTTTTCAAAACTGACTTTAATTTGTTACTTTGTGTTGAATTTTCAATAGTAAATGTAAAAAAATCCCTACACAGAGTGACAATTGTAAGGTAGTATATATATTTGTGTAATTACATTATAAGAAAAAATGGTAAACATGCAGTGTAGCATATCCTTATTTTTCGATATTTTTGTTACTAAAATGCTTTATTATGTGCCCAAAAGCAAGAATCCAAAATATGAAAGCACGAGAAGTACGATAAAAATCGAAATTAAAAGTGACCAACATAACCTCAAAATCGCTACCCGGCGAAAATCAGTAACGTGTTGTAAATCGGTAAAACAATAAAAATACTTCTAACACGGGTTTTGGGTGATAAGAAACCAATTTTTTAAAAAGAATACAGCATAACAAAACTGACACGGTTGTTAGGCCTAACAAGGTGATGCGTGAAAAAACCTTAATATTTTTTTAAAAAATAGCCTACTATATATCCTGATACGGTTGTTGGGCCTGTCACGATGATAAGTGAAAAACTTTTATATTTTTTTAAAGAATACTACATATTCTGACACGGTTGTTAGGCCTAACTCGGTGATGCGTGAAAAAAACTTTATATTTTTTTAAAGACCACTACCTATCCTAACTGACACGGTTGTTAGGCCTAACATGGTGATGCGTGAAAAAAACCTGTATATTGTTTTAAAGAATACTACATAACATTACTAACACGGATGTTGGGCCTATCACGGTGATGTGTGAAAAAAACCTTTATTTTTTTTAGAATAATACATAACCTAATTGACACGGTTGTTAGGCCTAACACGGTGATGCGTGAAAAAAACCTTTATTTTTCTTAAAGAGTACTGAAACCTTAACTGACACGGTTGTTGGGTCTAACATGGTGATGCGTGAAAAAACCTGTATATTGTTTTAAAGAATATTACATAACATTACTGACACGGATGTTGGGCCTATCACGGTAATGTGTGAAAAAAACCTTTATTTTTCTTAAAGAGTACTGAAACCTTAACTGACACGGTTGTTAGGTCTAACATGGTGATGCGTGAAAAATACTTTATATTTTTTTTTTTTAAAGAATACTCCATAAGCTAACTAACATGGATCTTAGGCCTAACACGGTGATCCATTAAAAAAACCTTTATTTTTTTTTAAAGAGTACTTATAACCTAACTGACACGGTTGTTGGGCCTAATACGTTGATGCATGAAAAAAACCTTTATATTTTTTTAAAGAGTACTCCATAACTTAACTAACACGGTTGTTAGGCCTAACACAGTGATGCGTGAAAAAACCTTTATATTTTTTTAAAGAATACTACATATCCTGATACGATTATTCGGCCTATCACGATGATGTGTGAAAAAACCTTTACATTTCTTTAAAGAATACTAGGCTACATATCCTAACTGATACGGTTGTTAGGCCTAACACGGTGATGCGTGAAAAAACCTTTATATTTTTTTAAACAATACTAGGCTACATATCCTAACTGACACGGTGGTGAGTAAAAAAATCTAACTGCCATGGTTGTTGGGCCTATCATGGCGATGTGTGAAAAAAACCGTTATTTTTTTAAAGAGTACTCCAAACATTAACTGACACTGTTGTTAGGCCTAACATGGTGATGCGTGAAAAATCTTTATATTTTTTTAAAGAATACTCCATAAGTTAACTAACATGGTTGTTAGGCCTAACGCGGTGATGCATTAAAAAAAACTTTATTTATTTTTTAAAAAAGAGTACTCCAGAACCTAACTGACACGGTTGTTGGGCCTAATACGGTGATGCAGGAAAAAAGCCTTAATTTTTTTTAAAGAGTACTCCATAACTTAACTAACACGGTGGTGCGTTAAAAAAACTTTATTTTAAAAAAGAAATTCACCATAACCTAACTGACACGGTTGTTGGTCCTAACACGATGATGCGTGATCTTTAATGTATATTACGATTGCGGGCAAAGCCGTGACGGGTAACAGAAAATCATATTATATTTCTGAAAGTTTGTTTTTGCTTATTTGTTTGTTATTCAATCACACTTTAACTACTGGACCAATTGAGATTAAATTTGGTATGAACACGGTTTAGGTACCTGAGATAAACACAATACTATTCCAGTTTAATTGTATAATAGTGACTTTTTAATAATACTGTATTTTATTAAAATATGACAGGACCCTGTTTTAGAGTATCGAGTAGCAAAAATGTATATTTCTTGGCTGAAAACCATAAATCGTATGACACTGTAAATAGAAATATATTAAAATGAAATGATCTATTCTGATTTTCAAAATCTACTATAAATTTTATTGCCTACATTACAATTGCAGGCAAAGCCGCAACGGGTAACAGCTAGTTGTATATATAACAATATAATTGTGTCTACTTCTAAACAGCTGATTTCGCACAACAGCTGTTGCGTCAATATAATTTCAATCAAGGTTATGTTAAAAATTTCTAAATAAAATGGTAGGTAAAATTATTTGTAAAAAAACGATTTAAATGAAGAACGAAGATTAAGAAATAATGAACCAGAAAGACTAGGCGGATTAGAAAATAAATTGAAACGAAAAATGAAATTAACGATGAAAATTTTACAATTAATAAAAGAGTTATGACTGAAGAGCAACGTCAACTAATTAACAACAAAAACGAGGAGTCGAGAAAAACATTATTTATGTTTTTGTTTCGGTAACAGAAATTATCAGTTTGGAATATGACAATCACTCCAACTCCTTTCACCACGAAAGCCTCGCGGGGTTCTTTGTGTCGTTACAGTGTGGTTCTGTTAAATTCGTTAGTCTTAAATCCTTAATTAGTGTTATCGAACTAAACCAATTAACCAATTAATTGAATTTTAAAGAAATTAAAACCAGAAACAAACACTACATTTCCCTGATTGCATATACTAAAACATTACATTGTTTTTCATTTACATTCATGAATCGTAAGTGATAATGTTGCTAGTGTTTTATTTAAAACTAATTTCTTTATATTTAAACAAAATCGTAAAAGCCTAACTCGGTAAAAGGTAATTTGGATTGGGCCGAGACGGATTATAACTGTTTTAATTGTACAAAGCAATTTCAAAAGGAACGGTGACCTACTGAACTTGAACCAAATCGATCACACTTTCTCGTTGTCAGTAGTTTGTATTTCCAACTTTGATTATTATTTTACGATTTCAATTTGAAGTGATTGCAAACTAAATTGAAAATAATGTAGTCTACCCAATGTTAGAAGGTAATGCTCTGCTCTTACTTTGATAACGATGAAAGAGCAATTAGTTCCTTTGATATTAATGACTATCAAGCAGAACGATCAGGTTTCATGTCCAGATACAAAATTACGCATGAAATATTCAAATTAATCAACTGGCCTTCCTAAAACCGTCATAAATCATCCAAGGTTGCGTATGCTACCACTAGCCTCGACAGACAGACGGACAGAGGCTAATTACTGGAAGAGGATCAATAAAACCCACGCTATACTAAGCCAGTCGTGCAAGAATAAATATTGTACTGCTTAAATATTGCATAGTCATCTTATTGCATGACTAAAATAAAATCATATTTCAAGGACAAATGTTTTGAAACGCCTGCCGAATGTTATGCTGTTATGCTACCTACGACTGGGTAGTTGAAAGAAAAGAAGGCCTCACAGTATATTCGTAATTAATATTCAAAGCGTTCTGAAAATTTGCCAGCAATTTAACCGGTAACCGTTATATTTACAAAATATAAAGGATAAAATTTACTGAAAATTTTATGGCCTTTCTCCACGGAGCGGTGGTCTTGTGTTCAACCGCTGTTACAACAAAATAACCAGCAACAAATATATATATTATATTTGTTATAATTATTATTATAATTATATTGTTATAATTATATATTAAGTTATATATATATATATATATATATATATATATATATATATATATATATATAAAACAACAACAAAATATATATAACAAAATAACACTGTCATCGTTAAATTAGAGCCCGCCATCTTGAAACTGAGGTGAATGGGAAAAAACTTACGCATGCTTCTTTTGGGCTTTATACAAGGTACTCAATTTCAAAACATTTAGTCATTGCGTTTTTCCAACTAACAAATGATCAGTAAATTTCAAACGGTCGAGTTGAAACAGAGATCTCGTTTCGCTCGATCAATAGGCCTAATCAAAAAAAGGTATGTCGATTCTACTTGGCCCTGAATTTAATGATAATGTGTACGAATGTTTAAGATATAGACTGTAGTAGTAAACCTCAGTAACAGCAATAATGTTCTATAGTTGTTTTAGTATATCGATGAGTTTATTTATACAAAACTACAACAGTGGTTGCCATTATATATATATATATATATATATATATATATATATATATATATATATATATATATATATATATATATATATATATATATATATATATATATATATATATATATATATATATATAAATAGAATATTTTTGTAAATTAAAAACATGAAAATGCTTACAAAACTCGTTCCAAATTATATAATTATACGTTTTTTTTTACAATATTAAAATATTTTTAGTACTGTAAAAAATTCATTAAAACTATTTTTGAAGAAATGTCATAGATAGCAGCATGAGTGATAATACTACTGTATTACTAAGTGATAATAGTACTGTTTAAATACGGTAATGTAAATATTATTATTACTGGAATTAATTTAAAATTCTTTTATATGTGTCGTAAATCTCCAATTACGTCCTGTTTCACTAAAAAGTTGTAGGTAATTTTTTTTCTAGTAGAAGATTTTTTACAGTAAACCTTTACAATTTAGCGAGAATTCAACTATGGAATTATACAGAACTAAATAAAACTTTTGTTACTAAACAGAGAAGTTGTATCTGTGTTGTAAACCTTAGACCCACATTTAAATATATAAATAATGGTTTTATTGTTGAAATATTTTAATTTTCAGTCTGAAATCAATCAGCAATTATTAAATTTGTCGTCTGGTAGCAGTATTAGAAACTTATTGATATCAATTCCCGCCAATTTTTCCCGCTTCAATGAATTTTTATTTTTTGCGGGAAATATTTTCACAGTAACTCGTTAGAAAAACCAACTATTTAACTCACGGAAACCTGTAATTGAAACAAAATAAGTATGAAATAATTATGTGTTTACATTTTAAACAATAATTTGTATAAATAAAATATTCAAGATAAAAATATGTGGTAAAGAAAAAGACAACTTCTTCTTTTAGCGATAATGTTTCACTTAGTTCCGAACAATTCCACCAGGTAGCAGAGACGTTACCTCACATTTTTGTAACTGTAGCACAGCAAATATATGTGCAAACTCCGCAAATAAATAATTATTTTATGACTTCAGAAATAAACTTAGGTAGTTCGTACAGTAAACTATATTTATTGAAGCTAATAAACAAAATGATTTACTCACTATTGATAAAACTGTCACTACGAAGCTATATTACATTGCAAACATAGCCACAATAGTAAATCTGCAAATTCTACATTTCGTGAATATGATAACATATTATTAAAGAAAGGTACACTTAAGCTACTTATTTACATATTTCAACAATATTGTACACAAAATAAATAAACCAATGTCAGGTAATAACAACTTTTTGTAAACAGTTCGTCAAATTAAGGCTAAAAAGAGAACAAAAACTGATCTAACTTTTCAAAATCAATTCTTCAAGTTTTGATCAAAATTGGTTGTCACGATGATTCATAATTCAAATCAATGTAGCAAATTCGAAATTAAAAAAACGGTTTTCAGTTCTAGAATAAAATGGAAAATTGGCGACGGCGACCACGGGGTTTTTGAGGTTTTTTTTTATTTATTCCCTAACCGTAAATTCCTCTTAATTCAAATTTGCCGCAAAATACAGTAGCTTAAGTTGTAGTTCTTAACAAAATCAGTTTCTAGTGAAGTGCGCACACATACAGATGGACAGACATTAAAATAAAAACCTGTTTTTTTGACTGAGGGTCTGCGAATATTGTCGGCCATATTGAACCTATTCATTTTTTTTTTTTTTTTTTTTTTTTTTTTTTTTTTTTTTTTTGGTGTTTAACGTCCGACTATTGTGCACACTTGGGCTAATGCAGACGGTGGGATGATTTATAGCGTATGAAAAATGCCAAGCCCTCGCCGGGAATCGAACCCGGATCCTCGGGGTGAAAGCCTAGTACGCTATCCACAAGACCACTGAGGCGGCTTATTGAACCTATTCATATACGGCATACAGTTAGTTAACAATTCAGGTTACTCCGCTATTTCTTAGAACAAAATTATACTTCATATATCATTGTAAAGGTTTTTAATGTGGATAGCTTTTCATATTTTTTGCTTTTAAATTTGTTTCTTTGAATCTTTAAGCAAAAAATATACACAAAATATAAAAAGCAACCACAATTTCACATTAAAAACAATTAAAACTAGATTTCAAACACAATTTTGTTTTTAAAAAAACGGAGTAACCTGTAACCGATAACTAACGTTTAGTTTTGTACAGAATAGATTCAATATGGCCGACAGGATCCGTAGACTCTTAATTTGACCTAATAACGGATTGGTCCGGCTTCAAGATCACCCTCTTACATCCAAAAGTTGGAAAATTTCTTCAAGAATCAGCTGTCAAATTATCCTAACACTTAATCCTCGATTTGCAACTTTCCATTGGTCTGACAGTACATCCGCGGCTTTGGAAGTTTGCCACGGTCTTTATTGTAAAAGATACTATTAACACACAAATAACTAAGTACGTTTTGCACAAGAATATGATGTGATCAGCCAGAAATAGAACAGAAAGTAGGCTGTTGGCATAAGATAAGGAAGTGTCCCCGTATAAAATATTCCACACAATTCAGGATACAATGGAAGCCGCCAAGAATGTACGGAAACGACAAAGCAAGGACCCATGCAATATTGTGCAAGTAATGATCATTATTTAGTCTTTTATTTCTGTTTACTAATTTCTGTTTACTATAGTCCTACACTAACTGGCAAATATAATCTTACGCCATTATTTGTTTTCACAATTATTTGTTTATCAATTTGGTAACATTGTAGAATAACGTGACTAAAAATATGCTTATGTCAATTGTTTTATAAAAGTTTTCCAGAATACGAGACGTGGCAGTTAAATAACCGGACTGGTGCTACAAAACATTTTATTACATTACAAAGTTTAACCCCTTCAGTACTCTTCTTGCCGAGCCCTACAACGCTCCATACGAATTTTCCATTGTTCAAAGCAGGGCTTGAAGTCCGCTACTTGTCTTGAGGAGTACGAGGAGAACCCTAAAAGATTTGTACTATAAAAACGGAAAATGAACGATTTTTTTAAAGTTAACGTTCTGTTATTATATAAGCATGAATTTTTGGTTTTAAAAAATACCATCGGAAAATCAAACCAGACATTACAGTTTTGTGTTAAAAAATAGCATTTAGCTTTTAAAACCCACTGAAATGAAAATAAATTTCAGGATCAGGACACATTTTCGTAATAGCTGAGTAATCTGACAAGTTTAAATGTAAGCATGTGTTATGTAGATTTTAACGCTGATTTACCACTGAGAAATCACAGTTTCCAGAAAGTGTAAGATAACAATATAATTGCTGGAAATTAGTTGGGTTATACGAGCGAAACAGATGCGTGCGGCTGTTTTTTGATTCTCGTAAAGTGTTTTCAACACAAAATTTATTTTCACGGATAAATTTAATGAGGAAAAATGATTTTTTCAATAAATCAATGATTACATTACGTACATTTTTGTTATTATTACATACAATTACAACTAGTCTATGACTATTTAGCAATATTCTTCTGTCTATTGTCTGTGTGGTGAAAAAACGTCCAGAGTCGCCCTTCACAATGCATTTACACTTAAATCATGTGCATCAATCCTGCACCAAGTCAACATGTTTCTTTCTCTTCAGTCTCCTCTTTTGTGGTACGTTGGTGAAAACCAAATGTACCACCAATACATTTTGATGTTCACAGAGCCTTGCTGCATGTCTTCCAGCATATCTTTTTACCTCTTCGACCACTAAAGGCACCTTCAAATCCCGATGGGTATCTGCATTGTGAATATACCACGGTGCTCCGACAATAATAAGAAGAACTTTGTTCTGAAATGTTTGTATTATTTTGATGTTACTTTTCTTCCTGCATCCCCACAATTGAATGCCGTAGGTTCAGACGGGTTTCAGGACCTGCTTGTACAGAATCAGTTTATTATGTACGGACAATTCAGAGTTCCTTCCGACAATCCAATACATTTGTCTGTACTTCATTCCAAGTTGTTTGCGCTTTTTTTTCATGTGAGACTTTCAACGAAGTTTAGCATCCAGAGTCATCCCTAAATATTTAGCCTCGTTTGCATGCAGAATAATTTGTCCGTTTATTCTGGCTGATACACATAATGCTTGTTAGTAAAGTTGACATGAGTTGATTTACCCTCATTCAGTTTAATTCGCCATTTTCTAGTCCGTATGTCAACATTATTGAAAGCTAATTGTAGTTTGTCAGTAGCTGTTTGAATATCATTTCCAGTAGCAAGTAGACCGGTGTCATCAACAAATATGGCTGTAAAAACCCCATCATTTATTGGGATATCACTAGTATATAGCAAGTATAGTAGGCCTCAGGACACTACCCTGAGACACTCTAGCAACAGTACATTTTAATTTAGAATAGTCCTCACCATGTTTAACTCTGAAATATCGATCGGAAATATACGATTTCAAGATCTCACTCATTTGCCTGGGTAAGTAGCCATCAAGTTTACTTTCCAAGCCCTCATACCATACTTTATCAAATGCTTGTGCCACGTCCAAAAATACAGTTGCACATATTTTTTTCTCTTCTAATGATTTATCTATGACATCAGTCATACGATGTACCTGGTCTACAGTCGAGTGCTTACAACGGAACCCAAACTGGTGATTTGGAAAAATCTGCCTATCTTTAATAATAGGCTTAAGTCGTTTTAAAAGTAGCCTTTCAAAAAGTTTTCCTACAGTAGGTAGCAATGGTATGGTCGGTATGATGTTTTTTCTTCCAGTGTCTTACCAGGTTTTGGGATCATAATTACCTCAACTATCTTCCAATGTATAGGCACATATCTGAACCGTATTGCAGCATTGAAAAGATGTGTTAGCTTAATTATACATTTACATGGCAGCTCTTTCAGTATCTCAGCTGTGATAAGGTCATACCCAGGCACTTTATTGACTTTAAGGTTTTTATCAATCTCATTGATGACTTCTACTGGTGTAAATTTCTTGACCAACATATGATCTGTATTATTAACTGATGTTATATCTTCCGTACCAGTTGATGGATGAGGTTGAAATATAATTTGTCAAATATTCAGAAAATACCTCTGCCTTTTCTTTATCACTTCTGACCCACTTATCATCATTAATGCGAATTAATAGAACCATAATTACTGAGAATTTATTGACCTTTTTAATATCTTAGCTTCTCTCCAAAGGGAATAGTCCGTATATTTCTATCATCCATCAGATCCTTCAGGAAGCACTGAAAGCTTTCGTTTTTAATGATTTTGATCTCTTCTTTAAGCTGCTGAGTAAGCTTGTTTAAAGCCTTTTTGTCTTCTGGAGAACGACTTTGCTGCCATTTTTTACGTGCCTTTCTCTTTTCCTGTACCATGTCTCGTATTTATTTGATATAGTTCAGCCCAGGTATTTTAGCCTTCAGAATTGGAGTATTATTCCCTATCGATTTTGAAGATCTGTAACTAGTTTTTCCACTTCCTTGTCCAACTATTACCTACATTACATTTTTTTTAAATTAATCTCTATTGCAGGTCCTAGTTTATTGCTTATCCTGACCTCGTCAGGGAAACTCATTAACTGTAATGCTATTTGTCCTATTCATTTAAACATAATGAGCCTTATGAATAAAACCAAAGGAAATACTTCAAACAAAAGGTTTTGTTTCAAATATAATGTAGAATCAAAAGCAATTTGCTTTATTCCATATGAATAATTATTACCTTTTGCTTACGAACAACTCTTTCAGTCTAGAAGTAAAAGGATCAACAAGAAAACCTTGAATCAGCTGTGATTTAAGTAAATTATTATCCATGTTCGTCGTGCACATTATACCTGGGTTAGTTTTTCGTAGTGTTGTTTAAGGTTAGTTTTTCTGAATAGGCCTTTCTGTTAGTTTTGCGATAATTGTACATGTGTATTTCATACGCGTATTTACTGGAAAGTTATATTTTATTTAAAAATGATTCTCTAAACGCTAACAGTGAAACGCACTTTATTGCAGACATATTGAAATGCTTAACAGAAATTTTAGAAAATCTCAATTGTCGAAAATTATAATTATTAACAACCTGGCAATTAGTAATGTAATAAGACAAAATAGTTTTTGGTAAAGAAATTGATTCAAAATATTTCAAGAAAAAAGTGAATAATATGAAAGCAAGAAAGAAGAAAACGTTTGATGCACAAAAGACTGAAAATAAAAAGTTAAAACTAGTGGAATGGGGAAAAATATTATTTCTACAATGAATGGTACTTCTAATCCTGCAATTAAAACTAGTGGAATGGGGAAAATATTATTTCTACAATGAATGGTACTTCTAATCCTGCAATTAACAAAATTCCTGGTAGGTTTTTTTATCATAAATTTGTGGTGGATGTGGACGAACTTTTCAGGGCTGCTAATTTCATTACACTATTGCTTTTATAAGTGGTTCTACTTTAGTTGTCAGTCGTTTTATTTATTTATAAAGTTAGATTAGGTTTAGGTCTAGATATTATTCTCCAACCACTGACATTTTTGAAATTCTTTTACTGTTTTTTAAATGAAATTCGTGTTAGAGATCATCAGCAACAACGGAAGTGATAAGAAGGCAATGGAAAACAGGAAGCTTCAATTGGAAAGACTAAACTTCGCCACTAAAGATGTATATAACAACAAAAACTTGTCTATTAACGCAGCCATAAGGCATTATTAATGCTGTGGTAAAACTAGTGATCCTGTATGGCGTGGAAACGTCAAACCTTCCTAATCTGAACAAATTATTGAAGATTGAAAGAAGGATACTGAGAAAGATTTACGGTCCAAGAGTGGTACAGGGAAACTACAGGCTACGATCAAACAAGGAGATATATGAAGGAATATTAGACCTGGAAACAGCGATTAGAAAAAGACGGCTTAGGTTTTATGGACACATGGTTAGAATATATCTAACAAGGATGAATAAACAAATTTTTGACAAGATATTCAACTTGTCAATATACACCAAGCAGTCAGGAAGGATACACCAAGCAGATGAAAGAAAAATTCAGGAGACTAAGAATCAGGGATGAGGGCTGTCAGGACAGAGACCAATTTAGGGAAAGACTTTCAAATATAAAAGGTCTTGTGGAGGAGGATGGACAGAGGAGAGAAGTGCGAACCACTCTGAGGGAATGAAGGAAAGATGGAGGAAGAGGAATGAAATGAGGTGATATTTGCGTGGTCCTTAGTTTGACCTGTCCGAAGAGAAAACGAAATTCGTGTTAAAAGCAACTAATTATTACTTCAGCCTTAAACCTATCGTATATGACGTAGACAAATGATAATAACTGAAAATCATAACATTTCGTGGATTTTACATAAACACATTCTTATATAATTTAATTTTCCTGTTGGATGCATTAGGAAATATAACCGGATCGGATACTTGTACGTTAATACTTGTAATAACACTTTTAAATGTTTTTGATACTGAACTGCTCTACACCAAGTCCCTCACCGATACATATTTGATATCCAGGATCAGCTGAATAACGCAAGCATATTTTCATCCTTTGTGACGAAGAAAGAGCACCATCTCGAGTGTCTTCACTAGTGCCTTTAAACTTGTTCGTTAGCCACTCCACAACTCCACTTCTTCGAACCTATAATAAGCCCTTAAAGTCTCCAGTAAGTGGAAAAGAACGTGATCCGTAATGTTTAATACTTTTCACACGAACTAACGTTGTCATGGCAACAAAGAAAATACAGCATAACTATTTACTTTTCATGTTGATCTCATACTGACTAGAAACATCATTGTTAAAGGATTTTCTTCTTACTTAGAGTTACCATTTACTACTGACAAAACAAATGGATCAACAACAAAAAAAGAATTTGCTTTTACTCTAAAGTAAAAGGTTTTGATTGATAGAAGGTTTTTATTCATATCAGTTTAAGGATAAGCTTCAGATTTTGTGATTTTGCTTCTTTACATTCAGATGGCTCATTAAGTGTGTTTACAGGCGAGGCTTACAGTAATTCTAAGAAAACCAACAACCTGTTAATTAATTATGTTAAAATGAGATTGGTGCGGTAATCATGGTAAAACCTAGACCCGTGACTTTGACGTTAACACCGTTCCTGATTTCAGGATTAATTTCAAAGTGTCGTTAAAATTTTATTACATAATTGCACTCAGTCCGGTTATATTATAACTTATCACAAAAATAGATTTTTGTAATAACTTGGACAAATTTGTTACCTGAAAACACTAGTTTAACAATTTTAAAATAACAGCCCTATCATAACATCAGTACTACACTTTTTCTGAAAATATGACTTCATTTACGGTAAATATTCAAAATCCATGGACATTAAGAAATTAATTTATAGTCAAGTTTAGCTTTCTGGTTTTCAGTGTAATTTTGAAAGTTTAAAATGCTAATTTGTGCAGACATGATTAAGTTTAAAAAACAATATTAAAATTTTGCTTCCATCACATCAGCAAGACTGCTGAATAATGCGATACGTACACTACTGAATAAAGTATTTTTTTTTTTTAATAATAAAAGATTGTACTAGTAAATAAAGAGAATGACACATAAATTATGAATTTGTTTACCCTGTTGTAATATTATTATTACAGTTGTGTAATATTATTATACAGTTGTAATATTGTTATTACAGTGAGTTGAAATATTATTAATAAACGATGTATTTATAATATTTATTATAATAATTTATTATAATTTATAATATTATTAAATTTCGTAAAATTTATTTTATCCTACCGTGTAAATTAGGCCCTTTTTTAATAATAATATATGTACATTACAATTGCAAACGTTCACGGAAGTGCTTGTTGTTATGTTATGAGGCACAAAGGTGGGGGCGGGAACAACTAAAGCAGACAAACAATAAACACGCCTACTGACACGAGTCAATGCAAGAAAAATCCATTGCTTTTGAAAACATCAAATACGTTTCTATTTTGTCAGCCTTTTTGCATAGTTTTACAGAAAATACGGGAGAAAACAATGTTAGCGCACTCAGCTACTAAAGGATGCAATGCCACTTATAATTATTGGTTGTTTGTGCATTAAAAGTAAAGAGGTTAATATTAAAATACGAAATCAAGTTAAAAATACCATAAATCTAATCATTAGAAACTTCAGCTCTAAGTATTGGCCCATGTCGCGGGACCATTCTCTCAAATTAAACAAAAACAAAAACAAATAGTGAAAAACTGTTATTAATAAGATTTTTAGTCAGTAACTCTTTAACAAGACGTGTGACTTACTGTACCCTTTAAAATAAAAATCTGCCTGATTTTTCAAAATTAGCTCATTTAATTTAGTAATATATGAAAGTAATTCAAGTCAATCTGGAGTGAGCAGCTGATGGGCTTAGCCGTAACTCTAGTTTGTACTATTTTCACTTATCTACTCAAACACACACACACACACACACACACACACACACACACACACACACACACACACACACACACACACACACACACACGCATGCACTACTTGACATAGCTTGGCTAGATCTTAAAGTGTAAAGCGACCTGTGCTGATGGGTTGAATGAATCTACGGAATGGTTATAAAACGGAGCCCTAGAACACCTGACGACCTCCCACTATTACCTTGTTTCTTTGTTTCTCATGACAAAAAAATGTAAAACAGAATGAGCTGGATCTCACCGAACAACAAACAGCTGGCCGAATGGAATGAAACCTCCTTAATTATGGTCAAGAGCAGGGCAAATTAAAAGAGCATGTATCTGGAAGCACCTCAATATAGAACTGGAAAGTCACCAATTAGAAGTAAGGTGCCATTAAATAAAAATTACTCCTTGAATCCTCTCCAAATCTTATACTTCATAAAAAGACTAGGACTGGAGAAGGTGCTGTAACTGAGCATCTCAGGAATGAAGGAAGGAAGGAATTGCCTCCACTGGGAGCAACGGGGGCACAACACATCTACGGAAATTCACACAACACTCTAGAAATACTTTCATTCAGTTCATGACAATATACTAAATTAATAATGAAAGAATTTTGTAAATCGGAAAGAAGAAAATGTACTTTCACAATAGTTCCGGCTTTTCTTACTATAAATTTTGTTTTTGTCAAATTTACTGCAATGATTATACATCCAAAATTTAAGTGAAATCGGAACAATCGATTTTTTAGAAATTATACACCTTTACACATTTCCTTGTGACTTTTAAATCAAAGTTTTTTATAGAAGATATTTTTTATGAAATATTTTTGTATTATTTTTGCACTGTTTATTTGGAATTTATTAAAAAGCAGATTGCGTTACGTTAAACTAATGTTCATTCTGCAGCGGCTGTACTTTGGGGTTAAATAACTGTAGTCCAATAAGTCGGGACTGTTTACTATATGTAATATATGTCTTTATTTAAGAGGTAAAATTACGACCATCAGATCCTCTTTTGAATGTAACCCCATAAAATACACTTAATACAATGAGAAATAAAATTTAAAAAATTAAATGTTAAAAAAAGATAATAATAATAAATAAAAATTAAAAATTCTCTAGCTATGTAGGGTATACTAAAATATACAGAAAAACAAGTAAGAGAGAGAGAGAGAGAGAGAGAGAGAGAGAGAGAGAGAGAGAGAGATATCGCAATGTAGAGGACATTGGCCTTTTATCCTTGGACAAATATGTGCACCGCCCTTAGGGACACCCATCCTTCTCTAAACAGACTTTTATTCCCGTGTGAGAACTTACATAAGGCGTCCAGTAAATCTGGAAAACTATCTCTGTCTGTCTTTTTCCAATTGACAATATCGTATTTGTTAAGAGCCTGCAGGACACACCGAGCCGGGTTACAACAATAAGCGTAAACCTATTCAGTTAAAAGGCTGAAATAAAAACAAAATTAATCAACACTTGTAATATGAGCTCTAACAGGTGGCCGAAGAAATTCTTGAAACATTTTCTAGCTTCTAAGTATCGGAGCCATTTCCTTATAAGTTCAGTGACGCAGTAGACTGATTAGTGACTTAGCACCTCAGACAATCCCCCCATTTTATAAATAAGAAGAATAAGAAGGTCGTCACTAATTACACTGTTATTTAAGTTAAGCGTTACCTTTACATTGACATAAGATACAAGTACGAACAAAGCGAATTTCTAAGATCTTACAAGTCCTCATACATGTCTTATAATTCGTAAAAATACACCCTTCATTTACACTTATACAAATCATTCCATTTTTCAAACGGTAATTTCTGTTGGTTATTGGCAATACCTTTAGGTGCAAATATTCAAAATTTGTACAATAAAATCATGTCTAGTAATGAGGAGTTTTTACATTCATCAACATGTGCACTGGTCTAAATGAAGTATAAGAAAAGAATTCGTAGTTGGTAGCGACGATAATTTTTAAGAAAAAAACTCACGGTGCAAAAGCCTATATCATGTTGTTAACGAACTCACTTTAGAAGATGGTTCAAGATTTAAAAACTGTACAAAAAATAGTAAATCAATTTATACAAAACAAACTAGCCTATTAAATACAACTGAATTGGCAAACATATCAAAGCTGAGCAAACAGCTAATTAAATGTAATAAACAATAAAAACTGTAATAACCTAAAAACATATGAATTTAAACTCATAAGAGTCATAGTTAATGAAATGTTTTGCTGATACAAAATACGTGAGGTAATCTTGGAGCTCATACAATTTGTATGAGCATTTAACGTGGTTTGTCAATTTGACTTGTACCTCATACAAATGCTTATGCATCCACCTTAATGTAAACACACCATAAGATGTTAAATAAGTTGCACTCCACTCTGTATTTTAACAAAATACACTATTTTTATGAAAACACAAACAACAGTTGAAATAAAAGCAAATAACATAAAACTAGAACCAAGACAAGTAAAACATTAAAGAAACATTTATTACACACAAGGAGCCGTTGCGGTAAAGGAATGAATGTAAGTATTCACTTAACGTGTGAATGTGTTTCAAGGAAATGGTCTCACGTTAAATTTACTGTTATTTGTGAGGGTTGCACAAGCACGGTAATTGTTTTATACACCTTCCCAGCAGAATATACTGTTGTTCAAAACAATACACAACACATTCATTAATCTGTTGCTTTTTAAAAGTAACGAGAATAACAACCGCAGCATCCAACTCCTCTGCTGACGTGATGGAAGTGAATTTCCAAATGTATTTCTTTTAAATTATGATTTCAAAAAAAATGCAAATACGTAAAATTTTATTACCGATAAATTCAATTTCTTAATTCCAACTGATTTTAAAAATTAAAACTGCTGATCTATTCATCTGATTTTCAAAATAATTGCAAGAAGAAATTTACCGGTATGAACTTTTTTTTAATTCTTCATGTATTAATATTTTCTTCCTCGCCAGGAATGTTGTAATGTTGAAGAGGTTCGTAGCTATAAAAGCTTTAGAAGAGTTAAAAAGAGCTGTTTCTAGAGCTCTAACTTTCCCAAAAGTTAGAAAGAGTTAAAGCCTTTCGTAGCTTTAAACACTTTATATTTGTTGACGTGTTTCGGAAAACTTTCATTTTTACAACTTTACACTGTACTGCTCCCCCAAGTGTAGCAGTACAGTTTTTTATACTATCTTAACCCCTTCCCTCCCTACTTGTACCACATAATCAGGTTTCTATTTATTGACGTGCTCTCTTCTGATTGGTTCTCCGGGCACTTTCTTTCCACGGTCTACTTAATCCTTATAATTGACTAAAGAAGGACATACACGAGAAGAAACGAAAATATTACATTATGGAGAAAAAAGAAGGTGGTTAAATGTTTTAGAAAATTGAGAAATATGTAAGTTAAAATTAAAGGGGGAAAATATAATAAAGAAGCAAGTATATTCACAAGCAGACTTTATTTCTCAAATCGTAATAAAGGCTAACACATTTTAAGGATTAAGTAGACAGAAAAGATAAAGCGTTCGAAGAATCAATCAGAAGCGAGCATATCATAGGCGGTAGACGTAAGTAGGGGATAAAAAAGTATAAAAGAACGAACTTACACTTGGGGGGGGCAGTATTGTGTAAAGTTGTAAAAATGGAAGTATGCCGAAACGCGTCAACAAATATAAAGTGTTTGAATATAGGAAAGGCAGAAGAAAGTATATGCGTTACAAATTTCTTTAAAATTTAAAATGGTAGCTATTACAAAATGTCTGTTTAGACATTTGGATTCTGTTGGGTAACAAACGTTTATATATATATATATATATATATATATATATATATATATATATATATATATATATATAAAAATGAAATCTGATTTATAACACTGAATAGAGGCTAATCATAACTTGGATATGAGAAAGTTAGTGCATGCGAACAGTGTTCATTGCGTCAGGTAATGAGGACATATTGTATAAGTAGAGCGCCACCGGCAAAACTAATTTCATAAGCCTGGACTTCTGAGCCGAAGCTTAATTAACACCTTATTTCGGCCATGTTTAATTAGCAGGCGATGTTACACGTTGCGTTTAATCATTTCGTAAGAGTCGCTTCGTGTAGCAGTGCTTGCTATATTGTACGACAAACAATCCAGAGTTGCTCGTGACCACCCTGCAAAGTAATAATATTTTAATTAGGATTATGAACTATTTTCTTCCGCCTAGTGGTATTTTTTACTCACCTCGTAAAGGTTACCGAAGTTTCGAAACCTTACTATTTCATCTTCAGGCAGTAATAAAAAAATGGTCAAATCCCTCAATTGAAATGATCAATTACGCGATTAAAAATTAAAATGTACATGATAGAATTTGGTTTGGCCAAATGTAATGTGCAACACTACGGGCAATGAGGTTTGGCTAAACCAATCGTGTAACTGCGTTTAGTGTTTGTGACGTGTGTTTTCAATGTTTTGTTTAACTTTATCACGACCTCGACAGAGAGATTTGACATTTTGTATTACGGCCTGAAGATGAAACAGTGACGTTTCGAAACCGCTGTAGTCTTTACGAGGTGACTAAGAAGACCACTAAACGGAAGAATAATCGTAATTATTACAATAATTAGACGGTCATAATTGTAATTATTTAAATTTGTAATCAGGTATATTGTAATAATGAAAATAATTTATTATCCTTTTGTATACAAACGAGTAACCAATAGGCTTATCAAGATGTTTTGCTTTTTCTTCACATTTACCAATTATTTTGCAAATTAGGTTTTTGTCGATAGACCTAACTTGGTTATTTTACAAGGTACAGAACAATTTAAAAAATTATTTTGTTTGTCATTAAAAAATATAATTATTCAAGCTTCTAATCCCAATATGTAATTTTGTAAGGTAAAATTTGAAAACAATATGCGTGGAGCTGGTAGTCGTAGAAAGATCGTTGATATTTTATTTTAAAAACCTTAGTCTCGAATTTGTGAGGAAAATACTTTTTTTAGTTACGTCCTTAGAAAATGGCATAAATGGTGAAAATACCTGTAAAAAATTAATGGAAATTATTTGCTGTGATCAGTATTAGTACTTAGAAAAACATCTCTTTAAATATTAGCATTTGGAATAACAGCTGCTTTAGATTTTGTTTATAGTATTTGAATATTTATAAATTATGTAGGGTTTCTAAAAGTTTCATATTTTGGACAGGAGATGAATTATTTTGATGAGATCCAAAATTATAAGTTTATAACTTTCTAATTTAGATTTTTTACAAGCCGAATCCGGTTTTTAAAAGTAAATAATGATTTACTTACCTATTTACAAGTAATGGGATTTATTGAAAACAAAGCTTATAATATTTTCCCACCGTAACAGAAGAAAGTTTTTAAATGGGTAAATTTTCTACTTAAATTTAAATTGAACGAGACGCTAAATATTTTTAAAATTTACTAAAATAAATTCCAGATAATTTAATCACAAACCTTTAATGTTTAACTTTTATTTTGGTTTTTGATTTTGATTGCTAAGATTTACAAGTGGTTTTGAGAAATTATTATCTGAACACTAAAAACCGAATTTTAAACTTTCAATTTGTTTTACGTATTTTTGAGCTTTTGAGTTTCAATAAAATCCACTTATATATTCATTGTTTGGTAAGTTTTTATCCGTCGAAAGACTTACTCATCATACACAGAGACAAAAATAGTTGTTTTATATTAGTTCTGAGCGATAGGGGTAGTTTTACAGGGGTGTAGGTAAGGGAGGCTCTCACCAGTCGCGCATACAAGACTCACATGAAAACAAACTGTTCTTTTCTTCCTTTAACTTTCACATCCATACACTTTTAATCTGTCTTTACACGAACACCCCGCAGGGGGTGCAGACTAGCTGCACCTATCGAGAGGATTTAGACGCCCTCGCGGTACCTGAGTCTAACACACACTTACGACTTTAACACTTTACATTCCCACTTACATTTAGGAAGGCGATAAATAGCCTCAATGTCCTTTTGGCCTTAAAATAATAATAATAAAAAAAAGTAAAATCATTAATTATAAAAAAACAATATATATTTTTATTAACAAATATATTTGGTCTATTACTTTTACACGGCACTTGTTATACATTTTGTAAATACCAGATATGTGAAAGATAAATTTCTGCTTGAATCGATAATTTATCGGCCTTCGGCTCGTTTGTACTTACTCGTTGATTACGCTGTCATAACTGAATATTTATGAATTTTTCAAAAATAATACCTTCTAAATCAACTGGAAAAGTGGATAAAAATTCTAATAGTCAAATGACACGTGTGAAAACACGAAAATTTTATGTCAGTGAGTAGGTAAGTGGCAAAGTAACGGCAAAATTATATAGTAATGATAATAATAATCCAAAAGTAGTGCAAAACTTTCTACCCTCACGTCAGACTTCAACCACTTAAACAAACATAGAGTCGCAAACTTTTCTGTAGATTCTGGTTCAAGGGTTGTTTAAAATAACAACGAAAATAAGATAAGGAGTAAAATTTAAACGGTTTGACTTAGCCTATTTTGTATTGAATTATTTGTCATTCTTGAAATGTTAGGTTTATGAAATTTGAAAATTAAGAGAAATGCAGTGAAGGGTCTTCGATTTACGCTCTTGTGTTTTTTTCAGATTTTAATCAAACATAAATGTATTTCAGGTACGCAATATTAAGGGATGTTGAAATAAAGGTTAAAATAATTTTAAACCTTTAATAAAAATGTTCTTATATTATAAAACAAAAACAGTATTTTTGAAGTGTCTTGTGAAGTTACAATTTATACGTGTTTCATAAGGTTTCATTAGAACGTACGAAAAATTTTCGATTTTTCTAAAAAATCATCAAATCCTTATAAAAAGGTGTTTTATTGTAAACAAATTCGGATACACAAAAACAGTTATTCAGAATTATAACCGAACGGACGAGTGATAAATTTTTCAAATTAAAAAAAAACTCTCTTTACAAACTGAACGTAAAAACTTTCCTAACGTAATTCGGAAAAATCTGTTTGTTAACTGTAATTTAATTAATCACTACTTAAAGAAATTAAACACCGGCCATAACTAAACTTTTAATATTTAACGACTTTCCTAATGCTTACTTTTAACGGTCTATTTTCTTTAATAAACTTTAACAACGCTGAATAATTAATATGTATTCACGTAAAGTCCCGTGCAAGCTACTTTATAAAGTTATAAAATTGTTTTAGAGTTTTAACGACGTTATGTGAGCAAATTGCGTGTTAACGCAGTCTATGTGATAACAAATCACAACTAATCAAACAGAAAGGACGGTTAGGTCTCAGGCAATATCACTCCTGTAATGATCAGCGGTTTGTATTGACCTGGATCTCGGACACATCGACTATCAATAAGGATACTCAATTTACCGACTGACCTTGAATGTTTGTAAGGAAAGCGGCAATATATCGTGTAAATCGTTTTCACAATCATGTAAATCCACAAACATCTGTTCAGTGTCACTTGAACAGGCAACTTTTGTCTGTAAATAATAGTGTTTACATTGGCATACACGTATAAGCATTTGTATTACATACAAGTCAAAGTGACAAATCACGATACATACCCTCATACAAATGCTCACACAAACTGTATGACCTCCAAAACAACATCACATATTTTATGTGAGCAGAAATTGCAAATACTTTGACTAATACGAGTTTATTTTTATGTGTTTTTAGGTTGTGACACTTTTTGTTACTCATTAGATTTATTGGCTCATAACCCAGCTAAACCTTTTAGCATCAATCTTTTAGTTGATTTGTTGGCAAATTCAGTTGTATTGAATTAGGTTAGTTTGTTTGTATAGTTTAATATAATATTTTGTTGTACAGTTTTGAAAACCTGAGTCATATTCTAAAGTTAGTTTATTAATAAATATGGTATAAGCCATGAACTTTTCTTTTGTTTAAAATTCCTCGTTGCCACCCCTACTATTTCTTTTTATAGATTTTATTTACATTAGTGCACACGTTGATAAATATAAAAACTCCACATTCATAGACATGGTTTTATTGTACAAATTTAGAATTTTTGCAATTTCTAACCAACAGAAATTACCATTTGAAAAACGGAATGATTTGTGTAAGTGTGAATGCAGGGTTTATTTTTACGAACTGCTTGACACGCATGAAGACTTGTTATTTACAAAAACTTCAGAGTATTGTTTTTTACTAGGACGTTGTATGCGCGCAACCACATCAACGCTGAGATTCACAGGTAACTTTATCGCGATAATTCCTTTGTCAAACTTCTCAGACAGCTTGTGCTTTGTCCTTGTCTCAAGCATTCAAGTAACTTCACAAAAGTACAAATTAGAAGCAATAGGATTGCAATTATTTCTATACCTGTAGTCTCAGTCACTTGGCCAAGGGGAATTGTACCGGCCAATGTTCACTGATTTCGATAATATTTCAGTTATAAAAAAATAATATATTCCAATAAAGGTATGTTGTTATTAAATTTCAGTAAATATTTCAATTGAATAAATGAGCTACTTTTGTGGCTAGCTATCACGGTATGACTCCCCTCCCTGAACTGCAATCTGAAATGATCAAAGATCTTGTCATCTATATCACTTCAGAATTTTTAAACATTGTGTTTGTGTGTCTGTGTATATGTGTTCTGTTTGTGAGTGTGTGTATATGTATGTGTGTTATGTATATATTCGAGTGTGTGTTTTGTGTTTGCACGTGTGCGACTATGATTGTGTGTGTGTGTGTGTGTGTGTGTGTGTGTGTGTGTGTGTGTGTGTGTGTGTGTGTGTGTGTGTGTGTGTGTGTGTATGTCTATGTGTATGTGTATCTGTGTGTTTGTGTGTATGTGTGTGTGTGTGTGTGTGTGTGTGTGTGTGTGTGTGTGTGTGTGTGTATGTGTGTGTGTGTGTTGTGTGTGTGTCTGTGTATGTGTGTGTATGCATGCTATGTCTCCGTGTGTGTGTGTATGTGTATGTGTGTGTGCATGTTATGTCTCCGTGTGTGTGTGTTTGTGTGTCTGTGTGTCTGTGTATGTATGTTATGTGTTTGTGTGTGTGTGTGTGTGTGTGTGTGTGTGTGTGTGTGTGTGTGTGTGTGTGTGTGTGTGTGTGTGTGTGTGTGTGTGTGTGTGTGTGTGTGTGTGTGTGTGTGTGTGTGTGTGTGTGTGTGTGTGTGTGTGTGTGTGTGTGTGTATGTGTGTGTGTGTGTGTGTGTTTGTGTGTGTGTGTGTGTGTGTGTGTGTGTGTGTGTGTGTGTGTGTGTGTGTGTCTGTGTATATGTGTGTATGTGTGTGTGTGTGTGTGTATGTGTGTGTGTGCTATGTGTGTGTGTGTGTGTATGTGTGTGTATGTTATGTCTCCGTGTGTGTGTGTGTGTATGTGTGTGTGCATGTTATGTCTCCGTGTGTGTGTGTATGTGTATGTGTGTGTGTGTGTTATGTCTCCGTGTGTGTGTGTTTGTGTGTGTGTGTGTGTGTGTGTGTGTGTGTGTGTGTGTGTCTGTGTATATGTGTGTATGTATGTTGTGTGTGTGTGTGTGTGTGTGTGTGTGTGTGTGTGTGTGTGTGTGTGTGTGTGTGTGTGTGTGTGTGTGTGTGTGTGTGTGTCTGTGTGTATGTGTGTGTGTGTGTGTGTGTGTGTGTGTGTGTGTGTGTGTGTGTGTGTGTGTGTGTGTGTGTGTGTGTGTGTGTGTGTGTGTGTGTGTGTGTGTGTGTAAGTGTATGCACTCGTATGCGTGCTCGTGGGCTTGTGTTCATTTTTACGTCACATCTCTGTCCGTTATGTTTGAAATTTCACAGAACAGTCTTTGACATTAGCTTAACAATGTTTTTGCTCAGTAAAAAAACTCGTAAATTCGTGAAAAACTTGTCTCATAATAGTAAATCAGCGTTAAAACGGCATACATTATCATTTTAAATTTAAATACTGAAAATGAGAAATTTATTTTGACGGAGTTTAGGAATTGTTTTCAAATTTTCAATGCAATCTGAAAGTTTGAAAGCTAAATCTTCATTAACGTAAGAGGATGTTAATGATATTTTATTACCGTAATTTTTTTTTAAATGGTAAGGGATATACTTTTGGGAAATCGCTTCCATCACGACTGTGAAACAGCTGCATGCTGCGATTACTAGAGAGAAAATCGTCAGAACTTCAGTTATATAGAAAAAATATAAAGATGTGAATAAGTGATTTTAACATTTCAAATAAAAAAATTACTACTTAGTTTTCATTCTTTAGTTTAAAAAGCTGAACCAAAATTTGGTTCGATATTTCAAAAGTTTTCTTATAACTACATATATCCCAAAATTTTCAGTTGGTTATTAAAGGATAACTGCATTGTATGATGTTTTACCGTTGTTGCTGGCATGTTTTACAAAAAATCGAATTGTGGTTTCCCCATATGCATTCGTGTTCTTATTAAAGCTCCTTTGTTCTTAAAAGCTTCGGATTAAACAACCCATTAATTAACCTTGGTACGCAACCACATCAAAGTATAGACTTATAGCACAAGTATTTCCGTTACTTAACAATTCAATAAGTCTTAGTGAAATAAACAAATTTACGGTAAAATTAAGTCAGATACAATTTAAACTGCCAACACAATAAAAGTTATTATATACGAATATTATTTCGGATTGTTTGCAATATTTTGAGTTTAACTCCAGTTACACGTAATTGAGTATTATTTTTAATCGCAGAAGACTAATATTTCTTTAAACATTAAAATTAATATTTAAGAAAATGTATTTCAAAAAGTTTGTTTTTCATTTTAATAGGATTTTTTATTTTAAAATACATTTCGCCATGTTTATATGTGAATTTCAATTGAAAATGAACTGTGCTTCAATAACTGAAGCTGCTATATAACCAGCAGCTTTGACTTTGAATAAGCGACCACGATGTACAAAAACGTTGTTATACTCGTACATATGATTATTATTGATTATGATAAATAATGATTATATTTGTTACTGTTATATATGTATATATATATATATATATATATATATATATATATATATATATATATATATATATTGTGTGTGTGTAATCCCGAGGACCCGGGTTCGATTCCCGGCCAGGGCTTGGTATTTTCATACGATATAAATCATCCAATCGTCTGCATTAGCCCAAGTGCACAATAGTCGGACGTTAAACACCAAAAAAAAAAAAAAAAAAACAAACAAAATATTGTGTGTGTGTGTGTGTGTGTGTGTGTGTGTACGTGTGTGCACGCGCTTTGGAACTATAGCGTTCGTAATTTTGGACCGTATGATTAAAATGTAGCACAAAAATTTTAAAGGTATACAGGTTTAAGTATTAAAGCACTTTTAATGAATTTAATTAAATTTGTATTTAAAAAAATGATCAAATAAAACAATTATGCACCCAAATGAAACGCCTTTATTATTATTTGCCTACAAAATCTTTTCGGAAGTAATTATGATGAATTTTAAATATACAAACTAACAAATATTTAGAAACGCGAAGTGAAGTAAACAAAAAGAAGCTGAAATGAAAGTTTATATGAAACTTATTTTCCAAGATCTAATTCAAGTTTTTTTATAGTATTAATTAAAGAATATTATTGATTAGTGTTGAGGCCAAGACTTGATTGCTTTCGCGCTGTAAGCCCGGCTTAATGGAACAAGACAAATACTTTTATAAAGTTATACGAGCGTATACTCTACTGAAGGGAAACACAATTAAGGTAGAATTAAAAGTGCATTAGTGGGCAAACGGGTAATAGAGGAGGCTTAAGAGCTTAGTTCAACGTAGTCTTTGTTTTACGGAAAAAGTTTTTTAGTGTTTACCTGTAAGAAATTTTAGTGACTAAGGATCTATCAGTTTTGTGGAAGGTTAATTTTCCCACTTTAAACATATTGCGGAAATCAATCAATCGAATGTACGGAAACATTAACTTTCATTTAAATTTACATTAAATATTTCATTTAGTCTGTAAGTTTCCTAGATTGTTTCATTTTTTTTTAGTTTTTGCTTAAAACTCCCAACAGTTAACAAAAATCAAGTTTAGCTAATTTTTAACCTTTAAACCCAAACACACATCGGTCTCTATTCCTATAAAACAAGTTGAATTCTATTCAGAGTCAAGCTTCCCAAAATTAGTAAAATATTTTTAAATGTTCTTTAGACGTATTTAGATCACATTTCAGAACTAGTATAACGAATATGAAATAAAACAAACTGTAGGTTACAGAGTAAATCGGAAAACACCTATTTAGAGATTTATTCCCTACCTACGAGATTTGTTCTTTTTTCGGTTAAATTTTTGTAATCGCATATTTTCTTTATTTTCATTTTTGCTTCAATATTTTAAGTTATAAATAACACAGAATGAGTTAATATTTATAATATTTGTTAAACTTTTATTATGACATTAGAAATCCTCTCAGTAAAACGCTTTAACATATTAAAACTGTTCGCATTATATTTTTAAGGAAAATAAGAACTGAAGGATACGTTGGAGTTTTAATCAACTTTAACGAACAGATGTCCAATCAACAAATTCGATTTAGGTTATTGATTTATACGAATTTAGTCGGAAATATTCTCGACTCTCTAAACTTTTGATTTAGTTAATTTGTTGAATGCAAAACTCTCTGCATTGGGCTAAGGTTATGAGATTTATTTCCACTAAACAGCTTATTTGATCAACAGCTGGTTATTAAATTATTTAGTTTTCAGGTTATGCTTTCGTAATAATTGTTTAGTTGGTGTTTAAAATAGAAAATTTACAAATTTGGGTATAGTTGAGAGGCAATACGTTTTGATGAAATACGTTTTTACAACCTCAAAACTTTTCTGATAAGTGAAACCTAATTCATAATATCTAGACCTTCTGATTGAAATCACCGTAAATTCTTCTTTCTCGCATTATGCCTTCAATATACCGAACTAATAAAAAACTCAAACAAATCTTATAAACAATAAAATGTAAACATTTATGTTACATAAGATGAAAAAATAATATTAAACTCTGTTACAATTCAAATGTGTTCTATTCTTAAGTGGCTTCATATTTAGTTTAGAATTATATAACACTCTTCAAATATAAACACTGTAAGACATTTAATATAATTAATGAATGCAATTGCCAATTTTAACCATTCAGTCAAAAACAGATGTTATGAGTGTACAAAAGCTTTGGATACTATCAAAACCTATGAGCTTTTTTCACGCAAAATGTACTGGCTCAAATAATCGCACATTTCGCATGATTATAACTAATAAAAGAGATTAAAATATGGAATTAAACCAAATTATATTTACTTTTCAAGTTTTTGACAAATATTGTATAAGTATACACTAGTTAAATACACACATCAATAACGATCACGTCACACAGCTGTCTCGCTGACTTAATGGAAGCACTCACTGAAGGATCCGAGTGTGGGTCTTACCACGATGGCTACTCTAAAGGCAATTTCCTAACAATTTGTTTTAATGTAACATTACTTTGCTGGGTAACTTTATAAAGATTGCTTTGTGCCCAGGTGGCTAAAGAAACTTGATTGGGAAGTCACATTATGCCATGACAAAACATTAAGCTCCTCCGAGATACTTTCAACAAATTAAGCCTTTTGAAAAGCGCCTGACGAAGGAAAAGAACGAAGCATTGTCAATAAAAAAATTAGATTGAGTTTTTAATTTGCCCTGGTAGGGACTCGATTCAAACTGAAAATTTATCTGGTTTAAGTGTTTTCAATGTAGAATCCTGTGAACTGTATAGAACGCATCGAAGCGGGAAATAAGGTTTCCAATTAAAATATTTCAAATAATTACTTCTTTAAATATTACTTATACTTACACGAAAAAGTGTTTTCAAGTCAAATACACATTAAAATATACACCGCATTATCTGTAACAAACAAAATTAAGTACTTAAAAATTTATGCAAAAATAAATTATTAATATCAATGAACAAATTCTACTTAGAGTTTTATTCGTAATTAGTGTAAAATACTCACAATCCTCTAAACATTTGGTCTACTTATTTGGTTAAAGCAGCTCTCTCTGCACTGGGCTGAAATTATTAGATGTAACTACACCAAAATAGCTGATTTGATCAACTGTTGCTGAATATTTGTCGTTTTAAATTTGAGGTTATGTTTGTCACTATTTCAATAATGTTTAACTTACAAATTGTAGTGGAGATAATAAACGAAAACGGGTTTAGCTTGGGAACTTCCATTAATGACCAGGGTCTGGTTGCCTGCTTTCGTTATATTCAAAGCAAAATTAATTTCAAATAAATTTCATTAACAAAGTTATATAAAATAAAAATAAAGACAAAAATACAAAGTTCTATACTTTGAGCAATTGAAATTGATGAAAGGCAGATCAATTTTAAAATGATTGCTTTTGTTATTTAAAGAAAAGAAAAAGTCTTTCAAAAAATTTAAAATTCTGTAAAATGTTTCCATGAAACCTTACGGATGGAGACTTTATATCTAATAATCCCTGCATAACCACTTCTGGCGTTAAGATATTATAACCAGACAACTGACATTATCTTTAAAAAAAATTATACAATAAAACATTATCTTTCGTATATTATTATATGCAGGGAACTCTCACGCCTCGTACTTCGTAAAGCTTTACAATAAAATAAAACCGACTTAAAACCGATAAATGGCTTGTAAACAAAATTTCACGAGCATATAGTGTCCCTGTGAAAGTGCAGCATATTGCAGGCGCAGTTAATAAATAATTGAGTGTACTAAAACAGCTGGTTACTAAAAAAATATTTTTTAAAGTAATATTTAAATTATTACTGTATCAGATACGTAAATAATTATTGACCGAATCAGATTTTAAAGTAGTATCGGTAAGACAATCTAGGCCAGTTCTAATGTGTAAATGTATTAAATAAAAGACTCTGCTTTTAGTAGGTTTCGTTTGTAAATATTTCAATAAGGTACAATAATAGAATTCAGTCATTAATTTTATAGGTTATAGTTTTAAATACGATTGTAGAATAAAGTAAGACCTATTGTATTAAATAACGTAAATATAATTAATGTCATTGTTTTATTAACAGTTTATACAAGTATTAAATATAACTGTAATGTATATTTTAACTGAAGTTCATATTGGTACGAAATAGTAGACCTGCATGGTTTTGAAATGATTTTATTTAGGAAGATATGTACAGTAATCTTAAAATACAAGTATTGAATTTACAATTTATCAGCCCAATGTTATTATTTAAATTATTTTTACAGAATTCTTTCTTTTTTACTATTGTATATTCTTGGTTTTTTTTCCCATTAACTGCGAAAGGTCGCACGGGCCCACTGATGGTGGGTTACAATAATGTACATAATAAATAGAAAGTAACTAAATGAAATAAAAAACCTATATATATATATATATATATATATATATATATATATATATATATATGTGTGTGTGTGTGTGTGTGTGTGTGTGTGTATTACTTACAATTTATTAACAGTATCGAGCTTAAAAAAGGTCAACATTAGCGTGGAAGTTATATTTTTTCAAGTTATAAATTATACCAGGGTAAAGGGGTCATTTTATGTTCCGCGAACAATACATGCCAAATTTGTTCAATATCGATAAATTGGTTTCATCTCAGTGATACACACACACACACACACACACACACACACACACACACACACACACACACACACACACACACACACACACACACACACACACACACACACACTTCGTACACTCAAGAGATCTAAAAACGTAAACATCAAATAAAATTTAAAGATGTATTTTTTCAAGTTCATTATAATTACTTTATACTTCAGATATGCTGACGGACAGACAGACGTCTCACTGGCTGTTAGGATGCACATATTTCACAAGCCTCCTAGTTAACATTGCAAACAAACAACGTACCAATATTAATCGGCAAACACTTGCGCCTGGCTATATTTGGCCTAAGGTAATCCATCAAACAAAGCTTCACCTACTGCCGTCCACAACTTAAGGTTGGATAGTGTTTGCTCTGTAAATTGCAATACTGTATGTATATAAGCAATACGAGTACACGTCCTCCGCCTCCTGTATTTACATCGCAGGAAACAACATATAATTGAGTAAACAAAGCGTGATATGTTAGAACAGGAAAATTGCATTCTACGTTGTGTGTATAACAAGATGGTGTCCTTATTACAGTGTGTTGTTACGGAAACCTGGCAGGAATCTGTCTTTCTGAAAGTCGCATTTATAACGTGTTTGTGAATTTTAGGGTTAGTTTTCATCAAATATGGATTTCTTCACTATACACTGCACAACGATTTTGGTTTAATTTGACTGAAATTTACTCCAAATATAGGGGTTGTTATCGTTCCGCAACTACGGCTTGGAAGATGAATGAATAAATCTGTCTGTAAATCTATTATGACAAGTTTATGTACTCCTGAGATATCCAGTTAAAGGGCCTTCTCTAATCCTAGTCTCTTTAATAAAGTCTAGGATTTGGAGAGGATTCAAGGTGGGTAGTTCACTCACTTCTAATTGGTGACTTCCCAGTTCCTTATTGAGGTGTTTGCAGATGCTTGCTCTACTAATTCTCTTCAATTCTTTCTCTTGACCCTCATTACGAGGTGCTGTTACATCTGCCCAACCTTCTTATTGTGGGTGACATCCTGTTCATTCTATTTTATTACTTATGGGAACACCCACAGTTAGGTAAGGAAACGAGGTCCGGCCACATAGAGCCTTGCACGTATGGGTAAGGTTAAGGTATACCAGGGCTCCTTTTGATCACAAATGGCCGGTGAATAGTGAATGTGTGTGTGTGTGTGTGTGTGTGTGTGTGTTTGTTTGTTTGTTTGTTTGTTTGTGTGTACTTAGTGAATTTAACAAACGTACTTCAAACTACAAATACTCGTAATGAAACACGTATTCAGCTCTTAAATATTTTATATCCTAAGGAAGTTTGAAAATTCGCATTGGTAAAATTTTTCGATCATACTTCATTGAACCTAAAACCCACAACATTTTAACATATTTTTCAGAATTCAACCCCTAGAAGGGTGAAAAGGTTGTATACAATTTTGCATGAGAAAGAAATATTTTTTTCATCAGATATTCAAGCAACAAAAACACACTAGAAATACAAATAATGAAACAAATATTTCAGTATTTTTTCAAAATCATCACCTAAAGGAGCTGTAGAGTTTTATAAACCTTTACATAGGAAGAAATATTTTCTAAGAGGATTTTTTTGAAGGACATGAATGCCCTAAAACACAAATAATGTAACATGTATTTAAGTATTTTCAAAACTTCATACACTAAAGAAGATAAACTGGTGGTATAACTGTCTGCATTAGAAAAATAAATTTTATAAGGATTTTTAAGGAATTTAACATAAACACTTTAAAATGTAAACTTAAATAATTAACATGTATTTCAGACTTTTTCAAATTTTAACCAGAAACTAGTAACAGGAAGGTGAAAATAATTGCAATGGAAAAAATAATTATCATTTTTTTAAATTTAATTTAAATGTGTTACCAATAACACGAAAAATTAGACATGTGTTCCAGAATTTTCTAGAGTTCATATCATATAGGAGAGAATGGAGTTGCAAAATTTTGCAATGGAAAACATGTTTTAATTAGGATTTTAAATAAATTACTTTTTTTTGGGTTAGGCCCACACTGGAGCACATTCAGTCTTTAGTGTGGTCTCATCTTCTTGGCGCGTTATTCCTCCCAATACCTCTTCAGCCTTTGTGATCTCCTTTTCCTATGTTCTTCTGAGATTGTCATGCCTTTTCGGTCGCTTGCTTTTTTAAAGTTGAGCTTCATTTCCTTGTCCTTGAGTACTTGTCCTTTCTCCTCCCCATTCCTCAATTGTTCATCGGTTTTCCCTAGGTCTTCCAGGTCCAGCCAATTATTAACCGATAATCTTTGTGCTCAACTAGTAGTTCAGTAATTTCTTGGTGAGCCTTTCTTCTGGGAGTCTGATCAGGTGTCCATAAAATGCCAGGCGTCTCTTTCTGAATATGTCGATAAGGTGTTCGGTCTCCTTGTACACCAGTGCTCCAGGAAGCAGCCTGTGGTTTCCGTTCACTATGTGTTTCTTGTTGATGATCGTTCTTAGTATTCTTCTTTCCACTCTCTGGAGTTCCTCTGCCCTGTTCCGGCTTTCTGTTACGAACACATTGAGGTTAAAGAGCGTTTCTGCCGCATACACCACTGCTGGCCTTGTAATAAATTACTTTAAAATAAAACAAAATAATACATTTCAGTATTTCCCGAAATTCATCACTTAACAGGGTGATGTTTTCACATTGGAAAAATATTTATGAAAGCATTTTATGAAATTCAAGAGAAATACTCAAAACCAAATAATGAAACAGATATAATGATACAAGCGTTTTTGAAATTAAAGTGCCTTTTAAACTTCAATTCTTGCCTAACCACTTCCCATGAAAATCGGTTTTTACTCGTTAATAAAAGATTCAAGCTTATGTTAATCCGAATGATGAACACATTTTTCCTTATTTTAAAATCTTATTGAGATAATATAGCCTATGGATTAGCGAAATTGTTACTTTTTCCATACCTAGTATTATTTTTTTCTCTTGCCCTAGATGGTAACGAAAATAGTACGCGCGCGCGCGCACACACACACACACACACACACACACACACACACACACACACACACACACACACACACACACACACACACACACACACACACACACACACACACACACACACACACACACACACACACACACACACATATATATATATATATATGACTTATCATGATGGCTGCTCCAATGCTAAGAACGTTTTGAAGAACAATGAACACCTGCAGACTGTTGCCAGATGTATAGGCAAATCTTGCTCTGTAAAAGTCGTGACGTGATGTCTGTTAAGTCTCCAGAAAAACAAGCGTAATAAAGAAAACGTGAAGGAACGATTCCAGGAACTTCCGATAATTTCATCATGAACAGTCACTTTTGCACAACAAAAAGAGAATGCCGCCTTTTGGACGTGCCTGAGGTGTGAAATATTCAATAGCTCGACTGTCGAAAGAGGTTTTGCGTAAAAATACAAGTTCAGGCTTTGCTATATTATAAATAATTTGCGCAGCTGTGTCGCGCCGCTTTCGTTTCAGCGCGTAAAGTAACAAGTTTATCGTTGACAGTTTTCCCGTTCAGAGTTTTCTCAGGAAATTTACTTACGACGCGCAGTGTAAAGTGAGGAAAGGTATTTTTCTTTGTAAATTTTAGAAAATCAGTCCCCGTATTTTTGTTTATTTAAAGTGTATTGAAAAGTGTTGGCTGCTTAAGTGTACATTGAATTAAGAGTACGAACAATAATATATGAATAATATATTCGTACGTTACGAATCTTGTTACGTATATATTGAATCGTACGGGAATCAATATATTGAAACAGAAAATCCCAACATGTAATAATAACAAGTGTTCAAAGAGATTCGAATTATTTATCAAAAATCTGTTTTATAACAGATGAAATGATTTTTATTTCATTATCAGTAAGCCATAATCAGCAACTTGGTTGCATAGCAATAAACTTATTATAACACACACACACACACACACACACACACACACACACACACACACACACACACACACACACACACACACACACACACACACACACACACACACACACACACACACACACACACACACACACACACACACACACACACACACACACAAATAGGTAAATCGTGCGTAAAGAGTTGAAGCTTGTCAATGAGTATTGGGAACGGAGAAAATACAAAGAGGATAACAGTACCAAACGCTTACCCCACCTTTCCGAAACCGCCTAAAACTGGTTTATACCTATTGGAGCTTTACCTCATTCCGCACAACTATTTTCACAGCTAAGTGAAAGTGATTTGTGTTGAGACACACTAAAGACAAACATAAATAGTTTTATGCATATTTTGTGTTACTATGCACTACACTTCGTTGTATCTTACGCTGCTTATTGTGGTTGCATCTAATGAAAATTCTTAGATTCTTTGAAATTTCAAACTTGTCAACCTATGAAATTTGTGTAATTTAATAATGCCTTTCAATTCGATGCAATATAAAATTAATTACTGATTAATTTCCCTGGAAAATGAGCTGTTAAAGCGGCTACCACGGAAAGAGTTAAAACGAAATGAACACCGATCCTTATCTCTAGATTACGTTTTGAAGGGAAATTAAATATTTTATATACAGTATATAAAATGTGGCGTAGAGGAGTTTATATTTTTATTTTAGTTATAAACCTTCTATCAAGGACTATATTTGAGCAACATTTGATCAGAATCGTTGGAGCCGATTATTATAAAATAAAAATTCATGAAAAAAAGACATTTAAAAAAAATTAAATTAATTTCCGATAATTGAGAACCTTTTAATATGCGCATCCATTAAACTTCCAAGTAGAATTCACATTTTTGGATTTTTTAAAATATGAAAATTGATATTACTCATTATCAGAGTTTTTTTATGTACTGCACTTATCTTGTATAATATTTACGTTTTATCATGATAAGATTTTACAAATAAAAATGTATTGTATAATACGTTAAGTGAAATAGTTTGTGCATCATTTAGTAAATCTACAAACAATTCCACAAGCCTTAACCTAACTTTTATGTCGCTACGCCATACGTGACCATGTGAACTGAAATGTTTGTTAAAAGTAATTTACAATATCATACACTAGTTAAAAGGATTGCTTACACATGCCTGTAGTCATATCAAATCCCGCATCTCTTACTTGTAAACAATATGGACAAACACTCTACTAGCAGTTCAAAGAACATTAGCCTGTGCAGTATATACTTAATTGCCTGGTCACCGCTCTGACGCGCTCGTAACTTTATCCGTCAATTTAACCGAACTAAGGTAATGAAGTCTGCCCACACAGAGCCCTGCATGCATGGGTAACGCTAAGGTACACTGGGAGATCGCCAAGGTTCCGTTTGATACACCATTAGGCCGGTGCCATTCACTCCATCAGCACTGGTCGATTTACACTTTAGAATTAGCCAAGCTGGGTAGAGTAGTTAATAGGTGTGTGTGTGTGTGTGTGTGTGTGTGTGTGTGTGTGTGTGTGTGTGTGTGTGTGTGTGTGTGTGTGTGTGTCTTGAGTAGAAGAGTGAGAGCGGTATGAGCTAGAGGTACGGTGGGATCACTAAACCCAACAGCTGCTCACTCCAGCTGCCTCCGCCGGTTCCCAAACGCAACAATGGAACACGAAAATATCTATGAGTAACTGTTTGCACCAATCATTTTACTTAAAATAATCTAATTGAATGCTTTCACGGAAACTAATTATGTTTCAACATAATATTTGTAAAATTAAAACTCACTTATTCTAAATTTGCTCACAATAAATCAGTTTGCAGTAAAGCTATTAAAAATGAATTATTCGTTCGAACCTATTCCTAGTTTGCAGTTATAAGTGTTTACTCTTCCAAGACTTTGTTGATATCTGAAAACACTAAAAACGAATTTGAATTTTAAATTAACACAACCCATGAACGAAATTAATTCAATCTACTTTAAGGTTATAAAATATGTTGAAACCTGATTTTTTTAATTAAAACTTCTCGAGTGGGTTGTTTCTTAACGGTTTTTACTGAGCTTCATTTTCTGTTTGCTTGTTTGTGAAATCTTACACTCTAAACACTATTATAACACTATTTTTAGTTATCTAATGTAAAAATGAATGTTTTGCCATGTTTCAATGAAATCGGGACCAAAACAATTACTGGTGTGTTAATACATACTCATACACGCACGTATGCACACATACATACGACACGCGTACATACACACACACACACACACACACACACACACACACACACACACACACACACACACACACACACACACACACATGTACTTTACAGGAGCTCATTTCATAGTTCCAATCGTAACATTACCTCATATTCCCAATGCAAATTCCTAAAAAGCATTTTAGTAATGTTATTTAAATATTTTATAAAAACTTTTTTCGTTTTAGCGGCCGTATTATTGCTAAGAACCTTCGTGGAGCTTTTGGAAATACACTTTATCCTGAAATAACTGTATAAACCTTGTCCCCCCAAATCCCTAGAGAAGTTCTGAAGTGTTTTCATTCTGGAGTGTTTTTATTGTTACAGTAATTATCACCGGCAGCTGATCGATTTAACAGAATTAAAGCTTTTATGAATTTTCTAAATTATTATTTATAAAGAAAACTAACACCTTTACAACAGCGGCACACAGTAACCTCGCGGTGTGAAAGAAGCAGTTTTTTCCAAAACATCTTTTTATTTTACCATTTATTACAAATTCTGATTTCACTGTTACAATAACCATTAAATTTATTTATTTGCTAATATCGATAACTTAAACTTTAACCTCCGAAAATTAAGTTAAAAAAGATATTCATTAAAACACTTTTCAGTAATGCGACAAATCTAGCAATGATTTGGATCACAATCAGTTTATTCATTTAAAAATGGCGGCCACTTAAGTATAAAAATCGTAACATTCTTGTCTTACACTTTTTCAAATTATGATTTCATCGTCGTAGTTAGTCGGAGTATTAAAATCTGCACGAATAGTGTTTTATATCTTTAATCAAATTAATTTAATGAGTACCAGGTGATCAAGCCTCGCTCTGCAGGCCTTTTACGTGCACTAATTATTTAAAATTTAAATAAACATGATTATTATAAGTTATTTATTAACTTGTTATTTATAAAGTAAAAAACTATAGAAATAATAGAAGATATTCGAAACAAATATTAAAATGGGAACTAACATGAAGTGTGCCCACATACATATCTCTGCGTGTGTATAAAATTGTAACTAATTACTAATGTGTGTAAATTTTGTAGTACTAAGAAATTACTTTATGTGTTAATAATTTCTTTTTTATTTAAACAGCGATACAAAGAATTAAAATGGCGCGAATATTAATGCATGGCAGTCAGTTCATAACACATTTCTTAGATTATGATAAAGTATTCACTGTTTACTAAAAGCAAAGTCTTTTATTTAATAACATTTACATATTAGAACTGGCCTAGATTTTCTTACCAATTCTACTATCAAAACTGACTCTATCAATAATTATTTAAGTCTTGGATACAGTAAAATAATTTAAATATTACTTTCAATAATGTTTTTTCATCAATCATCTGTTTTTGGTATGCAACAGGTGATTGCCAAAACAAACATTTTTTTAATTAAATGTTTAGCGATTTTTTGCAGGTATGAGACCTAGCGTAATAGATTCCACGCGTAGAAAAATTTTATATAGAAATTTTAGCAACAAAATATTTAAAGCACTTTCCGAGATAAGTTTGACATGCATGCGAGCGAGCGCGCACACATACACACACACGCACGCACGCACGAAACACACACACACACACACAAACACACACAACCTTATAAAATGTTTCTCTTTCACAACATTAATTGTTGTGCTAATGCTACAGCTGATAATAATCATACGTTTAGCCAAGTTACAGCTGATAGTAACCATATGTTTAGCAGAGCTACAGCTGATAATAATCATGCGTTTAGCGGAATTACAGCTGCTAATAATCATACGTTCAGCGGAACTGCAGCTAATAATAATCATTTATTTAGTAAAGTTACAGCTACTTATTTAGCCAAGTTACAACAGATTATTATCATACGTTTAGTGGAACTACAGCTAGTAATAATCATACGTTTAGTGGAATTACAGATAATAATAATCATACCTTTAATTTAGCTACAGGTGACGATAATCATACGTTTAGCTGAGCTAGAGCTTTTTTTAATCATACGTTTATCGGAACTACAGCTGATTATAATCATACGTTTAGCAGATCTACTACTGATTATAATCATACGTTTAGTCGAGCTACAGCTGATTATAACCGTACATTTACTCGAGCTACTGCTGATCACATTAGGATGAAAAACTAAGAAAACAACTACATTTGTAACAATGTAGTTTTATAATAATTTCATTTACAGTATTAATACATTTATTGTTTTAGAAATATATATCGATATATAATTGCAATATTAAGTAAATTGAAGACAATGTCAGGGGTTAGAACCTCCTAATGTATTTTTATGTATATATTTAGTGACAATATTTGATTAACAGGTTTTACTTTTCCTATATTTTCAAATGTTAATATAAGAAAAACTGCTGATTACACAAAACTAGAGTTTCCTAAAAGAATGTATTTAACTGTACAACGGAGTGGGGGGGCTTGTTTGCACGGATGCAATTGTTTAACAAAATAAACAGATTTTTAAACAGATTAACTCGGTTGCTTACAGATTCTGTTGTGACGTCAATGTTCCCCCTAAGTGACATGTCTGGGGTGGTTCCATTAATATGCAAATAACTCTCGCCTAAACTTTGAGATAATTAAAATCCTGGAAAGGCATTTCGCAATGATTTTAATAAAATGTCAGCTCCGCTAGAGAGCACCTGGATTTCAATTAAACATTCCATAATTGATTAAATATTGCAATAACTTTCTCTTGAATAAGTTGTATTTAATGCGTATGAAATTTAAAAAATGTACAAGTGGCATTTCATGCAGTTCTGCCAACAGTGGGCGAGAATATTCCCCAAGTGAAAATAAATGAAAAATTCATGTACTCGGGAACGCTTCATTTTCCTGCCACCTGCCATTTTGTTTTTATAATGAAAATATGTTAAAACTTTGAATATACGAAAGATAATGAGTCCATATTTTGTAGACAGTTTTATAATGTATTTCTTTACATTTAAAAAAGATATTGTGTGATACACACATACACACACACACACACACACACACACGAGTTCTGAACAAAAACGAACTTTAGTCATAAAATCTGTATTACAATACTAAAAACTTTACAGATTCTCGTCTCCTTATAATTACTCCCCTTGCTTGCTAAGAACCGGTCCCAGCATTTATCCACTGTTCATAAGCTCGCTGGAACACGTTTGATGTGATGTGTTTTAGCCGTACCAGCAATGCGATTTCTCTTGAATTCCTTCTACACTTTGAAAACGGCGTCCTTTTACGGTGTAGTTTAGCAAACAGAAAGACATTTGCAAGATCCATATCTGGCCAATACGGAGGACGGGGAGAACAGCCGTTCCGTTATTGGCCAACCAGCAGAGACGAGTGACTTGGCGCGTTGTCATCGTGCAAAATTCAGTTCTTGTTTTCCCATAGTTCGTGCCTTTTCCGACGCACAACTTCCTATAAACACCTTAAAGCATCCATGTAGAACTCCTTGCTGCTTTTCTGACCTTGTGGTACAAATTCGTGATGCACAACTCCAAGATAGTCAAAGACAACAATCGCATGCGTGCTCTCTTTGGACGAGGCCAATGTTGACCAACCCATTGTAACGATTGTGCCTTCGTTTCGACATCAAATCCATATACCCATGTCACCTATGATGATAATTTTCATAGAGTTTTCGTCGCTCTTAGATCGACGAAGCAATATATATATATATATATATATATATATATATATATATATATATATAAGCAACGAAGCTTGTAAGTGCCGTTTAAGAACTGAAATAGTTTTAAAAAATTGGCTCTATCACCCCCTTCCCATTACTTGTCGCAATTTTATTAGAATAAAAATAACTAAAAGGGCAGTGGAAATTTGGATCGCAGATAGGTGATAGTTTAATTTTATATTTCCCCTAATTTAAATGCAAACTATGATAGACCTTTATGCAAGGCTTGATGAAGTAGTTGAACGTTTGCCTCTAATGTGTAAGGCACTGAGGCATTTCTTTAATGGTCGTCAGTTACTCAAAACTTGCGGAACAAGGATTTTACAGGATTACATGTTACTTTGAAGGGGCTTCCGTTATTGTCTTGGCAAACCTGAAGTGTAATTACAAATAAATTTATGTTCAAGACAATTTTAAATTGTGACCTTATCAGTAACGTCAGGTATTAAAATAATATATTTCAATAAATTCACAGTCTCTGCGAATTTTCAAAAAGAATAATGTTCAATTCTGTCTTACCCTCTTTTGTAATTTCTGGTTTTTTATCATAAAAACAGCGTTAAAATCTGCATATATGAGCATTTCAAACATTCAAATTGCATTTAAAATAAGAATATTAGGCCTAACTCGTTTCACAGTAAAATTAAAACCCATAATTATAAAGGAATTTTTAAAAAACAACATGCTAATTTATATAGCTTTTAATACGACGGAGAAATCATATTTTTAAACATACTTGAAATTAAAAACTATTTTTTTTTTAATTTGAAAAGTCTGCCGTTTTGAAATAAAGCAAATAAAATCTTTCTCTCTCTCTCTCTCTCTCTCTCTCTCTCTCTCTCTATATATATATATATATATATATATATATATATATATATATATATATATTATTATTATTATTATTATTATTATTATTATTATTATTATTATTATTATTATATCTGCATAGACCCTGTTGGATCACGCAAAGCACTCCGACTCATGTCTTGTTCCTTCTAATCCTCCACACCTCCCTCATCCTGTCCCCATGGATCCTCTTCCGCTCCTCCGTCCATTTTACCCCTGCTCTCTTTGGGATTTCATTCTCTGGTAACTTCCAACCGAGCATCTTTCTGCTGTATGTGTGTCTATCTTCAACATCTGTTGAGTCTATTCCTGCGTCATGTAGGTCTATTCTGACTTGTGCGATCCACGACGTTGTTGATTTGACACCTTGTATATACTTAAGGATTCTGTTGGCAAGTCTCGTTGTTGGGAGTCTACTGATGTGTCCATAGAACCGAAGCCTCCTTCTTCTGATATCTGCTGCCAGGTTCGATATCTTCTCTGTGGTCTTCCGGAAGTGCAACCTGTATCCATCTTCTGTTAATCTCGGGCCAAGGATCTTCCTCAAGATTTTGCGTTCTTCCTTCAAAATACCCTCCATGGTAGCTTTTGTGTGGAGTGCTAGCGTCTCGCTTGCATATAATACCTCCGGTTTTTTGACTGTGTTGTAGTGTCTGATTTTTGTGTGCGTGTATATATATATATATATATATGTGTGTGTGTGTGTGTGTGTAATAAATGTAACCTTGGTTTGTCCGTACGTGCCGCTATAACCCTGCAAGCCACTCCCACAGCCCCAGGGGCGTTATATGGTATGGTAGCCCTTTATTCCCAATCTACGAAGACGATTTCGGTTTGGAACTGTACGAGTTGAGTTTGGAGGTATGGGGAACTAAGAGAGGGCATCGCACCAACACACTTTTCATGGGACGTTGGTGAATCAGCTGAGAATTAGGTCGGCTCCTGAATGTTTTATAATATTCTAGAATATTCCAGAATGTTGTACAACGTTAGACAATGTTGGGGAATGTTGAAAATTGTTCCAGAATATTATAGAATCTTCCAAAAGTTTAGATGCTGTTCTAGAATGTTTCAGAATTTTTTAGAATGCTCTAGAATGTTCTATAATTTTCCGGAATGTCCGACAATGTTTGAGAATATTCTAAGATGTTCTAGAATTTTATAATATCTTCGAATTGTTTTATCTTCTAAATGTAACGTTCTCGATATTTAGTATTTTTTATATATCCTTTAGAATGTTCCATAAGGTTCTGGACCTTAGAAGGGACTTTGTTCCGGAACGTTCGAGAATGTTGTAGGATGTTCTAGAAGCTGGAAACGGAAGTTCAGAATCTTCTGGAAATTTCGAATGTTACCTTGTACATAATAAAAACAACATTTATTTAATCCTACATTATTATAATAACTATGATCTATACTAAATCATGTTTAAATAATTATGGATCGATTAAGTTTCATTACAAAAATGTATCGATAAGTGAAAATGATACTTGACGCTAGAAACCAATGTTTTCACAGTGACTAGTAGCGGCAATACGCCCATTTGTTTATCACGGTAAATTTGATTTATGTATTACCGAGTTGACGTGAAACTCACTTTACTACAAAACCTTTCAAATAACCGGTTTTATATTTATTTAATAATATTATTTCATTACGAATGATTGATTATATTTCAAATTATAAACTATTGTTAATTATTTCATAAAATAAAATGGAATGTTATTCACTAAATCAAAACAATAAATAACGATTCGATTAGTATTATTAATAATATATTATTTCATAGTAAACGACTGTAAAAAAAACTAAAACAAATTTCATATTTTGAAAAGCTTATCTACTCAATGAACAAAATCGACCTAATAAAAACAAAATTGTATCGATAATACCTCAACAATATAACTTTAGCTGAAATTTACAACGAATATGTTTTATGTGATAAACATGTTCTAGGCATACAAGTTTCAATGCGTTTTTCCTTATGCTATATAGAACTATATCCTTCTCGCTGTTACTGAGATTAAAGAACCATTATGCCGCTTGTATACAGGTCAATTCTATGCAGGATGCATCAAGATGTATTGGTGTAGCCTATACATTACAACATCGCGAAATTTAAGCATGCGCAAAAATAAACTGAACAAAAGTGAGTAAGCTTGAATGTCGAAACAAACTGGTAATTATGGCACGCAGTCTTGCCAACCTAACTGTGTGGATTTAATAAAAATAATGATTTTAAATCGTTAACTAACATTTTATAAGGCAAATATTTTGGCATTTTTAATTTATAATAATTACTTAACTGTTATTGTTCATAATGGTGCTTTCACCTTGAGCACTTAAAAATATAATTACACTGATGTAAAAATGTAAACGTTGTACAAATAACGATTAAATTATTCAAAACGCTTTATAAATAATAATTGAATTCAGTCCAAAAGAATTTTATTACCGCGGCACGTAAATAACTTGCTGACGTGATGGAAGCGAATTTCCAAAATATTTTTTTTATGTTAACTTATTTCTGAAACTCTGTATTCAACACCATAAGCAGCAACAAAATCTGCAGAAATTATACATTTGCATTTATAATACAAAAACGAACCTGACCACTGAAAACATATATATTTTTAGGCCTAATTTCAATTTTTGCGACGATAAATCAATTTTTCCAAAAATATGACTTTTCCAAAAAAAGATATGACTTTTTAGACATTTTTAAACTGCTGAATGAATTTATTTGGTTAACAAACTTGTTAATTCTATTACCAAATTTGATTTTTTTTTCTAATTTTAATTAAGTTGAACGTGCTATCATATATGGAAACAAAAATTTAAACAACATTCAAAAAGTGTTCTAAAGTTCAGAAGCGGTGCTAATTTCAAGATCTCAACTTTGAACCTTAGATTAGATTAGATTACAAACTAGAAGAAGGGATTATACGACCCTAGACAATGCAATCGACTGACCTATTGTTTACCTGAAGTACTCGCTCGGCAGAACTGTCTTGCATTTTCCTTCTCTTTACAAGGCTTCTCTGTGGTATATACGTACTCTCTTCATGTGCACTCTCAGGCCACAGTGCCTTCTAATTATTCCCATGATATTCCTTAGTTAAGCTCTGCCCAAGATGTCTGCCGCCCCTCAAAATCCTCCATGAAGAACCTTACCCAAGAAGCGCTTGCTATAATACTCCCATCTTGCCCGGTGCTGTTCGTAAATCCACCTATTGACAGCAGACCTGGCCAATAACACAGAGATCCTTAAAGCCTCTCGGGCCCGATAGCTCAGATACAGATCGCAGTCCAGCCAGTAGGTCTGTCTCCTCATTACTCTCAATCCCCTTACCTCCCGGAACTCAGTGAAGAGTAACCCGGTTTCCCAGAAACAAAGCATCAAGGTTCTTAGGACCCTCACAGAGCAGTTTAGACCAAATTATATGACCACAAGTGTTTAGACTGCTGCCTGACTATCGGTTATAAATATGAAAACGAATCTTCCTGAAGGCTCGTTTCAAATTCTCCCCAACACAGTCATTAATGGGCATTACTTCAGCTTAGAGTGCTTCTGCATATTGTCCCATGGTAACAACTTGATCTCAGGATGTACACCCCAGCACCAGTGTCCGTCTGTACCACCTGTTTTGTATACCATACTAAGTCTCCAGATTTTCCCAACACTCGACCTTTCTCCTCTGACGCCATCTTGACATCAAAGAGTCTAGAAATCACGTATCGTTTCATCAACTCATCAGGTCTCTTATCGGGTCCGAGTGTCACCATCTGTTTGAAGACCCTTGGCTACAGTTATTATCAAATAGTCATCATAAAAAAACCAGTAATTTTTTAGATGAATGTAATTCGCCTAAATAAATTAACTTGAATTTAAGACAGTGTGTGCACTTAAATGTTGCACACTGCCTTCTCCTCCGGTACGTAGACATAACAGTAGTAAAGTATCTGTGCTTGGAACAGGTTATCTGTCATGTAACCCGTGTACTTAACTGCAAGAGCCTGATACAGTAGATATATTATTTATTTTGTTTTACTGTTCAATTCCTTAGCACGGGTTTCTATCGTCGCTTAGATAAGAAAGAATTTTGTTTTTTATTCATTTACTGACACGTAACGTAAACTTAACGAAATATTTAATATTTCATAAACATCATTTATTATGGCATTCAGCTGTCTCGCAGACATGATAGAAGCGTATTTCCAAAAGAAGTTTCCTTAACTAACTCTCTATTTTTGTAATTACAACAGATTTTTAAAATTGAAATTGCTCTTTTATACAGTTTTTAATGGTGATTACGATGGCTGAGTTAGATTTTCAAGCGTATTTTAAAAAATTTTAAATATTTGAAATATCCACAATTTCGAAATTATTACAACCACTTTTTTTACTAGCTAAAGAACTTTTTCACAAGCTAATACCAAATTCTATTACATACACATACATACACACAGGATCGGGGCTCATTAAATGTCCAAGGTCTAAGTCTTACCATGATGGCGGTTCCAATACCTAATTAAAATGGAAATTCACAAAATGTAACAATCTATTGCACTGCCAACGATGGAAGCGTATTTCTAAAAAGTTACAATATCGCAATACACTAATCTAGAAAACCTAACCTGACAGTTGACGATTGTGAAAATCAGATTTTCAAAAACGAGTAAGATATAAAAATATCGTACAAAATTATTTACTCACGTTATGACTCCAAGCGTGAACGGCAATTGCTGGAACATCTGTAGTTATGTATGTTTAAGTATGAACTAAATATACATCAGATTAAAGTCGTTTAACAAGTGTCGTATATTTTTTTTATAATACTTTCATCGGTTTTGCCATATTATTACGCTAATTATTTGTACCAAAAACAAGGACCCGTGTTATTGAAACTATATAGTTTCATATATATAAATATATATATATATATATATATTTATATATATATATATATATATATATATATATATATATATATATATATTATATATATATATATATATATATATATATATATATATATATATATATATATATATATATATATATGGGATACCTACAGGTTCATTAGAACACTAGGGAATTCTCACGTCTCATACTTCTCCAATTCTGTTTTACAATAAAATAAAACCAACTTAAAACCAATAAACATTTTGTAAAAAAAATTCCAGAATCAGTACAAAGTGTTCCCGTGAGAGTACAGCACAATGCAAGAATGTGTATCAAAACAGCTGATTGCTAAAAAAACATTTTAAAAAGTAATATCTAAATTAGTAATGTATAAAACACTTGAATAATTATTAATAAAATCAGTTTTGAAAGTAGAATCTGTAAGACACATTCTAATGTGTAAATGTTATTAAATAAAAGACTTTGCTCGTAAACAGTAAATACTGTAGCCTAATTTAGATATGTAATGTAAAATCCGGTTATAGTAGGTTTAATTTGTAAATATTTCAATAAGGTACAATGTTAGAATTCAGTCATTAATTGTATAGGTTATAATTTTAAATATGAAGGTAGAACAACGTAAGGTCTATTGTATTAAATAACCTAAATATAATTAATGGCATTGCTTTATCAACAGGTTATACAAGTGTTAAATATAAGTAATGTTTATTTAACAGAAGTTCATATTGATAACATGAAAATAGTAGGTCTGCATGATTTTACAAAGATTTTACTTAGGAATATATGTACAGAAATCTTAAAATATAAGTATTAAATGAAAGATTAGTGTATTATAGCAAGCAATTCAATACCAGCCAATGTTATTTGAGGTGCTATAACCCTGTTCAACTTCTTGCTGTACATTGTTGTGTATTATTCGTTTTTTCCCATTAACTGCGAAAGGTCGTATGGTCCCATTAGTTTTCTTTATATTTATAATGTGTATAAAAAAATGCCTAACTGTTTTTACGTCATCTATTCATTGATTTGACGTTTACTTATGAAAAACCCGCAGAGCCTCCGGCCATTAATTAATAAAACGCCTTCCAACCACGCCACGGTTGCATGCATAATGAATAGCATTAATGGATGAAGTTTTGTTTCGGGCACAAGGTAGTGGCTGACATTTCATTCATAGCGAGTTATTTAATATTTTATCGACAGAACCTCGCTTTCCGGCTCGAAATAGCAAGCAAGGTGGACTGGGGTATGACGTGAGCACAGAGCTGCGATCCGATTAATTGTACAGTTTAAATGGCAGTTCACTTCTTCTATACAATAATCACATCACATCACGCGCGCGCGCGCACGCACAAACACACAATATATATATATATATATATATATATATATATATATATATATATACCTTTATTTTAATTACCTTTATCAAAAATCTAGAATTCTGAATCAGAAGTGATAATTAAAAAAAAAATTCTCAAAATCAAAAACGATGTTAAAAGTCGATTTTTTTAATAAAACTATTACACAAAAATTATATAAAACACCAAGCAGAACCTATGAAACACTATATAAGCAAAAATTATTTTGAATTTTTGTCAACTTGAATTTTGAAAAGTTTATTGAATAATTAAACGTTTTAAAATTTAATTCATAAGTAAAAAATCGATGTAACAATCTCCCACCTTCAAAAATATTTTGCTTCTTGACGATAGAGCCAGTAACTAAATTTTTTTCTATTTGATCAGTAAGTTGTACGTCACTTAACAGAGTTTCCATATTATCACACGCTTTTGTTACTTAAATAACAATTTTCTGAAACTCACCCACTGTAGAGTGAATATCGTCCTACGCGTATAAACGGAGGGCACTTAATCATTGTAAAGTTGCAAGCCTGCATCATACATACTCAAGGCGGCCTAATATGTTAAATGGCTTATTTTGCAAGTAAACTGCATTTTAGTCTAGTGAAATATAAAATCAATATTTCCAACCTAATAACATTATAATACTACGAATATTATTTCCCAATAACACGTGACGAAATAAAGCGAGAGTAGAAGGTTCTTTGATTTGATTTAAAACCTAAGTGAGCAACATGTATCCTGTAATGTATATATATACAATAATGTTTATATTATTAATTGTGTCTATAAATAGACTTTATACAATGTTGACGTTTATACGGTAATTTGATAACAGTTTAATGATGCCATTTTATTACTTTATCACTGGTTGAACTCCATTAAAAAAAATTAAAAATACTTTTATTTTTTAAAATTTTTTGTGTAAAAACGACGAAGTTTGAAAGCTGTTTTTATTTATGAAAGTTTGGAATGAATGAATAAATTTGTAGGGTTACTATTTCACTGCGACCTATGTAGATATATTGTGCCCCCTTTCTGTATTCCTGAGATGCTCAGTTACAGCGCCTACTCTAACCCTAGTTTATTTACAAAGTCTAAGATTTGCAGAGGATTCAAGGTGGATAACTCTCATACTTCTAATTGATGACTTCCCAGTTCCATACTGAGGTGCTTGTGCGCATGCTTGCTCTGCTAATTCCCGTACTTTTTTTTTCTTTTGACCTTAATTACGGAGGTTCTGCTCCATTTGGCCGGTTTTTTTATTGTTCATTGATATCTTAATCATTCTAATTTTATATTATTACTTATGGAAACACGACAAATAGTTAAGGAAATGAGGCCCCGTCCGCACAGAGCCCAGCATTCATAGGAAAAGCTAAGGTACACTGGGAAGTCGCCAGGCGTCCCAGGGCTCCAACGTTTTAATACACCAATAATAATAGTAATAATAGGTCGGCGTCATTCACTCCATCAGAACGATTGCTTTACACGTTACAGTTAGCCAAGCTGTGTAAATTAGTGAATGTGTGTGTGTGTGTGTGTGTGTGTGTGTGTGTGTGTGTGTGTGAGAGAGAGAGAGAGAGAGAGAGAGAGAGAGAGAGAGTGTGTGTGTGTGTGTGTGTGTGTGTGTGAGGTGTGTGTGTGTGTGTGTGTGTGTGTGTGTGTGTGTGTGTGTGTGTGTGTGTGTGTGTTTTTGAGTAGATGAGTGAGATCAGTATGAGCTAGATATACGGTGGGATCGCTAAGCCCATCAGCTGCTCACTTCAGCTGCCTCCGCCGGATATAAAAGCTATAAATCAGTTTATTTCATTACTGTATACTATTTATACCGCCTACGTAATATAATCTAACAGTAGACCTATTAATCTTAGCTAGTGTATGTTGGAATGTACCATTTGCGGGTTCAAATCTCCATCTAATTTTGTCACATCTTTGTAAAACGTTTTGTCCCCAACTGATAGTTATTGTTTACTTTAATCAGCTAATGTGCATTTATGTTCTCATACATTACAAGGACTTGTATGTGATACATGTATGAACATATACAATCTGTACGATCATACAAGTCCTCATACATGTCAAATATTCCGTAAAAATACACCCTGCGTTTACGCTTATACAAATCATTCAATTTCTCAAACGGTAATTTCTGTTGGTCAGTGGCAGTACCTCTAAGTGCGAATACTATACATTTTGTAATATAACCATGTCTAGTAATGAGAGGTTTTTATATTAATCAACATGTGCACTGATGTAAATAAAATCCAAAAAATTACTTCGTAGATATTGGCAACGAAAATGTTTTAAGAAAATATCATGGTGAATAGGCCTATACAGTGTTGGTTAATAAACTCGCTTTAGAAGATGTTTCAGGATTTAAATACTGTACAACAAAATAAAAATTTTAATATAAACTAGCCTATTAAATGCAACTGAATTTGCTAACAAATCAAATCTGTCAGATGGGTAAACAGTTATTTAAATCTAATAAATAACTAAATTGCAATAACCTAAAAACCCGTAAACATAAACTTATACATGGTATGTATATATATAGTACACACACACACACACACACACACACACACACACACACACACACACATATATATATATATATATATATATATATATATACTAGTGTGTGTCCATTTTTTCAGAAGCGGATACCTAAAAATCTATTAAGGTAAAGCTCGATCACCAATTAGTGAGGAATTGTATAATTCATATACTGTATGCCAAGCAGTTTGTAGTACGTCTAGAGACGTGGTTAGGAGATGGGAGACAGGTCGGGTGTTTTCGCATTACGGATATTTGTCACGTTAACTTTACAGAATTGTGTTCGGACGTTGAAATCAGTTGACTGGTCAAGTTGAAAGTAAATACGACCGAATGATATAACGTAGCTGACACAAACTTACTAAATAAATTATGCAAATATGTCGAATAAAGCTTCTGTTCAGTATTACAGAATATAGAATTAACTATTTAAATTTAAAAGCGAAAATATAAAGTACTTTAACAAATTAAACGAGTAGCGAAAGATTATTAAACGGGTTGAACAAATTAAACTAATACTCTGTACTCTAAATATGTTTTATTCGGAACTTATCGATGAAACTCGGAAACTCGATCTCTTTTTTTAAAAAAGCAGGGGTTTATTTAGAAAAAAGAAAAGCTAAAAGGCACTCGGAGTTCCAAAAAAAAAAAAAATAAATAAATAATAATGAAATGTAAAGCAAGAAATTTTTCTTAACATTGGCTTCCAACACGTAATGAAAGAGCTGCTTTTCCTCGTTACTAACGATATTTTATTGGAAAATGAGCTACTGTAGCGGTCATTATGCTAAGACCAAAACCCAGGACATTGAAAAGAGCGACGACAATTAAGTGTAAATTGCTTTTTTTTAAGATATCATAAAATCGTTTTATTTATTGACATTTGTGAGTGTGCGTATATATTTATATATATATATATATATATATATATATATATATATAAATTCTTTTAACAGTTTCAATAAAATGGTGGTCACTTCAAATTTTTAAAAATTCTTAACTTTTTATCTTAAATATTTTAAAAAATCTAATTTCACCCTCAAAATCAACGTGAAAAGACTGCATTTTGACTTTTAAAATCCGTTGAAATTTAATTTGACGGCGACTAATTTCAAATTTTTGCATTTTCAATGAAATTTCTAAGTCAAGTTTTAAAATAATTGGAAACTTAGCTTCCATCACGAAGCTAAGTGCCACGATTAATTGATATTTTACCTGGGTATTCTGTATTACGCAGAAACACAAAAATAAGTGCAGATATTTTTGCAGCCCTCCTCCTACAAATCCAATTTTCTTTATTACAAATTAAAAAAACTCAGAGCGAAACAAACAAGGATACATCTCTCTATTGTGGGTGAAGGGTTTGGGGGGAAATCTAAACACCACATCTGCAAAACTTAGAATAAAAACTGCAAGAACGACTCACTTCGCCGGCAAAGCTTCGTCCTGCAACTTGCGCTTATACATGCAATACCTCCCGAGTACCTAGTACGTACACAGCATGCTTATGAATACTTTATTACATGTATTTTTAAATGTATTCAAATGTATTCGCCTGTTTATGGAAGGGTAAGTGAAGTGGAGCGGTGTAATACCGGAGTACAAGCTGAGAGTGTTTCGAAAACATCACATTCACAAGCTTCCGTAAGGAGGACGCATAAATAAATCAATTTTATTTGTAAATGGAGATAATAAAAATAATTGCGTCTTCAAAAAAATATTTCTTCATCTTACCATTTTTAAAAATATTAATTTACCATCGTAATCATCATTAAATCTGCATATATTTCCATTTTAATTCTCAAATTACTTTTAGAATATACGAAAGTAAACCCTCACTGCCGTACAAAAATTATTTAATTTCAACTGATCTTGAAAATTCAAAATGGTAATTTATGTAAGTCTTAACGGTAATTTCAATGACGAAGCTGGATTTTTTAAAAATGTAAGAAAAAAGTTTTTAAAGATTATAAATAACCGCGATTTTGAAACTGTTGAACGATTTTTGCTGGTTAACGAATTTATCCAAGCTTAGCGAATTACCATAATCTTTCTTATTACCATATTTTTTAATTAAATCGAATCAAAATTTCGAAATTGAACATGCTAAAACGCATATACTCCTAGCCTATACTCCTATATATATATATATATATATATATATATATATATATATATATATATATATATATAAAAAACCCTCAAAAAGTGATCTATAAGTCAGAAACAGTGCTCCTTTCAAGCTATGTTATCATGATGGCCTTTAAATAGCTTTTTTTCCAGTGGTAAATCGCTAATAACCAAAATAAGGATGAGTAGTAGTACACATTTTATGTAACGTCCATTCTTTATGCCGGTTAGACTAATGATAAACGGAGGCTCGGCGTTAGCGGCTAACAAAAGCTTTAATCTGTTGCTAACATGAAGAAATAGGTCTACTTTTAGGAATTAGCTTCCGTCACGTCAGCGAAGCAGCTGCTTGACGTGATTATTTATTATTAATATTGTTATTATTGTCATTGTCATTGTCATTGGCTTTGTCACTGTCGCTGTCGTTGTCGCTATCGCTAACCCTATCACTACCATTACTACTACTATTATTTTATTATTTATTATTATTATTATTATTATTATTATTATTATTATTGTTGTTGTTGTTGTTGTTGTTGTTGTTGTTGTCGTTTTCGTTTTCGTTATTGTTATTGCTGTTGCTGTTGTTATATTTTTTTTAGTAACAACTTATACGTTTTCTTATGTTGGTAATGCACTCACACACTACATCATCATTATTTACTATTTTATTTTTGTCACAATTCCTAACCTAGTTCTTAAAATAGCCGCACGTTAACAAGATTGCTTCATTAAACTTTCAGAGGTTGGTATTACTGTCATTAAGTTTTCATGGGTTGGCAGTATACGATCATTAGGTGAATAGCTCTCCAACGTACACGCCTTTTCCTTTTATATTATTAACAGTTTTATTTATTTACTAACTTTCGCTATTTACCAAATATCGTTTCACTATTTACCAAATGTCGTAAGTAACATATGACGTAAATTTTGTTAGTTATCTATATAGACTCTGTTGGTACTTGCTTCATTAAATGCAAACATTAAAACAAATACACAGATAAAATCTAATCAACATTTAATTATTATGTCGATATTAAAATTACAACTTCATTATATTTGATAGATTTTACTGTTGTCATTACGTTTTCAAACGTTGGTAGTATGCGTTAATTAACAATTACATTTACAACTATATATCAGACTATGATACGTTATTGGCTTATAAATCTGTTTAAATTATATTTGAAGGGAATTATTTCCACTAATAATAATAAAACTTCAATTGTATTCTACTTGTTTGTATTACTTGCATTACGTTTTCATACACTGGTAGTACAGTATGTGTACATTAGAATAATACCTCGGTACACATAATTATGATTATGATAATTTATGATCACCTTAAAAAATAATAATTGATATAGATTTATCAATGAATTAGAAACACATTTGTTTTTTATAGAGCAACAACCACGTACATACATTTTCATTTAAAAGGTCATAGATTTGTATAATAACTGTATTTAAAAACATACTACTCAATATTTCTCTCAATGTTAGACGAATTCAAGGATAGAGTAAATATAGATTTATCAATGAATTAGAAACACGTTTGTTTTAAATAGAGCAACAGACAAAACCGAAAACATAACTTTTCATTTAAACGGTCATGGATTTGCAGATATTTGTGTTTAACATGAGTTGTGTACACAATTCCTATTATTCTTTTCTATTTACTTGGTCAGCAAGGTCCGACATAACGCGACCGTTCAGTATTTGATGTGTTTGTTTGTTTATTACTCCGTTTTGCTCAAACGCATTGACTGATTGCTTGATACGAAGGTACCTTGTATAAAGCACAAATAATAAATATCATTTATTGATTTTCCCCATTTACTTTCGTTTCAAAATGGCGGCCTCTGATTTAACGATAACGATCGTACACAGTTTTTGCAAAACGCAACGACTGATTTTTTGAAATTTGGTACGAAGGTACCTTGTATAAAGCCCAAAAGACGTACGTGTCCAATACAATTATAGCATATTGTATTCCCCCAACCTCCCAGAGGTTCATTTGGAAATTCTCAAAGGAAAACCAGATAACTGGACTATAGTAATTATATTTGAAAAAGAAAAAGAAAGGAACCACCATTTGGCTACAAGCTTGTTTAGGAACAATATCGTATGGTTAACTAAAATAAAATAATATTACCTAAAATAGATCAAAATTATTGTGTGTAGACTTCAGGAAAGAAAAAAATTTCTGAACAGGGTTCAGTATTTCTGCAATTTGTTTTGGTACAAAATTTTGTATAATATGTAATATAGGCTAATTATATTAAGAAAATTTCTTAAACTAGACCATTGTAAAATTTACGCAAAAACCACTCAACCTTGTTATTAGTTTTTTGGCCATAGTAAAGAATGTCACTTAAATTCTAACCAAATTTGAAACTGTAAATTTGGAGCGACTACAGTGCCCTTTAGGTGGTTGCGATATCATCGCGGTTCGAACTTTCAAAATTAACTCAAGAAATCAAAATTGGAACTAACGCCGAACCTGCTGTCGCTGCACGCTTGACCCAATTCCGTTTCAAGATGGCGGGATATGATTTAAAGTTGAGAGTATACTTGCTAGTTATTTCCTGTAATAATAAGTGAACGGCAAAACTTATCATAATTTTGACCGCTTTTGGTGAAAGATCATAAAGTTTCCAAATAAAGTTAGTACAGTAACATTTCCTTGTAAATGTTACCTGTTAAATTAGCAGAAAATTTTGTGAGCGCGACAAAGCGTTAATTGATAATACACTACAAGGTCTTTGAATTATTAATTAATTGATAATGTACTAGTTCTTTGAACAAGTACCACAGTACAGTTTCTACTTTGCCTCAATCCATTTCTGGATTTAATATGGAATTGAATACGAGATGGATTGATGCAAATATATTTCACATATTATTACGCTAAGCATTACAAACGGTTTGTACCAAAAATAAGGACCGGATGGAATGATTTTTCTGAATAACTGTGGTCCATCTACATTTAAACTACATATATGTGGTACTTACAGGTTCTTCAAGACAACAGGGAACTATCACGCTTCATATGTTTACATTTTTCAGCTTTACACTAAAGTAAAACCGACTTAAAACCGATAAAATTGTCTGTAAACAACATTTTATGAGCAGTATAAAGTGTCCCCGTGAGAATGCAGCACAATGCAAACATAGATGACAAATAATTATGTGTACCAAAATGCTTGCTTACAAAAAAAAAATATATTGTTGAAAGTAATATTTAAATTTATTACTGCATCCAAGACTTAAATAATTAATGACGGAATCAGTTTTGAAAGTAGAATAGTTAAGACAATGCTTCAAGAATAAAAACTCTGCTTTTGGCAAACAGTAAATACCTAATTTATGTATGTAATGTAAAATTCGGTTATAGTAGGTTTCATTTGTAAATATTACAATAAGGTAAAATTCAGTCATTAATAGTATAGGTTATAGTTTTAAGTACTAAAGTAGAACAAAGTAAGGCTTATTGTATTAAATAACCTAAATATAATGAATGAAAATGCTTTATTAACTAAGCTTTGCAACTACTTTCCTTAAGAAGATATGTACAGTAATCTTAAAACACAAGTATTTAATTAAATATTAGTGTATTATAGTAATCAAATATCAGTCAATAGTATTATTTGAATCATTTTATTTAAAGAATGCATGCTTTTTACGTTCAATTACTGATAACGATTTCAAAAAAAAAATTCCTAATTCCTTTTTTTTTTTTGCTCATGTACCAACGAACAAAGTTATGCTTGCCACATATTTCATAGGTCGTCTATATTTCAACTATAATTCATAGTTTATAAAAATGTGCTGCAACACTGTTTTAACTACTTGCTTTACATTTTTGCGTATTATTCGTTTCTTTAATAGAAAGGTCGCACGAGCCTCTTAACTTATTTTAAAACCAGTAAAACTACACACAAAATTTTATCTTAGTATAATAAGATAAACTCTGTTAATAACAAACTGGTTTTTATATTGCAAAATATCAGGTCAAGATAATAAGGGAGCATGTTATAGAGATCTTGAGCAGTGTGCACTACGAGAGAGTTAGAGGGGTGCAAAGTAAAAAAAAGTTATAAAACAAACTTCAGGTTATCTGCATCTGTAACAGACTGCTTTTCTCAAAGTTAGGTTAGGATCGAACACACCACGGAATGGGACAAACAATCCAGTCAGTGAACGTATTCCCGCTATTTCGTATCACAAAACATTAAACAAACATTTCCGTTTATAACTGGAAACTTTGATAGGATATGAAATCCACTCGGAGAAATTTTATTTTCTTCGACGTATCCGAACTGCGGGTACAATAACTGGGTCAAGTAACAGAATCCGATATCCCTCTCACTCCCTTCTATTGGTGAACTGTTGTGGCCGCTATTTCTGGAGTTTTCCGATGAAATATGTTATTACTTGAGGAAGTATTGGAAAAGGTTTATGCCTAGACGTCTGACCGGTGCGCGCAGTTTCAATACGACATGAAAGAACTTCAGTTTAGTATATCACTGATCAGGAATTTGAGTATATTACCCAATTTGAGGCTTGCGTGTATTATCATTGTTCACATTTTTGTGCACCCTGTAGTTCATTTTGTATGTAGAGTAATCCTTACACATGATCCACGCTCGGATCGATTTTTCTGTTCCTCAGTCAGCTCGTTTTTAGAACGTTAGTTTTAAAATACTATTTTATTACTTTTTTCACACACAACGTAGATCTTATAGCAAACTAGCCGTGGGCGCCTGAGTTTCTCCGGACATAAAGAAATGGGTATTAGAATTCACTACGATAATTACAGAAAACACTGATTTTTGATCAGATTTCAACATGAGGGGTGTCTGGAGGTCAAAGGGTCTCTATGGAGAAAATTGTAGGTACCGTGAAAACCAACATTTGTTTTTCACAACACCAATAAAGAGATCGCAAAGAAATATCTCTTTTCACTTCGATAACATAAATAAATTGAGAAAAATAGCAATTATGAGGTGGGGGGATATGAAGAGCCTGCCACTCTCACAGTATTTGTGTTTAGGCTCTTAAGCCCTATACAAACACTGTGTGAAATTTTGTGCGAATATCTCATAAGATAACAATTTCTATTCGGAAAAAGCACATACAAATTTCAGCTTTGTTTGTGTGTGTGTGTGTGCGTGTATGTGTGTTCCGCATTCGCGCACATGTGTATATATATACGTTATTGACTTCAATAATTTGCGGGTAATTGCAGATAATTGTATGTCTAGCTGCGGGTAATTATTATGGTTGAGATTGGCAACACTGCTTATCAGTGACCTATAGTGACTAATAAAACTCTATAGTGGATTAAAACTGTGTTTTTATTTCATAAACCTTAAATTTTAATGGAAATTTACTAATAACATAATTAAATCTTCAAATCGTTTTATTGTTTAAAAATTTTTTTAGATAAAATAAAATAAATTCATGAATAAATCCTTGCTATATTTTACAGGATATCCTAAATAAATTGAAGGATTTATTCTTCCTTTGACAGTAGCCAGGCTTATTCTTCCAGGAAGTAAGGCGTACGTAAATACCCCAAGGTACAATGAAGTCTGTCGAGGTTGGGGAGGGGGTTGGATAGTCGATACGAGATAAAAATATCGCAAGTCTTTATACAGTCCCACTGAAAAAACTTATGAATTAGTTTTGTAAAACGTGCTCTTTTATTCCGACAACTTTATTAAAATTTTAACAATTTATCGTCTTCTTTACAATAATTCAGGGTTTACGAAAGTGCCATTAATCACTTCAAGAATGGAGTTCACTTCTTGATTAATACGAAGCCGAAGGCACATGTCATGTTTTGCTGTTTAATTTTTTCCTTTACAGTGTTAATGTTAAAGTCATTATGTAAGTCATCCAATGCAAGGTGCACTAGCGACATCTCTCGGTCTGAATGCCTTTATGTTTGTGTCACTTGCACGTGCCCAAAGTTGTGCGCCATACATCCAAACATTATTATGTATTGACAGTCCAGATATGCGGCCAAGCAGCCTGATATATTTTTCTGTATTTGGTATTTAATTTCACCTTTTTGATTGTGTTATGTTCTTTTCACTTACTTTAATTTACTATCAAAAGTCACATCCAAATATTTCGCTGTATTTACAAACGGTAATAATTCATAATTCATCATTTGTATTTGTACAGGTGTTGCCCTTTATTTGTGAAATATATGTTTGCGGATTTGAAGTAATTGATTTTAAGTCGCCATTTTTGCCCGCATACAAATTTTCCCTGCTGCTCCCTTCACTTTCTCAGCTGCAAGTTCAGTAGCCTTAACAAGTGTAAAGAAGCAATGTCGCCTGCATAATTTGCTACCATAACATTTCCCGTCTCGGATACATTACGTGTGTATAGCAAATATAATTGTAAAACGTAAACAAATTTCGACACTGTTGTTCTTTGCCAGATCAGTTAACACATGCGCAAAGCAATCTTATAAGAGTTAAGTAATTACACAACAAGACGCAATGTTACTTGAGCCAGCGCAGTGTGTTGTGTGTAATGCAAAAGTTTCGCAATAGTCAGCCGAGACACAAGGAGGGTGGTAGACCTGCGGCAGATTTGTATAAAGTTTGTTTCCTAAAGTTGGTATCACTGTATTAGTGGAGGCTAACTTAAATCTTACAAGAAATGTCGAACTTTACGTGTTAAATTCTCACGCAATGCGATGTTCTTTTACTTGTTACAAAAACTTTTTAAAGTCTAAAAATAAAGATTGAATTTACTGAAATAAAATAATCGGGCATGTTTTGTTCATATTTGTTTCTCAGCTGTTCATAGGTCTACTTTTCTTTGGAAGAGGTATTAGGTACAAGATATATTGAAACTATATTTTAAAAATAGTTTCTAAAAAAAGAGTTTTTAAATATAACCCACTGGTTATTCCCAATAGCATGCAATAATCAAATCCAGTGGCTTCACTCTACCAATGGATGGTTCAGGAGACTGCATATCCCAGGATAAGAGAGCTGCGAGATTCGCTGCCCATGCATCGCTGTTTGCTTTTTTATTTCTTTACTGAGATAAAAAAGATAACAAGTAATACCAAAAACAAACTAATTTTGATCGTGTATTTTGCTTCCTTGACACCTTCAGCACAAAACCTAGCTTACATAAAAACTGCAATAATGAGAATTTCAATTGCTAATGAAAAATCCAAACACTTCAATTATAAACTACCGCATTTTTTTAATTGGGAAACGAGTTTAGTACTTGTTATGAAAGTTTTAATTTAGTTTTTTTAAAAAACCTAATTTCACCATTATAATCAGCACTAAAACCATTACACATCTGCTGGAAGATCGATTGATAATAACCTTGGACTAGCTACACCTATTGAAAGGATTTAGACGTCCCTTGCGGTACCTGAGTCTAACACATACACTTAAACTTACAAAACTACACTTACGACTTTAACATTTTACACTCACGCTTACATTTAGGGAGGTGATAATAGCTTCAATGTGCTTTTCGCTTTAAAATAAAAAACGAGTGCTTGGTCCTTTCATTTTTGTGAAAGAACAATAAACGAGGACGTATACTGTGACATGTTAACAGAGTCCCCAAATGGAAGATATTGAGGTGGAAAAAGGACTTGTGTTTTTCCAACACCTCATTATGTGTTTCCAACAGTAAACGTGTGCGTGCGACTCTTGACGCTCGCTTTCCGGGAAGGTGGATAGGCAGGAAGGTCTCTTGGTCAAGGACGAAGCCCGGACTTAACCCCACTTGGCTTTTTCATTTTGGGACACGTTGAAAAGATCCGTGACAGCAACCATTTACGTGAAAGAATCATTGCAGCAGTTGAGACAGTTACACCTGCTATGTTGGTGAATACCTGGCCAGAAGTGAAATATCGTCTCGACGTGTGTGGGGCAACAAATGGATCCCACATTGAAGTTCAATAAAATTTAAATAACTTGAATGTATTCTCAAGTATGTACTCATTGTATGTACTCGTTGATGTAGTTTTTCATTAATTTCACCATTAAATTTACACAAAAAACGTCTTAGTTCTTTTTCAAACACCCTGTATAGAAGTACTTTACATTTTCTAGTTCCTTTAAGAATAAACTTGAAGACAATCGGGATTAATTTTTAAGTTTTCAATCGAAATAAATTCAAATTTAATGTAAAATATGTTTTACAGATATGAAATGGCCATTGTTTTAAACGGTTCAACGTAATTAACTACAAAACAAACTTGTCTACATCATTACAAAAAATCGATTTGTGCGCCAAGTTCGAATCGAATCGTCAAAAATTCCAAAAATACATTCAAAATTGGAAAATGAAACTTGACCGCCGTCAGATTTGTTTTCGTGCTGACTCATGCATCAACACTGCAATATATATATATATATATATATATATATATAGCCATATAAAATGTATAAGTTTAAATGTTATGATCCCTTAAAAATGTATCTACAGGTTTAATCGGTGTTCATTTCAACGTTCCAGTATCTCGGTTTTACCATAATGACCGGTCCAATAACTTATTTTCCAATGCTAATTCTCTAACAAACAAAATTTATCTGATTGTTTTACTTCAACCACTTGACGGTCTTGCAGTACTTTTCGTAAGCACTGTACATTATTAAATTCATGCACAACTAATGCACCCTCACAACCTAACCCTCTTCCATACCCGTTCACCGGAAGTACAATTTCCGTCCTCTGAGCGATAACGTGCACTCTATATTTAGAAACAAAATATAATCAGATATGAGTGTGGAACCAGTGTGTTACAGTGTGCAAGTAATAGATAACATAAGCGCTCGGTTAAATCACAAGAGACTGCACAAGGGACTTATAGTAAAACTAAATCAATCAATCATGGCTTCAAAAACACGCACCGAGGCTAAGTTATTTTTAGCAAATCAAATTCAGTAAAGTTTGGTTTGAATTAATGCCATTATATGTGATTTTACCTGCAAAGAGCTTGTTTATAACGAAAAGTGTTGATTGATTCTTTAGAGGTTTGGGTGATTCTTTAGATGGAAGGATCTATTGTGCATCTAAGTTACTTGGATTGTAGTTCAGTAGACTGGAAATCTCAGTGAGTCTAGCTCATCCTGCTAGAGATTTTTAGAGTCCTTTGTCGCCTGCTGGCACTATCCGTCTTATGCATAGTTTCTCCGTGGTTATGGTTCATGATCGATCAGTCTGGAGTATGATTCAGCTTTGATATCTCAGCTCTATAACGTTTGTATTTCTCGCCCAAGCACAACCCTTCCAATCAGGACAGCTTTTATCTCTAGCTCGATTGCAGGTCGGTTAAATCAGCCTATCCTACTAATATGTTCCGTGGGGTTAGATACAGCCCCGGTTTGATCCACCGGGTGGTTTTACACTCTTCAGGTTCACTTTTCCCAATTTCGCAGGGTTAGTATAGTTTGTAAGTGAGACTGTAAAACGAAGGGAAAAACTCGAATGTTTCTGTTTAAAATTGTAAACAAAGCGGTTGAATAATGAATATTTCGCTGGGCGATGAGAGACTTTGCAAGACGATAATTAGGTTGGTCGAGCAAAGAGAGATGCAAATAACAGCTGACCCGAGTTGTACTTTAGTGTGGAATAACTTACACGCCTTGCTTCTAATCAAGTGGCACTTTTGTGTTTGTAAATGTGTTCCTCCTTTATATTTACAATGTTTTAGTTTATTCTGTTTCTTTCTAAAATTACTTTTTAATCTTTTTTGCCATAATTTATGTAAATAAATGAATAAATAAATATATATATATAATTTATATATATGTATGTTTATATATATATTAAAATTTTTTTTTGGTGTTTAACGTCCGACTATTGTGCACACTTGGGCTAATGCAGACGATTATATATACATATATATATATATATATATATATATATATATATATATATATATATATATATATAGTACACGATAGTGTGAATTAACTATTTTTTCAAGTGCCTAACATACCAGAACATAAAACTTAAAAACTAAATCCAAACTTTTTTGTCATAAATACCAAAACGAACGCAAAACACTAACATCTTCAGGGGTAAATAAGTCAAGAAACAAAATAACAGCGGCACGCAGCTGTCTCGCTGAGGTGATGTAAATGAATGTCCAAAAATAATTTTCTTTATCATACAGTTTTGTAATTCTGATTTCACAATCATAATCAGCACTAAAATCGACATACATTAGGATTATAAACTATCAAATTACATTGAAAATACGAAAATGAACCCTGACCGCAGATTTTGATTCAGGACACGTTTTTTCCTATTCGCTGCTTTCGCCAAGGCTAACAAGCGTTTCGCTTCAATGACACTATGGTACGAAGTAAGTTAACTTGTTAAAACTTGTATACTACTGAGCAACTTACACTTTATGCGTGATTCGATCCTAATAGTCATGTGACCCGGTGGAATCACACAGACTGAAATGTTAATCAAGTTAATGGCGAAGCTTGCAATCAGCTGTCGGGAACTGAGAATCAGCTGATCGAAGAAGTATAGTGTAAAGCTTGGAATGATATTGTGGTATCAAATAACTGATAAGAAAACGTTAAAGTTTCTCAAATTCTGTTAATTTCTAAACGAGTTTAAAATGGAGTAATTGTGCGTAAGTGCTTTCTATTCTTCGAAATTCATTTTAAAAAGGTTACTACGAATAATCAAAAATATATTCTCAATATCAAAAATAATCACGAATAATCAAAAATAATCGTTAATATATAAATAATTAAAAATATAATATTCTAAGAATGTCCAATCATATTTTATTCAAGTCTTAATTCCTTATTAACACAAAGCAATGAATAAAATTTTTAAGAAAGACACAATTCATGAAAATTTCTTCAATTTAATTTCTCTTAAAAAATAAGAATCAATAACAATTTTTCAAACTGCATTACTTTTTCACCACCCTATTCTTAGAGCTAAACACTCACACATGTAAAGCACATCATTAAGTATTACTTATTGTTTAGTCATCTATACTTTCTCCAAGTAAGCCCTGTAGCTATGTAAAACAAATCTAGAACGTAACTGGACAAGACAAGTTCATCTTTACAAGACAAATATCCTTCTGCATGAGAGTACAAGCCCACTTTGTCATAGTTGTAAATATTGATTACTTGTTAAAACTTTATTTATACAAGTAGCAAAACGTTATTAGGAAAAAAGAAAATCAATATCTTTATTTGTCGTAAAAACGTCTGCTGGTACGAAATATCAACACAGAGAGTAATACTCATAATTGCATTAAGTAATTTTAAAGAAATACATTGTACGAAAAATTACACAAACTAACTGAGATTTAACCCGGTGGGACAGCTAAAGTGAGCAGCTTAGCGATCCCACCGCATATCTAGCTCATACTTCTCTCACTTATCTACTCATTACACACACACATTCACTACCCTACATAGCCTGGATAACTTTAAAGTGTCAAGCAACCCGTGTTTATGGGGTGTTATGACACTGACCTAATGGTGTATCAAACAGAGCCCTGGGACACCTTGCGACCTCCCAGTGTAGTCTTTCCCGGGTAGACCTCATTTCTAAGCTAATTATCGCTGTGTCTATACTTGAGAATATTAAATAGAATGAGCAGCACAATAAAATAGATGACCAAATGGAGCAGAACCTCCGTAATGAGAGTGAAGATAAAGATAAATTGAAAGTAATTAGCAGAGAAAGTAATTGCAAACATCTTAATAAGGAACTGGGAAATTACCAATTTAAAGTGGGGGGGGAGCTACCCACCTTGAATCTTCTCCAAATGCTAGACTAGTACTGGAGAAGGCGCTGTAACTGAGCATCTCAGGAATACGGAAAGCGGGTACAATAGATCAACAAAGGTTGCAGAGCTACAGTATCTGTGCAAATTCATTCATTCATTCATTCAAACCACCTTCAGAAAGATGTTACTACAATATCAAAAATGAGTGGTGCGAAAGCACTACAAAAACGTTCTTACGTAAAAATTACTTTAAAAAAACAAAAATCGGAAGCTACTGATAAGAAGCCCCAAAATAGCCGGACATTTTACGAATGTAACGACACATATGTACTTTGGATGGGGGAGTACTTACAGAAAAACATTATCATCATAACTGTTTAATAATTTTCGGAATCAGCTTCTTCAGGCACTGGAGATAAATACCCTTAAATACCTTGCAGCTAAGATCTTTGAATACTAACGATCCATTTAAGCCCCTAAATTTTGTTTTAAAAACATAAAAACTTGATGTTTAAATGATACAATAACCACATACAACAAAGCAGATGGTACGAAAGCTTGCGATTTATCGCTTAAGATTTTTTTTTTCAGGTAACCTAAATCCGCTCAACAGTGGACAATAAACCACGCTCTGCTACCCACACATTTTTTGTGTTAATTTACCAGGATTGATTCTTTTTATTATTCTTGTAAAATTCAGTTTATAGATTTTAACTCACAAAAAATGGAATGGTGAACTGTACTAACTTCCTCATAAATATTTGTGATATTTATTAGTCGTTGAATTCTTAAAAATCACGAAATATTTTTAAATCATTATTTTCATTATGTAAAGATTGTGTAGTCATATCCTTCAAACGCTCCAGATGTATTTTACTGTGATCACAGTGCGTAGTGAGAAATTTAAACGCTTTGGATTAACTGAATTACCATATTCCGTCAATAACCGGAACCGATTGGGCTCAGAGTGCTGCGGACGTAGGTTTGTTTCCGGCGGAAATTCTAAAAAAACCAAGATAGACCCGTTGTGATTCTTTGCATTTCAACTTCACACTTGAGTGGAAACCGCTTTGAGAATTGCCAGAAAAGATTTTGCGAAACATTGGAATAATATTTTTTGTAGGTACAATTGTGTCTCACGAATGTGTACCGGTTTTCAAAAGAACCGGTATATATATATATATATATATATATATATATATATATATATAAAAGAACTCCATATATATATATTGGTGGTTAAAGTGGCTAAAGCATCGGTCAATCTAGTTAGTTCTAGCTGCAGTTACTCACGTTGCTTTTCCCTTATAGTTAACATTGATCCCTCGTCCTCATTAGTCTAACTTACATAAAGTTAGACAAGCAACGTTAAGCAAGAATATATGAACATATATAATGTATATATATACATTATACATATATATATATATATATATATATATATATATATATATATATATATATATATATATATATATATATATATATATATATATATATATATATATATATATAGGACGGAGGAGCGGAAGAGGATCCATGGGGACAGGATGAGGGAGGTGTGGAGGGTTAGAAGGAGCAAGACATGAGTCGGAGTGCTTTGCGTGATCCAACAGGGTCTATACGCAGATAATAATAATAATAATAATTATATATATATATATATGTGTGTGTGTGTGTGTGTGTGTGTGTGTGTGTGTGTATAGGCATATATATATATATATATATATATATATATATATATATATATATATATATATATATATATATATATATATATGTGTGTGTGTGTGTGTGTGTGTGTGTGTGTGTGTGTGTGTGTGTGTGTGTGTGTAAAATCTCTTCATAACCGAAGAGCTCGTATGCAAGTAGAATATTTTAATACAAATATTTTAAATGTTGTCAGTTTTTGGAAAACCCTTCCTTCTTAAGGCGTTTCTAATGGTTTCTTCTAATTATAGCGGCAGCCTTTATTAGAAACATTTCAGTTAAATATATTCCATAGTTGCACCATGTATTCGTACTTTCTATACTAAAATGTACATTATTAGCCGGGGAAAATTTCCAAACATCAACAACAAGTAAAATAAAGTATTTCTCTTCACTTAACAAAATAACACAACTTTGTTATATCTTGCGACTGAAGGACGAGTATGTAGCATTGCTGAAACTACAGGAATAGACAAAGAATACACGATTTTACATAATAATATTAACATGCAAAAAGTGTGAGCATGTAATTATGATAATCGAACAAAAAGTGGCTCGTGAAAATGTTTGTTCTGACACCTTGAATGCCATTGAAAATGCTCTTCTTGAAAATAGTGATAATGTGATGAATCCTGGTTTTTCACTTACGATTCAGAAACTAAGCATCAATACATGCAATTAAAGACCCTAATTTCACCGAGAGCTAAAAAAGCTCTTTTTTGCTTAACGTCCATATTTTATGCCAGTTAGACTAATGAGGACGAGGGATCAGTGCAAACGGTAAGGGAAAAGCAACGGGAGCAACTGCGGCTCGAACTAAGAACCTTTAGGTTCTTGAGTGACGCAGTAGAGTGACCGATGCCTTAACACTTCGACCACCGAGCCCCAAATCAGTATCGCCTCAATACTGGTTGCCCTTCAAATCGTACAAGTCTTTCTCCTTTTACCAAAAAATCTCGAATGAATAAATCAAAACTCATAGCGATAATGATTGTTTTTGTTTCGATATTCATGAGATTATTTACCTTCACTGTTTTTCTGCAGGTAGAATTATTAATTAACGTTACTACCTTGAGCTCCTTGCTCAGCTCTGTGAAAAAATAAGAAAAAATGACCCGAAATGTAGAAGACCAAGCCATGGGTTTTTCACCGTTTCGTACTGGATTGTCTGTCAAGACGTTTCTAGCCAAGTATAACATCCCTCCTGACCTGGCACCATGTGACTTTTATCGGTTCCTCAAAGTCAGGTATTCATAAGAAGGAGTAAGTTAAATATTTTAGAACATTAGTCTTAATCAAGTTATACAATATCCACACCTTGTATAGATCCAATTAAATAAGATCCAATCGAATAATTTTACAAAATTATAATTTATTAGTAACAAGAGTACTGTGCACGTCAAAATGTTTAACCTAATTTCAGAAACAATAATTTCAATTTATTGCACACGTCACTGTTATCTTTTCTAGTTAACTCTTCGTATAGTGTTGTTATTGGCATATTCCAATAATGAACTAAGCCTGTTAATTATCTAAACTAATCCAATTAAAATAATTCTGAGCGTGTTTCAATTGTGATAAAATTATTACTGGCAAACACATCAACTGTCTGAACAAATTGTTCAACCATTAACATTCGCAAATAGAAAAAACAATGAAATAAACACAAATGACACCAATAAACGAAATAAAACTTGCTCAGTGCAGCTTTCAGTTTTACTTCATTTCTGGTTATATACGAATAAATATTTTTGAACTTTTACAAATTTTTAAGTAAAAAAATATATAGTTATAGATGAAACTTTTTTTTTTAATTACTGTCCATGCTTTATGCCAGTTATACTAGTGACGACGGGCGATCAGCGTTTACGGAAAGGGTGGAGCTTATTTCAGTAACTGCAGTCTCGAACCTACAACTTACAAGTTCTCAGCTACCTAGACATCAGAATGTGAACGTGATGGCGGTCAGGGTTAATTTTATATTTTATTTTAAGTTTACACCCGGAACGCAAATCTATTATTTATTATTAAATTCACAAATCTATTTATTATTTAATTCGTAAATTTATTTATTTATTATTATTTATTAACTTAATAAATATACACACGTTAAATAAATGTGCATATTTATTTATTTATTATTAAATCCGCAAATGTATTATTATTTATTTATAATTGAATCGTCAAATGTATATATCAAAAAACCATTCCTTACATTTCAGAAATCAAGTTGATGCTTTCAAAGCGTATTCCTTCATGTGGGTGTGTGTATGTGTGTGTGTGTGTGTGCGCGCGCGCGTGTGTGTGTATTCGTTTTTTTAGAATTTCTGAAAAATAATTAAGAAATAAAAATAATTACTTAAAAAATTAAAAAAACACAACTGCTAAAGCACAAAATACAAAAATTAATCACAAAAATTATATATTTCATAATTAAAAGAAATGAAAATCTGAAATACAATTAATTTAAAAAGAAGAAAAAAAGGCATTACAATGAATGTTGAAGAATATTTTTTGAGTATTTAGTTTAATAAATTAAGAATATACATGTTAGTTTCAAACAATAAATGCAGTCGGGAGCTGCATCTCAATATATTTGCACTAAACAGCACCCGACTGCATTTATTGTATGAACTTAACAAGTAAATTCTTAATTTATTAAACCAAATACTCAGAAAATATTCTTCAGCATTTATTCAAATACCTTATTTTCATCTTTTTAAATCAATTGTATTTCAAATTTTCATTTCTTTTAATTATGAAATATATAATTTTTGTGCATTTTTTTTGCATTTTGTGTTTTATCTGTCGTGTTTTTTATTTTAAGTAATTATTTTTATTTAGTCATTTTCAGTGACTAAGCCACTAAAAAAATACCTTATTTAGCCATTTTGTCATTTTGTGCGATTTTAAAAAAGATCAAAATTGTAAAGTAGGCAAGTGTTCCATTTTCCTTCGTTACGAAGGCTGTTCTGTGTTCCCTCTTATGGTCCTGTCCCCATGTACGGCATACGCCGACTGGAATTCGCATGTATGGGATTGAAAAATTTGTATTTCAGTTTAAATCAATTATTTGTGATTCTTAATTTTCGAATTATTTAATTTTTGTCAAGTCAACAATTGAACGTTGTTCACTATTTACTTTAATTGAAAAAGCCGAATGTACTGACCTTTGGACAAAGCCTATCGCTAGATTATCTACCATTCCTTCCGATAACACCGATTTCGCTCGGCCGATTTTGTGTTCAGGGTGTCATTTTCCCAGTTCAACGTCCTAAATCAACTGAAACTTGAATGGTAATTCTATTCTTAATGGTTCCGAAGTGAGTTTTTTCTATTTCTTTCCGGGTTGAATCTGAGTGATTACTATTGTAAATTCTCTAGTAATTATGCTTTACATAAGTTAATTAAGAATGTATGGGTACATTACTTATTTAAGAATTTATGATTTCATCCAGCAACTTATTTATTCTATATGAAATTAGTTATAAGTTCATCCTATTTATTTCACCCCAATTTTATCCCATTGGGGTTGGTTTGAGTGAACGTTATGTAGCCTATAATATTTCTGGTGAAGTGAGAAATCTAACGAGCTAAGGTAGATCAAAATCGGACAATCCGTTACGAAGATGTGATGGAACAAACAAACATACATACATACTTACACAGGTACTGAAAACATAACACTCCTTTTTTGACTGTCGTGTAAAAATTGACGAAATTCTTTAAAGTTGATTTGGGAAAACTTGTTTAAAACAGTTTAACAGTTAAACGGGTTGTTTATGTGTATGTGTATTGTTATATATGTTATTTGTGTTCTTTATTTGAACATTGGAATATTGGAACATGGAACATTGGGAATATTGACATTCAATATTCACAAACATCAATAATGTTTGTGTTTTAATAAAAACAATATTAAAAGGTTTCAAAACCTTTTTTCCATGAAAAATAACACCGATATATGAGCAAGCTGGAACTGATTAATGCTTTTACTCCTAGTTAATAACGGGAATCGAACACCGTTTATTGTTTCTATAGACAATATTGGTGGAAAATGACAAAACAAGCCCTAACAATAGTAGCGAGACGCAGCTGTATCGCTCATGCGTAAATAAAAGTTTTGTTTTACCTTAAAATCTTCATTTTTATACTTTCACATTCCATCGAAAATGAACCATGACCGCCGTCAAATTCAATTTCGTAATTTCAACCGATCTTGAAATTAAAAACACTAATTTTTGCAGTTTTAAATGCCGATTACGATGATTAAATCAGATTTTTTTTAATATTTAACACAAAGTTACGAATTTTCGAAGACTTGAAATAACCGCCATTTAACAAATTCTTTACTTGTTAACGAATTTGTCAAAGATATTACAAAAACAGATTTTCGTACCAAATGTGAATCAAATCGGAATAAAATTTCAAACGTGAACGTTCTACAAATGTATAAATGTATATATACATTTATATGAATGTTACGACCCCACAAAAAGTGATCTACAGTGAGGACCGGCGCTCATTTTAAAGTCCCGGGTCGTGGTCAAACCGTGATGGCTCTGCCATGAAATTCGCTTATAGTTTCTCACATATCGGTGATCGTACCATTAAAATTTGCCCAAAATTTATATTCCAAATAACGCAGTACTCTAAACTGATTGGAAATACATTTTCCAGTTTTCTCGGAATAAGGCGCACGTCCAGGATGACATCGTTATCGGCTGTGCGGGGAAATAATACAACGTCACACTGTCTCTTGGGAAACAGTTTTAATTTACAATATTGCCCATAGAGGGCGAGTGAAATATTGATAAACAATTTGTGACGTCACGCCATGTTCTGTCTCTTTCTCACTTGTGTTTAGCAGTTATAACATTGCGTGTACATCGATGACGTCAGTCCAACAGCTGTGCGCGGTGCTTATTTACGTTAAACAACTTTTTAATTAAATCAAGATCCAGTTTGAATTTTTCGTAAAATTTTAAATTACAATGATTGAGGTCCAATTGTTCAGCGTTAGTTGGAAAATAAACTTTCTGAACTGAAATCAGACAAGATAATTTAATTAGTTTATTAATTAATTAGAAGGTAATTTAATTAGTTAATTAGCTTCTGCGAGAGACGTTAAACAAAGCTCCATAAAATTAGAACCGATTTGACCTTTATATCACTTATTGTGGTATCGTTAAATTATACAATATTATTTTCCCATCAGTACGTTTGCAATTTCATTCCAATTTGATTCACACTTAGCACGAAAATCGATTTATTTACTCAAACTTGGTCAAGTTTGTCAACCTGTAAATCCCATTCAACAGTTTTAATGTTTTACAATTTAGACATTACAAACATCATAACTGTTTTTTTTTACTTTATTGAAAATCTGATTTTAACATCTTAACGTAAAAATTACATAAATTATCATATTTAAATCCAAAATCTAATAAAATTAGTATAATAGATTTGAATTTTCAGTGTAATTTTGAAAGTTTACAACGCTAGTACATGAAAATACCAATGTTGATTGTGAAATTTTTGAAAATAGTGCGTAGAAATTCGCTTGCATCACGTCACAGAGACGCCTTCGTAATCTTTAATTTAACTCAATTTACGTTAACTTATTAAAAATGTTACTTCAAGACTCCAGAATTACAGTTGATTGAATGTTAGCCTACATTCTACAGTGGAACGGAATTCCCGGTCGCCCTGTAACGCTCGGGCGTCGAGCTGCAAGACAAATAACAACATTCAACACAATGTAATAATGAGTTGTTGTGGACGCACATCCCGCACTGCAAACACCGAAAATGTTTAACAATTCACCCACCAAAACATACCATTACTAATCTATGAATACTTCATGACATTGTAATGTAAAAATGTAAGGTCGGCTTCATGGTAAAACAACTTTAATTATTTTTCAAATCAATCAATTAATTATGACGGCTGTTCAGTTTTTTTGCGTTGGTTCACCTTTTGTAAAGTTCATTAATGTTTTTTTTCATTTTGATGACATGAAAGTACTGATTAATTTTTTTTCTATTAAATACTTTGATCTACGTTTTATCATGTTATAACTGATATTGATAAGTTTATCAGTTTTATGATATTGATTTTTTTTGTGATATTGGTTCTGACTTTCAAACGTTGATTCAAGTTACATGTAGTTTATGAAAGTTTTATGATATCGATTTAATTTTGTAATGTTGGTTTTATTTTTATAAACGTTGATTCGCATTTTATAAAGTTCATCAAAGTTGCACGACGTTTTTGATTTTTATTAAATGAAGTTGATTCACTTTTTGACGTTGATTTAGATTTCATGACGTCATCTGTAAGTTCGGTAGCAGTCTAGCAGCAGGCAGTGAAGGGTTTCCCTTTCTTCCTGCGGTATCTGTACATTGAATCTCTTACTAAGTCAAGATTCGTTACATGTCTCCTAAATGTGCCACGCTCCGAAACATTTTACCTTATTTTTACTGAAGCTGATACAAATCTATTTATTCTTCCTATACAAATCTTCTAGAAGCTCCTTATTTTGTCTAAAACTACACTTATCCTTCCAGAGTTTCTAGGAGCTCCTTGGTCTCTCTCTAACTACACTTATCCTTCTAGAGTTTCTAGTAGCTCGTCGGTCTGTTCTAAACCACACTTATCCTCCTAGAGTTTTTAGGAGCTCCTTGGTCCATCTTAAACTACACTTATCCTCCTAGAGTTTCTAGAATCTCGTCGGTCTATTCTAAACTACACTTATCCTTCTAGAGTTTTTAGGAGCTCCTTGGTCCATCTTAAACTACACTTATCCTCCTAGAGTTTCTAGAATCTCGTCGGTCTATTCTAAACTACACTTATCCTTCTAGAGTTTCTAGGAGCTCCTTGGCCCATCTTAAACTACACTTATCCTCCTAGAGTTTCTAGTAGCTCGTTGGTCTGTTCTAAACCACACTTATCCTCCTAGAGTTTCTAGGAGCTCCTTGGTCCGTCTTTAACTACACTTACTCTCCCAGAGTTTAGACCTTCCAAATTTCTTGTATTTTAACTTGTGTTGAAGTAGCTGTTATTAAAAAACGGATCTTGTCCGGTAAGTTGGGTCCTCCTGTGTTCCTTACCTTTTTAATTTTCCTTTACACCTTCTGCTTGTCCTGGTACCAAGAAGAGTGTAACCTTATTGCTCCGGTCCAGCTTGTACTATTGCTGAGCTGATGGTTGAAGCGTTTAATTTGGCGTGACGGCGATACTCTCCCCCACAATTGAATCGCCTAACTAATTTCCCCGCACACATCTATCAATGACTTAGACTTCTGCTGGAAATATGTTATGGTTCTCGTAGAGAATGTGTTTTTCGGCCCAAATACTCCGGCTCCTCTTCCCATCATCTCTACACCAAATTATATCGTTTTATATTAATGAGGTCATGGGTTCTCTACATTTACTTTTAGCGCTAAGCTGAATGGAAAAATATATCTCAAAGTTTCTCATAATGCTTTCTCTTAATGAATACTTTGGAAGTTACCGGCCTAAAACCTACTCTGTTTTCTAGAATCGTCCAGAAAACTGTTTAGGTACTGTTACGTTTTTGTAACCGCTTTACCACTTTCGAGTTAGTCTCTACCAATCGCTACAACTTACAAGTTCCTACTTTTTTGAATCTAGCGGGGTATTATCGATTGCAAAACACAAACTCTTTGATGGTGTGGGGGGGAGGTAAACTTCTGAAGCCTGTAAAAACTTTGAGGTACAACAATTGTTTAACTTTTGATCATAAAAGTTTATTCAAAACATTAAAAACAGGCTCGAGTCCAATAACAACTTAAACTCTTGAAAACAAACTACTTCTAATCAAGTGAACTCTTTAACTTAAACTTTTTCATAATTTAAACTGGCTATCAACAGAAAACAGGCGTACAAGTCAGTTACCCAGAAATATCCGACAAACTGATTCAAATGTCAGTATTCAAAATGTTTGGGGAAAAAATCTTTAATCTGTAATATTATAAAGGTACTTTCATACACACCCGTGTTAATTAAGTTCTTAATTTAATTTTTTTCTTGTTTTATACTAAATATTGGTGATAGTTTTCGCGATAAAACACGTTACCTACTTTCACACAGTCATAATTCTGAGGTTATGCGGGTAATTTTTATTTTAGATTTTTAGAGCGGCTTTAAATTAAGAAAATAGCTGAAAAGTCGTATGTACGCAAAAAAAGAAGAAAAATAAAGATATTAAACAGATGGACAAAACAATTGTTGAATAAAACTTATTAAAACCAAATCAATACACGTTACTTTCACGAATAAAAGGATTCAACACCATCCACATATCGTCCCAGCAAAGTACGTGGATATGACACTTGATGTTAAACTTCGATGAAAGAATCATATATATATATATATATATATATATATATATATATATATATATATATATATATATAATAATATACATATAAAAAATACACATAAAATTAAGGAAGATGTACTGAATCCATTGAAACTTTGAAATTACATTTACGGTGGCCAAGATTAATTTCCGTGTGCTTTATATAATTTTGTTAAACACACTATGACACTTTAATGCCCGTTATGATGGTGAAATCAAAAGTTCAAAAACGTGTACTGAGATTAATTGTTTTTTGAAAATTCTCTTCTAACAAGTTAAAGAAAAACACCTGCGTGAGGCGATAACGTATTTTTAAATATTTGGTTTTATATTGGTATTTTTAAATATGTGGTTACGATATGCACGCCAAATGTAAAGAAAATATTGTATAAAGTTTTGTAAAGATGACATAATGTCTTGTATATATATATATATATATATATATATATATATATATATAATTAGTTTCATATTAATAAATACATTTATTTATTTAAAAAGAGGTTAGAACGTATTAAGTCTATTAAGTAAATAACTTTTCTGTAAAGTAATCCAATACTCTCCAAAGACTATTACTCTAGTTAATTTAAAATATATCCACCGATAAAAACTGTAAATATAAATGACTGAACCATCAAATAAACTTTTATTTATTAAGAAGAGTACGAAGCAACCTGTATTAAAAAGGAATACAGAACCAAGTGTTCCCTTAAAGTGGTTTAACACAATAAGTCTATCGCAATGTCTCTTAGCAGTGTAACACCTGAACTCAATGCTTCCCTTATTTAATTAGAAACCCACCCTTACAGTTAAGGGTTGCTCAGGCGACGCCATATTGCATCTATTTTCCATAATGTTATTGAAGGTAAGGAGCGATACCAGTGTCTATTCAACGCAAACTTTCTACTCCCATGCACAGACTTCCTCGAACAGATTCTATAAAATTTGTAATATATCAGTAACGTAATTGCTTAAAACTACTTTATTAAATAAATAAGTTTAAATCTTCAAATCCAATATGCTGATGTTACAGTCCTGAGCTTGTTTTTTACCCATTATAAAATTCGTTTATTCCCTACCCCACACCTAGTTTTGCACTCTTATTTTGTATATCATTAAAATACCTACATACAATGAGTTTTATGATAAAACATAATAACAGAACATGCAGTTACCAAAATAATTACACAACAGAACTGACAACACAAACTCAGTTTTGGTAATTTCGTGTTCCTTTATGTTATTATTATTATTTACAGCAATCTAGTTAGGACACTAATAGGCCTATGCTATTCGTTTCCAACCTAAATTAATGCAGTAATTCCTAAGTTTCATCCACTGATAATCACTTAGTCTAGAATAATTAGTCTCTTTAGTAATGTGACACCAGTTAAAATGGTTTTACTCTTTTCAATCTTCTGACTAAGACATCATTTTACAGCAGCTTTGAGGACTTCCCACATTGATGTGTTGTAGTCTTTTCTTCGAATTTTCTGACTTTATTATCAACAACTGGAACCTCGAAATCTTTATGTTAGTTGTCATTTCAAATGTACCCAGAAGCATTAACGATATTACGAAGTTTTATTTTGAAAACGTTGAAGAGATTTCTGTTACTCTGGAACAAGCTCACAATAAAATACCGTAAGTTCACATTGGTTTAAGGACGTGCTGGTAAAGCTTTTGTACTGATAAGGAAGAATGATGATCCATTAACCAATTCATCCCTGCATTTTAGTTTTAACTCTTCTTGCATGCGGCTTCTACCTTAGGTTGGCATCTAACGTCATGCCAAGATATGTGGCTGTATTCTCTTGTGAGACCACTTGATGACATAAAAACACGTTAGTGCTCAATGCACTAATTGGTGAAATCGACACGCACAGGTTTGCCTTCATTCAGTTCGATTCGCCACTACTTAGTCCAGCTTTGTATGTCCCTTATGTAGCTACCCTTTTTAAAATGTGAAGGTTTTTTATATGTGGTGCATGTTTTGTAATCATTGCAATATGTTGAAGTGATTTTAAGGTTATGTTTCGTTGTCTACGGAAAAGAATAACTATAAATTCATTGTTTGTATTGATAAGTATATTATGTTGATAAAAATATCAGCTAAAATCAGGCACATTGAAAAATAAACAAATGGCATTGCTGTAATTATTTATAAAATACTTCTAGGATATTATGAACTAGCATAATGAAAACGTGTGTTATGTTTATCACTATCATATAGTTAATGGTAAATCAGATATTCAACAATGGTTGTTACGAACATTTTTTTAAGAAAGTCATTCATCGGTGTAAATCATAAATTAATGGTGCAAAATATTAATTTGTCTCACATGTAATTATTTGCCCAAAACAGAGTTCTAAATTTATCGATAGAAATCCCAGATATTTGACCTAAATTTTCAAAAATATTTCTTACAAGAACTACCCTTCAACAGTATAAGGATCTTAGTGTGTCTTCAGTAACTCTTACTTACTAGTTTGTATTATTCTAAACCACAGATTAAACGACGTGTTTAATCTACTATCAATAACTAACAGATTCAACACGAAGGACATTTTGCATCAAATATGAGACAGTGATTGAGTGGTACATCAATGTCATGCCTCCCCCCCCCTGGTTCAGCGCCTTTTGCATGCCTACTGCGCCATACTTTGCATACTGTGTCTGTGTTTTTCAAAGTTTTAGGTTATTCTTCAGCTATATGGTACACGTGTTACCACTTCAACCAGACCAGCAGGGGTTAAATATCGGCTGAGTAACAATCAATAAACTAACGTCTTAAACACGGTAATTGAGTGGTAATTCGTAAAATCTATAATCCAGTTACCAGTGCCACTATAACAGTTATTGTGAGTACTAAAGTCTAGTATCAATTGCCTCTATATTAACACATTAATTCTTTAATACATCCATTATACATCTATATAATACATCTATACAATACATCTATTATAATATATCTATTACATCCATTATAATATACATCTATTATAATATATAATACATCTATTATAATCTATAAATACATCTATTATAATACATCTATTATAATTGTCCAATACATCTATTATAATATATAAACAATACAATTCAGTAGGGCCTACCAGGTATTTATATACCAATCCATAAAACTTATAATCCAGTATCCAATATCTCTATAATTATCAAATATATATAAAAATCCATCTATAGTAATCACATACCTCTGTAATAATCCATTAACTTTGTAATCCCCTACACAATATTTCCACAATAAACTATAATACAGGATCCAGCACATTAACTTTGTAATCCCCTACACAATGTTTCCACAATAAACTATAATACAGTATCTAGGACATTAACTTTGTAATCCCCTACACAATGTTTCCACAATAAACTATAATACAGTATCCAGCACATTAACTTTGTAATCCCCTACACAATGTTTCCACAATAAACTATAATACAGTATCAAGTACATTAACTTTGTAATCCACTACACAATGTTTTCACAATAAACTATAATACAGTATCCAGTACATTCACTTTGTAATCCACTACACAATAAACTATAATACAGTATCCAGTACATTAACTTTGTAATCCCCTACACAATGTTTCCACAATAAACTATAATATAGTATCCAGTACATTAACTTTGTAATCCCCTACACAATGTTTCCACAATAAACTATAAAACAGCATCCAGCACATTAACTTTGTAATCCCCTACACAATGTTTTCACAATAAACTATAATACAGTATCAAGTACATTAACTTTGTAATCCACTACACAATGTTTTCACAATAAACTATAATACAGTATCCAGTACATTCACTTTGAGTAGGAATCCCGATAGAATATCCCAACTCTCTGATTGGTGGATAAATAGTGTGCGTCGACGTCACGAGGTGTCTGATCTGTGTGTTGACATCACGGTGCGTTATTAATTAATCGAATAAATAAATGTATACCGGAAAAAAAGTTGCGCGTTTCTGGCGGGGCTCGAACCGGGGACGTTGCGCGTGTGAGGCGCATGCTATAACCACTGTACCACGGGAGCGTCTTGGGAAATTAGTGCGATTCGAGATATATGAAACTTAACGATTCGGCTCGGGTTTGCGAATCGCCATCGTGGCCCGGGGCCTGTGGATAGCGCGAAACATATAAAGTAAGTCTATCTATGGCCGCCGCCGCCGCCGCCGCCGCCGCCGCCGCCGCCGCCGCCATCGTGGCCCGGGGCCTGTGGATGGCGTGTTATACAAACATATAAAGTAAGTCTATCTATGGCCGCCGCCGCCGCCGCCGCCATCGTGGTACGTGCCGAGGGCCTGTGGATAGCGCGTTATATAAACATATAAAGTAAGTCTATCTATGGCCGCCGCCAACGTGTTACGTGCCCGGGGCCTGTGGATGGCGCGTTATATAAACATATAAAGTAAGTCAATCTATGACCGCCTCTCCCTCCCTCCCTCTCTCTCTCTCTCTCTCTCTCTCTAGCCGCCGCCATCGTGGCCCGGGGCCTGTGGATGGCGCGTTATATAAACATATAAAGTAAGTCTATCTATGGCCGCCGCCATCTTGGCCCTAGGCCTGTGGATAGCGCGAAACATATAAAGTTAGTCTATCTATGGCCGCCGCCGCCGCCGCCGCCGCCATCGTGGCCCGGGGCCTGTCGATAGAGCGATATATAAACATATAAAGTAAGTCTATCTATGATCACTCTCTCTCTCTCTCTCTCTCTCTCTCTCTCTCTCTCTCTCTAACCTCATCAGCCATCGTGTTACGTGCCTAGCCCCCAGCAGGGTTGTTCATAGGAGGACTAGGGTCGCTGGATAGTGCGTTATATAAACGTATAAAGTACTTCATTCTATGACCTCTCTCTCTCTCTCTCTCTCTCTCTCTCTCTCTCTCTCTCTCTCTCTCTCTCTAACCTCATCAGCCATCATGTTACGTGCCTAATTCCCAGCAGGGTTGTTCATAGGAGGACTAGGGTCGCTGGATAGTGCGTTATATGAACGTATAAAGTACTTCATTCTATGACCTCTCTCTCTCTCTCTCTCTCTCTCTCTCTCTCTTATAAAAAAGGATAGTGTTTTAATATTATACGTTAATTTTTACAAAGTTATTCATTAATATGCTACTTTGGCCACAGTTTAAAAAAATATTTACTCGAAAACCATGATGACTGACCTCTCGTCTTACGTCAAAAATAAGGAAAAAAGAAACAAAGATGTAAACATAAAATTGTCTTTGTTTTATTTTAAACATCGTTTGCTTGCAAAACAAACAAAAAACACAAATATACATGACATGTAGTTGAATTATTGTAAATAATGAGTTAATGAAAAAAAAATGACTTATAAAACAGTTACTAAGTACAAATACAAAACAATTTACTAAGTACAAAGAAAAAAAAACAAAAACATCTCAAGAATTGATTATTACAATGTAACTAAAATACAAGACATATAATGTATTGCATATGTATACAAGACATATGATAAATATATTGAATTTATGGAAAAAAGACTTACAATCATCGTGGATGGTGTATGATATATGTAGGTGCCCAGTCCGCTGTCAATCCGAGGAGTAGCGTACAAATGACCCTTTTCAGGGCCCGCATAAACATATTCACGATTGTCCTCTGTGTTTGTACACGGGGTTGGAACCGTCGTACGAGGTGGTGAAGCCGCCGTCGTAGCCCACATTACAATCCGGTGTTAAGCAGAAGGCTTAACCCTTGAGGAGTAGCCCCAAACCATCGCTACCCCGGTGACTACCACTCCATGACAAAATTGTAGTCTCCCAAAAAAAATTTTTTTTGCTTTATATTTTTTAATTTTTTTGTATTTTTACTTTTTTTTTAGGTTATTACAATAAAAGATTACACCGTCAGCGTAGCGTACGCGCACGCGTGCAAGGGAGAATCAACTCCACACCAGTCACACACAAAACCCAGGTTTACGGGAGAATTAACTCCACGCCAGTGACCTCCAAACACACACACACACACACAACCTAGGATGACGGGAGAATTAACTCAGCGCCAGTGACCTCCACACAAACATCTCTTTGGTTTACGGGAGAATTAACTCCACGCCAGTGACCTCCACACACACACACACGTCTCTTTGGTTTACAGGAGAATTAACTCCACGCCAGTGACCTCACACACACACACACACACACACACACACACACGTCTCTTTGGTTTACGGGAGAATTAACTCCGCGCCAGTGACCTCCTAGACATAAGCGCGCGCTCGCGTACACTAAGCATCGAGTAAATCGTAATAATGTTTCGCGCTCTGCAGAGCACACTTACTACTATCGCTATTATGATGGGGTAATATGCATTTGAAATATGTACATTTGACATTATTATCCAACGTTTCGGGTAATTCCAAAACGTTCGGATGGTAACGGCGTAAAAATTGCGCTTTTTCCGCACCTTTAGTGTACAAAGTGGAAAAAGGTCTGAACATCTCGCGTACGACGTTCTCGTCGAACGGTATATCGCCGTCCGACCACTCTATACAGTGAAAATATTCGCGTAACCAAAGAGCGATTTTCTTACTCTTTTCGTTTAGCTCGTGAAAACCGTAAGGCGATTTGAAAATCGTAACCGCGTACGAGAAACGGCTGACAACGGCCAATTCTTTCACTATATACTCGCCGCAATTGTCTACGTACGCGTGAAATTCAACTACCGCTAGCCGATTCTGCTGCTGCTGCAGCATGTTTTTTGAATAAGACCACTTCGTCGTACAAACGGTCCGCTTCGGGCAGACTACTGGATACGGGTTCGCCGTCACCGGCCAGACACTCGATGATGTACGCGATCAAATCTTTTTCGTTATAAAACAATTCTTTGATACGACGCGTCACCAGAGGCACACTGTCGACGAACAATTTCCACTCGTCGGCGGTCAACGAAACGGTATGCGGACCGACGCCGACGCCGCTGTACAACTGAACGTATCTCTTACCGAACACTTTCCGGACAATCACGTGACCTTGACTGAATTTAAATTTTGTCGAAGCGGTCGAAGCAGCAGCAGCCGCGGCTGCCGACGTTATATTCGTCAGTTCGTTCAGCAACTCGTTGAACGTGAAATAGGTGAAGAAAACAAATTTATTTTTACCCGACTGCACCAAAACGCCCAGCTCGTGTGCGGCGTGCTGGAAAAGACCGGTCACGATAAATTTACTGCAATCGCTGTTTAAAAATTCAACGTTTTCAAATAAATACCTAAAGGTAAGTTTGGTGGCACCGTACGTCTTGTAGACTGCTGGCGATCCACGTCCATACGCTCCATGACTCGCACTGAGCGCTGTAACACTCATCTCGCACCTACATCACTTCTCCCCACTCCTCCTCCTCATCCCTACCAGCCTAAAAACCCGCTATATTCTTAATAGCGCCTGTGAGTAGGGAATAGCTCATGTGCTTATCGTAAAAGATAACGCAATAGGCCGTCGTATTGGCGGGAAAATTATCGGAAGCTTCTATTTCCAGTTTCACGTCGACAGGTCCCGACCTGAACGAATCTTTGTGCTTGGAACAATCGATTACGAAAATCGGTGTTTTCTCTTTGAACGTTTGCAAATCTACACAAGGGGACGGTTCGCGACCGTAATAGTACTGTTGGAAATCGCAGAATTTGTGGTACGCTAGCGCCGCACTACCGCGTACCCGTTCGTAAGGGTGAAAATCCGAATTCAGATGAACGCGTACGTCCGTGATGTTGCAATAATCGAACGCGGACGCGTCTTTAGCAATCTGATTGGACCTATCCGTTTGAAAGACTAACGCTATGATCTGAGGCATCTGGTCTATAGTAGCCGTCTTGAGGACCCACGATTCGTGTTTTACGGCCGGCCACCACGGTCGTACGATAACGTCCCACCCGCGATACGCAATGTGCGCTGTGATGTTGTTCTGAATCTTTCGCAACGTGTCCACCTCGTGTTTCCCGTCCACGGTAATGTGATGTAACAACCACGTGATACCGGTAATCACGAGGTCAACTGACGTCGCGCCGTCTTCGCTGTAAACGGCGTTCAAATCGGATGCCGATCGTAAGAGTACCAGTTCCTGTTTCATGTTGACCACTATCCGCCGGTAATCCTCGAAAAATCCCATCAACATTTTCAACGGTACGAGTACGGAAAATTCACCGCTACTACTATCGGGAGACACGTACCTACCAGGACCCACCCAACCGGCATTTTTGAGGTTATTCACCCTGTACTCGGGCGTGGACAGTAAGTTTTTCACCGTACTCACGATACCCAATTGACGCGTACCGTCCACTTCGTTGCCGGCTATCTCATATCTGATATTGTCGAATAGAAACGCCACGCCGTTGTTGACAAAGTCCACTTTAGCCTTGGCACCGTTTTCTTTTTCCCGTCAACGTACCCGTAATGTAAAGCATACTCTCGTGCGGTAACGTCATGACGTCCTGTTGGTTAACAGGTATGCGGATCTCATCGTTATTGCGGAACGTGGACGACGCGTACGGTTTGTGGTAATGATATTCTTTACCGGTGATCGTATTATCGTACACAGGTTGTCTTTCGAGCGCCAGCATATCCATTATTTCGGAACAATTTTAAAGCCTAGAGATCGTAAAAAACGTATATTCCTAGGTGTTAACACTCTCGTGTTTGTCCGCGGACTAACGTCGTGTCTATACGTATCCCGGTTAAATACGAGACCCATTCCGCCTCTTCTTACCGACGTCTTCTCAAATGCAATCTGATCGAAATAGTTTCGTTCCGGAAGTCCACGAGATCGCCGTTCTGATCTTTCAGGCTGACGGTAAGATTGTGAATCGATTTCACGTTGACCGGTAAATATATTACCGTTCGCGGGATCTCGATAATCTTATAGCCGGGCGGTACGCGGGGATAAAATTCGTGTATAACGTGACTCTCTACACCGTTTTGAAACGAACCCGACGCCACGTTACATTCGATTTGTATTACACTGACCTTGATGATGTCCACCGGCAGATCGGAAACGTGCACATAACCAGGTCGTAGAATTTTCCTTTCGAAACCTAGTAACGTGCCGATCGTACGTTCACCGCTGAAATCTATCGTTTCCGAACAAAATATCTCCGCCTTTAACGTGTTATTGTTCGGTTTCAAAGAGAAAACGATATTCGAATCTAGTTTCGATTTAATGTACTTTTCAATGTCGTCGATTTCGTACGAACCCGTAGGCAATTTTACGTCTACCTGTTTTAGACGAAACAGTTGTATCGTCGACGTCAGTAGTAGTAGCAATTAAACGAGCGGTTCTTGTATCTTCCGTGTCTTTGTCGGCAGCAGCAGCAGCACCAGCAGTAGTACCGGCAGTAGCGGGTGATGAAAGTTTTCTTTTCTTTTCTTTTTCATTTACAGTAACATGACCCAAATTTTGCAAAAAATACAGAGATCGTTTATCGCGACCATCGCCACTAGTCGTCGTGGTCGTCGTCGTAAACAATCGAAATTCGTTATTAAAGCCGTCTTTGATATTCGGAATAGAATTGTACGTAGCCAAATCAACCAGACCGATTTCCCATTGGCCGCCACCACCGTCGGAGACGTCGATGGGCGGGAAAAAATCGCAAGAAAGTGAGGAACTGTTTCCGCTCAAACATATGGACATGACGGTGTCGTGAGAAACTTTAGACACAGATGACCGCAAACGACTGAATCGAAACGCTGGTATCTCGTGTAATTATAGCGAATATCGGCTGCGGGGCCGAAATACGCGATCAACTCTTTCGGCGGTCTCAGATTACCGAAACTATCGAAATACTCGACCGCATCGCCTTTCTTTTATAACATACCCAGTGAGTACCGTCGCCCGACACGCTGTCCAAATTCACGATAGCCGATTCGTTTCGCCACGGTTTACCGCGCGGTAACGTGTCGCGCATGAAAACACCGCGGAACGCTGCCACGCCCAAACGTTTCGCGTACTTTTCCAATTCCAAATTCGTCAACGGTCTGATAGGTATCGAATCGATCAATAGTGTGTTGTTGTTTTTTCCTAGTCGTCCTACGACGCTTTCTGCAACCGCCGCCGCCGCCTACCTTCTTCCTGTACGGTCCGAGATAAAGACCTTTTCCCCTTAAACCGGAAATGAGTTGAGTAATAGTGCGCCGTTTTTTAGTCGTCGACCTCTTCTTCCTCTTTCTCCCGCCGCCCCTAATTTCGCTTTCGCTTTCATCGCGGCCGCTACCGCTAGCGCTGTCGCTCGTTCCGCTAGAGAAGCGTCACTCGCTTTGACACGGTTCCAAGCTTTTCCCGCCAGACGATTATCAGCCTCGCTACGATTTTTGAATCGCTGTACCGGCTGTATGCGATATCGTGTTCTTTGCACGCCTCGTCCAAAGGATTTATACCCTTGTCGCCGCGAGCTAATCTCTTCTTCAATTTAGTTCCCGGACCGCAGTAGTTGTACGTAGGTATATGTAGTTCGACGGGCAGTAAATCGACCGCTTTGTTTATAGCGGACGGTAGTAAATCGACAGCGGACGAAATCAATCCGCGACCTTTCCTAATCACTCTCCGTTTACGACTGACACGTGTTGCCTGCTTACCGGCCATTTTAACACTAAACACTAATTACTACGACTAGCTCTTTAAGTAAAAGAAGAAGAAGAAAATTTCGATTAACATTTATTCTTCCCACACTTGGCGCCAATGGGATAAAAGATTCTGTTTAGGGTCATCGTGACTGTAACGTTTCCTTATTTCCTTAGCCAAAGAGATAAGTTCTTTGTGAATATCACTCGTCGTACCAATCATTGCTTTATTAATCGCTATTTCTACAGCTTCGGTCATCTGATTGTAAGTGACAGCGTCGTTATCGCTCGACCCTTTGCCCATGTTCCTGATAGGCTTATATTCAGCATCAAAGTAACCCTTAACACCGCCGCCGTTTAATGTGTTAAAGGCAACCCACATTTTAATGTTTTCCTCTTGTTTGTGTAACTGCTCTACGTTGACAGCGTCAATAGGCTCCACACCTGCAGGTACGTTTGTGATTCTTTTACTATTAGCGTTGAACACATCACCGGTCGGCAGTCGAGTAAGAAAAAGCGTATTTTGCATTAGAAAATCTAAATTGACAGCGTCTTTAGCAAGTACAGGTTCCGCTACGTGACCGAGACGTTTATTCTGTAGATGCCAACTGTTACCGCTTGTAACGCTTATTACGCGATTATCCACGTACGATTTTGTAACGGCATCATTTTTAGCTGTGGGTGTTTTAACGTTACTGATAACCGATCCGCCGGCGTCAAATTTTCCCCTACCACCATCTTTTACGAGCATATTTTCTTTCGCATACCGGATGTTGACCGCATCTCCGTCCAATTGTGGCGGGCCTACATTACGTAATCGAAAATTTTCAAACGAATAACAGTCGACCAATTTAATGGGGATTAAAGATTCTAAATACTCTTTGGTCACGGCGTCGTCCGCCGCTGTCGGTCTAGCTAGACCGCCGAGAGGATTATTTTTCGCGTGATATTTTGCAATCACCGAGTCGAATGTTAAACAACGTTTCATCATCGTAACCCTATTTACGGCAACGTCGTCGCCGCCGCCGTCGTCGTCGTCAGGCGTGTAGACATTACGTAACGCTTTGTGTTTTATATCGTAATCTCCGTCCTGAGTAAGAGCGAATCCGATCCCGGGTGGTCCACGGCGTCCGGAATTTCTGCTGCCGTCGCCGTCGCCGCTATAACGTCCAAACTTGTCGACACTCATCGTATCACTGCTCGTATTTTTCTATTTCCCGAACCTTTTATCAGTCCCGCCTCTTTGAGTTCTTCTATAATGGACGCTATCTCGTTGGCGTGACCCGTATGACCGGCGTCGTACGACATGAGCAAAAGCTTTAATCTGTCGCACAATTCGTTTGGATCATCCCAGTACGCGTAACCTTGACCTTGTTTAACACGACTCGTCTTCGTCTTCTTCTTATTTTGTTTTGCCGGCGGAAACAGGTATTGTATAACACGTTTGTATTTAACCGAAGTGTGGTTGCGGTTGACCGGCGCGTAGGACTTGTATTTCTGGAGGTGAGCGTTTGTTTGTATACAGATATTTTTGTACGCGGCGGCGTCTTCGGTCGTGTACTCGACGGGATCCCTCATGAATAGTATTTCGTATAGGCCCGGTGTACCTTTATAGGTTGCGTCATCGATAACAATGTCGCCGTCGTCGCTGAACTGTATCGTTTTCGAACCGACCATTATCGAGTCTTCTTCTATTCGCGGTCCGTACAGATTATCGATTTCTCTTTTCCTCGCCGTATCGGTAATCATTTTCAACATGTATTTACGTACTACAGGGTGGTTAAACGTCTTGTTTATCCATTCTATCGATTCGTCACGTCCTTGCGGTGTCGACACATAACTAGCTACATTTTGCTGCCGCTGCGGAGTCACTTTCGGAAGAGCAGCAGCAGCAGAGATAAAGAAGAAGATCCTGGTGATGATGTTTCCGCAATTACTGGCGTATCTAGGAAGCTCGGATATGATGATGATGTTTTTCTTTTCGGTGTCGACACTGCCGACATCATAGAACGGTCTTCTTCTTCTTCTTCCTCTTCTTCTTCTTGTTTTTCAGTTTTCGTCATAATGGGCAGTAGCGTCTGCGAGGCGTCTTGTATTTTCGTCAACTCTTTGATGATGGGTTTGTACTGTCTGGTCAATTGTACGTCCATATCGGCATCGCCGAATTTCATCTGCATATATTTCCGTTTCAAGGCGTCTTTCAACCGGTCGATTTCGAGCGTAGCCAGATCACCGGTTAACGTCATATTGTCGAATGAACGGCTGTACTAATATGTAGTGTTATTTATATGTGTTGTTGTTCAGGGCAATTCCAGCGATCTAAAGAAAAGTGGAAACTTTTTCGCGGACAACAGATATTGTATAACGTCACCGGCTGACGCGTACAAAAACCTTTTACCCTCCCAACGCAACCCTCTCAGATAACCGTACATATTGTTATCGAAAAAAGGGATCCGCATAGTTTTACGCGCGTCCGTAAAAACAAAGGTGCGTTTCACGTTGTCACGCCACTCAGGTATTTCGGCTACCAAGAGGTAATCGTCTCTTGGTGTGTCCTGCATGTACTCTTTCAGCCGAGCTATAGGACGAATTGAAGATGAAGCTAAAGATAAGAATTCAATAAGAGGAATTCGTCTAAATTCGCACCCGTATAATTACACCATGTTTCCAATTGTCGCGGGTCGACGACCTTGTAATTATAACCGTCAAAAGATAGACCGAAGTGTCGGCATTGTTCGACGACGCTCGGCAGGGCGACTTTAAGAAATTCTACCGTAAACATACCTTGCGCTTTGTTGTTCACCGCTTCGAATGCTCTGTTCCGTGTATTGTGAGGCAAAAGCGCTGGCACGGGACCGTATTTTACGTTATAACTCACGTCAATCATACATCTCGAACTTGTAATCAGTCTGTAGGCTTCCACGGGTTCGCGTATGGGTATACTTCTCTCTGTAATTACCACACATCTAGAAGCGTTCGGGAATAAACAGCCGTACTGCAACATGTCCAAATAGACTTGAGTGTACTCGAGGTTACCGTGACCGGGGGTGACTGTACGGTTAAAAAGATCAGGAAACGGTCTGAAACGTGAGAGTAGATTTTGAGGGTGTCGTACTGTACCGTTGAGCATGTGTTCGTTGTAGATTACCAGTTCGAACGGGACTCCGCGTTTTTCTCTCGCACAGAAATTTCATCCAAATATCCCTGTTGTAGATGCGCGAAGCGCTAGCGATCATCAGTATTACGACAGGCGGAACTGTCTTACTGTAGCCACCGCGCCTTTTATGGCGCCAACAACGTCTGTTGAATACGTCACCGTGTTTTCCCGATCTACTACAGTAATTGCCGCAATACCGTTTCCTATCCGCGTAATACCACGCGCACAGGTTTGATTTCGGCGGCTGTCGCCTCGGACGTGTAGAAGAAGCGTTCTTATACGCGGCTACATCGTTGTACGTGTATATTCTCATTGCAAGTCTTTGAAGAAACGATCGAATCCTATCCTGTACCGGCCCTCTTCTATCTCGCTGTCTTTGTCTATCACCAAGAACCCGTGTTTCTCTTTCCACGCTGCCGCGCAGATATCTTTAAAAACACCGAACGTAACGTCTGTGTTCACGTGGTCGTTGTAAATGTGTCTCAAATTGAGTTCGTCCTGTTTAAATACTACCAGCAAGTTGGCATTGTCGCGCACCAGCTGCTTCGGAATCCTACTGTACGTTTGGCCTAGATAAAATGAGTCTATATTATTGTGACGCCCCATTGTGAAATATTTGCGTATATTATCGTGTTTCTCGCAAGCTATATCGTCGAATATCATTACCGAATTCGGTTCGGCCTCGCTGGGGTCGATGACACTTTCGTTCTCTGTACACGGGAAATAACCTATACCCGTGTCCTCGGTGAAAACCGTTTCCAAAAGTTTGTATTTCGGTTGGTGCAGAGATTTCGAAAATACGTAAACGTTCGCGAATCTCAATCCGTTCGTGTCGAAAAGTAAATTGAACACGACGTTAGTTTTACCGCAATTGGAAGGTCCGCATACGATACAACGAATAGTGTTGGGCAAAAGCGAGCTATGACGTTTACTCTTGCCCCCGCCACCGCCGGCAAAAACGTCGAAATTTGAAATTTGCAATTTTTCACGCGACGTCTCGATACGCATTATCGTTCGATACTGAACCGCTCGTGCGCGCGCGTGTCTAATAAATAGCTGGCTCAGAAGAGTATCCTTCGTCCGAATGTAAAAATGTGGCCGCGTGTGGGGGCACAGGAAACGGATATCCTGTTTCAAGCGATTAGTTTGCGCTTATCGATCCACGAGTTGTGCGACTTGTCAAAGCCTAACCACTTTACCAGAACTTTGTTCCCTTTCGATCGCAATACTTTTTCCACGAGGTACACATCGCCCACATTGGTTTTACTTATTTCTTCGGCGTAAAACCCGCCTTTCAGAATCTCGCCTTTCGAGTCTTGCAAAATGTACGTGGTAGGTGCGGTCGGGACTACGGCGTAAATAGAAAACACCTCGTTTGTCCAGTTCGGTAGGTAGCCTTTAGCGAAAGTCTTCTTATACTTGGAAATCCTTACTTTATCGTCCACGTTAAATTTAGTCTTTTCCAAAGTGCCACCACCACCACCCTGACCGTTTACTTTTTCAAAAGTTGGTTTTCGTGTTTTCGCGTCACACGACCCGGTTTCATACCGATAGTGCTGTGCACAGTGTTATTGTAAGATCGAACTACCGATTTTAATAAATCTATCCATTCGTAACTGCCGCGAGCCGTAAATTCGCGCCACATTTTCGTTTTCAAAGTACGATTGAGCCGTTCGACTATAGACGCTTTCTTATCCGTATACGTTGTGTAATGGTTGATGCCGTATTTTTCATCAGTTTACCCACGTGGGCGTTGAACCACTCTTTACCCTGATCGGTCTGAAAATGGCGCATAGGGTGTTTTTCGAGTATCGGTTCTAGAGCTGCCGCCACTTCGGCGCTCGTCTTTGTTTTCAACGGAACGGCTATAGCGAATTTCGACAGACAATTTATCATTGTCAGTATATATTTGTATCCGTTGTTGCCCTTAGCATACGGGATCATTTCCACCAAATCCGCCTGATATAAATCGTTCACACCCTTCAGCGTGACACGACGTGTTTTGAAATTTCTTCGCGCCGGCTTATGCAGCTCATCGGCTATTTCACGTCTCACGTTCATACCTACTGACGACTGTCTACCTGAAACAAAAGATTTTATACTTTTTTTTATGGAGGGTGGCCCCAACCTTCGCCACCCTCGCGTGGTATCCATTCCAAAAAAAAATTCCTATTCCTCTGCTGATACCTCCGTTTTTTCTTTTTTACCGTCTTTCTTATTGCACCATACACCTTACGGGTTGTTACACCTCGTCAGAGGGACATTCACCCTTACGAGCGCGGTCACGCTTCGCCAGAGGGGACATTCACACACAAACACACTCATGTTTACGAGAGAATTAACTCTTCGCCAGTGACCTTGCATTCAGGAATAAGAAAGAGGGTAAAAAATATTTTGAAAAAGTGTTCTCTCTGTGCCTCTCTCTCTCTTACTCTAAATGTTGTTTTTTGCTACGGTGACCGTACGGTAGTGTATCGAAATCACCGCAGCGTTTTCTTTTCGCACCTGTCACGCGAAATATTTTCGATTCGTTGACCGTGATCACTTGGTGATCTTTGGTGCGACGAATCCTTTTGTCTGTGACCGTAATAGTTTCCGATTGCTTATCGGAGTCGTCGTCGTCGAGAACCATTCTCTTTAACGACTCGAAATTTACAACGCCCGAGGTGCTGAGATTTAAAGTGAGCCCTTTAACCTTGCATACGGTGACCAGTTCGTTACATTTAGTGGACAACACTTTGTAACCGTAGACTTTCGGTCCACCGGATACAAATTCCGTAATGTACGAACCGGGACCGTACTCCAGGAGTTCGTCCGTCATCTGTCCTAAGTAGTCACCTGTCTCTACCTTGTGTGCACCTTCCAGGTAGAGTACAGAATCAGTGTCGTAGTAAATGGTCTGTCTGTCAAGGGCATCCAGGTGTTCGTACAGTTTAAGTCTCGCCTGAGCCGTCGTGAAAGCCGCGAGTACGACGTTGACCGTCGGAAGAACCTCGCAGACGTCTTCGACGTACTCCCAGTTCACCACGATGGTTTCCTCGTTCACCTCCTGGATGTTGTTAACGCGAACGGACGGACTGACCAACATTTTGAACAATTCGGTGGGTTGCCTGACGATCGCGGTCTTTGTCTGGTTTTCTCGCTGGCCAAATTTTCCCCAAAAGGAATTCAACATCAGTTTGGCCAGCGAGCGTCGGCCCTCGTTCTTTTCGATTTTAGCCGCTTCCAGTGTCACCTGTTCAGCCGTGAAATAGTCGTCTATGTACTTTTGTCTGTCCTCGTCGGTCGTGCACCAGTCGGGGTAGCCGGAAGCTTCTTGTTTTATTTTTAAAAATTTATTAATGAAATCGGTAAATAGACCGCCGCCTTGGTCGAAAGACGCCATTTCGTACTGCCACATTTCGAACATTTCCAAAATGACGTACCCCTTGTCCACGGCCTTACGGATTTCGTCCATAGTCCAAGTCCCGGTCAACGCTCGTCGGTCGACGTCGTGGTCGCAGTCGGAGACGTTCAGCGTTTCCGCGCACGTGCGGCACAACACGAACATCAGTTTCTCATGCATCTTAACCGGCAGCACGGGGTGGTAGAGTTCGCGAGGCGGAAGGACGGTACACTTGAGCAACCCGTCCGCATCCATGCCCGCCCTCCTGCAGTCAGCATCGCCTACGTGAATTTTGGGGTGGCCTAAGGGGTATCGACCGTACTTGCATACCCATGGGTAAAGGGAGCAAACGTCCACGTAGTGGATTTTTTCTCCCTCTTTGCAAGCGTGATAGGTGCGCACGTTACCCGTACGACCGCCGAAGAAAGCGTCTCGCGGATTAAGGGGTGAAGCGGGTTGGAAGGCGAGGTGAGGCGTTGCCTTGAACTCGCACTCCCACATCTCCACTACCGAAGAGACCAGACGAGAGAGCTTATCGATTTTGGTCTTGGTTCTCTGCAAACGAGCGTCGAACGTGTCGGACGGGTCATCCTCTAAGGGCGCTTCGCGCCCGTGAGTGAAACACCGTTGGCAACCGTGCCAGTAGCAGCCGTGGAACTCGTATACGGTGTCCGTGCGGGCGCAATAACCGTCCACTTTCATGCCGGCAATCTGTTTCTCCCTACCTCGACCGGCGTGTTCCAAACGGTAGTCGGCGTCGGCGGTCCGCTTCCGCTCCTTTTCCTCTACCGAGGCCAACCATTGCAGAGCGGCGAGAGACTGTTTGTCGGCTAAACGGTAGCCGTTTTTCGGAACAATGCCTATGGTGTCGGCCTTCAGAAAGTTACGTCTGAACGCCACGTTGCACGCGCTGGCGATGGTCACGGCTTCCAGGAACGGGTCCACTTTGCATTCCTGCAGAAACGAGGCGCGGAACTTTATGCACGCTTGCGCCAGTATATCCACGTCCGAATAACAGTATTCGAAAATCTCTTTTGAAAATCGAACACGTATTCGTTGCGCACCTGTTCTTCGTACCATTTCGAAAACTCCTTGTGGTTCTTGTCGAACATGGAGTCGGGGCAGTAGTACTCGCGGCCGGGCATGGGACCTACGTAATTTTGATTGGCCAGAGTGTTGAACAGATGGGGAAATAGCCTTTTTGTTTTCCGGCGGCAGATCAAACGCTTTGGGGAGTTTCGATAGAGCCATAGGCATGTAGTTGAGAGAGTCGATGAATTTCACGTTATCCAACTCCATGAGGATGACCTTGGAGCCGCGCGTGATGAGTTTCGGCGTGAATTTCGTCTCTTCGAGCACGTACTTGAAAATAAATTGGTAGTCGAACGCTTGACCGTTGTGCGCGATGACGCATACTTTTTTGTACGTCTTGCGCACGTCCATGACGTAGGACATGAACCTGCGGACCGGATCTTTTTGGAACACTTTCGTTCTGATACCGCAATGGGGGCAGTCTTGCGTCAAACGTATCATACACTCCCAGCAATACTGTTTGGACACGCACAAGGTGACTCGATGTACCCGAGCCGTGTCCAGAACTTCGTCTTGGCGCGTCTCGAAGTCGAAAAATACGAACAGGAAGTCTCTGACAAGAGGTTTACGAGTGTCGACCGTCATGTAGCATTGGTGGCCCGACTGCTTATAGTCTTTGCACACCTTGCAATAAATTTCACCGCAAACGTGCTCGATTTTCCGTGTTTTGGTTAGAATCAGCTTGTTACATTTCGCGCATTCCTGTACAGACTGACAGACATAACCTTTGTGGGCGGTAAAACAATTTTTATTTTTGAAATATCTATTGCAATCGCTGCAATGGATCGCGCTTTCGTCCTTTACGCACGGCGGCGTTCGTTTACAAGCGTTGCACTGCGCCTGGCATCTGTGCTCGTCTCGGTGGTCGTAAGGGGCGTGGCAAGTTACACAGTAATAACCGCAAGCGAAAGCGGCTGTTAGGCTAGTGATCGTGTTGTAGTGACCGTTGTGAAACATTAAATTTATTGTGTACCGCGCGTTCGGGGCGTCGCCCTCAAAGTACACGCTACGACCACGGCTGTCGTAATTGTAAACGGTGATTTTATAATCGGTCAGGAATGTTTGGAACCGTTGTAATTCTACCACCCCTGCCCCCGCATCCCCTATGTCCACACCGGCGTCAATCATCAGTCGGCGGGCCGCGATGGTCTGTCTTTTTCGCCTATTTTGTATGATAGCCTTGTAATCTCTGTCTTTGTCCGCATGCGCTTTACCCACTACCAGTGAGCACGGAAGGCACAGTGAATCGTTGTTCTTAATCACCACGATGCCTTTTCTTGCTTTACATTCTTCGACAAAGTTATTATATAGTCCCGGTCTAACACGACTACGGCCGCGACCCAGTGGAACGTTCACTTTGGTGCACTCCACTTTGAAAACGTCACTGGTAGTGAACGTTTCGGCATTGCTCTGAATTATCCCGCCGAAAATGTTCCAAAGCGTGTCCGCAGTCACTTCCGGTGCAGGTCTAAAAGCCACGTAGCCCGGATCGCGGTTTTTGAAATTTAAGCTGGTCACTGTGAACCCTAACATGTCTTGGTCGGTCGTTTCGCTAGTCATAGTCTCTACTAATTCGGTCAGTCCTTGTTTGACCCATTCAATTTCGTTTACACCTGCAGGCGGTTGATTGAATTTAAAAGTTACTTTTGTACCGAATAAACGGAACTTTTTAACATAAGTCTGAACTGTAGACACTATAAAGGCTGACGTATTAATATTATTAGTATTATCGTTATTATTATTATTATTATTATTATTATTATTATTATTATTATTATTATTATTATTATTATTATTATTAATATTATTATTATTATTATTATTATTACTTGATTCACTAAACATGGCAAAAACTATTAGTTAATACTTAAAATGTTATTACTTTCTTTTCCCGAAAAAAGTTTAAATTTTTAAGTGTATATATTTTTTTAAAAATATAAAATGCAAATATTCTTTTCAAGTTTAAATCAACACGTAGAGGAATGAGATGTAAAAAAGACAAAATTCTTAAGTACCACTTACTATTTTTAGAGAGAGAAAGAGAAACATAGGAAGTAACAATGTACTTACAAAATTCGCTAAAGACGAACACAATAACAACAACAACAAACACTCGATGGTGAACAATGATGCAAGTTTGACGGAATCTGCTACACTGACGCAAACGTGAGCGCCTCAGATAATTTATACGTTTAGTGACTGTGGCGTGTTACGTTGCGTCATCAGCTGCCTGACCTTGAATTGTGACTGACCTTCACATTTCGACGTGCCGTGTGCAAATGTTGCATCATCCGCCTGACCTTGAATTGTGACTGACCTTCACATTTCAACGTGCCGTGTGCAAATGTTGCGTCAGCTGCCTGACCTTGAATTGTGACTGACCTTCACATTTCAACGTGCCGTGTGCAAATGTTGCGTCAGCTGCCTGACCTTGAATTGTGACTGACCTTCACATTTCGCCGTTTCCTTTCTCATGACCGCCGTACCGATTAGTATATATACGTATAGCGCAGGTGTTTAGCTGCATAATAGTATTGCTTTGTTGTGTGCGAACACATACGCGTATAAATAACCGAATAGAGGTTACAAAAATTTCAAAAAAAATATACAATGGTTGTGTGCGAACACATACGCGTATAAATAACCGAATAGAGGTTATAAAAATTTCTATTAAAAAAACTATTAAGGTAAAAATACAGGAATTTTTAATGTCGGCTTTAACCTGCACACCCCGCAAGAGTCCAGTCCTTGCGAATAGTCTTCGCACGCAATCAGGTGTGCACAGGGAAGAAAAAGTGTCTTAATTTCTGCCGAATAACAAATTTTACATAAAACTCGATCTTTGAGAACGTTACTGCCACCAGCGCCACTATCGCCACCACCACCACCACCACCACAACAACTGCCGCTGGGCACTCCCATATTATTTGCGCTGCTCGTAGATGCAAATGTAGCGGAAGAAGCAGCGATGAAAGCGGCGGTATTTGTTGTGTTGCTGGTAGTGGTGGTGACCGTATTTAAAGATTTATTTACGGCTAATGTAGCCTCAACGTACTGTCGTATACTGCGGGCCATCAAGAGCACAAAGCGGCAATTCGGGAACCAGAGAGCGTGTTCCTGTAATGGATCGTCGGATAACGTCCAGTCTTTTAACCCTCCGCCGCAAACGTAGCACAATGTATGGTCCGAGTATCCCGTGTAGAAAAACCCCGCTAAACTCAGGTGGAATACGTTTAATTTGGCACTGTTAATCTTGCAAGAGTATTATAATAACAAAGAAAAGAAAAAACAATCCAAACAGTCGGCGGTCTGGAACACATGCTAATCAGAATGCATTGTGTGTGTGTGGTTGTGGTGGGAACGGAAGTTGCGGCAGGCCATGTGGCCTGGGCGTTGCAGATTAGTATGCACATTGCAAACGGATTCCAAGCGGTCGGCCGGTTAGTCTGGCAGTATTAGTGAACCATGTCTTGGAGGAGAAAAAATTCTTTGAGAAAGTTTGAAGACGATATTGTGGAAGAATTTAGAAGGTAGGCAAAATATGTTTATTGTGATATATATATAAATTTCTCTATATCTATTTGTGGTAGGCAAAATATGCTTGTTGTATATATATATATATATATATATATATATATATATGTGTGTGTGTGTGTGTGTGTGTGTGTGTGTGTGTGTGTGTGTGTGTTTGGAGCTCACTGGCGCGGAGTTAATTCTCCCGTAAACCTGGGTTTTGTATGTGACTGGTGTGGAGTTGATTCTGCCTTGCGCGCGTGCGCGTACGCTACGCTGACGGTGTAATCTTTTATTGTAATAACCTAAAAAAAAGTAAAAATACAAAAAAAATTAAAAAATATAAAGCAAAAAAAAAATTTTTTTTGGGAGACTACAATTTTGTCATGGAGTGGTAGTCACCGGGGGTAGCGATGGTTTGGGGTTACTCCCTCAAGGGGTTAAGCCTTCTGCTTAACACCGGATTGTAATGTGGGCTACGACGGCGGCTTCACCACCTCGTACGACGGTTCCAACCCCGTGTACAAACACAGAGGACAATCGTGAATATGTTTATGCGGGCCCTGAAAAGGGCCATTTGTGCGCCACTCCTCGGATTGACAGCGGGCTTTGCACCTACATATATCATACACCATCCACGATGATTGTAAGTCTTTTTTTTCCATTAACTCAATATATTTATCATATGTCTTGTATACATATGCAATACATTATATGTCTTGTATTTTAGTTACATTGTAATAATCAATTCTTGAGATGTTTTTGTTTTTGTTTTCTTTGTACTTAGTAAATTGTTTTGTATTTGTACTTAGTAACTGTTTTATAAGTCATTTTTTTTCATTAACTCATTATTTACAATAATTCAACTACATGTCATGTATATTTGTGATTTTTTTTTTGTTTTGCAAGCAAACGATGTTTAAAATAAAACAAAGACAATTTTATGTTTACATCTTTGTTTCTTTTTTTCCTTATTTTTGACGTAAGACGAGAGGTCAGTCATCATGGTTTTCGAGTAAATATTTTTTTAAACTGTGGCCAAAGTAGCATATTAATGAATAACTTTGTAAAAATTAACGTATAATATTAAAACACTATCCTTTTTTATAAGAGAGAGAGAGAGAGAGAGAGAGAGAGAGAGAGAGAGAGAGAGAGAGAGAGAGAGAGAGATAAAGAGAGAGAGAGAGGGAGGTCATAGAATGAAGTATTTTATACGTTCATATAACGCACTATCCAGCGACCCAAGTCCTCCTATGAACAACCCTGCTGGGAGCTAGGCACGTAACATGATGGCTGATGAGGTTAGAGAGAGAGAGAGAGAGAGAGAGAGAGAGAGAGAGAGAGGTCATAGAATGAAGTACTTTATACGTTTATATAACGCACTATCCAGCGACCCTAGTCCTCCTATGAACAACCCTGCTGGGAGCTAGGCACGTAACATGATGGCTGATGAGGTTAGAGAGAGAGAGAGAGGTCATAGATAGACTTATTTTATATGTTTATATAACACACTATCCACAGGCCCCAGGGCACGTAACACGATGGCGGCGGCCATAGATAGACTTATTTTATATGTTTATATAACACATTATCCATAGGCCCCGGGCCACGATGGCGGCGACGGCGGCCATAGATAGACTAACTTTATATGTTTCGCGCTATCCACAGGCCTAGGGCCAAGAAGGCGGCGGCCATAGATAGACTTACTTTATATGTTTATATAACGCGCCATCCACAGGCCCCGGGCCACGATGGCGGCGGCTAGAGAGAGAGAGAGAGAGAGAGAGCGGGAGGGAGGGAGGCGGCGGTCATAGATTGACTTACTTTATATGTTTATATAACGCGCCATCCACAGGCCCCGGGCACGTAACACGTTGGCGGCGGCCATAGATAGACTTACTTTATATGTTTATATAACGCGCTATCCACAGGCCCTCGGCACGTACCACGATGGCGGCGGCGGCGGCGGCGGCCATAGATAGACTTACTTTATATGTTTGTATAACACGCCATCCACAGGCCCCGGGCCACGATGGCGGCGGCGGCGGCGGCGGCGGCGGCGGCCATAGATAGACTTACTTTATATGTTTCGCGCTATCCACAGGCCCCGGGCCACGATGGCGATTCGCAAACCCGAGCCGAATCGTTAAGTTTCATATATCTCGAATCGCACTAATTTCCCAAGACGCTCCCGTGGTACAGTGGTTATAGCATGCGCCTCACACGCGCAACGTCCCCGGTTCGAGCCCCGCCAGAAACGCGCAACTTTTTTTCCGGTATACATTTATTTATTCGATTAATTAATAACGCACCGTGATGTCAACACACAGATCAGACACCTCGTGACGTCGACGCACACTATTTATCCACCAATCAGAGAGTTGGGATATTCTATCGGGATTCCTACTACTTTGTAATCCACTACACAATAAACTATAATACAGTATCCAGTACATTAACTTTGTTATCCCCTACACAATGTTTCCACAATAAACTGTAATACAGTATCCAGTACATTAACTTTGTAATCCCCTACACAATGTTTCCACAATAAACTGTAATACAGTATCCAGTACATTAACTTTGTAATCCCCTACACAATGTTTCCACAATAAACTGTAATACAGTATCCAGTACATTAACTTTGTAATCCCCTACACAATGTTTCCACAATAAACTATAATACAGCATCCAGCACCTCTATAAAAATCCATAAAATATATAATTCAGTATCAATTTCCGTTCTATAATAATTCATAAACACTATAAGCCAGTATATAATACTTCTATAATAATCCACTCACTCCTTACGCCAGTAACCAGTGCCTTTGTAATACTCCATCTACAATATAGTATTCAGTTTATCTACGATAATTCAAAAGATTTTAAACCTGGGCTTGTCTTATATTTTGCAGTCAATTACTTTCGCATGAGCACCAACCATAGGCTCTACTAATTTTCGTATGTTTCATCATCAAATAATTGCAATTTACTTCTAGCAGTTAAAATTTCGCTACAAGTTAGATAAGATCTAGCAGGTTGTTCCTGGCGCAAGAACAATCTCTTTACAAGCACTCTTTACAAGAATATTGTTGATTCCTGTATATTTCTCCGAAAAAATGTAGAAATACTTGCCCCTCGTCGAGGTTTCACTAAACTAAACTTTTCCATGATCAGTGCACGTTGTAGTCAAAGCGATAAAATATATTTTGTTCAACCTATTCACCAATTTACTGTGACCCACTTCTACAATAGGCCTAATAATGAATTTCTGAAACCAGATTTCCTGTTTTTATTCGTTCACAAATCTATTTGGAAAAACAGTTAACTTGTAAAGCTCTACAACATTGAAATTAAACTTCGATAGTTTGAAAACGTAAATAAACAATATCTCGAATATCTGAATCCTTTCTTAAATGGATTTCATTTCGCCAGTTGTTCCCTTTCTATGTTGTACCACGCTGGGCGAAATCTATTCTAGCTTAATGCGTTATTCTCATCGCTATGGCAACCGCGGTAAATTAAAAGTAGCCTACTGCAACTGTTATAAGGGACTAGCTTACTGCTGGACTTGTACACCACCAAGTATGTTACTTTCATAAGACATGGGAAAACTTATTCTGTTATAAACAATATTTAAATATAAATTCTGTAATAATAATATGATCTGCACACAACTGTCTTGCTGACGTGATGGAAGCAACTTCCGGTGAAATAGAGTACCACAATATTTCGTTTTATCTTATAATATTTTAGACATTTTATTTCAAAATCTTAAATTTAAATTGCAATTATAACATTTTAAATAAATAATTAGAATTATGACATTTTTTCCGTCTAGTGGTATTTTTTACTCACCTCGTAAAGGCTACCGCAGTGTCGAAACCTTACTGTTTCATCTTCAGGCGTATTACAAAATGTCAAATCCCTCTGTCGAGGTCGTCACAAAGTTAAACAAAACATTGCAAACATACCTCACAAACACTAAACACAATTACACGATTAATTGTCGTGACAGTCCGGATTGCCACGACATACAAGTTGCACGTTCCGTTTGGCCAAATATCATTCCAATATTTGAAATACACACTCTGTAATATATTAATATTAATTAATATTATTAATTAATTAATATTAATTCATATTAATATATTAATTAATATTACTATTAATATTAATATAATATTAATACACAGTTTAATATTATTAGAACTGTGTAAACACTAATATTCTATTATATTAGTGTGGATTATCGTGTGTATTTTAATCGTGTAAATGTGTTTTGGGACATGTGTTTTCACAAATTTGTTTAACTTTGTGACGACAGAGGGATTTGACATTTTGTATTACGGCTTGAAGATAAAAAAGTAAGGTTTCGAAACCGCGGTAGGCTTTACGATGTGAGTAAAAATACCACTAGCCGGAAGAAAATATGTCATAATCCTAATTATTTAAATATGTGATCTGATAGCTATGTATAAAAAAATCTTTAAACATCTAGGTGAAGCTCAAGTTCATCAGAATGTTCACCTAGCTGTAAGTAGATAATCACATAACTTTGCTTTTTTCTATTTCACACAAATGTAATTTAGCCTACACACTCTTATTTTTAAAGATTTCAAAAAGAATTAAGGATAAAAAAGGACTAACGTTCAGTTATGCTCTAGCTAATATCAGCTCTGAACGTAAATTTAATTCTCGTTTACGGTCTAAACTGTGATTTAAGAACAACTAATTCAGTTGCAACTGTATTAAGGTTACCTTGAGTTTAAACAATAACTGAAAAAATATCCTGAAAACATGCCCGACTCTCCATAATAACGTTTAGACGCTAGAGAGGCTGAAAAAAGCGTCGATATTTTTCCTTGATTCTGCCAGCGGCCACTGAAAATCGCGGAACAAAAGCGAATGTAGTTCATAATTCAAATGTAATTTCTGGGCGCGTCCCAAACTTTCGCGACTTTTAATATTTAAAGACACAAAGTGGCGTTGTAGGCTCACATAAAAGAACGCAGATAAACGTGACATCACTGCAGTAGCGCTAATATTGTTTATGAAACACGTTGCCAAATCTCTAACCTTTTATTAGATGCCGTAAAACTTGTTTTATTTCTATTGTGACCTGCGCATTGTGGAAGAGATTTGGTGACTGTACTTCAAATATTTATATTAAAACTGCGCTCAAATATACAAGCGTGCCTTACGGAGAAAGAAAATTAAATTTAAAACGCATTATATGAAGAATATTATTATTTCTATTCGAATTTACAGAGAAACTAAAAATATTGCGCCTGATGGAATGATAATACTGCTTGCATTACAAACTTCGTGTATTCAGATTGCATAAGTTGCGCCTGATGTTATGTTCCGTCGGGAATCAGAATAAACCAGAGATCAAGTGACCACAGACTCGTATTAAAGAAACGCTTATATTAAGAGACACACTTTTGCCTTTTTATGCACCACGTGGAACGGAGGTAGTGAGTCTTGTTTACTACACAAACAGAATTTTAGCAACTAATTAATAATTAATTATACCGTTTTAACTTTTACAAAAATATAAACCCATTTGGGGAATGTCAAATAAGTTCTTTAAACTTCTATTTTAATTGAATTTTTAAAAATACGAGAAACATTTCCGTTCAGATTGATAAAAATAAAGTTAATAAACTGTGCGTAAATATTGCACAAACTTTCCCACATTCAATTTAAAAACAACAATTACTTCAATAATACCCTAAACAACCGAAAAAATTAATGACGTTTTAAAGATATTGGAAAAAATATTTTAGTTTGCTCTGATTAATATTCCCTTTCTGTTTCAATTTATTGCGCTTAAAATTTGTAACGCTATAAACGGCAAACACACTAGTGAAAATCAGACAATTTGATTATGCAAAATCGAGTATAGTTTTCTATTTCTGGAATACAAAGATTTCTGGAATACAAAGATTTTTGGAATCATAGAGTAAAGACAGATAGTCCATATTTCTTACTAAATAATTGAAGATAGACAATTAATAAAACAGAACAGTGGAATAATTGAAATATCCACTGAAAAGTACTTAGCTTTTGGAATATATTTTACAATAATTACAATTTTTATGAATGCAAGAAGGCTACTAAATAACAATGTGTTTTGTATTAAATTTACCACGGGCCACATAACGAACGTTGCAGACAGTATTGTGGTACAATACAGTATTGCTTTGTCCAAGCCTGGGATTATATCTATTGTATTGCAAAGACCAGGTGTATCAAGCTTGTAATGTGGGATCAGTTGCGTACCTTTCTATTATATTCGGATCTGGTTTCATTAAATAATAGTGTTTGTGATTTTTTTTAGTATTTTAAGGTCTGCAATTAAACTGTACATCATAACTTTAATTTCTTAATTGCTATCATTCATCTCTAAGGCTTCTCTAGCGCTTTAACGGTTAACTAGAAATCTATAAGACTATTTTAACTTCGTACTATAATCTAGGTAATCCAAGAAAACTTAATATCTATTAAGAATGCATAATTTATATTTCATTTATATATATATATATATATATATATATATATATATATATATATATGTGTGTGTGTGTGTGTATGTATATATAATTTATATGTATATTTATAATTTATAATATGTATAGTCGGCCGCCTCGGTGGTCTAGTTGATAGCGTACTAGACTTTCACCCCGAGGACCCGGGTTCGATTCCCGGCCAAGGCTTGCATTTTCATACGCTATAAATCGTCCCATCGTCTGCACTAGCAAAAGTGTGCACAATAGTCGGACGTTAAACACAATATATATATATACATATATATGTATATATATATATATATATATATATATATATATATATATATATATATATATATATATATATATATATATATTTTACCAAGCTTTACCAAAAACTTGATGTTAATTCGTTGTTCAGTGAATTGGTCAATTTCCATATCGACGAACAAAAAAATAATGCAAAACTAAAAATAACTCTACTCGCAAGATCCGCACAGCGTAACGTTCTGCCAAGCACTGACGGCTCATTGGGTCCCACACAACACGTGAGGCCAGTGGGCGTGGCTTAACTCTCCGTAATGGCCACCATATTCGACCAGTTCGCGTATTTATTGGACAAACCTCGAATATATATATATATATATATATATATATATATATATATATATATATATATAGTCATAATTGGCGAAGAACATGATGTGCGTGATATTATTCTTCCGTGACGATATTTCAACGTGTCGCTGAAACACATCGATCATACGATGCGCTGCAGAATCACATGATTTATTGGGAGGGGCAAGACAGATAAAACTTCAATATTTTGCAAAATAATTAATAAAAAAAAATAAATATCATTATTTTTCTTTTCATTTTATTCTTTTATCATTATTTCTTTATTTTTCCCGCGATTGCAACGTGCCTGGTACCGATGTAGTTTTTCATACATTTGAAAGATTAACAAAATTTGGCGGATGAATTTTTATGAACTATGCCGCTACAATTAGCTTCCAAACCGTTTTTTTTACGATCCGCCGCCTGAATATCATTAAACATGAGAGTGTTCCGTTTTCTCTCCCGTAATGTCCTCCATAAAACATAAAATTGCCAAGTATAAAACCAATGCAGGATGACAAAGCAAGGTTCTGACAGGCAGTGATGTATCGCCCAATCAGTGGCTTCCCCATATGTGCCCCCGGCTTGCATCTGTTACTTATTGGACACAGATAAATCTGCGGCGCGGAATATCTGTGACAAAACTCACCGATAACGTTTACAAACTGAAGTCACGTGTGCTGGTTAAACAGAGGACTTGCAGCTGCCATAACAAAGTAATTGTGCAGGATCACGTGTTCATTAACAATATGTTCCGAGATATATTCAGTTTTTTTAATGGAAACTACGTTTAACTGCATTGCAATGCATGTATAGTTTTCTTAAATGAATGTTGGATTTGTTTTAAAAGATTTTCACAACAAAATATTAATGACTAATGTATTAAAAAAAAGGTTTAGTTAGAGTTTATTCAAAATAAGATTCTTTATAAAACTTACAACTACAATAAAACTACAATAATAATTTAGGTTACTTCTTATAGGGAGGAAGTGGAAAGTATAATTATCATCAATTAATTCTAAAAATTGGAACTATTATTACTTTCTTTCAGTATTGTTATCTTCAGTAAATTGTCATAAAATTTTAATAGATCCATTCTTTTTGCTTTTATTATAACTATGTGGTCGAGATGGCTAACACACCGGTCAGCCTGGTGCATCTCTAAATTTGCACACCTTAAGATCACAGGTTCGAGATTGCAGTTAGTGACCCTTAACGTTAGTAGTTACGCCTATCCCTCGTCCTTACTATTAGTCTAATTGGCGTAAAGTTTAGACTTAAAGCAACAAACAAAATGAATGAAATTAATTTGCAGGAATATTGAGTTCAAAATTTGTTCCATACCATATGTATGCGAAATTTAAGACTAAATTAATCGACCTATTTCGATAAAAAGTGGTATATGTCGATAAAACGTGGTTTCCTTAAGTCTCGAGACCGCTATTTTATTTGTTTTAATAAAACTCATTATTGATCAAAATACTTGATTACTTCATAAGTCTAACGATATTGAAAAAATATTGGTGAAATGTTTTGCTCAAATACACAAACGAAACACATAGACAGCTATTTCAGTTCTCTCGATTTATTCTGAAAATATATCGAAAAATTGTATTGAAAATGTGTTAATAAATTTTACATACTTATTGAATTTAGATCAAATTTCAAGATGACGTAAAGATGGCTAAAATTAAACGTAAAGCAGAAAAAATCCAATATCCAAATTTTGATATATATATATATATATATATATATATATATATATATATATATATATATGTATGTATGTATGTATATAAATGAACATTAAATCGTTTATATATTAAATTTAAAACTATATTCATTATCTAATAAAAAATAAAGCAAAAGAAATTATGGATACTTTCAGAGAATAGATTTTTGTCAATATCTTCTGAAATCTCAATTTCTAGATAATGTGTTTATACCTTTTTTTCTGTGCTTGCTTGTCCTATGTGGGCTTTTTTAATGACGTGACTGAAAGTTATACGTATTGTACAGTACTGTTGCAGTCTGACTAAATAAACAAAGAAGAACCTGAGACAAGAGTGTTTCCTAAAATTAAAACAAAATAACAAAGCCAAGCTACAGCGTCACCTTCTCGCATGTCGAATATTAACAATATTCCAAACTCTGAAAGTTTGGAACAAAAACAGGATTTCCGTTGCATTATAAAATACATCTTCTTTTATTCCGTGCATGAAAACCAGTCTGCCCGCCGGGCTATCACAGGATATATGCTTTTGTTAAGGACTTAATAATATTGCACTAACTTTCTCTCATACGGTTTTTAGAGTATTCGTCTTAAAAATTTGCATTTAGGAGGAACTTAAAAATGTATAAATCAATAAAGTTAAAGTTTTGAAACAACTCAAAACTCATAAATTGTCTGTTTAGATTATTTTCTTATTTCAATAATTTATGTTAAATTTAATATACAATTATTGTATTTTAGAGTTTTGCAATACTTTAGTAAATAAACATTTTTGTACCTTTATTTCTTAAGTTTTATACAACACTTAATTTTTCAAGTGTTTTCAAACTGTGGTCACTATCGAATCAGATTCCTGACCTGCCGGTGTATAATGAGAGTGGGGAGGGATATACGTAATACTTTTTGAACTTCTCTAAGGTAATTGCTTAAAGGTAATGACATTCTATTTCTTACAGACAGCCAGGCGGCATTACAAGCTCTCAGCTCTGTAGAAATCCAAGTTGGTATGGGATTTTCTCCGCTCTCTCTGTGTTATGTCAAATGCTAATATGGTGTAATTAGGATGAGTGCCTGGACATTGCAGGGATTGAGGTAAATGAAAGAGCAGACATGATGGCCAAGAGAGACATGATGGCTGCTGATAGACTAGTGGGAAACGAGCCCCGAGTGCGGCATTAGACGCACAACTGCGTGAAGTGTAATAAGGAAATAAATAAGCTAGGGATGAGCACATCAAACGATGGAAACAATTCCCTGGCCAAAGATTGGCGAAACGCCTCCTCTCGGGACCAAACCCTGTACTGACAAGGACTTTTGTGCAGTTTAACAGGTCACTACTGAGGTAGGTGTGTGTGTGTGTGTGTGTGTGTGTGTGTGTGTGTGTGTGTGTGTGTGTGTGTGTGTGTGTGTGTGTGTGTGTGTGTGTGTGTGTGTACTCACACACTAGTACATTCTGTTCAGATAAAAGTATATCCCTCTGAAATTCCAACAAGATAATAACGCATATACACGTTGTTAAATAAATCCTGATAAAAACTATATTTTGAAATACTTAAGGTAGGGAAAAACTCCACAATACCGGTTGTCTTACTTTAAGCACTGAAAAATGAACTCCTGGAGCAGCAAGGGTCGACGTAATAAGCGTTTATCCTGATACTTAGAACATGTTTTGAAGCATTAAAAGTTAGGATCTGTACTCTTACAAGCTCCCGGATCTGGGCTTTGCTGTTACTTCTGCAGAATGTCACTTTCTAATTCAACTTGAGTGCTTTTGTTGCCAGTTTTACCCAGTAATAACCACTCAAGTGTTTTAGAACTAGAAGCGGTCATGGTTCATTATCGTATTTGTATTGTAGATTTTTTTTTTAAAGAAGTCACATTTACTTAATGTTATTTTATGCGGTGTTGTTAGATGTTGTTAAATTTGCTTCCATCACGTCTCCGTACTAGAAACGTGCCGCGATTATTTCGTATTTTAAAGAGAAAAAACTGTTCACCACTTGAAAAACAAAGTCTACAACTTTCTTACTTATCCGTATCCAACCGATTCCAAAGCTATTGAGTGCATCGGAGGACAAATTAAGAATCGATTTCTAAAATTCGGTTCCACACAGTCTTCTAAAAAGTTGAATACTTGTGTAAAATTTTAACTCGAGTGAGTAGACAAAATGTGAAATACAAAAAAATTAAAACGCTGACAAATGTCGGCGCAAAACAAGAAAACACTTTTTTATTTGACGGTAAAAGCTGGTTACGAAACAAAAGATTAATTCATTCCGTTCTGGCCACAGCCTTGTAGATTAACAGCACACTTTTTTTACGTATTATCAATCAAGCATTGTATAAGCTGACGCTGTTTGCCGCCAAATATTTCACCTGTCACGGCCGCAAACAGTTTAGCGGAAAGGGCATTCCCCAGTGAAAAATAGTGACATTACGTGTTGGTATATTGTTAGAAGACTTTGCAAATTGGTTAATCAAAATAAATTTTTAATACCGACCGCCTGTCGTTATACTTAGTAACTATTTCCGACAGTTATATGAAGTTATTTGGAGACGGTGGATACGAATGGAGACAAGACCGCTGCTGGTTTTCAGTTAAGTTATAATCTTCAAAACAAAAATTATTAATCGCAGCCTAATATTATAAATTATTTAACGGACAATCCACGAATACTAAACGCATTACTACAATACTAAAACAGAGGCAAAAATAACAATGCAAATAACATATAACAAAAATATTTGTAGCGTTTTAATAATGTAAACGGGAAATCATTAAAACAGTTGGACTGAATAAATGAATGAATGAATTTGCAGGGTTACTGTTGCACTGTGACTTTGTACGTCTATTGTGGCACCTTTCTATATTCCTGAGATGCTCAGTTACGGCGCCTTCTCCAGTCCTAGTCTGTTTATAAAGTCTCGGATTTAGAGAGGATTCAAGGTGGGTAGCTCCCCCACTTCTATTTATTGAGGTACTTTCAGAAGCTTGCTCTGCTGTCTTTTAACTTTTCCCACTTACTCTTGCTCCTTATCACGGAGGTTTTGCTCTATTCAGCCAGCTTCTTGTTGTGCGGTGAGTTCCCGCTCATTCTGTTTACATTCTTACTCATGGGAACATGAATAGCTAGGAAAATTACATCCGCTTATACAAAGACTCGTATGCATGGGTACACGAAGAGGCCGCTAGGTAACCCAGGGCTCCGTTTGGTGCACCAATCGAATGATAAGGCCGGTGTCATTCACTCCATCCTCACGGGTTTTTTTACACCAGTACACGGGTTAGGTTATATAGGGTAGTGAAGTGTGTATGTGTATGTATGTATATGTGTGTGTGTGTGTGTGTGTGTGTGTGTGTGTGTTGTGTAGATAATGAGAGTAGAGATAGGGTGGAATAGCTAAAGGCATAGTTGCCTCCTCCAGTATAAAAGAACTGAATATTGAAACTGAAAGGAATTATAATCCTAAATATAAAACAGAATTTTTAAAATTATAAATAAAATGAATTTTTAACAGATATGAAACCGTTAACACTAAAGAAACGTTTTCAATCAAAATCTTTATTGTTTCATTATGAAGCTTTAAAATATACATAAAAAAAATTCAAACACTATGACAAGAACTAAAAGCGTAATAGTAACCGAAAATAGGAAAAAAGTAATTGAGAATAACAATAAAAGTAATAAATGTCTACAGTTTACTACCTTCGGATGTGTATTGTCACTTTAAGAATAAGGATGGAAAATTAATGTTAAATAGAACTGATAATTGTGGTTATTGAATTCGGGCTGATGGTTGTAGTTGTTGAATATAGAATATGTAAAAACGTATTGTAGTGTTAGGATTATAAAAATTGTTAATTTTTAGTTATTAGTTTTAAATATTATAATGAGGTCACAGGCTAAGAATGAAAAGTATTGACAAAAACCTAGGAAAATTACAAAACTGCTGACATACTGCCTGTTGCAATAAGCAAGAAGGTATGTCGAACAGCAGTTCAAATAAAAGCTTGGGGAAGAAGCTTTTACAATTTTTACATTGTAGACTGTATAGGGTGGAGACAGTCGATTCCGAGGGGACCGGAAAGTCGTAAGATTCCGGGGGAGAGTCGATTCTGTGGAGACCCGAAGGGCTGTACGTCGGGGCGCACTACGGGAGAGAAGTGGCAAATCGGCAGTAAATGTAAGTAGACAAAATTTGCGTACACTACTTCCTCTTCTTACTATTGGTTTGAATACATTAGGATATATTTTGTGGGAACATTTTTAATAATAATAAAATAGTGTTCATTCTTGGGGTTGTCGTCAACCGTATTTGCAGCCGTTACAAGATAAATGTAATGTAATACATTTCAATATATTAAAGGGTTTTTTTTATTGAACCACCAATAATTAATTCTTTGGAGGACCCGAGCAGTTGAGATCCCGAACTCTAACAGTAGAATAACTTTATTTGAACATGGTTTAATTTTGTAAGTAGTTTTAAAGCACCAGTCCCCGTACAGGGATTTGTTCCCCTCTGCGGTTACATGCCAATCATTGTAAATATACCGGTTTGGTATGTATAAATAAATAAACGACATTTCTACTTAGGTGTCACTACAAGGCATTCGAATCTGAGAGACAGGACAACAGGACTGCTTAACTTAAGTAGTTATTCTTCCATACAAAGTTGGACACGCTGCGAGTCAATAGTTCTTTACGTCTTACTTGCACACTATTTCTTGTTTGATTTGTGTAGCCACTTTTTGTAATTTTTTTTATTTGATATTAATTTTGGCGAGATGAATATAGGCTAACTTGAGAACGAGAATCGATTTACATTTCCGAAACGTCTTATACAGTTCCATACACACAAAGTCTGATTAATAACATAATTTTCTTGTTAGTTACAAGCTCGCGTCAGATCGATAACACCATTAAATAGTAAAACAATCCCTCAACACAAGCTGACATAATTGCATGTTCGTATCGACTACTGTAATAACTTAATTATATCAGTATCGACAGTTCAATCAATCAAGCAGGCGTTGCGGTGTTGCCAGCTTGTACCTGTCACACACAGCTTGCACGAGTAAAACGCATTTTGATAAAAAAAGCAACCAAGAACAGCTGCAGTGGAAGTTAGACTAATGAATACGGCTGTTTACTTGATAGGTGTTTGCAAACGTGCGAGAACGCTGCACAAACTTCCTCACAATGCAAGTAGAACATTGCCGAATATTGGTTTTTAGATAAATTTCTACAATAAAATAATATTTTTTTATTTATATTGGAATTAGTTACAAAACTAACAATCAGGTTACACATGAAAAGTGAAATAAATACAGTCCAAGTTAACCCATCGGCGCTCCCAGTCTGTGCTGACTGCACTGCTGTACAAAAGGTTTAATCCTCTTGAGTCGTCTGTATAATTCTTAGTAATGGAGCAGCTCAGACGCCTCCTCGTTAACTTGATATTTCAACCGTTTTCCTTCAGCTTTGAACGCATTATTTTATTTTTTCAGAGACAGCGGTCACGGTCACTTTAAAGTCCCAGTGGAGATCATTATTATGAATATACTATTGCGTATTAACCATGGTTCGCGGAACTTTGTTTTGAAATCGCTGAATAATTTGTAGGTCTGTTTTCACTTTTATAGCAGATCCCCGTAGATGGATATCGCAGGTGCCAGCTTATTGTGCAGTGATAATTATAATATTCTGCCTAGCAGTATATTTTCTTAATTTAGGCTTAATGTGCCTAGCAGTACATCTTTCTTAATTTTATGTTTAGTTCTTATTTTTTTATATAGTCTTTCCATCGAAGTTTAACATGAAGTGTCATACCCAAGTACTTTGCTGGGAAGATATGTGGATGGTGTCGAATCCTTTTATTCGTGAAAGTAACGTGAATTGATTTGGTTTCATTAAGTAATAATAAAAATAATAATAGTGGCGATGGAAGACGGCTTAAAAATAAATAATTTCTGGTTGCTAGGTTAAACCACTGACTAACATAGTCACAACTTTAACTAACTTACGACTACAGATTTGTGCGTGTTCCTCTCTTCCTTAATGGTAAGAGTTTTCTTTAGAATTATCTATGTATCCTGAAAATTAAGTACAACAGCCATAAACGATCATAATAATCTACGGCTTAATTGGTTCAACAACTCACCAATAATATCAACGCACATCTGTCTAAATATTTTGTTTTTAGAAACTCAGATTTCACCAATATAATCAGCATTAAAATCAGCATATATTAGCATTTTAAACGTGTACTTAATTAACAAAATGTACCGTAAATTAAATTTATTAATTTGAACGGATTTTGAAAATTGAAAATAATAATTTGTACAGATTTTGATGCTGATTACGATGGTGGAAATATATTTTTTAATGTTACTGATTTTTCCTGATTGACAAATTTTTCAAGATATTATGAAAACCGATTTGAATGTCAAGTTTGAATGAAATCAGACTAAAATTACAAAAATGAGCCTGCTGAAATACACACACACATACACACAAACGCGCGCACACACACACCCGCACACACATACATACACACACACACGCGCACGCGCGAACGCGCGCGCGTATGTACGAACATTCATACATACATATATACACATATATAAAAATATATATAAAACTAAATTTCAACGATACCTCAAAAAGTGGTCTAATGGTCAGCATCGGCGCTCAATTCGAAGTCTCGGGTCTGGGTCTTAATAATGATGACCGGTTCATGACCGGTGTGTGTGTGTAACTTTGTTTGTTTTATCATATAACTTATCAGTTAACTTATATAAACAGTTCTGTAAGATAACTAAAGTCAACTAATATATTAGCTTAATTACTGTTAAACATACGCATAATTTAATTACTTAACTTATTAAATATAAAATGTAAACTTACACAGACAGTATGATTGGCCAAAGATAGCAGCACTTACCTGTAAAAAAATATAATATAATTTTACTCAAAGTATAGATAATTATAAACAAATTAATTATCAAATAAAGTATATTATCAGTATACAATTTTTAAAACGTTATTCGTTACAAAAAAAACACTATACAAATTATTTAATTTGTGAGATCTAAAAACGAAAAATTGACCTAATTTTTTTTAATTTGTTCATCTCATTTTTGTCATTGTAGTGTATATGGGAAAGTTTTAAAATAAGCCCCCACTTTGGACAACAATCTTTCATATATTATTACTGCTGAAACACACACACACACACACACACACACACACACACACACACACACACACACACACACACACACACACACACACACACACACACACACACACACACACATACACGCGCGCGCGCGTATGTACGTACATAAATTCATACATAAATACATACATATATACACACACATATAAAAATATATACATATAACTAAATTTGAACGATAAACATTGCGATCGACTTTGTACCAAAAATGAGGTCCTGATTTACTAAAACTACACATATACAGGGAACCTATAGGTTCGTCAGAACACCATAGAACTCTCACGCCTCATAGTTTTCCATTTAAGGCTTCACAATAAAATTAAACCGACTTATAACCGATAAAAGCTCTCAAAACAAAATTCCAGAAACAGTATAAAATATTTCCATCAGAGTGCAATACAATGCAGGTAATTGTGAATACACAAGAATATTGCTAAAAAAACATTGTTGAAATTAACTTTTAAATTGTTACTGTATCCAAGACTTCAATAAATATTGACCGAATCAGTTTTGAAAGTAGAATTGGTAAGACAATCTAGGCCAGTTCTAATATGTAAATGTTATTAAATAAAAGTCACTGCTTTTAGTAAACAGTAAATCCTGTAGCCTAATTTAGGTATGCAATGTAAAATGCTGTTAAAGTAGGTTTCATTTGTAAATATTTCAATAAGGTACAATGTAAAAAGTCAGTCATTAATTTTATAGATTAAAATTTTACATACGAAAGTAGAACAACGTAAGTTCTATTGTATTAAACTATAATTCATGACGTTGCTTTATTGACAAGATATACAATTATTAAATGTAAGTATAACGTCTATTTTAACAGAAGTTCATAGTGACAAGAAATAGAAGCCTACATGGTTTTACAACGATTTTACTTAGGAAGATATGTGCAGTAGTCTTTAAAATACAAGTATTGAATTAATGATTAGTGTATTATATTAATTAAACATCAGCCAATGATATTATATGAGGTGCTATAACACTGTTTAACTTCTTGCAGTATATTGTTGTATATTAATCGTTTGTTTTTTCCATTAACAACAATTAAAGGAATTAAAGGTAGCACTGGCCCTAGTAAAACTTTTTTGAACGACATTTTACGTGAATGTGTTTCACTAATCTGTAAATTTCTAATGATGTCTGCGGTACGTTTATTTCGACAGAATAGTGATTCAGATTTACAGCTGCTAATCAACGATCAGTCAGGAACAATGAGGCCACTGTTACCAGCTCACCCAATAAAACACAATATTAGGTATCCAAAATTGTCGACAGAAAATATTAATTTCTAAAATAAACTCGAAGTAAAATGAAAATTTAATTTAACAATAACGTCAAACTTTTGACACTTAATGCAAACCCTTTCAGACGATAACAAACTGTCAGCCATCTGAGAACGCCAAATGATTATCTGTCACTTTCAAAAAAATTCAAATGGAATTTGACGCAATTGTAAAGGTGTAAAGTTTTCATCGTGAAAAAGGCTGAATCCAGAGAATCAAAAATTATTTTCAGTTAAAAATCCTTTAAAATTTGACAAATCAAACAACGTCTCACACGTGATGAAGCCTACAACAATACGTGAATACATTCCAACGCTGAGTGGCAACATTAATTTAAATCCGAATTAAACAGCGACAACATACCTGCTAATATTGCAATCAATTTATCCCCACGCTTGCTTCCATTTCATGTACAGGCTGATCAGAAAACTACATTTGTATACTTTTGGGACATATGATTAGTCGGCTTGGTGAGCGTTATCTAATCACACAAAGGAGGCTTTGTAAAACATAGTCATCCAATTCACTATTAATTTGAAATTCAGTAAAGTTTAGCCTACTGTTCATGAAAATAATAGTTGAAACCCCAACAACAATTATAAGTTATTTTTAAACTGTTACTTACGATGGAACATTCCTGTTTTTTACTATTGTTTATTCTGATGTTTGCCACAATCTGTGTGCATATATACAGTGTGTCCAACGAAGAGGTTTGAGCATTTGATCTTCCATAATTTTCTCATTACTCCATTGATCATTTTAAAACTATACATACTTTTTAAAAAATGTACCAGAAATATAATGTGAGAATTGCATCTGGTTAATGCATGGTTGATGTAAGAACAAAACAGCTCGGGCACAACTTGAGTGTTTGTTCCTAGATTATAGTTTAATAATGTATAGTAAGTCTCATATAAGCATGTAGCCCGAGTTAAGCACTTGAAACAAGATTTGATCCCTACTCTGGAAATATATCGTATTGTTTCTATAAATACTAAAGACGGCAAAAGCCCGACTAAAAAATAATATACGTATAGTAACTGTTATTTTATACGAATACCAATTATACAAAGAATACAAAGACAGTGTTAGCGTAAACTGTTTTCAATAGATCTGCTACTTAAATTAACCTGTGCACTTTACCAAAGTCGTTACTACAAAACTGCAAAGTTTTAAAACTCTTCCAACTCTAATTAGACGTCCAGACAGACAGATAGACAGACAAATCGATAAGTACTCTCAGCGGTACAGTAAATGAGGGCGATTCTAAAGACAAACTAAAACGCCTTTTTACCTGTACCGTGCTCAGGCTGAGGGGATGACGTACGTTTTTGCCTTGTGTAATGAGAGGCATGAAATATTCAAAGCTCGTTACAAACGTCTGTCCTGAACCCAGGAACGCTTTTAACTGTATTGAATATTCAGCCGAGTGTCCTTGATCCTTGGATCCTGTATACTGTACATCTGTAGACTCACTGGTGGTCATATTGTAAACGACTTTGGCTTCTGGACATAACTGTCTGGCGGGTCAACGTAGCTCCTTCAGCACTATCTCAATGTATAAATATAATAATGATAATAATAAAATGAATGATGAATAAAGTATTTTTTTTTAAATTATTACAGAAAAATCATTACACAAATTCTCACGTTTAATAATTATTTCCTCGAAAACGTCTATTTGGTAAGCTATCCATAAACAAAAGAACAAAAATAGAAATAAATTCTCACAATCAGAATTCACAACACAAAATTCAGTTATACATGAAGTTCATAACGTACTTTATTCTATTTAATTTAATGGAAAGTATTTAAAATAAAATAAATTTATAAAATTGAAAAATGTATAAACGGTTAAGGTTGTTTACAAAACAACACGCTAGGTAGAGGTCACGGATTATTTTTGTTTTTGTCTACTTACTACCAAATTGTATTTTTTCATATTTTCTAAACTAATTCAAATTACTGTTTTTATTTGAACCAATAAAGACAGAATTGATAAACCGATTTTTTTGAAATCACAAAATGTTTGGTTTTTTTATATTTGACACAGGATTTGTTAAAGATTAAAGATATACCTACAATAATAGTTAATGTAGTAATGTATTAAAAACAGAAGCAACAACCAAATATATATTCAAATTTTATGTTCAATGAATTGAAGTTTTTTTTGAAAATTCTGTTTTATTGCTTTACCGTTAAACTTTTGACATTCATCAGGTCATCAGTATCCTTGAACGAACTTTAAAAAACCGTCAGTATCCGGAACTATTTTGTTACCTTCGTGTCCATACTTTGCACCAGTTAGACTAAGTCCGGAAGGCCACAAAATGCGGACTGGAGCGGACTACGCATTCAAAACCTAACCTATTGTTTTTAATGTAAGTGCGGCCACTGAAAGCGTAACGGAGTTAAGTGGAGTCAAGCGAGCATCGCTGGGTTCCGCTTCACGTAGCTTCGACTCTGTTTAGTTCGGTTTTGAAGGTAATTCCGCTTTTCCCCCACGCTGATCACTCCTCCAAACTATTATTTCTTGTTACCTAGGTTGCCGTTGCCTATGTTACGGTTTTAAAAATATTAATGTCCTAAAATCCCGTTCAGTAAGTTAAAAAAGTTAAAGTTTAAAAGAAACAAATGCGTTTTTTAAACTGACTGAACTCTTTCGACTGCCGTTCGTTTCATTTCGATCCTCTCGGCTCAGCTCAACAAAGCTCCGCTAGGTCTAATGTGGACGAGCAATGTTAACGGGAGAGGGAAAGCTACAGAAGTAATTCCAGCAAGTTTCGAACGTACGAACTTGAGGTGCGCAACTTCGGAGTCGCATCAGACTGACCGGTACTCAGCCGCCCTTTAATGTACTCAATGTAATTGGTTTACCATAAGTTGCCTCTGCCCATTAGAATTAAATAATACAAAATATACAATAATTTAATATTTAACCACATTGTCGGAGGTCAGGAAAACAACCTCTGAATTGCGACGGAAGTAACCACCTTGCCTCTTCACGCGAGGTCTGTATATAGCTTCCGTTTCCCTTCTCAACAACCCTTCTGCTGAACACTTCAAGTACGCCGTTTGCTTTAATGCATTACTCAGCTGTGTTAATATAATGAAACATATGTTTCGTCAAAGAATTTTACGTTGAATTGGAAATAGTAATCCACGTAATTATTTGTAAAAAAAATGAAACTTATAAATATAACATTAAACATTTGTTTTACAACAAAGGCATTCAAAAGCAACAAAATTAGTAGCCTAAGTATGAATGGAAATACTCAGCAATGAATGTCTAACCTAGTAAGGCTTAGTGATACACTCTAAAGAGAGAAGCTCAAACTTTAAGGAGCTTGATTCAACTGCTGTAGCTTAATATTTACGCTACAAGTTACAAGTCTAATGTTTACAAGACTAATAATTTTTGTTTCTGAAAGACTTTAAACTTGTAATTTCATTAAGTGATCTATGATCAGGACATGCGCTCATTTCAGAGTACCGGTTTTGAGCTGTACTAACTTTAATAGCTCATTTTAGCTATTAGAAATTAGTTAAATGTCGGTTTTGAAAAAAAAACATTAACACACAAAATCCATACATTTCTGAAAGCAACAATTCTTTAAAAGGGTGTTAGCACTTTTCTCAATTTCTGTATCAACTAAACAGTATACAGCTGAAAGTGTGTGTGTGTGTGTGTGTGTGTGTGTGTGTTGTTTGCTTGTTTGTTTTGGGTCGTGTAATGTATTCCAAATATAAGTGTTTTCTATTGTGATACTCGTACAGGTACTTCCCTTGAAGGTTTGCAGCGAAAATAGGCCACATTTGAGGGCCGACGGTCCGTGGATGTTTTTATCTTAGTTCCTCCCAGGACAGCCATCAACACATAGGTCAGGAGACAGCTTAATGAGCACTAACATTAAACAAAGGCTAACTAAATTGGATAAATATGAAACTGCTTTTTAGAGATCGCGCCATCAGTGGGATATTAAGACGGTATCAAAACACGTTATTAATGCAATCACTGAATTATTAAACAAGGGCGTCACTACAATGATCTATTAACTAAAACCGGACTGCTACGGGCCCCTCAACGCCATTTTGCCAAGTTCAGAGCCCCTTGAGGCCAAAACGTAAACGCCCATGGTCCACAATTAAACGCTGATCAAAACAGGTGGCGGTTACGCCGAAGTTGAGTCAGCAAGTGCGCCGGCGCTGGGAGTTGAACGGACAATGTGTTGCGTGATAGCGGCGAGGCGAGTCAGTGCGCCCGAGTGGGAAGCCCGCGCATGCGCACAGCGCAGGTTGTTTAAAGTCCTAGAAAAAATACTGAGGGATGGCAGACACATCATCCCCAAAATAACTGTTTTTCTCAGTTTGGTGATTTCATGAAAACTAAAAGATGTAATTTTACTTGCCCGCGATCTTTAGCAGGGTTACTGTTGTTCACAAGATTTAGACACAACAGAAGCCCTTTACGTTCGAACAACCCAACACTTCTGTTGGGATTTGATAAAAAATTAATAAAGTTTATAAGTTTGTTCGAATATTGTATTATTTTAAATGCATGCACTTAAGTAAAAATGAACTTATTTTAGTGATTGAAAAACTGTGCGAATTCTATCAATCATTTCATCTATAGACCCGAACAACGCCGGCTGTCCACAGCTAATGTATTATAAAAGAATTATGGCTCACAGAGTGTGTGGGAACACACTCGCATTCAACAGTTGACCCTCTCTTGTAACTACTCCGACCCATTACCCCACGCAGAGACAACTTCCTAACAAGACTGTACTCTATAAATTCCCCCTCGCCCGCCTTCTTCAGTTTGATACGAGAGTTCACAGAGATTGCTAACACAATATATCACAGCTTCACCCCTAACGTATGCTGCAGGCCGGCTGATTTACAACCCTTATTTTGGGGTGTTTTTGTACCTGCACGTCCATTTGTTAGAATCGTGTCCAATAAAATAAAATGTGTTTATGATTGTTGCATTAATATATTTTCTAATTGATATTTCGTTTCAACTTTTAAAACACGTATTTCCTATCTTTAAAGTGCATCACTAAGTGAAAACAGGTGTTACAACATGAATATTTTTAGTTATAAAAGTTCTTTATCTAACCGGTACTTATTTTTATTTTTCAAAGCGCTAGAGTAACGAAAGGTTTGAGGGCCGAGTATAAGAGCGTTATCATGTGAGCTAATTACTAGCAGTTCAAAGAACATTAGACCTCGCGGTATAATCTTAATATTAATTAAGTGGCCAATGACAAAACTCGTGACCTTTTCCGCCAATTTAACCTATAATCATAATATTTATGAAAAATGTTACTGGATTAAGTTCATTGGAAATTTTATGCTACATCTCCAAGAATCAGAGAAAATGACGATAGGCCTTGCCGTTCAGCCAGTATTACAGGAAATAACCAGCAACTAAACTCTCAACGCTAAATCAAAGTCAAGAAGTAAATTTTAGAAACGGAAGTAAATTTGAAAAAATGTTACTCGTATGAGTTTTAGGTTTTATACAAGATATCTTCGTATATTTCAAAACAATCGGTTAATGAGTTTGGCCACAACTGCATTTGTCCACACTTGGCATTGAAAATCAGAGGCCGCCATCTTGAAACGGAAGTAAATGGGAAATACTGTTACTTATGTCACTTAAGCTTTATAAAAACTATCTTCTTACCAAATTAAAAAAAAAAACAATCGGTTAAGGCATTCTTCTTTGCTCATATAGAACAGTGGTAACGATATATTGGTTGGTCAACCCTCGTACAGGAAACTTAAGGAGGAAGGGAATAAATGGCGATATAGTCTTGTTAGAAAGTTACCTCAACAAGTGATTATCCAACTATTGATTTGGGGAAAACAATTCTTCTCTGCTCATACAGAACAGTGGAACCGATATATCCAAAATGGGTTTCAACAATTGTTATTAATAATTTATAAATAATTGGTAAGTGAAGTTGCATTAATTTTCTCACAAATCAATAACATATAAGTCTCAGCACGTTTTTGTCTTACTTGTAAGCAATCCCTCACAAAGTAGCCTAGCAACATAGCCTAACATCGCGACAATAATTTTTGTATGTAAGACTATTTTGCAAATCTGATTTCATTCTTCATAATCGATTTTAAAATAAGTACAAATAAGTGTTTAAAAATTGAAAATAGGATTATAAAATTTTAAAATGCTAATTTATGAATAGTTAAGCGCTAATTATGATTTTGAAATCATCTTATGAAAAGTTATACAGATACAGGTGTAAGTATTGTTTCAATTTTTTTAGCCTGTGTTTATGTACGAAATAATTTTTGATATAACTTGTAGAAGCTTTATCGGGATTAATTTTTGTTTTGGACTTTTACGTATGAAACTAATATTTCAAGAGCTATATAGCCTTCGTTTCAGTCACATCAGCGAGGCAGATGCGTACCTAATTGTTATTTTATAAGCTAAACACGCAGACGTAATCGACGACCACTCGTCGAGAAATATTCACACATTGAAGAAGCTACTTTTTAGATCATACTTTTTACACTCCAAACACAAAAAATATTAAAATCTACATATTTCTGAATGTTTAACAAAACTGGATCACGTTTCGACTTAAGGTTTAAACGTTGGACGAGCGTTAAATTTCGAAATAAAAACTTAACGTAAAGATCGAAACTTTTAAGTCTAAATAAAAAACAGTACTGAGAAGAGTAAGGAATATAAAAGTCTTGTCACGTTAAAATCAAATTAATTATAAAATTTAATGTTTTGCTCCGCGAGTTATAAATTTAGCGCGTCTCTGGAAGACGTGTTCCGCACTCCTCGGGGTCACTTGACTACGCTCTAGTTTACAGATATCTTATGTTCATTAATTAATGAAACAAAAAATATAAAAACAAATACTTTCGTCAGCTGGTTTATAACTTAAACATCAGCTGTTGAACAGATGTTTCGTTTTATTACCATGTTATCTTCATGCTGTACTCACTCTCATAAATAATTTTATATTCTCACTACGAAGTTCATTGATACGAAAAAATTAAGATTTTGATAAATCTACCCTTTTCAAGTTCCCACTGTAATAAAAGCGGTTTTAACTTAGCTGTATATCCTTTAAAAAAATTCTATATCATTCTTCGGAAAAAACACTTTAAGTTTAACTTATTTACATGAAATGTTTCCCACAAGTACCCGAACAAAAGAACTTGTCGCTACATCCCGTAAAAATGTAGTCCACGAACTGCAAAAAAACTGTTTCCATTAAATTCGTGCACGTATTTAATGTTTTTTAATGTGCAAGCCTAAAGTACTTGAGATAACAACGTTTTGTTATTAAACTAAGCACCGCCTACACACTGAAAAATCTGCTTAAATTTTCGCAACTTGCTCACCAGATTTTGCTCAAACTTTGGACGCTTAGGTTTGCATGATCATAACTTGCGTCAGTTTAAAGGTTTTTTTGTTAATTTTTAATTGAATCTAAAAACATAAACTGTCTTCATTTCAAATTCTGTACATTTATTGGAACCGGAAGTCCTCATCCCTATTACCGAAATTTTACCTAAAACTAGTTAACTTATTTTCAGACATTATCTAGATTTATGTATATGAATAATTATATTGTTTACGGAAATAATTGAAAGGGATAAAGTAAGTGCAGTGTTTTTGTAGAAATTATTTTGAATTGGAATATATTTCTTAGAGTTTTACATCAGATTTTATTAGTCTGATATCATTTTGTTAAATCATTTTTTAAAAAATCATATATTTTAAAAAAATCATATTATATAAAAAAAATAATTCTTTAAAGTCATTAATATAGATTTTGTAATATATTTGCAAAAATAGAGTTAAAATTTCTTTATTTCCAGTACGATTAGGCATTTTTTATTTGGAAAATGGTTCTATAATAGCCAGTTGAGTTTATTATTCAGCAACAAGCGTAACGATCAGTCAGGGAAAACCGAATCCGCAGGGCGGTAAGCAGAGTCTCCTACCCATAGAAATACCCTCTGTGGTATATTTAGGTGATTCAAAACCAAAATTAAACAATTACTTCTTGAACAATTGAAAACTACAACACTCCTTTTCGTTCTTTATGGCGGCGTGATTTCGAGAATAATTTCTATTTACAAGGATGTTTCCACACCAAACTTTGTCGCTTTCTTTCTGGTTCAAAATCATGGACCCATGTCTCCTCAACGGTTATTATTCGCTTACAAAATGAGTCTCCTTCTTCTTCATAACGTTCCGAATGCTTCTGGGAATATTTTGAAACGATTGCCTTTGTGGATGCTGGTCAATTGACGTGGAACCTAGCGAACACAAACTTTTCAAAAGTTTAAAGAATCGTGGATGATTGAATATGCTGAGCCATGGTATACACTCAAATCACTTGCAACATTATCAACTGTAATTCGTCGATTATCGAGAATAATTTGTTTAACCGCTTCAATATTGTCATAAGTCTTTGACGTTGAAGGCCTACCAAGCCGCTGTTCATCACACAGAGAAATCCTACCACTTTTAAAGCGATCAATCCATTCATAGATCTTGCTTCCACTCAAACAACTCTCTCCATATTGCTGCTGCATCGATGAATAATCTCTGCTGGTTTCACACCTTCTGAATTGAGGAAACGTATCACTGCTCGCATTTCTCCCTTGGTGCAATCAGACAAAGGAGAACTAATTGTATACAGTCTTAAACACAATCATAATTAGCTAACAATGAAACAGTACTTTCAATGAACAGCTGATAAATGTTATGAGTTATAGCAGAATAATCAGTGCTAACATATATGTGATTCAGAGGGAAATTTAAATTTCCCTTTTTTGATATTCCCTCGTACGTCTTGTGCTAAAATCTTTATTTATTTTTAATTTGTTTCAGTGATTTTAATTTCACATGCATGAAGAAACCTTAAAAACTATTTTTTTTATGTGGCCCTTAATTGTGTTTAAGAATCATGATAACAAAATTAATTTCTTTACTCTATAAATATCGTAAACCGCAAGTTAAAACAAATAGTGTGTTTATTCGCGAGATATTTAGCAGATTATAAACAAACAAATGTTGAAAAGCCCTAAAGTCAAATTCAATGGTCGAGACGACAACAAGAACGTGTCACTTTCTTGAAGCTTTTCAACAACCCGTATCAGATCAGACACAGACTAAATATTAGCTTAAACAGAGCGAAATCAATTGATTACAAAACCGCGCCAGCTGCAAATAACTCTATCCGCAAACAACAGCAATCGATAATTTCCTGTCGATATTTAAACTCGCACTTTCTGACAGTAAACGTGATTTTATTTTAAACGAAATAAGAAACAGAATTAGACGCAAAGTATTGGCGCCCGATCAACAACAATAACCCGTTTGTGTAAACACGTTTCTAATTCGGGCCCGTTACGCATGTCGGAACACCTTTATTGCCTATAACGTAAGTCAGGAAGCAATCGTTTGTGGGCGGTGCTTAGCGGTACAGCGTTGTCACATTGTGTCTAAAATTTTGTCGTGTTGTCTTACAGAACGAGGAACAATTTAACGCATGCGCACTACTGTTTTAACTTTCTCCGCATTTTAACAGCAATGCCTTTACTTCCAAAAGAGTGTCGCCGGATGGTACACCGACAAAGTCAACCTACCTCCGCACATATTTTCCAACATGTAACGATAAAGGCTTCTTTAACAAGAAGCGATCAAACCAGTTTCTTCTTTAAACCAGCTCCAAACAGAAACATATTTTTGTTTGAATCGGACTATAATCACATTTTTACAAAACTAACCGAGCGAGGAACGCGCTAAACGTAAATAAAAGCATATTATTCTAACAAAAATCATCACACCGCGCCGTCATTACAACAATTTACGATTTAATAAAAATTTTCGCAATTAAAAACCCCGCATCCACGATTCACATGTAATTTATCCGCGGTAATTTTAAAGTGCACATAAATTACTGCAAGCAGCTCCAGTTGCTTTGAAAAGGTATTCGTACTGAAAAGAATAAAAACGGAACACGCTAAACTCAAATTAATTATGAAATTAAAATCGTATGAATTTATTTTAGCGTTTCGAACTGGCGGGAGGGGTAATATAATGCACGCTCTGTGGGCCCACCCCCAACAGGGCGGATTGACACTGATTTATTTCAATGAAACTTACGAAATAGAGTGTGTTTGTAGGTTAGTTGTTTAAACCTTAACAATTTTTTAACTTAAAAAACCATATTATTCACAGTAGAAGCCTCTCTAGCGTCTAACGGATATGTCGGTAAGTTGTTCGGCATAAAAATAAAGCTGATGAATGCAATTTTATTTAAAAAAAAAGAAAATGAAAAACCAAGAAGTTTTAACAAAAAAATTTAACGAAACCTCGTTAAAATTGAACTTTGGTTATGATTTTTTACAATTCATACCCACCGAGAAACACGTTTTTAACTTAGGTCGGGTGGCCACCAGATGCGGAGCGGGCTACGTATTCAAAACTGGTATACCAAAACTAAGCATGTCCAATGAAAGCATAACGGAGTTGAACAAGCTCAAGCGGCGTTGCTTGTATCCGCTCCGTGCAGCTTCAACTCTATATAGGTTCGGTTTTGAAGCTGGCTCCTCTTCCCCCATTACGCTGACCACGTCTCCAATTGTTTCTAATTACCTATGTTAAGGTTTTTAAACACAGACGTTTTATAGAATCCGTTGCAGTAGGTCTAAATATTAAGATTTAAAAGATACAAACGCGTTCTTTAAACTGACTGACTCCGCTTCCAGTTGCCGTTCATTGTCATTCCGCTCTGCTCAGCTCAGCTCTGCTCCGGATTGGTAGCTGCCTAACTTTAAACTTTCGAAATATCTTTAACAGTTTGTTATTTGTAATTTTTTTAATTAACATATATAAATAAATTGTACCCAACGTACAAATTGATATTTCCCCAGCGCCTTTGGTTTTTCCAGCTGTTGATAAACTACCGGGAAATTAAACCGATTTTTCAAAATCGGTTTATCAGAATATTCTTAAACTTTGATCATGTAGTCAAGAAGATACAAAAGTCACTTTAACATACTCGTTAGAGTCTGGCTATTTGGTCAGCTACTGCGTGCTAAGGTGACGTAGTTCGCAAGCTCAACTTCTCCCTCACACCAGCAGTTCACAACTTGCGAGACCACGTGATCAGTGTGACGACCCACAGTGGATGTCGCCAGCCTCAGCCGAGTGGTCAGTTCCGTGTTAACAGTAGGATTGCAGACATACATATCAACCAAGTATTGCTCCGAAACTCCAACAAATCTCGTCAGCCCCAGCTCCTGATCTTGTGGAAGCTTTCTTCCTTCGAGGATGTTCTCTGAACGTAGTCATGAGTCCTTCTTTTTAAACTTGCAACCGTAACAACGATTTTCTCACTCAAACAGATAAGCTCATCATTTATTAAGTGTTTTGTGCTTTAAGTGTGTTGGATTCCATATTATCCTCAGTTCGGTGAGCTTCACAAAACGTCAAGAAGGAAGCTGACTTAGTCCGGGCGGCCACCAAATGCTGGGCCGAACTGTGCGGGATGAGGACGAATGACAACCAAAAACGGAGTTTAGTCAATTTCACGAACGTGTTTTCGTTTTTTTTAAATCTAAATATTTACGCCTGCTGTAACGGATTTTAGAAATTACTTCGTTTAAAAACTGTAACCTAGGCAACGGTAACCTAGGAAATACATTTGGAAGGGTGGTGAGGGAATCAGAGTCAGCTTCAAAACCGAACTTGGACAAAATCGAAGCTACGAGGAACGGGGACGAGAGACGTTTTCAGTGGCCGCACTTACTTTAAAAACAATATGTTCGGTTTTAATGCGTAGCCCGCTCCGCCTTTGGTGGTCACCCGCTTTTAGTCAAATTAATTATTACATTTAGTAACGTAAAAGTATTGGAAGTTTAGGTTACAAGTTATACGAACTACTCACGAGCACTGAGGAAGCCGATCACGGAACCAGCAGCACGAGACTTGCGAGGAGAAGCCCTCCCCACCATGTCATGCCGAAGCTACACCGGTATTTCAGTTAACACAGGTCCTTTGTCCTTATCAGACTAACAGACACGAATATATAATACAGCTTTAAAACTTGTACGGACCTTCACAACATTTGAAAAGATTTTTCCAATGGCTACATTAGTTAAAACTGCCGTAATTAAGTTCTAACAAGGGTTGCAACCCCTAATTCCCACTAAGCGTAATGAAATATTTTAAAATGCACATACATTACCTTGTGGTTGTAAATTCAATTAATTTAAAAGCGTTTTTAAAACGACAAGTGTATAACAAACTCGAGTCACGCGAGAGTCAAATTATGAAATTAAAATTATGGCAACGTTGTGAATATACTCAGTGGTGGGGGTATTATTTAAATAACACAAACACGCGTCTAGACGCCCTGTGGGGAACGTTACCCTAATTTATTTCACTGCTATATACATTAAAAAATGGAAACGAAAACTATATTCTATGACAAATTGTTATTGCTTAACTAGTACAAGGACAAATATTTGTTTTATTACATATGAGTAATTTTTCCTACTTTATGGGTCAACTTACGATCTCGCAACTTTAATCAGGGTTATACTATGATTCGTAATTAAACATCTGAAAATTTTAAATTACATTAAAAATAGGAAAGTTAAGCTGAAAAATGTAATGTTTCTGTTCATTAGTAATTTGAATTTTTAAAATGTTTTGCAATATTATCGTTGATTACGATTGTATAGTCAGATTAAAAAAAAATTGCATGATGTAAACATATTTTTGGAAATTCGCTTCCAAAAGGTGCTGTGAATATTTGTTTTTTATAGTATCAAACAGCTGACCTTATTATGCAGCTAAAGAAGTTTAGACAGCTGTTTATTCAAGCTGCACCACTTAGCTGAACTTCAACTAGGCTGCATAATGTAGGGATTGTAACTCTTAAGATAGATTTCCCTCTAGAGCCGTCTGCTACCTGATATTTCTCTCCCAAACTGTTACACAACTAATCTCTCTTTCTCTCTCTCTCTCTCTACATATATATATATATATATATATATATATATATGTGTGTGTGTGTGTGTGTGTGTGTGTGTGTGTGTGTGTTTAGTGTGTATGACACTCCATTCTTACTGCATTTTGTATCAACTGTAATTTCAAAAGTAAATTGTTTAAATTACTAAGTTCTTATTGAAACTCAGTGTTAAGACCTGCACATATACGAGTATACTAGTATTACCCGTCGCGGCTTTGCCCACGAAACTTAAACTGTTTCATTAATGACATAATTTAGAAACATAAAAAAATATATTAATAAAAGCGTGATCATCTAAACTCATGATTATTTTACAGTGAATATTAACCTAAATATGTTGTTTTATTGTCTTCAAACGTGTTCCATTCTAATTTAAGAAAATCTGATAAAAAAAATTTTTCTCCAATAAAAACATTTTTATATTTTTGTGTTCTTTTAGAGGATGAATTCGGGGATGCTGAATTACGTATATCATAATTTGTGGTGTACACTATTTTGTTTACTTTTAAGAAAAGCCGATAAAAATATTTTCTCCAACGAAAACACTCTTTTTCTATAATTATACCTCTTTTTTACATTTTTGTTCCTTTAGTGAATGAATTTGAAAAAATGTTGAAATATGTGAGTCATTATTTGTGTTTATAGCATATTTCTAGAATATACGGATCCAAAACAAATATTTCTTCAATTTGAAAATTGTATACCCCTTTTTTACATTTTCTACCCCCTTTCAATCTCTTTAGGGTATGAGTTTTGGGAAATGGTGATAAATATATTTCATTACTTATATTTAAGAGTGACTAAGTTACGTTTTAAGATGGTCAGACGAAAAACATATTTTTTCCAATAAAAATTGTTGTACCTCATTTTTACTTCTTTAGGGGTTGAATACTGGAAAATCGTTTTTCAGTGCACCCCTACATGTGGTGGGTGGTAATCCTGAAAATTTCAAATCTTTAGCTATTATAGTTTCGGCTATACGTTGATTATTAAGGTTGGATGGGGTAAGTAGTTTAATGGCGTTGAAATCAAATGTTTGTATAATCCGTTCTTAGTGCACATCGAAATTTTTGAAAGAAGATGAAAATTTAAAGTTATTTATATAACTATAAATTTATAAGTTTCTAGCTATAACAGTCTCGGCTGTACGTTTATTATTGAAGTTGAAGTGTGTAAGTAATTTAATGGCGTTGAAATCACATTGTTGCAAAATCCTTTCTTAATGCATATCGACATTGTTGAAAGATGGTGGAAATTTCAAGTCTCTAGTTATAATAGTATTATTATATTATTATTTGGCTAAAATTTGGCTTACGTTGATTATTAAAGTTGGACTGGGTTTAAAGGCGTTAAAACCAAATTTTTGTATAATCCGTTCTTAGTGCACATCGACATTTTTGAAAGAAGGTGAAAAATTAAAGTTATTTAATTAACTTTAAATTTATAAGTATTTAGTTATAATAGTTACGGCTGTACGTTGATTATTAAAGTTGGATTGGGTAAGTAGTTTAATAACGTTAAAATCATTTTTTTGCAAAATTCTTTCTCAGTGCATCTCGACATTATTGTAAGAAGGTACCCTGAAAATTTCAAGTCTCTAGCTATAATAGTTCGGCTGCACGTTGATTAATAAAATTGGACTGGATAAGTAATTAAATGGCGTCAAAATCACATTTTTGCAAAATCCTTTCTTAATGCACCTTTACATTGTTGTAAGAAGATACCTTGAAAATTTCAAGGCTCTAGCTATAATAGTATTGGCTGTACGTTGTTTATTAAATTTGGACTTGGTAAGTAGTTTAATGGCGTTAAAATCAAAATGTTTGCAAAACCGTTTTCTAACTGCACCTTGATATAGCTGTAAAAAGCTACCTTGAAAATTTCACAAGTCTCTAGCTATAATTGTATTGGCTGTACGTTGATTATTAAATTTGGACTGGGTAAGTAGTTTAATGGTGTTTAAATCATGTTTTTGCAAAATCCTTTCTTAATGTACCCTTGACATTATTGTAAGAAGATACCTTGAAAATTTCAAGTCTCTAGCTATAATAGTATTGGCTGTACGTTGTTTATTAAATTTGAACTGGGTAAGTAGTTTAATGGCGTTAAAATCAAATTTTTTCCAAAATCCTTTCTAAGTGCAAGTCGCTAGCTAAAATAGTTTTGGCTTTGCGTTGATTATGAATTAGTCAATCAGTCAGTCAGGACTTCTTCTTTTATTTATATATATATATGCATTTTAAAATATCCTATTTCATTAAAAATAAAAAAATGATATGAAAGTGAATTTATTTGCAATGAAGTTAAATATTTGTAGCGCGGCACATTTTCGCTATCTAATAATCTCGAATTATTTTTTTTAAGTACTCGGAAAGCTATTTTAAAATCTGTGTAAATCAAATCGAATTTGAGACGCGAATATTGGCAACCCTGGCGTACGGTATTGCCTAATCCGAGAGATTCCTCCTAATCCTGTTTTAACACTTTCAAGCTGGCTGTAAAGCTTATAAGTTTAAATTCAATTAGCTAAGCTGGGTTATTTGCTAGTGAAACATGTTTTGACAATTATATAATCATATGATTTAGTAGCCCATATGTATATATATATATATATATATATGTGTGTGTGTGTGTGTGTGTGTGTGTATATATATATATATATATATATATATATATATATATATATATATATAGATAGATAGATAGATAGATAGATAGATAGATAGATAAATATATATAGATAGTCCTCATATATATCAAACCAGTGCTGTGTGAGATACATCAAACCAAAATCAAACGATATGTAAAAACAAACCTAACGTCAGTCAGGACATACTTTAATTTTTTTTATTTGTATCCCCACCGTAAATTTCCTCAAATTTGATAGACTGACTTGAATCATTAATTTTCAGGAATAACCAAAATTTTAACAAAACTAAGTGCAAGTCGCTGTGTATGACCCTAAATTGATTTTGAAAAAAATTAGTCCAAATTTTCATTTTTTTTTCCGGCCAATATTTTTAAGATATAACTGTAAGTCTAGTTCTGGTAGTGATGCCATTGAATATAAACTTCCTAGAATAACTCTTACGAGAGATACACGAACGTTCGCCGCTGGTGACATCTTGCAACAGTGTACAACTATAATAAAATAGATAATAGTACTGCCTACTTTTTTAAAATCTCCCCCCCCCATCTTTGCAGCTTGCAAGCTCATAGCGCCAGATAGTGCAATTATTTCGACTTTAGCTGGTGATATCGAGCACGCTCTTTATAATGGTAACTGTATTTCTAGTCCGTTTATACTCATTGTTGATCACTTAACAATAATTTGATCAAAATCTTTGAAATCTTAACGAAGTTTAACGACTATGAGAGGTTTAACGAGGTGAACAATCGTTGAAAATTGGTTGATTTGGTTCCACAAGACATGCAGACTTTACATACGTTCTGGCCCTGACCTTGAGATCACATGTTTTGTCTTAACACTCTAGTTAACGCTTCTTTCATCCGTTTTTTACTTAAATTTTTCACTAAAATAGACTTTGGTAAAAGTTGGAATAATTTTACTACCAAACGAAATATTTATTCAACAGTTTCAAAACGGCGGTCATTTCAAATCTTTTAAAAAGTACGACATTTCCAATTTATATTTCTTTGAATATATTTGCTTGCAACATCACCACAATCAGCGTAAACATTTAACAAAAAATATGTTTTTTTTTAAATTTTATTTATAATACTAAAAGTAATCTGATGATTATTATTATTTTTTTAATTTCAATTTTTAAAGAAAGAGAGAGAATTAATTAATGTTTGTCTTTACTGAGGGACAAAGTTAAACCTTCAGGTCCTCCCTTCCACTTAACCCTACGAAAACAAAAAACAAGAATTGAAAACGCAATATTACAAAACGTTGTACACTACTTTTAAAAAAACGTATACTTTATAATAAAATAAGAGTTCTTATTACGATTTTAACAATTTATAATAAACAAAGACAGAAAGAGAACCAGATTCACGTTCATCATTTTTTTGAATAACGAGAAAAATTGAAAACATTGGAAACGGAATTGAAGACATTAATTAAAAGAGATAACTTTATTTTAAAGTATTTGCAATGTATCTTACGTTTCTTTATTGAAGCCGAGTTTACACGACTTTACCCGACGATTGCCGAAATATAATTTATCACAAACAAAGCGTGACAAGGGGCATAACTGTTAAATAATATTCACAGTGTCGATGTGGGGCAGACTGGAGGGGTTGGGGTTGTATATGTCAAGGGTGACTTGGAATTATACCAGGTGTGTTGCCGGTAAAAATATACTTAAAGTTTTAGTTGCGAAAAACACATTTTTATTATTCAAATATTAAGCAATTTTAGAGTTTTTAAAAACCACTAATTTGTAAAATGTATCAAAACAAGTTCAAAACTCACAGATTCGCTAACTTGTTTCAGACTTTAATTTCGTCCGTTATAAATCTCATCGCAAACGTAAAAGTTAAAAATTTTATTTTTAAAATTGAATTTGTGAAAACTAAGCCTGACCGTTATCAAAAGTACGTTTAAGTATTTTCAACATTTTCAAATTAATTTATTCAGATTTTAACGCTGATAACAAGTAATAAAACTCGTCTTTAAATTTGTAGGATGAATGAATGTATAGATAGTGTTACTATTGCACTACGACCTTTGTAGATCTATTTTGCCTCCTTCCTGAGATGTTCAGTTGCCTTCTCCAGTCCTAGTCTCTTTATAAAGTCTATCATTTTTATAGAATTCAAGGTGGGTAGCTCCCACACTTGTAATTGATGACTTCCCATTTCCTTATTGAGGTGCCTGCAGATGCTTGCTCTGCTAATTCCCTTTCAAGTTTTCTTTTCTTGACCCTCATTAAGGAGATTCTGTTCCATTTGGCCGAACATTTTACTGTACGGTCATTCTATTTTATAATCTAACTTATGGACATAGGCACAAGTAGCTAAGGAAATGAGGTCCGCCCATACACAGTCTTGCATGCTAAGGTACACGAGAATGCTACCACGGATATCTAAAAGCTCCGTTTGATTGTGTGTGTGTGTGTGTGTGTGTGTGTGTGTGTGTGTGTGTGTGTGTGTGTGTGTGTGTGTGTGTGTGTGTGTGTGTGTGTGTGTGTGTGTGTGTGTGTGTGTGTGTGTGTGTGTGTGTGTGTGTGTGTGTGTGTATGTCTTGAGTAGATGTATGAGATTAGTACAGTTGGGCTAGAGGTACAGTTGGATCGCTTAGCCCATCAGCTGCTCATTTCAGTTGCCTCCGCCGGTAAAAGTGTTGGATAAAAACTTAACGGTTTTTTTAATATTTAGAATGGCCGCCATTTTAACGCGCTAAAACAGATTTACTGGGTAACAAAAGTGTACAAATTGTACCAAACATTAATTATTGTGTTGAGTTGGAATAAAATCAGACCAAAATTACAAACGCAACAGTGCCAACACAAATTCCGTAATAAAATTTTTCTTAGTTTGACAAGACTAGACTAAATTTTATAATTTCCCTAAATACCACAAGACCTACAGACTGACATCTATTTAGTTGCTCGGTGTTCATCTTAAGTAAATTAAACAGTAAAACCGAAAGGGTTTCAGGCACAGCTACTAACCCTGGTGTGCTCATGTTGCGGCATTCATTATAAAATATTTTACCACAAATAAGACAAGTATTTTCCAGTAAACCACTTGAGTCGCTTTGCGCGTAATAACCCCTTTCCCCTACACCCGTGCAACATCCTTTTATCGGGTTTAGCATGTTTTCCTTTCACCAGAAACGCCTGAATTAATTAATTTCACAAAAATAATTCACCGTCTCAAACTTATTTTTCCAACTCCGCAAAATATTCACGATGAATTCATTTAACGGGTATTTTTAATGAAGGCAATTCCGTTAGCGACTAGCCATCGGCATATAACCTATTGAAGCGGCCATCACGGTAAGACCTAGACCAGGAACCTTGAAGTCCTGGCTCTAGACCACTTTTTTCAGCAGACGTAAAAATGTGTATATGTTTGTTGACACGCTCACCCGATTTGATTCGATCTTAGCGCAAAATCGATTTTGACATATTCGTTAACTAGTAAAATTAGTTATATAGTTTCAATATGGCAGCCGTAGTCTTAAATGGTTCTTTCTTTAATGTTTTCACTTGAAAATCTGATTCCACCCATCGTAATCAGCGTAATTAGCATTACGAATTTTCAAAATTTGTTCATTTACGAAATTGAAATTGACGGCGGTCAGGGTTCGTTTCAGTATTTTCACTGTAATTTTATGCAACGATAAGTATTAAATAGATACATTTGCTTGAATTGGTTTTAATTCGTAACTCTATTTTAAAGCTATTCGTGAAAGAGCAAATGCTTGATTAATGAGCCGACAGTCTGGTGATGAGCTTTTAAATATCCTTCGTAACAAAAGCATATTGCGCGGGGAGATTATCGGTTGATTGATTGCTTATTAATGTAAAGTGTAATAATCCTGTCAGCGGTTGTTGCCAGTAAGGTGCAAATTAAACCATTTTTTATAAAATTGGTATATTTCCGTTTTGTTCGAATAAACACGAGCACGTGCCTGTCTGTCTGTCTGCCTGTCAGAACACTCCAAAAGTTCACGTTTTAATATGATCCCCCGCTTTAATTTCAATAGTTTAGGCTAGAAAAATCTTGAAAAGTTTATAAACATAGTATTGGGTTAAAACAAAAATAATACTTTTTCAGAATTTTACGGTATTAAACATATTTACGGTATTTAATAAACCTCAACAAGAGGTGTGTTTTGAAAAATTCACAATCTTCAGAAGGTTTTCTTTTGGCCACTAGGATATTTTTAGTGAAAGTAAATACAAGTAGAGTAGGATTCAAAAAACATTTTATGTTCGGACATCAGACACTTTCGAAAAAGCGCCATAAGGGCTACACCGAGCAGATTTTTAGATTTATAATTTAGTTTTTGTTCGTGAAACAAAAAATATCCTTTTCCATTTTGAGATGCTTCTTCGTTGTAGATTTCTATTTCTGCCTATAGCTCTAATAAACATATGTTAGTTGTGTTGAAAGTATTATATGAATATGCCTACAGAGTAACACACACACACACAC
>CM040190.1:40125849-40155849 GCA_022606455.1 Callitettix versicolor | reverse complement strand
ACCTGAAACATATTATAGTCTATCAGCTGTTCAATGAAATCAGCTGATCGTTACGAATTAATATAAACAACCGATCTTTTACTATTACATATTTCTCAAAATTAAATTAACCATTTCATATATTTACATCATTCAAATGTTTTCGTAGTTTCCGTAGTGTAGTGGTTATCATGTGCGCCTCACACGTTTAAGATCCCCAGTTCGATCCCGGGCAGAAATAAAGAGAATTTGAATCACAATTAATTTAATATAAGATTTGCAGCGAGAAAAATATACTGTTATATATCAATAAATTTGTGCACTCGCATCACGCAAAATCCGTCACCACAACCAGACCTAATACATGATGCGTGTTAATAAAAATGAAAGACTGTGTTAATAAACAGAATGTGTTACACATTCTTACCGAGAGGTTGCATGCATTTGCTTACCGAGAGGTTGACAATAGTGTTGTGCCCGGAGCTGAAATTAGCAGATTGTTTACTTGCACTATTTCCGTCCACTCTGCTGGCCAGTGTCCATATTAGTCGGGTAAACAAAGGTTAGTTTACCGTAAACATTATGTGAACACAACCGCGACACATTACCGACATATCTCGCATTCCTAACTGGAGCAAAAACACTGCCAACACCTTCTGCAATGCAATTAAGCTTTGAAACGCGGTCGCTACAGTAAAGCCAGTAGTACAAACCTTGCCCACCGCTCCACGACAGCGCTCGTAACGTTTCCCGCCAATTTAACCGGTAATTAAATTAAATTTAGGAAAAATGTTACTGGAACAAATTTAATGAAAATTTGATGTTCTTTCTCCTTGAAATTACGACAGGTTCGCCGTTCAGCTAATATTGTGGTAAATAACCAGCAGCTAAATCAGAGGCCGCCATTTTGAAACGGAAGTGACTAGGAAACCATCTTACACGTACCCGCGCTTTATACAAAATACTTTCGTACTAAATTTCAAAACAATCGGTCAATGTGTTTGGCCAAAACTGCGTAACAAACAAATACACCGAATGTCGGAAGGTCGAGTTGTATCATCGTTTCGCTCGATAAAGAAATGCATAAGGAAGAACTTAACGTATTCTACCGGGTTACTGGTTGAGAGCAATGGTATAAACACGCAACGGAATTAAAGATTTAATTCGGCTTTTTCCTCACGAGCTACAAATATCACTGTCTCTAGTTTGTAATGCTAACCTGAGCGAAATCTGCCGGGGAAATTGATTCGATTTCTCAGATTTTATCGATAACCTCCCACCCAGGAAGCACCCGCCATAACTTTTCTTTTATACGTCAAAGCTTTTGAAACACTTGACATAATTCACTCTACTTTGTACGTATAAAAGTTTCTAATTGATGATAATTTTTATGGTTTCATTCGATAAAAAAGAAGTTCAGTTACAATAATTTTTGCAAAGTAAAAAAAATGTGAAATTATAATCACCGCACACGTTGTCTTGCTGGTGTGATGGAAGTATTCTCCTTTATCTCACCCATTTTTAAATTCGGATTTCATCATCATAATCAACACTACAATCTGCATATATTACAAATTTAAACCCCCAAATTACATTGAAAACATAAAAATGTACCCTGACCGAAATCCAAAAACACCCTTCAAGGGTTTTTAAAATTTTTAACGCTGGTTATGATGTTAGAGTCAAAGTTTTAAAATATTTTAAGACATTTAAGTTGATTTTTTTAAAATGAAGCCATTTTAAAACTATTTAACTGGCTAAAAAGCCTTCCTAAACTATGTACCGAAATCGATTTTTGTGCCACGTTTAAATTAAATGGGACCGCGTGTCTGTTTGTATGTATATATATATATATATGTGTGTGTGTGTGTGTGCGCGCGCGCGTGCTTGTGTAAATTTAACGACCCCTCAAAACATGATATACAGGTCAGGATTGGTGCTCATTTCATGATCCCGGATCTGGGCTCTAACATTGTAGCTACCAACAGTAACTATTTTTTCCTCTTGAAATTCGCTAACAAGCCAAATTTCAACAAACTTTACCAAATTTCTTAGCCGGCCTTATTTGATTGAGATAAAGTAAATTTTGAATTTCTTTATACGATACTGTTATATAAATTTCATACAAGAATAAACAACAAGCTTGCAAAACACCATGCAATTTATGTTCAGAATTTAATTTGATTACTGTTCTCACTGATAGAATGTAGCACTATCCTATAACAAAGAATAATAGCACAATCTACATATGTTTTCTGAACGAATAGTATAGGCTACTAACATAACGTTACGTAACTAACGTGTGTATACAATTTTAATTGGTATCAAATTAACTTCCTGCTTCGTGAAGTGTAAAACACGGTTTTGCATTTTATTGTTCCAATAAGCGTAACTTTAACACTTGTTATCCAACTTCGGAGGGCTGTGCATTTAACAAAACAGTGTAAAATAAACTGATCTCGACTGTGTAACTTTGCCTTTCAACCACAAACTTCTACTTTATTTTTTTAGCGACAAAAATCACAAAGTACAATATTATTTTTCTCAACAATATCTGTAAATATTCCATAATGAATTATTTTGATTCGTTTTTATTTATTACATATCACTTTGTATAACTTATCAGGTAAAAATTATCACAGCGATTTAGAGTTCCGTTCAGTGGTAAAGCCTGTTTCATACACATACTCTACTTACTTAACCGAATTCAAATGTGCAACACCTCACCTATACTAATTTGGAGACAAGTCCCAATTTGTGATACATATGAGAGAGAGAGAGAGAGAGAGAGAGAGAGAGAGAGAGAGAGAGAGAGGGAGATTTTAAATTGTTAACAAGGAAACAGCAGATAGAAAGCGTTCTAAAAGAAAGGAATGAATAATGCTGTAGAAGCAATGAATGTAGAAAAACTGTTTGTTAACCCGGAAACAGAAGATAAAAAGTGTTCGGAAAGAAAGGCACGAATAATGCTGTAGAAGCAAGGAATGTAGAAAAACTGTTTGTTAACCCGGAAACAGAAGATAAAAAGTGTTCGGAAAGAAAGGCACGAATAATGCTGTAGAAGCAATGAATGTAGAAAAACTGTGAAAGAAAAGATGTGACAATAATCCAGGCGAAGCTATCTCGCTGACGCCATGAAAGTAAATTTCCAAAGAATTAACCTAATCTACCCTAACATAACCTAACCTAGCCTGACCTAATGTAACGTAACCTAACCTCACTTAACCTTACCTAATCTGGAAAAATTTTATTTAAGGTGAATGGTTGGCTATGACTCTTGGTGGATGTACTGATGGCTCCAAGAACGTCTAATTAGCAGTTATACCCTGCTTCTGAGTTTATCGGACCTGAGCCGGCTTTAGGGATTTCTCTATTGATGGCCAGGTTTGCTCTTAATAGGTGGATCAATAAACAACACCAGGCGAGTTAGGATAACCTTCATGGGCATTCCCATAGTAAGCGCCTCTTAAACAGGGTTCAATATGGAGGGCTTAAAGGGGTGGCAGACGACTTGGGCAGAATTAATTTAGGAAAATTTTGGAACTCATTACTGGGCACTGTGGTCTGAGGGTGCACATTAACTGGATAGGTATGTATCACGGGAAAGCCGTGTGTAGGTTACGCAGCAAAGAAAAAGAAACTGCAGAACACGTATTTAGTTACTGTGAGGCTCTTGCTAGCAGGAGGCTGGGAGTTTTTGGTTTCCAGGACTCTTCAGCAGTATGAGCTACTCAGTGGATGGTTGGAATTTACTAATGGCATCAGTCTGCTAAACTAGTACTCAATAGGTTAGTTGCACAATATATGCAACTATATTGTCCGTCCATATTGACTATATGCACAGTCCGTTGACCACACTGTGTATATGCAAGGTTGTATAATCCCTTCTTCTAGTTTGAATCTAATTTAGCAGGTCCATCTCCTTAAGAAATTCAGAAAATCCAACCTCCTTAGGGGGATTTGGGGATGGATAAGAGCATGTATCCAGCACCTTAAGTCTGGGTGTTTCTGCTAATGTAAGGTAGCCTTAAACATACGAGTCTCAATTTATAAGCTCGGATTGTAATACACAGGAAAACTGAAAAAATCAACCTCTGAGGATGTCCGTTCCAAGTATTTTAGGGAGGGAGCAAATAGTGGTTCATTTAGGAAAAAAACATTAGCGAATAGCTCTCCAAAAACGTTTAGATTAATGGATAAAGAAATAAATACAGACTTGATAAAGAAAAATAAAGAGCCTCGGAAAAACTTGTATCAATTGTAAGAAAATTATGATATGTTTGAAGTAAAAATAATTAAATTTAATAACAGAAACTAATTGGACCTCAAAAAACTTAGAGAGTAGAAGTGGTATATGAAGTTAAATGATTCCAAATCAACTCATGTCAATTTTGCAAATAAATTTATGCACTTCTTGGATTTATTAATTTTATAATAATTTCTTGTAAAAATGAAGTAAAGTATGTTAGTATGATATCGGATGCTAATAAAGAAGAAAGTGTATAAAAAAATACTTGACATTAAATATAGAAAAATGTACTGGCTCCTCGACAGAAAATCAGACTTAGATAGAGGATAGAGGGGGTTACGGAACAGAGATGCTGCAACTCAGGAGCAGTGACGTTGTGAGTAGGCAAAGCCGTTGGGACTTCGTAATGTGATTAACTTATACAGTCGAATAATTTTCTTGCAATGTTACCGTATTGAAATGAATATAACTAGATACGTTGGTCGTTAGTTGTAGTATAATAAGTAAATTTTGAAAACAAACTACATTTTAAGTTCTGCCCCTATATCTTAAAAAAAATAAATCATTTTAAATTATCTGTATAAATTATCATTTTAAGTGTTTAAATTAATTTGAAATTTAATTCTGTCCGCCGTTAGTGACTTTCAGAAAATGTATAGGTTAAAAGTGTTGATTTTTTTTTTAATTTGGGATAGCCATTATTTTTAACGATTAGATGGATTGCAATTCATCAAATCTTTTACAAAAAACGATTTTTGTGCAAAGTTTCAAGAAATTTTTTTTTTGTGTTTAATGTCCGACTATTGTGCACACTTGGACTAATGCAGACGATAGAATGATTTATAGCATCTGAAAATGCCAAGCCCAGGCCGGGAATCGAATCCGAGTCCTTGGGGTGAAAGTCCAGTACGCTATCAACTAGGCCACCGAGGCGGCTAGTTTAAAGAAAAGCGAAACATGTGTGTATATATATATATATATATATATATATATATATATATATATATATATATATATATATTTTTTGTGCAAAGTTTATCTATGATATAGGCCTTTATCGTAGACTAAACTTTGCACAAAAATCGTATATATATATATATATATATATATATATATATATATAATCGTATTATATATAATATATTTTTATATATAATATATAACATATGTTTATAAAACATATAACATGTTATATAAACAGAACCGAAAATTCAATTATAAATAAATATGTCTCATCACCTCAGGGTAGCATATCACAAATCACCGAACGCTGAACGCACCCTACAGAAAAAAACACCCTTACCCCATTTTCATTCGCAGACTATGTTAAATTAAATATAATATTAATAATAATATTGTAACTATCATTTAGAATTAAAATACTATCACATAAAATATAAATAAAACAATGAACTTAATGTATGATAAATGTATAAGAAAAACAAAGATGAACAAATAGTTTGTAGAGAATTGAAAAAAAAAATCTCAATGAGAACACTCAACAATGAGGAAGGCATTATGATTTGGTTACTCTGTACCAAGCTTTTGAAGAAAGAATTTTAACATTTCCTAGAAAGAAATAATTATCAAATTAAGACACCTGCTTAAACATTATACTGCAGCATCCATTTAATGTATTATTCAACGAAACTCAGTTTACACAAAGTAAAATAATATATCTGGTAACATAATTATAAGCTTTAAAAATTTGATGAGTGATACGTTTTAATAATAACTTCAACTTTCCATCAGTGGTTTTAACCACTGGACTTGAGAATATAGTTAATCTTAAAAAATGTTTTGTTTGGTGAGCATTTGTAGATCGTTTTAATACCAAGTGAATGTAAAATAGCTTAAATTTAAATTCATCATTTTGTTTTACCGGCAAAATATGATATCATAAAATACCAGCAGCTCTAATATGATATCATAAAATACAGCAGTTGCTTGGAAGAAACTCGGAGTTGTCTGTCCATAACAAGCTGTTAATTTATAAGCAAGTACTTAAGCCTGTATGGACATACGGAATTCAAATTTGGGGCTGTACAAAAGAATCAAATTTTGAAGATTATTCAAATATTTCAAAATAAAGTTCTTCGTTGTATAGTTAGGGCTCCGTGGTACATCCGTAACACGGATTTACATCGTGATCTTAACATGAATTTAGTGAAAGATTAAATAAATAAGGTAGTTTTGAAGCATAACGAACGTCTCGAAGTTCATATTAATAAAACCATGAAGATAATGTAACCGACAGCGTTATGAAAGATGTTCGCCAACTCAGTAGAACCAAACCTCATGATTTCGTTCATTAAAAATAATAAACTGACCAATGTGAAGGGATATATTTGTTAATATAAATATTTCACCCGCACTAAATAATTCATTTATCTAGTTATTCAGTAAAATGAAATTTTAATATACTTTTTATAATTTTATTCATAACATTTCGTCAAGCGTTTGTTTCTTATAACATTTATGAGTTTGAAAGCTAGCAGAGGCATAAACTGAGCAATATATATATATATATATATATATATATATATATATATATATATATATATGTGTGTGTGTGTGTGTGTGTGTGTGTGTGTGTGTGTGTGTGTGTGTGTGTGTGTGTGTATGGCCAAAAATATGTTTTTAGATATAAAACTTAAGATATAATGTTTAACGACCTCTCTAAAACTGATTTAAAGTTAAGGATCGGTATTCACTTTAATGTTGTGTGTCTGGATCTTACTACGACAGTAGCTACAACAACGCTTTGCCAATGAAAACTCTCCAATATTTACGAGAAAGTCAATTACCTTTTACCAATCTGACAACAACGTAAAGTTCCACAGCAGCACAGCTGATTTGAACAGAGCTGTCAGTATAAATATTTCAGCTGTTATCGATTGCACGACCGGCAGTTATACATTATACATAGCGAATTGAACGCTTCAAAGCAGGACAAATTTTTTCCCCTGAATTGCAAATAGTAGTTCGTTAAAAGGGAGTGCAGTTTAGAGAATCGGCGAAACTGCAAAGTTATTGTAACTGCTATTTAATATTTTATCCGCTATTGTGTTTGCCTTGGCAAACAGTTAATGTGTAATACAAAGTGTAATGGGTTCTTCTGGCTTGGAAGTAATAAGTTCTGAACTATTAGTTTATTAATCACGGCTGCAGGGAATCGTTAATCAAGCTAACACGGTAAGGGTGATGTAACAGCTGTTATGTCTGTATAAATATTTCAGCTGATAGCCTACTGAATGCATTTTACAAACAGCTGTAAATTATACAATGTATTAGATGCATCGGTATTCATGACTTGAAAGAATTGGTTCTAAGACATATACACTAGGTTGTCAATGCTTCAGGTCATAATTGCGTGGACCAAATAGCTAACAATACTCTATTAAATAGTATAAAGCTTCAATAATTTAAATGTTGCAGCAGTTCAATTTATGCAACTATTTTGTTTTAAATACTTAACAGTGGAATATTCATGTTTGTATTACAATTTATTCGTACATTTCGTCATTATTTGTGTTTATAGAAAAAATATTCGACATTTCCAGAGCACTGATCAACTTTTGTTCTCAAGTTTCGAAATGAAAATATAATGCTACATCAGTAAGGTCATGTAAAAACGCTCAATGCTGATTTACTAAGTGGTAAACACTAGTAGATCTAACAACAGTAAATTCGGTATTTTCTTAATCAACTGCCTGACAACCGCTCCGCGACAGTGCTGCGTGGCGCTCGTAATATTTTCCGCCAATTTAACCTTTAACTCCCCGCAGGGGTGCCATACTAACTGCACATATTGAGAGGATTTAGACGTCCCTCACGGTACCCGAGTTTAACACACATTTACACTTACAACACTACATTTACGACTTTAACACTTTACACCCACACTTACATTTAGAGAGGCGATAATACCCTCAATGTGCTTTTCGCTATAAAAAAATTAACCTTTAACTGTATATTTTGGAAAAATGTAACCGAACTATTATTATTGGAAATTTTGTGCTATTTCCCAATGGAGCTGTCAAAATTATAATTGGACTTGCTGTTAGGTCAGTATTACAAGAAACAACAAGCAACTACACTCGTCATCGTTAAATCAGAGACCGCCATCTTGAAACGGAAGTGAATGCAAAACAATTTTATACACACGTTGTTTGGGTATTACTTAAGATACCGTTTTACCAAATTTAAAAACAATCGGTCAATGCGTTTGGCCAAAACATCGTAACAAACAACAAGCACACAAAGCAAAATCCGAACGGTCGAGTTGAAACAGAGGCTTCGCTTCGCTCGGTCTATAAATAAAAATAAAACTATAACTTAATGTGAACAGGGAACCAGACTCTCGAAATGTAATGTATCGCTTCCTACAGTCATATGTTTGCAAATGTCGGAATAAACCGCAATAAAACCATACGAGTATGTGTATTAGTAAATAAGGGGTAGGGTATGCAATTTAGATACAAGGAAGTTTGGCAAGTAATATATACTGCAATATCAACATTATGTGTTCCGAATAACACCTGTTTATCAGTGTGATTAACGTTGGACGTCTGGACTGTATCCATCCCTATAGATCCGTACCATGAAATGTACACCGATCATTAACTTTATAACAAGTATATTTAATATGTAAAAAATAATGTTTATTTCCCGCAGTAAGAGTTTATCTGCCAAAGTTAGATTTTCGAAAATCTGTTTCTATCAAGTCAGTGAGAAAACTGACCAGTAAGAATGAGTTTCCTTTAGCAAATGTTCAACTGAAGCGGCCATCATAGTAAAACCCAGAGTCGATCTCCTGAACTTCATATCGCAAAATATTTAGCCTATAACGACGATAAGAATTCAAAACAAGTTGATTTTGTTAATAAATTAAACAAGTTTGTTGTCCAGTAAAATCCGTCAAAGCTACCATCGTAATCAGCGTTTAATTGTTTTTCATCTTGTGAAATTTCTAAATTTATCTGACAGTAATCAAGGTTCACTGTCGTATTTCAAAAGAGCGAGACAGTTGCGTGCTTCAATTACTTCTCAACATACTCATATATCACTTCCGAACCAACGGGGCTCATTGCAGGACATACGTTTAAAAACCGCCTTGGTATATCTTTCATTAAAAATAATTAAAGTTCTCTGCTTGCTAGTACAGTTTAAAAAAAGCAAGAACTAGTTTAGCCGGTCAAATCGATATTCTCATTTTTCTGAGCAATTTGATTTTTCCAATTTGCAAGAAGATTGTGGTCCCTTTATTACCACAAATTGGGACGGATCGAATTGCCTCTTGCATTAACCGAATTGCCTCTCCGGCGGCCGGGAGAGACGGAAATTGGTAGTGTTCGATCGGCAGAAAACGTAGCCTGCATTCTTTTCCAAAAGAAAAGATTTCGGCAACAATGTCCAAAATGTAAAGTTAATTTGGCAACACTGTATTGATATTTAAGTACTGTAGTAGATCCAACAGTTACAGAAAGTGAAAGAATGTTTAACAAATATAAATAAAAAATGAAAGTATAGGTATAATAAACATAAATCAAAATGTAAATATAAATCAAAAATGTAAATATAAGTACAATAAATATATATATAAACAATGTAAATATAAGTATAATAAGTATTAAAATAACTTCAATAAGCAGCTGACACACTGAAGTGATTGAGGAGAATTTCCAAAAGATTTCTTTATCTTAATCTTTGTTTATATTTTAATTTCACTATAAAAACAAGAGTTAAAATCTGCACATACTCGCGCTATAAACTTTCAAGGTAATTTAAAAATACCAAAATTTTCATCAATTTTTAACGTTTGAATTGTAACGTATGCAATTTTTAATGATAATTACTATGATCAAATCGGAATTTAAAAATCACTTAAGACTAAAATAATGTTATGAACTTTATGTGTTTGAAACAGCCGCCTTTTTTAAAGTGTTCAACAGATTTTGTTTGCCCCAATAACTTGTTTTTTGTTTATTTGTTGTTGTTGTTTGCTTGTTTGTTTTTTGTTGTTTGTTTGAACGAACTTGTCCATGCTATTATTGAAATGTCGTAGATTTTTGTGCCACGTTTGAATCAAAACACACACACACACACACACACACACACACACACACACACACACACACACACACACACACACACACACACACACACACACACACACACACACACACACACACACACACACACACACACACACACACACACACACACACACACACACACACACACACACACACACACACACACACACACACACACACACACACACACACACATACACTTTTCTTCAGTGCTACTGACTAGCATCGAGTTGAAATGGAAAGCAAAGCACTTTGAACAGTAAATACGTCAACAGACGCTACAATATTATTACTCTCGCCGAGTGAAACAATTCTGCCAACATTAAAAAAACAAACGCAATTCACGCCAAAACGGCCTTGAAGAAAGCCAATACGCTCACAGTGTTTTTGCGTGATCAATATTCACTGAAATATTCATACTGACTGAGCTCGGCTGCTACGGGTCATTCGAGAATTTAATTTGGACATTTCTTTACAGAATATTCTAGAAACACTTGTAATGCAAGTCCGCCTAGAGGTACACAGCGTAACAATGTAGCACAAAATACTGTATGTACGGTAACAATACACATGTATTTGTTTAATGCTGCAACTTCCGCATAGCTATTTGTACTAGCTAATGTGCACTGTTTATACTATGTTATTTATTCTAGGTAGCGCAGCTGTTCTAATAGAAGCGAATTTCCGAAAGTATTTTTCTTTACCTTAACCTTTTTAAAATTCTTACTTAATTAATATAATCAGCATGAAAATCTGTATGTATTAGCATTTTTAACTTTTAAATTACATTGTAAATGCGAAAAAGAACCCTTTCCGTCATGAAAAACTTTCTTTATTTCAACGGATTTTAAAAATTCAAAATACTAATTCATTCAGTTTTCTATCGCTGATCGTGAATGGCGAAATCTGATTTTCAAAACCGTTTAGACAAAGAAACAATGAATATTTAAGACCTGAAATAGCCGTTATTTTTAAACTGTATGGAACGAATTTGTGCAAACTATTACCAAAGTCGTTTTTTTGCGACGTCGGACTACAATTACGGACGTGAGCGTGCATATGTGTTTAATTTTTAACTATCTCTAGAAAAGTGATCAAGAGATCATGATCGGCGCTCAATTTAAGGACCCGGGACTGGGTCGTACCATGATGGTCGCTCAAATAGCTCATTAGAAGCGAGAAAAGTATTCTACTTAATATCGCTAAATAATGTTCTACTCATAAAAAAATTGCGTTTTACAAATCGTAATAATTCAACAAAACCAATATGAAGTAACTTTCATAATGCCACTACACAAATTGAATACCATTATTTTAAATATAAGAATATATAAATTATATTATGAAATAAATATAAATAAATAATAATATAAGAAATATAAGAAGAATAAATTATATTATATAAATTTTATTACTTTTGTAAGTAATTAGGATTATGACCTATTCTTCCCGTCAGTAGTATATCCACTCACCTCGTAAAGGCTACCGCGGTTTCGAAACTCTATCGTTTCATCTTCAGGCCGTGATACAAAATGTTAAATCCCTCTGTCGAGGTCGTCACAAAGTCAAACAAAACATTAAAAACATGCACCACAAACACTGAGTACAATTACACGATAAAAATATGTACGATGAAATTCGGCTTGGCCAAACGACACGCGCGACTCGTACGTCGTTACATTCCGGACTGTTTTTTTTTTTTTTTACAATTCCTGTTTCAATTTTTCTGGAATTATTTCTGTCAACAGATTTTATTTTCTAAATAGTACTTTTTAAATCTTAAATCCCTTTCAGTAATTTCAGTTATGCTTTAACAACTACCTACATTTCTATACATTCATTGATGTATGAAGATTTTTTAAAAACCTAATGAGTCGATTTTGATAGCTTTTTACGAAGAGTTCTACAGCCACATTTTTCTGAGACAAAAACCAACCATGAAAAAATATTAAAGACTTTGTTACAGTTATACGTAAAGAAAATCTCTAAAGTTTAATTTAGTGTTTAATCAAGTGTTCAATATAAACACCAAATACGGATGCGCATTCGCAAATACAAGCACTGACTTCACTGCTAAAAAAAATCAAATAATAGTTCTTGTAACCAAAATATAAAATAGTTGAAACATCAGTAAACCTTGTACAAGAAATTTTCTTACCGAAAAACTTAATTCAAATTTGATCTGTAGGGAAGAAAGTTAACATCAGAGGAAGAGGTTAACAGGATAGAAGGGGATCGATGCTGCAGAGCGTGTGTGGTGAAGTTTAGCTCCCCTGCCAAGCTCTATGATTTGGAAAGATTTATTAAATAAATAAACATAAAAGTTTCCTAAGTAAGTAGCGGCCCTGTATGTCAAAGTTGTGTACAACTTCGGTCACGGTACAAGTCAGGGTTAAGCGGTACGTATACAGTTGATTTATCCGTATCAAAATTGTGGATTTATAAAGACAAAAATAAAATACTGTTTCGATGATTTAATTGAAACTAATTTCCAAAAACTATCGGAATCGAATAACATCAATTAAACAAACACTTACATATGATAAAAACAAACAAAATATATTATGTTAAGAAGGTAAACTATGTGTAGCCTTTTTTTAAACTGGCGCTAAAATACAAATAAAAAAATAACTTCGTACTTTTCACTCCCTTCAAAATCAGATTTCCGTCGTATTCACAGTTCAAATCAGCATTAGTAGCGCCAAGTCGGTTATTCTCCGCGCTGAGGCAGCTGAAGTGAGCAGTCAATAAATAGGCTTAGCGTCCCACCGTACCTCTAGCTCTACAACACACACACACTGTAACGTTAACTTCTTTTTTACCTCTTGAAAAACAGCAACTGCTAGACCATCTGAATGATTTAAGTCTACGGCAGAGCACGAGGATAACTAGTTTGCCGTTACCTCCCTCACTAAGCCAACAAGAACTATGTGAGTTGCACTATATAAAGATGAAAAGTTTTACTTTCCCCCTTAGTGGAAAATTTAGTGATTCCTTTTAGTTCCTAGTTACCACTAAATCTCACCTGCTTCGCTAAGGGTCAGTCACCCTCTGTTGCGGATTAATTTAGGTCCCCACACAATAACCCAAATAAATACTGGAGTGTGAAATCCAATATATTCTTGCAGGGTTTTAGATGTTTGTGTTCTCTTGCTTTTTGTTGAAAACAACACAAACACCTATCTCAGGCCTGTAGATTCTTTTTTCAGAGTGTTGGATATTCTCTTGTGATGGTTTGGTAAATTTATTAAAAAATGACAAAGTTTGGATTTAAGTATATAAAATAATTTCTATTTTATTTTCTAATTAATCATTAGATGCCAATACAATCTCTTAAATTTTATTCTTGCAAATAAATTTATTCTTCTTCCTGAAATACTTTTATATTTTAACAAAACAAAATCTTTATAACTCTTAAAATTTATAAGGTATATTTCTTCTACTAATTTTGATATGAGTTAATGACTAATTTTCCTTAAAAATTAATGTTACAGACTTTCTCTTTGCAATCTTATTATACAAAAACATCTAACTACTATTTTAATTCCTTTCTTCTGAAGAACGGTTATTTTTCATTGGAAATAAAACCGTATCTTATTATGCCTTGGGGTATCTTATTCTAATTTAATCTTTGAAATTTAACATTAATTTAGTTATTTTATCTGTTTGAGGAATGCAACAATAAGATTTCTTCACACCTTAAACTTTTAATATTTATTTTTATTTTGCTAAAAGATTTTAATTAAGTCCGATGAATCGATTTTGATGAAACTTTTTATGACTTCGTCTGCCAAGTTTTTACTTTAATTTTTCTCTTTATTCTATTACAAACTTTAATTTATTTACGATAAGAAATGTAACCTACTTTATAGATCTGGTTTTTCCGTAAATTGGTTTTAATTATTTTACTAATTTGTGCGATATGTTAACAATTATTTTATATTACTTTATTTTTTTTAGGTTGTTTATTTCTTAAACCTATTGTTTTATGCGCTATTCAGTTATTCTCACACTTCTATTAGTTACGTTATCTTTGTTCAAAATTTTATGCAAATCTCTGAAATTTCAGCTGACTTTCGAATTATGCAAATGCAGATTACCTCTTAAAAAGAATACAAGAGCTGCTAACGGTACCTGGAACTTCACCAGCGTGATTTGGTCCCGATGGCAGATATTTTTCTTTCTCTTCTGGTGCAACGTGGTATCCTGGTGAGACTTGTGTATGTTAGTAGGTCGTTCTGGAAATCTCCTTTGGATTTCCTAGTCATTGTGATCCTACTGCGAATGAGTTTTGGATTGAAGACGCCGCTTTTATTTGAAGTTATTGTACTACTTTCGCTTTTCGTGCAGAATCCAACAGGCCACAACACGGACAGTGTAGCTTCTCCCGGCAGCTACTCGAACACGAGTAACACGTCCGCGACGCTTTTAACTTACAAACTTCGGTGAAGAATTCTCCAACCGAATGGAGGTTCCTCAATTTCTAGCGCTTGAAAGGAAAACCAAAATTTCCCTATTTTGGTACTTTTCCCTTTTTCCTGAAACCAGTCGCTTTTCCCTCAAAACGTGTCGAGCGCTAGTCCGTCACCTTTTTCTAGGTCATTTATTACTGTCTATCCATCCTAGGTAAACAGTTTTGATCTCAGTTACATTGTTTTCATTTAATTAATTTTTTATTTCTAGTATTTAGGTTGGCATAACCCTTCCATGCTGTAATCTCTAACGTCGACCGTACCGTACTCCTACTCTGGGGCCACTTTAACTTTCCTGCTAAGATTTTCTTATCAGCTGTAACTTTTCTTTCCTTTCGATTTCCTTAATCGACCTGTCAAAATCTTTATTTTTTTCTGCTTCCTTGTAAACTTGTTTGGAACTCTATTAGTTCCCAAGTTATTCAAGTTTTTGTATTTTTAATGTTTCGGTCATCTGTATAGTCTCTTAAATATTCTTCTTTGCACCTATTTTATGCTTTACCGTTTCTATGTATGCCCTAAATAGTTTTTCCTTAATTAAATAACCCGTTAGTTAATTTTTATCATGTTATTTTACCAATATTTAACGTTACACCAGATTGGTCAACATCTCTGGATTTTATGAATTTTGGTGTTATATTATAAGTTAACAATTTTATTATCTCAATTTATGAACAATTCTAACCATGAATATTTTAAGGTTTTCTTTATTTTTACTTAATTAGTGTTTTTACAAATTTTATTCAAACTAGGACCCTGTCTTCATTTTTTCAATCTCATTTAAATTTAAAATTATTATTACCGCCGATATGATCATTTGCCTTTAACCATTTTAACACATTTTTAAAAACCCTAACACTAGGTCTAATTTTTCTATATTCTATGGTATCAGTTCTTAAACTAGTTTACACTTTGTTTACTTAAAATTAACTATAACATTTTTTATCCATCAAATAATAATAATTTAGAAATTGGCTAATAACTCTTAAACTATTGGTATTTAAGGAAAAACTTATTCTTAACATTTTATTCGTAGCTAATTATTAGTTCAGAAATCTTTTAAATTCTAAAGTTTTTGATTTTTTTTCAATTTCCCTCTTATAAATTTTCATAAGTTTGCAGAGCAGTAATAAACCGTCGGTTCTTCTTTAAAACCCGTTCTTTCTGGCTTAGTTTTGCTCGGCTAACAGCGGTCCGATCACTATCTTTGTTTGCTTTGTGGGTCACTCTGTCTTTCCCACTGTACAATTCTTCTAGTATAAAAATTAATTAATTTAATTTTTGATGAAATGAAACAATTTCTGCCTAGTATAAACTAATTTTTAATAACGGCAGTAAATTCGGTTTCAACGCGAGCGCACTCACACACGCACACGCGCGCGCACACACACACACACACACACACACACACACACACACACACACACACACACACACACACACACACACACACACACACACACACACACACACACACACACACACACACACACACACACACACACACACACACACACACACACACACACACACACACACACACACACTACTCTATATAGCCTGACTAATTTTAAACTGATGGAATTAATCGACCTAATGGTGTATCAAACGGAACGCTTTTAAGCTCCGTAAAGTAAAGGTCAAGGGTACGAGGGAATATTGAAAGGCAATTAGGAGAGCAAGGATTTTCAAATATCTCAATAAGGAACTGGGAAGTCAACAATTACAAGTTAACCACCTTGAAACTTTTAAGAATTCTACACTTTATTCAAGAGACTAGGACGGAAGAAGGCGCCGTTACTGAGTATCTCAGGAATAGAGAAAGGGTGCACAATAGTAACCCTATCAATTCATTAATTCATTCAAGAAGTATATTCAGTATTCAAAACTCATATATTATACAAAAATAATCCCTATTTTCCATACACACTTTTTGTCATTTTAGACTATTTGCTTAGAATAATATTTACTAAAAATAGAAAATTAGTCTATTGTATTATTATTTTATTAAAAATTTTGTTACAATGATTAAAACACGTGTTACATAGGACATGACCTTGATGGGTGTGAGCCTTATTATTAATAATTCATATTGCAGTGAAAATTCTTTAAAAATTGGCAAAATTGTGAATTAAAAAATTACAATTTGTAAAAATAGTAAAATAAAATAATCTTGAAATTTGTTAACAAATTTGTGTACTAAAAATATTTAAAAAATAACTAATACTTTTTTAGATGAGTGTATCAAGATATGTTTCTACATTGTCCGAAACAAAAGTACGAAACAGTTTGTATCACTGACAAAGCGATTTTCTTGTATATTATGTTAAATGTCAGCGCTAAAGAGCTGCAAAATAAATTTATTGGTAAGCTCGCGTGCTGAAAGCTCATTGCTCCTTAAATACTATAATTTAAACGAGCACACAAAACGGTTGCAAGTAAACAATAAATACAAATTGCAGCACGAAGTTGTCCAACTGACGTGATGCAAGCGAATTTCGAAAAATTAATCCTTAATCATACAAGTTTTAGAAAATTTCATTGTACCACCAGAATTATCTTTAAATATGCCTAAATTAGCATTATAATTATTAAAAATTTGTGATGAATGATAAAACAAAGTTGGGGTTATGCAAACATTCTTAAATTGGATACAAAATTTTACTATACAAAAACCTGAGGTAAGGAACTCAACAAAATTGAGATGAACGATATAAAATGTTTGGAGTAAGGGATGCAAATGTTTTGGGGGTGAAGGATACAAATATGCTAAATTTGGAGGATACAACAAAGTTGGGGTAAGGGATACAAAATGTTGGAATAAGTGATATAAAAGTTTGGGATGAAAGGTACAAACAATCTAGGGTGAAGGATTCAATAAATTTGGGGTAAGAGATACAGAAAATCTGTGAGATATAAAAATATTGGAGTAAGAGATAAAAAAATGTTTGGGGGGAAGGATATAAAAAGTTTGCGGTGAACAACAATCTTGATGTGAGGTATACAAAAATGTCAGGGCGAAATATACAAAAAGGCTGGAGGAAGGCATTTGAGGTGAGGGATACAAAACGATTAGAGTAAGGGATACAAAGCGTTTAGAGTGAAGGATACAAAAAGGCAGGCATACAACGGAGTTGGGGTGAGAGACATAAAAAGGTTAGGTAGTTAATACAAAAAGTTATAGCAAGGGATACGAAAAGGTTGAAGCGAGAAATACAGAAAGGTTGGGGTGAAGGATACAAAATGATTAGGAGCGAGGGATGCAAAACTTTTAGGGTGAGGGTTACAAAAAGATTACAGCTAGGTATAAAGACGTTTGGGATGAGTCTAACGAGGAGGTTGAGATTAGAGCTGCAAATATCTGGCGTGAGGGATACATAAAGGTTGGCGTGAATGATACAAAATATTTTGCGTGAGAGATTCAAAACGTTTGGGGAGAAGAATAAAAAAAATATTAAGGGATAAATGAAAGGTTAGAATTGTACCTTTTGCTAACTTTCAAATCTTCTCCAAGTTATATACATGATGTTATATTTACATTGGATTGGCAGTAAAAGGTAGAAATAATCCAGTATAAATTATAGTTAAATCGTGTAATCGACATTAAATAGTTTTCTACCTATTTTTAAACATATTATTTTCAACACCTTATGAATAATATGAAATAAAAATGCATACGTAACTTTATATGTAGGAAAACATATTTAACATTCGTTTTCCAACAGATTTAATGTTGAGATTAATGATTTAAAAAAATGTATATATATATTTATACATATATATAATATATATACATATATATGTGAGACATATATACAAAAATGTGCTTACTTAAAAACTGTGAATTTCACATTAAGAAAAACAAAGCGTGGAAGGAAAGACCCTTATAACGTAAGTCAGTAGTTTAAACAGATTTTTTAAATGACGAAGTGTAATTTTACGCCAAAAACTGTATCTAGCTCGTAATTGATTGTACAAGGATAACAGAGCCTAACGATTTGCAAACACTAACGTTTCTGTACCAAACCAAACAACAGATTAGTGAAGTGCCGACTTTGGTTTTCCTTAATTTTCCAAGTAAATAGAAGGAAAACTGCAGTAATTGAGTAAGCGGGAGAAGTTGTTATAAATAAATAAACACTCTGGTTTATAGAAGAAAATTATGACATAATTAAATAAACTTTGAATAATATTTACTGCTTTAATAGTGAGCTTATAATTTAGTGTTATTTGCTTTTACGGGAAAAATAGTGGAGTTTGTTTTAACTGGGCTGTGTGTGTGTGTGTGTGTGTGTGTGTGTATCTGTTTTAGCACCCTAAGCCAAAACCCCATTCAACTGTTTTAAATACTGTTACAATTCTTAAAAACACATATTTTTTTTACTTTTAATATTTTTTTTAAATTTCATTCTATCATCATAGTATGCGATAAATTAACAATTTATCAAATTTTAAAATTAACAGAACAGTCGCCAGGTTCACGTTTATATTTTCATTGTAACCTGATCTTTAAAACACTACTTTACGCAGACTCCATCGCTAATTACGAGGGTAAAATAATATTTTTTAAACCGCGTAAGACACAAAAATACTTTTTGGAATTTTGGAATTCGCTCCATTACGTTAGCTAGACCGTTGTGTGCCACGATTAGAGTTTGTGAACGTAAAGATTTTTTTTTAATTATTGAACTTTTGAAAAGGGCGCAATAATTTTTTGTTACTAAATAATATTTAATTAGGCCTACGTTTTGATTTTGACAAATATTAAGTTCCGTTCCCCTCCTAAGCCACTGTTTTAATACCCTGTTAACATTCATGCGTGAACACTTTTAAAGTAAATTGAGTCGTTCCGAACGTTTTACGCTCCTGTTAACATACCGAAACTCCACTTTACACTCCTGGACACAATAAAACTACCCCAGCAAATATAACCTGCTTGTACACACGTGTACTTGACAGTTAGGTACCGATAAAGTGCGAAATATAGTTTATCGTAAAGTGTAAACCGAACTGCAGTTTAAGTAATGGACGGTAGTTAAATTAATTGCCAGCGATAAACTATTACTGCCGCGGGTTATTGCTTGTTACCGGGATCTTGAAGTTCGGGCTTTGAGTTGAAAACGAGCGATTGGATCCTAATAAATTGTTACGTAGCTATCCAGCAGTTGGTCCCACCATACTGCAAAAAGAGTGGGCAAAAAATGCTGAACAAGATAACACAGCCTCCTCGACTTTAGGTACACTAGAGTTAGACAACGCGCAGATCTGACTCTAATGCAGTCGTTGAAACTAAACTTGTACACAAATAAATAAGGGGAGATTAGGTTTGGGGACATAATATTCTAAATAACTGGAAGAAAGTTTGCAAATGTAACATTTCTCTGAAGAAAAGTTTGCGAATGTAACATCTCCTTAAAGAAAAGTTTGCGAATGAAACGTCTCCTTGAAATAAAAGGTCAGAAAGAGAATCCCGGAGAGTTGCATTTCCACTCAAGCAAAAGTGACTCCACTGCACACTTCGACGGCAGCAATCATTCTTCTGCCCTGATGGCAAAAGGAAGGAAGGATTGTGCATTTTGGCATACTACACGTATGGTAGTAGTTCCATGTCGGTGTACAAATGATCCTCAGGAGCGAGTGTGTTACAAATTTTGTTCAGCCTGGAAGAGAAGAACGAGTCTTTCAGTGATAGCTAATCAAGGGACATCGTGGGGGAGGGGGTCCGCATTCAACTTGGTCAGAAGACTAGAAGGTAGGTCTCACTGACCAAATGAGCGGAAAAGCCCCAGTATGGTTGACGAGCCTTATTGATGCAAGATATTGAAGGAAGTGATAAAAGTGTATAATGACGTCTTTGATCGTGCCAAGTATAAAATGAAAATAAGGCTGAACGGAAGTATGGGCCAGGCCATCACAGTCTGAGGTACAGTTTTAAAGCCGTTTAAACACAATTATTCATCCCTTACTTCCTTCACATGACGTCATACAGCGCCCACGATGAATATAGACAAATACATCCGGAACTTTTTCAGTTCAAACCGTGTTAGATTACCTCACTAGAGTACGCTGACCCAATTTCCTTGTACACCCCGAGTACTAAGTAGCGAGACAAACTTGTGCACGTGTCTTCAACGATGCTTAGAAGCTCATTGTACATAAACGTACTAGAAGTACAGCCACCATAACAAAATGTGTGCTTTATGTCACAGGCTGAAGTTCAAGTAATTAGACTATCTGCCGCTACGAATGCTACACGTTGCAAGAAAATAGGGGAGACATTTCAGAAAATAGACAAAACTATTACCTATTTCACTGTAGTTGAACAATCTGCCGCAAGATGCCACCAACAGCGACGTTCACACCTCTCATAAGGGTTATCATTCTAGTATGTTTATATTCAATGATCAGATTCATCATCTGATTGTACAGGCCCGTAAATGGCTTTTCCACTTGCGTCAAGCCTCTCACATTCCAGGATGACATGATCAAGCTAGCTGTATGAATGTATTGTATGTATATTATGTGACACTCGAATTCTGAGTAGCTCACTTTACAGGCCCTACATACAGATGCTATTAGTATTGAATAGCATAACGTTACGTAACATAAAGTTACGAAATACTTACATAGTATTGTACCTACATAAAGTTACATAATACAGTTTTTTTTTTAAGGCGGAAAGCACATTGAGGCTATTAACGCCTCCCTAAATGTAAATGTGAGTGTAAAGTGTTGTTTTTTTTTTTTTTTTTTTTTTCCGACTATTGTGCACACTTGGGCTAATGCAGACGGTGGGATGATTTATAGCGTATGAAAATGCCAAGCCCTCGCCGGGAATCGAACCCGGATCCTCGGGGTGAAAGGCTATACGCTATCCACTAGACCACCGAGGCGGTAAGTAGTGTAAAGTGTAAAGTAGTGTAAAGTGTAAGTGTAGTGTTGTAAGTGTAAGTGTGTGTTAGACTTGGGTACCGCGCGAGACGTCTAAATCCTATCAATAGGTGTAGCTGGTCTGTAACACCCTGCGGGGGTAATACAGTACTTACATAGTATTTTACTTACATAATATTTACAAAGTATTTTACTTTCATATAGTCTGAATTGATTCTAAAATATTATTCGAGAAGAATTTTACCTGCAACAAAATATATACAATATTATAAAAACACAAATATACACAATTTATTATGACCATAATAAACAGTTTGTAAGTTTTGCTAATAAATATTCTTTTTATAGGGTCTGTTGGTAAATATACACTCGCGCGTCTGTCTGTTGGGGCGTACGCATAAACAACGTGACCGATCTCTGTAAAATTTGGCAAAATTTGTCTTTACAGCGGCCAAAACTCTCTGCAACAATATAGCGGTTAATAACAAAAAAATATTTATGGTAGTTAACGAAACCACAATAACACGAAGTGTTGACTTATCGTTTATAGACCTGTTATGATTTCCAGCGTTTTTTAATATATTGGCCATGAAATCAAATCTCTAAGAGAAATAATAAGCAAGGTTTTACCAAAACTACCGTTAATTAATAATATCAAACAAGTGTCTTAGCGCAATAAGATTCCAAACAAAGATTGTTCGTTATTAACATCCTTTGAAAATTTTGTAATCTTAATGTTCCAAATTGGTTTTACCGAGTCTAAACGGTGTTCCGGAATCACAAGACTCGATATATTATTCAAGAATAATTTCAGTTGTTAAAAAAATCATCTCTGTAGAACTACAATTCTAGACAAAAATATGTTTTCATCCATATTTTTACGGCATACCAGTCTCTCAAAATATTGTTTTCAAATTTGACCTTACGGAATTGTACCGTACCAGTAGACCAGTGCGACATTTTGCAGTTTATTGGAAAACAAAACAAATAACATAAAACAATAGTTGAACAGTGTTATAGCACCGCTTTAAAAAACAATGTCCTTCCTAAGTAAAGTCGCTGCAAAACCATGCAGGCCTACTAGTTCTTGTTAGTATAAACTTTTGTTAAAATAGACGTTATAGTTATATTTATTACGTGTATAACCTGTTAATAAAGCAATGTGCCATTCATTATATTTAGGTTATTTAATACAATATGCCTATCTTTGTTCAATTTTCGTATTTAAAACTATAGCCTTTAAAATTAATGACTGAATTTTAACATTGTACCTTATTGAAATATTTACAAATGTAACCTACTTTAACCGGATTTTACATTGCATACATAAATTAGGCTACAGTACTTACTGTTTACTAAAAGCAGAGGCTTTTATTTAATAATATTTACACATTAGAACTGGCCTAAATTGTCTTACCGATTATACTTTCAAAACTGATTTCATCAATAATTATTTAAGTTTTGGATACAGTAGTAATTTAAATATTACTTTCAACAAAGTTTTTTTTAATGAACCAGCGGTTTTGGTACATATACAATTACCATTGTGCTGCACTATCACGGGAACACTTTACACTGATCCTGGAATTTTGTTTACAGACCTTTCATTTGTTTTAAGTGGAGTTTATTTTATTGTAAAACCTTAAAATGGAAAAGTATGAGGCGTGAGAGTTCCCGGGTGTTCTGACGAACCTGTAAGGTATCCTATGTATGTAGTTTCAATAAAGCAATTCCTTACCTTTGGATCGGAACAAAACCGATCGGAATGCCTAGCGTAATAATGCAGTATATGAAACATATTAGATTACTGTAGCCTGAAACAATTTCATTTAAACTGCTGCACACAAGTCAGCTAGTAAGACATAAAAGAGCATTAATTAAATGTGACAGCATTAAACATTAAACGACAGTAAAAGCATAATAATAACGTTAGACAGCGTCTCTCGCCGGTTAGGGACGGTGAATAATTTGCAGGATGAATATTTTAGCGAATAGGGCGTCGTCTGTGTGGTCAGTGTGTGCGTGTAGTTTGTGCAAACATTTCAGCTTTCTTTCAACATGATACACTAATTAATTATTTCACATAAAGTATGACAACGGTTTTACGTTATTTTAAACGGATTAAATTAATCCGTTTAATATATCGTTAAAGTTTAATCAAAAACATAAATGTTATAGTATTAGCGAAAATTCAAGATACTCGGTGTCACGACAGATAAATAAGGACCTAAGAGGCAGGTAAATAAGGACTTATATGGCAGGTAAATAAGGACTTATGTTGCAGGTAAATAAGGACTTATGAGGCAGGTAAATAAGGACTTAAGTGGCAGGTAAATAAGGACTTATGTTGCAGGTAAATAAGGACTTATATGGCAGGTAAATAAGGACTTATGTTGCAGGTAAATAAGGACTTAAGTGGCAGGTAAATAAGGACTTATGTAGCAGGTAAATAAGGACTTATATGGCAGGTAAATAAGGACTTATGTTGCAGGTAAATAAGGACTTAAGTGGCAGGTAAATAAGGAGTTATATGGCAGGTAAATAAGGACTTATATGGCAGGTAAATAAGGACTTATGTTGCAGGTAAATAAGGACTTAAGTGGCAGGTAAATAAGGACTTATATGGCAGGTAAATAAGGACTTAAGTGGCAGGTAAATAAGGACTTATATGGCAGGTAAATAAGGACTTATATGGCAGGTAAATAAGGACTTATGTTGCAGGTAAATAAGGACTTAATTGGCAGGTAAATAAGGACTTATATGGCAGATAAATAAGGACTTATGTTGCAGGTAAATAAGGACTTGAGTGGCAAGTAAATAAGGACTTACATAACAGGTAAATAAGGACTTGAGTGACTTATTACCGCACAATTTTTTTCATCCATTACACCCTAATTTACCTTTAAGTGATGAACTATGTCTCAGCGCTGCGCGCGTTCATATAAGCTTACACTTTTTGATTTTGTTTCTCGAAAATTCCCAAAACAAATTTTATTTGTAATAATTTTTTAATTACTTTTAGGATGAGCTCGGGCAAAGGGGTTAATATGACGTCATACATTCCCTTGTGGTACAATTTGTACTTCGCAATATTGCGTGTAGAGGGAGGGTGATGTATTGATAAACAATTTGTGACGTCACGGCGACTTCTAGCGCTTTGTGTATTACTATAAGTGTAAGTAAAGTATTGTAATAGGACTAAAAACGTTTGGGGATTTAAACGTTTTCTTATTTACCTGTACTGATAAATATATGATACACAGAGGACCATATTGTTGATATTGTTGTGATATTGTTATAGGTTAGGATGTTATAACATCCTTGGTTATAACATCCTTTGGAAAATAAGCATTACGATCATTATGGTAACAACAAACGTAAAAAATTGAAATTAATACCGATCCTAACCTATAGAATATTTTCAAAAGGCTGATAAAATGTTTATATTTACATAAATGTGTGTGAGCGCGCTCGTGATTGTGAACGATTATACGATTACACATATACTCACATACACTCACGAACGCGAGCGAGCGCACCCACCCACCCACACACACACACACACACACACACACACACACACACACACACACACACACACACACACACACACACACACACACACACACACACACACACACACACACACACACACACACACACACACACACACACACACACACACACACACACACACACACATATATATATATATATATATATATATATATATATATATATATATATATATTTGAAAAGACCCTTCAAAAAGTGATTTAGGGTTAAGTGTCGATGCTCATTTTACGGTGTGTGTGTGTGTGTGCGTAAAAGTCCGTTACCAAACCAGATCCGCTAAACGGTTAAAAAATCACATCGTTATAAATTTAGATTTTTTTCTATTTTTCATACTTCTGAAAATCTCAGTATAACACGCGACAATAAAATGTTTATAAATTTTTAATAAATTGAGTTTTTTATATTATAAACTAAATGAAATATTGGCATGTGATATAATGTGCTACTGTTTGTAGATTCGCTTCACCGTTGCTTATTACCTCTTTTATTAAGACAAAGGATTTTAATTAAACAAGGCACGCAAACATCACTCGGACGCGATGTAAAGTTATCACTTAATCTTGATAAGTTAACGAGATGAATATCCAATAACCAATATGAAATTCGTAATTTTTTCATCCCCCTTTTATAAAATAAATCTTGTTTCATCTAACCAGAATTAAAGTCCACATAAATTATAATATTTTTTTCCATCAATTTCCATTTAACAGGGCTCCCTGGTGAACCTTCAGAACGTAATAACATGGTCTCGGGTCTGGGTATCACCACAATGCCGCTGAAACGTTACCGACTGCAGTGGTCTATCCAGCCGCAAAACCATAGAAAAATAAAATGTAATTTGCAATACAGGACAAATCCGAACAAAATGGCTGGACATGTGATGCAGGGATGTTGTGGCATTAAACTGTCCTTGCTATAGGGGATGATATGACGAGGGTTGTAAAACATATCTCTTTTCAGTTCTCATTATAGCCAATAAAACACTATCTGTTATAAGGCCTAGGCAGCATTGTCTGTATAACTCGTGTACAGCAGTATTATACGTCTCCGTATTTAAATAAATATATGCAGAAACTTACTCTCATTCAATTGTATTATTTGAAAAGTGTTTAAAATTTCCTCGGATAACGAAAAAAATGTATAAGCTGATTTTGAAAAGTTGGGCCAATTTTTGCGTATTGTAATTTGGAAAATGATTTATTAGAGCAGCAGTCATAGTAAGACTCAGAACCTTAAAATGAGCACCGATACTTAACTCTAAATTACTTTTTCAAAGGTTATATATATGGGTGGGTGTGCACGCGCGCGTGCGTATTTATCACTAATAACCATTTCAATTTAACAGCAATCAAGATTAATGTCCTTATAGTTAATGAAATCTAAAAACCCAAAATGCAAATATATACGCAGATTTTAACGCTGATTATGATGATGAAATCAGAATTTCGAAAACGTAAGACGAAAATTTATTTCTTTTCGGAATTCTTTTTCGTTACGTCAAAAAGACAGCTGCGTGCCGCAATTATATATATATGGGATATATATATATATATATATATATATATATATATATATATATATATATATATATATATATAGAGAGAGAGAGAGAGAGAGAGAGAGAGAGAGAGATGGGATTTTTATGTACGCATGGAAAACTCTAAATTCTTATATGTTTAAGTTATTTCCTATAGATATGTTAATCATTCCTTCAAAATATATTTGTTCATTTTTGACAAAAACGAAACGGCGTGATTATTATAAAATAAACACTTTATAAGCTTCGTTTAAATCAACAGTTTTCATTACAATAAATGTGTCAGGTGCCAATCAGCTGTTGCTTTATGAGCGCGCGACAATATGGTCATTTTGTTAAATTGTATTTCATCCGCCAGCGCCTGATCACTGACCCGAACACATTACTAATTTATGGAAAACATCGAGTATTCTTAGATTCTTGCCTTTATGAAACGATAGACATATTTTTAAAGAACCCGGTCACGTGGTTTATTCTTACTCTGTGGATGCTGTCGGCCATATTGAATATTCCTTATCAACGACAAAATTACGTCGTTATTTATTAAGACAGGAAACTCAGGATACTTTACGCTGGGAAGAGGGTAATGGGGTGGACATACTGGCTGAATACGAGTCCATTAGACCGAAGCCGACAGTAAGGCGTTCTTCGTGTCTTGCAGGATCTGTTATCATCAGGAGAAACGAAAAGCAACACCAGGAAATACGGGCCAACCCCTATTTCCCATAGTAAAGATTCCCATAGTGAGAGCATTCCCATAGTAAAGATTCCTCTAGAAGTACTTGGAGGGACATTAGAGAACTTGCATGGAGGACAAACCATGACACTCAACGTAGGACACTGAGGTCTGAAGGTACTCGCGAACAGGATAGAAATGCACCACGGAGAAACCTTGTGCAGGCCCTGTATGAAAGCAGAGGAATCTATGCGCCACATGATCTACAACTTTCAGGCTCTTCCGGGCAGGAAGCGAAAGAGTTCCTGAATGAGCGAGTCCTGCTAAAACGCATCGAGGATACCAGTCTGCTGAACTATAATTTGAGTGACTTAGTTGCACAATGGTTCCTCCACCAAGAGCTACAAAACCTTTTAAAATCTAGTACTGAATCAAATCCAATTAGGTTAAAATTACGTTTTGTAACTCATTTTAAAGCATGAGATTGTGTATATTTCATAATTTTCTTATAACAATATCTTTGCAGTATTTTTAAATACAAAATAATATATACAAAGTAAAACTCGGACCATATTACCACACAAAATACTTTTAAAATGGCACAACAAACAAAATTTTATCCAACAATTTAATTTACATCGCTAATTGACATTAGTGTTATTGGGAACATATTCAATATGGCCGACCAGAATGAAATATCGTGACCTAGAGAAGAAACCAAATAGAAATTAAAATATAAATTTCATATTTAATAACCGCCATTTTGAAAAGTATAATACGAAAGTAAAGTAATCTTTCAGTATTTTATTTTACAAGTACTTGCACGTGAAATGTGATATTGTTAAAACAAGGGTTACACTGGGAGCAAATAAATTCTTTATATCAACACAACACGTCTCCTTTTTACAACAAAATAATGAACAAATAAAACGGTGTAGTTGCAGTTTTATTAGCAGTCACGTTCTGCGATGGCCGTGGCACTGTGCAAACTTTGCTGGCAATTTATTTAAAATCAATCGCAAAGTTGCAGGAAAATTTCCGTTTAAACGTTTCCCGCAAAAGCTGCAACACATCTGTCAAAACGTGCTCACGTCACGATAACTTTTAGTGTGTAGGCCTACACGGCTTCATGTCTTTCTTTCCGAAAAACAAATTAAAATGACCGCAGCAAGCAGCTGTCTCGCCGACGTGATGGAAGCGAATTTCCAAAAGCATTTTCTTATCTTTGAAATACAGTATTTTTAATTCACTGTTATGATCAGCAGTAAAACCAGCATATATAAGCGTTTTCAATTATTAAATTACATGGAAAATACGAAAACGATTTCGGATTATCAGTCAAAATCCATTTTATTTTTCAATCTGAAATTGTTGAATGGATTTTATAAGATAACGAATTTGTCCAAATTAGTGCTGAAAACGGTTTTTATGCAAAGTTTGGATCACAATCTGAGAGCTAAATTATATTTTATACACACACGCGCACGAACACAAGCACGCACGCACGCGCGCGCGGCACACACACACACACACACACACACACACACACACACACACACACACACACACACACACACACACACACACACACACACACACACACACACACACACACACATATATATATATATATATATATATATATATATATATATATATATATATATATATATATATAATTGAATCGAATGTAGTTGTTTTATAAGACATTCAGAATATTAGTGTCTACATACGATCGGGTTTGTGTGTGTTTGTGCGCGCGCACGTGCGTATACGAGGTACTTAAAAAGATACCGGATTTGGTCAATAAAAATTTGTTAAAAGTACAAGTATAATATTTTAGTCTTACTTATTTCAAAATATTCTAATCCTACATGCACACACTTCTTCCAAGATTCATACAACTGTTGAAAACACTCCTGAGAGCATTTTTGGAAACTTCGTTTAGCCGCTTCCTCGCATTTTCCGTCACCTCTTGCGAATCAGCAAAAAGGTGTCCCTTCAATGGAATTTTCAGTCGTGGAAACTGGTAAAAATCTGGTGTTACAAAACATAGTGCTCCCTTTACAACCCTCAGAAGAAAAGTCATTCTACTGAATTAAAATCAAAAACATCACCAAGTAAGGAAAAATTTCGCCTTGACAGAAGGTTGTGTAAAATGATGCAAATGTTTTTTTATCACCACGTCATGATTCACTAAAAATTTACTCCTGAAAGGAAAAACAGTTAACAAATTCCTTCAAACAAACAGTTCAAGAAGATACTGCAACGTTTACGACATGTAGTTAGATAAAAAATCTGAAAAATGGGCAGAGAAAGATTGTTTTTTGTTGCAAGACAATATCCCGTCACATCGATCGCTAGTGGTGAAACAATACGTTGCCAAGCACAATGTTACCACTCGGAAACACCCTGCCATATTCTCCCGACCTTGCGCCACTAGATTTTTACCAGTTTCCACGACTAAAAATGTCATTGAAGAGACATCGTTTTGCTGATCGCAGGAGGCTATAGAAAATGCG
>CM040190.1:39855849-40120849 GCA_022606455.1 Callitettix versicolor | reverse complement strand
GATGTTTAAACCGAAACCTGACTGCCGCTAGCCCACAACGGCATTTGCGCCCCTTTACGGCCCAAAACCAAAGTCAGCGCCCCTTGAGGCCAAAACTTAAACGCCCGGTGCTTAATGAATTAACGTAGTACAAATCAAGATGGCGATCACCCCGAAGTTGAATCAGCACATGCGCCGGAGCTCAGAGTTGAACGTACAGTGATTCCGTAATAGTAGCGAGTCAGTGCACCAAAATGGGGAGCGCAATTCGAATTATATCGGTATCACCATCATAATCGGAATCAAAAACAAAAACTGCACGAATTGGTATTTTCAGTTTTCAAAATCCGTTTAAATTACGATGTTGATTTTGATGGCGGTCAGGGTTCGTTTCGGTATGTTCAATGTTATCTGAAAGGCTTAAATGGTATACAGATTATTATGGTAAAAATAGGTATTCAAAAACGTACAGCACGACCTTGACCAACATGCCCAGCTAGATAAATCTCAAGTTGTTACACGAGGACAAATTAACCCATTACTAAGAAACACAACACTCCAGCCTCGTTAACTGTAAGGGGCATTCGAGACCCTGAGACCTCCGCGGCAAAACATGGATTTAATTAATTAATAATGAATGCAAGGTGAGTTCGTGCCACGTTGTGCTTCATTAATATCCCTGCTTGAATTACTAATTAACTTAACTTAAAATATACGTGGCACGCAGCTGTATCGCTTGTGCCAATGGATGCAGATTTCTAACAATATTTATTTTTACTTATCATTCTTTTGAAAGGCTGATTTTACTAATATACTCAGTGCTAAAATTTATATATATTTTAGCATTTTGAAATGTTATACGCAAACGGACCCTGTCCGTCGTCAGACGCTGATTATGATAGCAGAAATTAAATTAACAACAATATTTAGGACAAAAGAATTATTAATGTTAAAAGATTTTAAAATAGACGCAATATTCAAACTTTTTTATGGATGTTTCTTGGTAGCAAACTTGTCAAAGCTATTATAATAATGATAAAGAAGTTCTTGCCAACTATGAATCAAATCAGACAAAAATTACACAAACGCGCGCGCGAGTGTACAGACACTTACGCACGCGCACGCACGCACACAAACACATACACATACACACAAGCACGCACATGCAATATATATATATATATATATATATATATATATATATATTGACGTATTTTCTCAGAAATGAAGCTAGTGATTTTGATTAAAATTATCTCAAGTGCATACATTAAATATAAAAAACAAAACAAGTAATTGTGAATCCATTAATTTTCAAGAAGCACAACGCACTTGTGGGCCGAGTCAATAACACAGAGCAGTGGTTCAATCAATAAACAGGAATACATGTAAACATACACGTTGCCAGGCAACAATAACAACACAGCATTGTCTGTCTGTCTGTCTGCCTGTGCATTTGAAATTCCATGTTATCAACGAGCAATATTTACATACATGAAAATCAATTTTTTTTTCGAAAACCGCTTATGGAACGCACTCGAACATTTTAGCGTTTTCGAATTTTTTTCAGTTGTGTTTGTGTGGGGGGGGCACAAATATCGATTACGGTAATAACTTGGATAAGTTTTTGAACTTAGCGGAAAATTCGTTTTTAAAATTGACGACATTCAAAACCTTAACCTTAACTTCTTTTTCGTACATTTTTTGTAAATCTCATTCAACCGTTAAGTTTGCCAAATATGCAAAAATTAACATTTTAAATTCTCAATCACCGTAAACTTGGTGACGGTGAGAGTTCCGTGTTGTATTGTGTTTAAATAATTTGAAAATTTAAAATGATTGCAAAAATTGTTAAACAAGATTTCTAAAAAAGTGTGTTAGACGCAAACATTGACATTTTCTCCCCACACTCTGTACAAACCTAGAAAGTTACTGACTGTTGTCAACTAATTAATTATGAACGCTTTGTATTGCGTCGATGATGTTTCTCAGATAAAAAGTCCGAGTGAAAGTTTCTGAAGAGTCAAGCATAAATAAATCCGCTCCCAACTTCACCCCTTCGCTTTGGGGTGGAATTAAATTTATTTAATTACTCCACTTGATAAGTTTCAGATTAAAACTTTGCTTTCAGAAGAACAGGATGCTTTGTATGCCCTTATTGTGTGTTCTGTTAAGAAGAAGTCATAAAATGTCTAAAGTAGAAAATATTACGTTTTTTTTTAAAAAAAAAGGGTGATTTCTGTACTTTCCAAATTTGTATTCACTCCTTAAGAGTGAGAGATATTAACAGGTCATACAAGTATTAAATATAAATATAACGTCTATTTTAACAAAAGTTCTTATTGGCAAGAAATAGTAGGTCTACATGGTTTTGCAACGATTTTACTTAGGAAGATCTTTAAGTACAGTGATCTTAAAATACAAGTACTGAATTAAGGATTAGTGTATTATAGTAATTAAATACCATCCAGTGTTATTATTTGAGGAGCTATAACATTGTTCAACGTCTTGCTGTACATTGTTGTATATTATTTACTTTTTCCATTAACTACGAAAGGTCGCATGGGTCCACTAGTACCTATGTTTAAAATGTGATGACTCTGTAAGTAAGTCATTCATACTTTGATTTATAGACGGACCAATGCTATTTTAATCCATAACATTTCTACATGTACAAACATCGATTGTAAAGATATTCATGTTGTAAGCACGTAATCAATAGAAGGTCCTGGTTGCTTAGCGACGCGTTATTAAATATTGATGAAAAAAACCTAATCTATTATTTAAATATGAATTTCAGTGAAGTAGCCCACTAACAGTTTGAGATTGTCCTTTTTTATAGAACTTAGTATAAAGGACGTCAAAATTGTGGTGTGGTAGTTGCACACAAAAGGTTACTCGTTGTTAGCAGAATCAGGAAGAAAGGCTGATGTAGTTCGTGGAATCGTATCCCCCTCAAATAGGCAATGATACCGCCACTTATGTGACTACCACAATGTCCTAGTCAATTGGAAAGAAAGTTATGCAATAAATAAGTGTGAAAGGAATAAAAGCAGTGCAACAGTGTTCCATCTGTTTTTCCATTCATAGACTTTGCTGCAGGCTATACAGTAGTATAATTGTACTACTCACTTGCATATTACTAGAATGACTTAGCTTTATTTTACAAATCCGATCTGATAATAGGTAATTACAACGCGGCAATACGGCCTTTTCGTTACTAATCTAAATTATTTTGTTCTTTTGTGTTCTTTTAGCTATTTTTTGGATGTCGCCAAAGTCATTGGTTCCTGATAACCGCATCCGGAGACGGTAACTTCTGGGAAAACGCCCACCGCGCATGATACGGAACACCAAAAATCAAGTTGTATTAGCAAACGAACTCGAACCCGAGATGTATCAACACTGAGTTTGATTTTTACGCTCGCATCTCCTAACGAGTAGTAAGTAAATAAAAAATTTCGAAATTCGTTTAAAGTAAGTATTTTTAGAAATTATTTTGATTGTGTTCACTTAAGATCCACCTTAAAGATCTGATATCTTTATATCAGATAGAACAACACGTTTTTAATAAAAAATTAAAATAGAAATTATATGAATCACAATCATTTAAGAAAGCGTAATTCTTATATGATTTAAGAAAACGAAAACAATATTATCCTCGTGTGCCCAATAGCAGACATATGTAATTGAGTCTGCTTCGGGCGCATCACTCAATAAGAGTCAGGACCTCCGGTTCCAAAACACCACGGTTTTGTTCTTGTGCGTGTCTAGCACTACCATCAATGTTCGAGAACTCACAACGAGCGGAGTGATATAAATCAAATATATACTTCACTAAAGTCTAATCTATTGGAGCCCTAACTCGAGTCGGTGTAAACACATTCCTTACATGTTGTCTGTTACTTTAAACCTGGATTTTTTATGGACATTAAGTCTGGATATTTAGGAACTACATTACGCCAAAGCAAATTGCTCTGCGATATCAGTTGTCTTGCTTAAGGTTCATGCTTTACGCTAGTTTAGGCTAAGGAAGACGAGGGTACGGCGTTGTGGCAGCAAGTTCAGAATGCAGCAGACTGGCCGGTGACTTAACCACCTGCCCAAGAACACTTGAACTTACATTTAAATTTCACACTCTTCTAAAGATTTGTGTGTACTGTCTCTAATTCCAAAGAGCAAATCTAAACTCTGTAAGAGCTAAGTTATATAATTATTTCTGATGTACGCCACGCCACACTTTCTCTTTAAAAGGTAGCGAAAATTAAATGAAAATCATAAAAGCCCCACCGTACACCGTACGCGTTGATTGACAAGTTTCAAAGTTAATTCCCGACAAAAGTCTCTCAGCGTCAGGTGTCACTTATAAAAAGCTAGATCCTGTTAAGATATCCCACTTGGTGTAACAAAGGGTTGTTCCCTCCGTCTTAATGAAAAGACGAAATTTAATCAACCCCTTCTCAGCGCAACGAGTCGAGACTTATGTCAAAAGTTATCGTCACTGTATTGGAAAACAGCGGTGGGGATCTACGGACGTGACTGGATTATTTTGGCTTCAGGCAGCATCAGTGGTCCGCGAATCAAACGAAGCGCTAGAACTTAATTTCTCGTAATAGGTGACATATCGTCAGACGAAATTACGGGAAGATGGGAAACTACTTATTTGCCAACTTCCGTTACTAGCATGTCGACAGTCTGTTATCATGCGGAATCAAAAATTCCCTACTTAGCTGCTGAAAAATTCCCACACAATAACCAATAGTAATGTAATAATACTTCACACACACACTCACTCACTCACTCACGCACGCACGCACGCACGCACGCACACACACACACACACACACACACACACACACACACACACACACACACACACACACACACACACACACACACACACACACACACACACACACACATACACACATAGATATATATATATATATATATATATATATATATATATATATATATATATATATATATATATGCCGCCTCGGTGGTCTAGTGGATAGCGTACTAGACTTTCACCCCGAGGACCCGGGTTCGAATCCCGGCGAGGGCTTGGCATTTTCATACGCTATAAATCATCCCCACCGTCTGCATTAGCCCAAGTGTGCACAATAGTCGGACGTTAAACTCCAAAAAAAAAAAAAAATATATATATATATTAAACACGTACAAAAGAACGATATACACGTAATAAAAATATATTGCATGAAATAACAAGGATCTTTGTGGGGATAACGAAATCGCAACTTCTTATTGTCGCTTTCATATCGTTAACAAAATAATTTAATTAAAATGTAAAACAGGAATGATCGTGATAATTCTGAAAAAAATGAGCGTTAAGTAAAAAACCCGTTTGTTAAAACTTTGAAAAATTTTTGACCGAATTATTTCCTATCTTCTTCCAAAAACGCCGTACTGGATAGTTGGTACAAAGTATTTTTTCTGCAAAAAAAAGAACATCTTATATAATATTGTAATATCAAAAAGTTTGTGCGACGAGTTAAAGCTACCTGAACGCCAGCAGACTCATTATTCTTCTTTTAATTAGAGGAAGTGAAATATTTACTTTTCAAAATGCAAACATTGTCAAGCGTGATTAATCCTCTCTGAGGCTGCATCGTAAAAATACTTTATTATTCGCTTTAAAATGTGAAACCCGGCTAGGGCTATCTCGTTAGGTACTACAGGATAAGAGTTGAAAACATCAGTTTCAAAATGGCGGTCTGTTGCTTTTACTGCCTCACTACACGAAGTATTTTACATTAACACGCCCGCTTTGTCTGACAAAGTGTTATTACTTTATCGGATGTAACTTGGCGTGCACGTTTAGCTCACCCATTATAAAACCCCTTTTTGAACAAAGCTCTCAATGAGATATGATTTTTTAACACCGACACTAGCCTTGTTAATTCAACACTATTCAAACACTATTCTTGGAAGTCTGTTTGAATGTGTACAACTTACAAGTATTTGGAAATAACATTAACTAGCGATGGATTCTTGAACACCTTGGGAAGAAGAGTATTAAGGATACTGAACAGCATCATATGGGATCAACATATATAAAAAATAAATAAACATAGAATAGATAATACAATTATAAAAAGTATAATCTCATATGGAAGCGAAGTATGATCACTGAAACAAAAAATCAGGTAATGTCTTGAAGCTACAGAAATGGTCTATTGGCGAAGAGCCGCAGGTCGGTCCAAACGGGAAGAGATAAAAATGTAAGAACCCGTGAAATCGTAGATGCGAAGCACACCATTGTAGACGACATGAAGACAAAACAACTTCGATGGTTTGATCATGTCCAAAAGATGGACAAAAATTGACTTCGCGAACAGGTTTTAAAATAGAAACCACACGGTCGCAAAAAAGAGGAAGACCTTGGTTGGAAAGAAGGAATTGATAAGGAAGTGAGAGAGAAGGGATTGGATCAAGATCTGTGGAATGACAGGGAAAATGTAAGGTAGGAATCTGAAGACGTCGGAGAACTTTTAAGCCGAAAAGAATGGAACAAAGACCTAGTTTATGTTCCGTTTAGTTCCGTTAGCTTGTTTATCTTTAACGTTAATTACTTAAGAACAAGTGTTGTTCCATTCCGTCGAAACGTCGTGTATTGTTATCATAAACAAAATGAATAAACAAGAATAGCATAAATATTCCATTATTAGACAACAGTTGTAAAAACGTATTTATACATTGTTACATTTGAAAATTAGCTTCCATTAGGTCAGGTTAAGACGGCTGCTTGCAGCGATTATTTTCAACTACATAACCTAATGATGTTCTAACCTCTTAAATCTGATCTGACTTGTCTGAGTGAAGGGCACTAGCACACTAGCGCTTCATGTGGCCGAGACTTGAGTGAGGTAAGTGCCATAGACACAAGAGGTATTGTTAGCAGTGTCTGTGTGGAAGGAACAGGACAAAGCCTATTTATATGGCCTATCCTTTTATTTATATGTCTTCCTATTGCAGTTACATTTATAAGAAATGTTTATCATCATGAATATTGTGCACGCGCGCGCGCGCGCACACACACACACACACACACACACACACACACACACCACCACCACCACCACCTCACACATACACGCGCCAGCGCGCGGACGGATAGACATTCAAGTAAACAAAAATCATTTTACTCAAGAGATATGAAATAATACCTTGTAGTAAAAACATAAACAAGGCAGGTCTATATATTTACGGAACAAGTTGTCTCGCTCACTCTGTATCACAACAAAGCCCTCGCCTTGATGAGAAAACTAACAAACTCATCTGCATGAACTTGCCAGAATTACTAATGTACTCTGAGAAGTTTGGCTGACTGCCGCTAGGTTGTGCCACTAGCGAATTTCATCAAGTAATATTTAGTTTCATTCACTGTAGTACTTCAACTGTAAAACTAGTCCCGCTTACTTACTAAGCAACTGGCACCATATATTTCGTGTAGACTCTCTATTATACGCAGCAAAATCTGTGTCTTTTCAAAAAGCAAAGAAAATATGTTTAAAAATTAATGTATACCAAGAATTATTAGCGGCGGCCATCATGGTAAGATCTTGTCCCGGAACTTTAAAATGCGCCCCGATGAATACGGTAAAGCTTACGGCAATAACTGTGTCTCGAACCCAGGTATGCAATAAAGAGAGACAGTAGACTGAACGGTTTCGATAGTTGAAAATGTTTTATTTATGTAAATATATATCGCCATTGTAGTCATCGTTAAAACTGCGAAGTTAGCACTAAATCTATTGTAATTTGAAAATGCTACTTGACTACAGGGCTCATTTCCTTATGTCAATATTCAGAGATCTTAATGCTAATTATGACTGAGAAATCAGAATTCGGAAATCCGTTTCCATCACGTATGCGAGACAGCTGCGTGCCGCGATTGTTTTACGATTCAAAGAAAGTTTTCGGTTGCCTATCTGTCCACAGTTTGTCTCGCTTATTATGTAATTAGCCGCCTCGGTAGCCTAGTTGATAGCGTACTAGGCTTTCAACCCGAGGACCCGGGTTCGGTTCCCGGTCAAGGCCAGGCATTTTCATACGCTATAAATCATCCCATCGTCTGCTTTAGCCCAAGTGTACACAATAGTTGGACGTTACACAAAAAAAAAAAAAAATATAATTATGTACAGTGCTGCCAAAGTGAATATGTCCGTTCTAATTATCTGTTTGTTTGTTAGCAACGACTTCGTGTGTGTGTGTGTGTGTATGAGAGAGAGAGAGAGAGAGTGTGTGTGTGTGTGTGTGTGGTGTGTGTGTGTGTGTGTGTGTGTGTGTGTGTGTGTGTGTGTGTGTAGTGTGGGTGTGTGTGAGAGAGAGAGAGTGGTGGATGTGTGGTGTGTGTGAGAGAGAATGTGTGTGAGAGAGAAAGAGAGTGTGTGTGTGAGAGAGAAAGATAGAGAGAGTGTGTGTGTGAGAGAGAGAGAAAGAGTTTGTGTAATTGTCGAAGGTACTAAATCCGATTTGAAAGTATGACAGCCTTCAAATGAGTAACAAATTTCAAAGTTTTAAAAACGCGTAGTCTGAAGATTAATCGTTGCAGGATAAGAACTTTTATGTAAGCTTAATTTAAGTTACTTTAATGTAAGTTTAAATGTTTAAATGTTACTTTAAATTAAGTTAACTTAATTTAAGTTACATTAAGTTAACTTAATGTAAGTTAATTTAATTAATCTTACAAGAAAACATAACAGGATCAAACCTGCTACTAAGCAGACAAGAATGTCAATTATCTAACCGAACGGTAAATTATTCGCTCTATTTACTTATATTTACTGACGTTTAATAATGCAACCCAAACACGTGAAAATACAAAAACCACTTCAATAGCATATAGCATGCCCTAAACTGCAGGCCGGTCTCATTATTTACCCTAAACTGTGTGAACAAAATACGTTTAACTGATTGCGAAACGTTACACACTTTATATTTTGCAAATGACGATATTTCGTTTTATCGTGAACAGTTTTCAAAACAAATATTTTGAGGAGGGAAATTTCGGGGAAATTTTTTTTTAACATGTTTGCACTATTTTACTTAGTTTAACTGACTGTAAACATTTTTGAACAGTTATTAATATGTATCGTGTTTCTGGTCTGGTTGTGATGTTTGATTTTGCGCTAGTGCACAAATTTATATCGGTAGTTAGAGTAAAAGATGAATTGTTTTATATTAAATTCGTAACGATCAGATGATTTCATTGAACAACTTATAAGCTCATTATAAGTTCTAGGTTAAGTTGTTAAAAACTAGCTATGTTAATTTATCGTGTTTTTGAACGAATTATAAGTAATTAAAATAAAATTACGTTTCACTGTTTTAATTAATCCTGCAGATAATATTACATAGAACAAAGTTTACTCTAGAGATTGTGCAACGAGGCATATTTTTCTGTATTTATTTAGATTAAGTACACTAAGCGGTAAAGTTGTATATTTTTGTAGACGTACTAAACCGGTTTCAGGCACTTTAAGGTAGAACGAAGGCTACATAGCGATTAGATATTCAGTGTTGCCAATGTACAGAAGAGTCCCGGACCCTTTGGGACACTACGGTCCCTCTAAGGCCCAGACAGGTCGTTTTCCCAGCGATAATAAAAAATACACAGCATATGGAAGCTGCGCTATTTGTCTTTTAGAGAATTTCATTAGAAAATTAATCGCTGCACACAGCTGTCTCGCTGACGTAATTGAAGCGAATTTCCAAACATTTCTCACTATCTTAACATTTTTTCTAACTCTGATCATAATCAGCGTTAAAATCTGCATATGATAATTGCAATATAATTATCATTACGTTAATTGTAATATAAATATGATAAAAAAATCTTACCGTCATTCAAATTAAATTTCTTAATTTCAACTGATTTTGAAAATTCAAAATGCTAATTTATGCAGTTTTTATCGCTAAATATAACCAAATTTTCAAAAACAATACAGACAAAAAGTTACGCACAAACTGATCAACGAATTTTACTGTCAACAAACTTGTTCAAGAGATTCCGTTTTGTGTCAAATTGGACTTTGCTACTATCATGTCAAAAAGAATTTTTCATGCGCTACTATTTTTTTACTTTCGGACGTCCAACATAAATAAATTATCACAAAGCTTCCGTCATTTTATGATTATTGTAAACCCTGGCCGCTGTAGAGTTAGTATTTGATAAAGTTCATCTATTTTGTGCGCTATTTACTTCGAGTGATAATGTTTTGAAACTTTCTTGCGTTGAAAGTAGGTTGAGAATCCGTTCCACATTGGAACATATATTTCTAGTGTAGTACAGCTCTGTATCAGGTAAGATACCGCAACGTAATGTAATGTTGCCAACCTTATAAATTGAAAACAATTTCCATTTAGAGTGAATTTATACCGCGTTTAAAGAAAGCAACTTATTGTTCGCTTGCTTCTCTCGTTTTCGCACAGTCTGATGGAGAAGTGAGAACATATAGGAAGACGTGTTTTGTAATTGCAAGAGAGGATCTAGAATAATTTATGTAAAACAAGGCACAAACTATCTCACATTCAATTAAAATATTTAAAAATGCCAAGTCTCGCTGACTTGATAGAAGCGAATTTCCCTAAAGTATAAATATAACAAAGAAACTTTTTCTTGTAGAACACATATCTTTGCTTTTTCTTGCTTCAAAAACTTTATATTTAATTCGTTTCGGCATACTTCCATTCTCAAAACGATTGCTGATAATGCTCCTAGCGGAAACAAGACGATTACATTGAGAATTCCAACTTAGCCAGCCAGAAGGTGATGGTTAAATGATTGGAGATTAATATTAGTGAAATTAATATTCCTGAATACTTGTGATTGTGAATTTTAATAGCTATGAAAATACCTGTACGATTAAAAACAAAAAACTAGGGGCGAATTGAAATGGATTAAATACTCTAATTTCTAATGGAAGTCAAGAAGTTTCTAATTTAAAAATTGGAGATAGTTTTTTATTACATATTTGATCCACTCTAAGTTTTTCGTTTTAAATCTTATAACCATTTCTACAGCTACTAAACACTGACATCCCCAATTTTTCAGGCCAAATACTACAACATCTGTTTGGGTCTAGGAGAAATTATTTCATACTTTTTATGTTTATTTTTATTTAAATAATAATTATTCAATATAATGCTATTGTATGTACGAAAATACAGCTGTAAAGAAACAACACCGCATATATTATTTTAGAACATTCGTTCATCTTAATTGATGTAATAATATTCAGACTATGAGAAAATTAGTGCATCTTCCAGACAGCCTGAGCGGATGGCATTACACAATACGTCTCATTAAGCCCCACGAGCATCTGGCCTAAGCTAACACGCAATGTTGAAACAATGGTGAAATAAAACATTAACGATTGTTCAATGCAAATTATTCCACCCTTTGTCTATCTGGGTCGTACATTTATCGCGTTAGCACTTACGGCTGTCTTACATTTATTTCCTCCCGCCCAATCTTGAATAAGTAATTTATTTATATAAGTTTTGTCCTTTATGCTTGAGGACACCCACGCCCGTGTGCTGTGTGTGTGTGTGTGTGTGTGTGTGTGTGTGTGTAACATGTGTATTCTGTATGAAGCTGGTATATTTATTCACATTCTGTACACAATTTATGACTTTTATCAGGCTTTCACTTGAAGGTCTAATCTCTATATCTCAATATGACAGTTTATACTATATTGTTTTTGATTTGTTTAGTTTTGATACTGCAGACTAGGAATTTTGGTTGGCGTTAGTTTGTGATCAAGCCTGAGCATTTATTATTTTTATTTTTATTAGATGTGCTGTACTATTAATGTACTGATCACATTCACGTAATATTTGTATGTATTATGTAGATATTTGTATGTACATTTCGTTATAAGATAAAAAACTTGACAGTCTCGGAACTGATCGATAGAAGTGAACACTTCAAATAATGAATATCGATTAATGGTTTATAATTATATTTCATTGTATTACTATTTCTAACATGTGCTATTTTTATTAAAACACATACTTAAATAATTGTACAGTTAATTAAAAAATATATAAAAACGGGTGCAATAAAATAATGTTTGAGCTACAAATAACATTATTTAGTTAAACAGTGTAGAATATTACGTTTTGAATTACCGCTTTTGACGATTTGTCGAAAAAATAGAAACAATACATGTAAGGTATATGGAGCGGTCACCTTCCCAGTAGTTATTTTTCCTTGGCGGTGCTAAAAATGAATCGCCAATACACAAAGTGCTGGTGTTGGTTAGTTCTCTTAAAATGCAACAGATGGCGTTCATCGATGTTTAAAAGTTATTAAATATATATAACTTTAATTAAAATAAATTATTACTGCTAAAAATTTTAAAAAATATTTCGTCAATTCTGCTACTCCCCATTATACTATAGACGTACACTCATATATGCGTATATACGAGCTTTATTCGTATATTCTCGCTCACGTTTTTTTCTCTTTTGTATACACTACGCTTAGCGTCTTGTGTTTAGTTACACATTTTATTACGAGTCAGCCATTTGTTTCCCCATGTTCCCGTGTAATCCGTAGTTACAAAACATTCTGTTAAAACGCGCCTAAAGTATGTTTTCACTTCAATAAATTTATAATTTAATTTAGTTATTAAGTAACGTTGTTTCGCTTACCTAATTTAGGTTAACTGCGCGACAAGTGCTCAAACTTGTAAATGTAATTAATTAGCATATCAGTGAACAAGTAGCAATAGCGTCATGTGTGTGGAGGAGGGAGAAAAGGAGAGTAAAAACAAAACTGTATGTGTAGTGTGAGTTCAGTGTTATTGAGAGTTATTGCCGTTAAAAGGGTTGCGCTGGGCGTATATTATTTACATTGAATATCCATTACATACAGACAGCAGTTGTATTGACTAAGTTAATGTGTTTGTTTATAAAATCGATAGTCACAGCCCGTGTGTATCTGCCGAAACAGGTTATAATAATTTGTAACGGTTGCAAATATTATATTTTCATTATGTTTTCACAGCCGCTTTGTTTTATTACAATCGGGGCGCTCTCTCTCTCTCTCTGATGGAAGCAAATTGTCAAATTCGTTTTTGCAAATATATATATATATATATTGACGAAATATTTTTTTTTAATTTTTAGCAGTAATAATTTATTTTAATTAAAGAAATATATATTTAATAATTTTTAACTCTTAAAATAATCTCACATCGATGAACGCCATCTGTTGCATATATATATATATATATATATATATATTGTGGTAACTCTAAAATCTGCAAATATTCTTAAATTAAATTGAAAATTAATGTGATTCTTAATATATGCAGAACAGTTATAGTGTCTAATTATGCAGATATTTCTATGTGAAATGCGATTTTCAAAAAAAGAAAATTTACGATAAAACGTTACATTTTTAACATTTCAAATATGTGTGTGTGTGTGTGTGTGTGTGTGTGTGTGTGTGTCACCATAAAAACGTGACAATCGAAACTCATTACAAGGCCTCGGGCCTCATATTTACCATAATAATAGTTCCAACATGACGCATCGCATAATCCGTTATTTTAACACACACGTTTTTGTAATTTAGAATAAAAACACAAATATAAAAACTGACTGTTGTGAAATTCATATTTTTTTTATGTTATACGTGAAAGTTTAAAATTTTTTTACTAAACCAACGAAACTAGCGTCACAATACTGGTGACTGTTTACAAACAATTGCAAGTATAACTTCACTGAAAAATAAAAAGCACGAAATACAATACGGCTTCGCACTGTGTTGCATTAAATGCCACAAAGTGTGTGTTTAAGACGCTAAGCCGCTTCCGACGCTTTACAGCCTCCCTTTGATTCGATTCAACCATCAACACCTACGTGTATTATCTCCCTAACACAGCGTACTGGATTTGCAAGAGCCATCTGTTTGTCTGAGATAATGTAATGATCATGTTACTTGGGGTTACACGATAGCGCACTTATTTACTTACCAGGCATACAGTTTTCAAACTCATTTTCAGTAAAAAATTTTAAAAAATGGCCAAATTTGTTTTTCTTAAAATTATCTCTAACGATTTTGATAAAATTTTATTCAATTTCACGTATTTAATAAGTACCAAAATGATACGTAAAAGACCAAACGTCCAAGACAAAGTTATGGACAAAAAAATAGTGAAACGTTAATAATCGATACAAATTAAACGTCAATTAATGGACTTACAGCACAGAGTACTGTACACTCAAATTTTAGTTATAAATGAAAAGATTGTTAACTAAATAAACGGTGGTCAGCTTTTTTTAAAGGAGGCTGTTAAAATAAAAGTGAGCAGCTGCTTTCTCTCTCTCTCTCTCTCTCTCTCTCTCTCTCTCTCTCTCTCTCTCTCTCTCTCTCTCTCTCTCTCTCTCTCTCTCTCTCTCTCTCTCACCGATATAAAATACACACATACACATAACAGACACACACACACACACACGCACGCGCGCGCACACACACACACACACACACACACACTGAAACGGAAAATACTTCCTAAAATTAGTTAATATTAGGCAGAAAAAAATTTCATTTCATCAAAAATTAAATAAATTAATTTTTCTACTAGAGAATTGTACAGTGGGCAAGACAGAGTGACGCACAAAGCAGACAGACCGCTGTAAGCCGAAAAAAACTAAGCCAGAAAGAACGGGGTAAAACAAGAACCGACGGTTTATTACTGCACTGCGATTTTATAAAAGGTAATTATATAGCAGAGTAGCCTCACTTCGAAATTAATTTTTATGGATTTTATTAGTTAAGTAAATGTGAGAAAAATATTTTATCATCAAAAATATGTGTCGGAAAGATGATTACATAATATAATTACATAATTTAAGTCCGCAAAACAAATATTACATTATCATAGTGAACGCAAGAAAAATATGTTATTACACGATATATATTTTTTGTCTTGAAATAGTATTTCCGACACTTGTTTTTGATGTTACAATAAGTTTTCAACAAATATTCGACGAATAAGATCCATAAAAATTAATTTCGAAGTGAGGCTACTCTGCTATATCATGGACGAATTCTACTGGTTTTAAATTTTCTGCCGCTAAAACTCAATGTATTGCCTTCAGTCGCCGTCGACAGATCCGAAATCCTTCAATATTTTTCGATGGTACAGAAATTCGGACCATTCCATCTGTTCGATTTTTGGGGTTAATATTCGACCAAAGACTATCATGGAACCCTCATTTGCGTGATTTAAAGTTACGATGTAACAAAATTCTCGATATGTTGAGGGTGCTTAGTACTTGAGAAAAATATTTTATCATCAAAAATATGTGTCGGAAAGATGATTACATAATATAATTACATAATTTAAGTCCGCAAAACAAATATTACATTATCATAGTGAACGCAAGAAAAATATGTTATTACACGATATATATTTTTTGTCTTGAAATAGTATTTCCGACACTTGTTTTTGATGTTACAATAAGTTTTCAACAAATATTCGACGAATAAGATCCATAAAAATTAATTTCGAAGTGAGGCTACTCTGCTATATAATTACCTTATAAAAATTTTATAAGAGAGGGAAATTGAAAAAAATAGAAATTTTTGGAATTTAAAAGATTCCTGCACTAGTAATTAGCTTCGAATAAAATGTTAAGAATAAGTTTTTCCTTAAACACCAATAGTTTAAGAGTTATGAACAAATTGTAAACCTATAGAAAGGTTAAATCTAGTGTTAGAGTTTTTAAAAATGTGTTAAATTGGTTAAAGGCAAATGATCATATCGGCGGTAATAATAATTTTAAATTTAAATGAGATTGAAAACTATAATGAGGACAGGGTCCTAGTTTGAATAAAATTTGTAAAATAAATTATAATTTAAAAATACCACATAAATTAAGAAGTAACACTAATTAACTAAAAATAAAGAAAACCTTAAAATATTCATGGTTAGAAAATATTAAATATGCATGGTTAAAATATTCATGCTTAAAAGATTTTGACGGGTCGATTAAGGAAATCGAAAGGAAAGAAAAGTTACAGCTGATAAGAAAATCTTATCAGTAGGCCCCAGAGTAGGAGTACGGTACGGTCGACGTTAGAGATTACAGCATGGAAGGGTTATGCCAACCTAAATGCTAGAAATAAAAAATTAATTAAATGAAAACAATGTAACTGAGACCAAAACTGTTTACCTAGGATGGATAAATGACCTAGAAAAAGGTGACGGACTAGCGCTCGACACCTTTTGAGGGAAAAGCGACTGGTTTCAGGAAAAAGGGAAAAGTACCAGAATAGGGAAATTTTGGTTTTCCTTTCAAGCGCTAGAAATTGAGAAACCTCCATTCGGTTGGAGAAATCTTCACCGCAGTTTGTAAGTTAAAAGCGTCGCGGACGTGTTACTCGTGTTCGAGTAGCTGCCGGGAGAAGCTACACTGTCCGTGTTGTGGCCTGTTGGATTTTGCACGAAAATAACTTCAAATAAAAGCGGCGTCTTCAATCTGAAACTCATTCGCAGTAGGATCACAATGACTAGGAAATCCAAAGGAGATTTCCAGAACGACCTACTAACATACACAAGTCTCACCAGGATACCACGTTGCACCAGGAGAGAAAGAGAAAAATATCTGCCATCGGGACCAAATCACGCTGGTGAAGTTCCAGGTACCGTTAGCAGCTCTTTTATTCTTTTTAAGGGGTAATCTGCATTTGCATAATTCGAAAGTCAGTTGAAATTTCAGAGATTTTCATAAAATTTTGAACAACGATAACTTAACTAATAGAAGTGTGAGAATAACTGAATAGCGCATAAAACAATAGGTTTAAGAAATAAACAACCTAAAAAAAATAAAGTAATATAAAATAATTGTTAACATATCGCACAAATTAGTAAAATAATTAAAACCAATTTACGGAAAACCAGATCTATAAAGTAGGCTACATTTCTTATCGTAAATAAATTAAAGTTTGTAATAGAATAAAGAGAAAAATTAAAGTAAAAACCTTACAGACCAAGTCATAAAAAGTTCATCAAAATCGATTCATCGGACTTAATTAAAATTCTTTAGCAACATAAAAATAAATATTAAAAGTTTAAGGTGTGAAGAAATCTTATTGCTGCATTCCTCAAACAGATAAAATAACTAAATTAATGTTAAATTAGAATAAGATACCCCGAGGCAGTAAATTTCCAATGCAAAATAACCGTTCCTCAGAAGAAAGGAATTAAAATAGTAGTTAGATGTATTTGTATAATAAGATTGCAAAGAGAAAGTCTGTAACATTAATATTTAAGGAAAATTAGCCATTAACTCATATCAAAATTAGTAAAAGAAATATACCTTATAAATTTTAAGAGTTATAGAGATTTTGTTTTGTTAAAAAATAAAAGTATTTCAGGAAGAATATTAAATTTATTTGCAAGAATAAAATTTAAGAGATTGTATTGGCATCTAATGATTAATTAGAAAATAAAATAGAACTTATTTTATGTACTTAAATTCAAACTTAGTCATATTTAATAAATTTACCAAACCACCACAAGAGAATATCCAGCCGGCTGAAAAAAGAATCTACAGGCCTGAGATAGGTGAATGTGTTGTTTCTAACAAAAATCAAAAGAACACAAACATCTAAAACCCTGCAAGAATATATTGGATTTCACACTCCAGTATATTTGGGTTATTGAGTGGGGACCTAAATTAATCCACACCAGAGGGTCACTGACCCTTGGCGAAGCAGGTGAGATTTAGTGGTAACTAGGAACTAAAAGGAATCACTAAATTTTCCACTAAGGGGAAAGTAAAACTTTTCATCTTTATATAGTGCAACTCGCATAGTTCTTGTTGGCTTAGTGAGGGAGGTAACGGCAAATTAGTTATCCTCGTGCTCTGCCGTAGACTTAAATCATTCAGATAGTCTAGCAGTTGCTGTTTTTCAAGAGGTAAAAAAGGAAGTTAACGTTGCAACACATAGACACACTCTCTCTCTCTCTCTCTCTCTCTCTATATATATATATATATATATATATATATATATATATATCTATCTCTCACACACACACACACACACACACACACACACACACACACACACACACACACTCACACACAAGCTCATCAAGGTCGGGGATGGAGACTCGAAGTAACTTTTCTGTGAACACTTGTCCATCGTTCTGGACAGTGCGACTTGCGCAGAATGTAGACATTATTAAACAAAAACAAAACAAACGTATGACCCGTTTTGTCTGTAAAAACGTATTTACTTTTATTAAAAACATGTTGTGTGTTTAGAAACAAGCAAACTATTTGCCTGCAGCGATACTTCCTCCATGCTAAGAAGGTAATCAAGGACAAGGGTTTGCACGTACAGACTTGTTTCAACTTTACCGACTTCCATACAAAACTTTATTCATCGCGCTGCCCGACTTCAATACTTCGTAAATCCTTCAACAAAATACAAACTGATACTGTACCCAGTGTCCGTACAGTATCATACGAGAAACAGCACTAACATTCTCGCAAAACTGTAATCACTTATAATACATACTACAGTTATATTTTTGGGATTAGGCGGAGACAGCTGATGGGCTCAGTGATCCCACCCTACCTCTAGCTCACACTGCTGTCACTCATTATGAAATGAAAAAGCCGTGAGAGTTCCTCGGTGTTCTGACGAACCTGCAGGTACCCCAAATGTGTAGTACGATAACGAAGGTCCTTATTTTTGGTGCAAAACTGATCGTAATGCTTAACGTAATAATATATGAAAAGATATTATTACTTTTTAAAATTCGCTTCCATCACGTTAGAGAGGCAGCTGCGATTGCAACTTTGTAACTTAATACTTTCTAATTAATTATAACAACGATTAACGTAAAAAGGAACATTTAGTTGCAATTATTCTTGTAATCCTTCTGCGGCAATAACTCCGAATGTAATTTACTCGACTTTCCCGTGGATACGTTTTTAATTCCGTTTTAATTGAAACTGAGGACGACGGAACGTTCTAAATAACGCGACCGGCATCGGACGGATACGGAATACCACTTTGTAATTTTTTCGCTACCATAATCAGCATAAATTGACATTTTGAACTTTCAAAATACAATTAAAATACAAAATTGAACTCTGGCCTCCGTCACATTCATTGTTTGCAGTTTGGGAGCACTTTTAAGTTCTGTTTCATCCATATTTTCATACAAAATTCGTCATTTTATAAATTTTGGGGTGGCCGCCATTTTGAAACTGTAGTAAAGTTTTGGTGCGTAACAAACTTCGATATTAAAAAAAGATGATTTTTTTACCAAGTTTTAAACATATTGAGCCTAAATTTTTAATTCCAGAATGTTAACATACTCGCAAGCGCACGTAAAGAGAGGTAGATAAATAGATAGGGAGAGAGAAAGAGAGACAGAGATAAAGAGAGAAAGGGAGGGAGAGAGAGAGAGGGAAATTAAGAGAGAGGTAGAAAAAGAAATGCAGAGAGAGAGAGAAAGACAGACAGAGAAAGAGAGGAGGAGGGAGGGAGAGAGAGGCAGAAAAACAAACGAAGAGATAGAGGCAGAGAGACAGAGTGAGGGAGAGGAAAAAAGGGAAGTAGAGGCAGAGAGAGAAGGAGATGCAGAGAGGAAATAGGGAGAGGTAGAAAGAGAGGGAGAAGGAGAGGGGGAGAGAAAGATGAAGAGAGAAAGAGAAACGTTAAGGGAGAGGCAGAGAAATTGTTAGAGAAAGAGAGGTAGTGGCAAAGACAGAGAGAGGGGGAAAGGGAGGTTTATGTATAACAAAAACAGTAGTGGTGCCTTGGGTATGGGTCTTACCATGACGGTCACTACAAAGTTTCAATAAAATTAGCTAATAATGCAATTGCTGTCATGCTTGCGTGATTGAAGATAATGTCATAAAAGTAACAAAATATAATGACATTATATAAACAGTTATTTCAAAATATCTAAATAAAAAAGGTACGGTTGTACAGTAGGTGCTATTAATGTTTATAGTCCGTAGCTAAAGCCAAGAACATCTGTCTGTCTGTCGGTAACGCACCTTTTAATATGATCGATCACTACATTTCACGAAAATGGTGTTTGTAGCGACACGAAAGTAATAAGGAAAATATAGGCTGGGTTCAGGAAAATGTTCAGCAGTAATAAATATTTTTGCGTAAAAGTAAGTACAACACAATTCAAAAGTTATTTTTATATTTGGGTGTCAATACATTACAAAATAACACTTAAGTCATAGGCTAAAAAGCTGTACAGTCCGCATCCCATCTGTGCAGACGACACGAGTCAGCTGATCCATTCTTGTTAATATGTTGTTTATATTTGAAAGAAGACACCTACGTAGCCTGAATATGTTCTTTAAAAGTATACTTTTGACAATTCCATTGTAATTTTCTTTCTATCAGTCCAATGCAACACAAATAGATGGCTAACATTTAAGTCTTACATAGCAATTTGCCTTCTGCTGACGTCATCGGTAAGTACAATCTGAGTGTAAAGTTTGGTTACCAAAATGGCGCTAATTTAATCCAGTCTCAGCTTGCACTGTGTTTATTATGTCGGCAGCAGTGCCACAGCCCAGCTTTTTAAACGTCATCGATTTCGTGATGTTATTGAATACAACAATATACGTTCAAGCGCCGTTCTTGAGTGCTATCGCGGCACGTAGCTGCCTCACAACGAATTCTTTTCTTCGCACTTTGTAAAGTCTGATTTAATTCTATAACCCGCGTTAAAAAGCTGCACACGTTACTATTGTCAGGTGGTTAACGGTAAATTCTAAACCGTTTAGAATTTTAAGTATTCTAAACGAGTCGTTTTTCACCGTACGGAATACTTTAAAATTGTAACTGAAAAAAATGTATAACTCAAGAGCGGTTCATTTCCAATCTAATGGTGCGATTAAGCCAATAAAGTGATTTTGAGAAATTTGACAGATTTTTTTTACTTTTTATTGTAACTTCCTCTCTCGATTTTTCGAAAATGTAGCCACAGATACACGCGCGCGCGCCCGCGCACACACACATACACACATTTTGTTTAGGTACTTACGCACTATATTTGAGTTTTTAAATTTAGTTGCATTGAAAATTTAATGTAATATATACAGATTTTAAAATAGGTTATGACGTTGAATCAGATTTAAAAAGAGGGGACACAAATATTAATATAAAATATTTTTAAAGCAAACGAAATTTTTAACTTTTTTTCGTCTTAAACACAGTAAATCAATATTTTTTACATTTTAAATGCCCTCATTTTGAAACTGATGAATGGATTTCACTCATAAACGAACATGTAATTTTTAAAAGTCCCTCAAAAACTGACGTAGAGATCAGTAACGGCGCTCATTTCAAGGTCAAGGTCTTATCACGATGGCCTTCACACTTGCTCATTTTTCATTATAAATACGGTAATAAAAATAAGCATAAAACACAGCCTTAGCGTTCCGATCGATTCCTAATAGCACGTGTTAAAAAATTAATACTATGTACTACTAACACTTTGAAAAAAAACTTGTTTACTTGCACAAAATATTTAAAATGTGTCACTTAGCACAACAAGTACACATTGACTCTGACTTCTTCTTACCTGTAACAGTAAAACAAAAACAAATTAAATCATATTGAATCTATATTTCAGTAATATAAAATTAAAACAAAATTTTACTAAATTTGAGATCCACAGAAGTTGCTAAAGTTATTTCCCATTTTACGTCTATAGACATCAAATTTATGTTTGCGACAAAAGGAAAATAAATTTTTAGATAATATGACCTGAAAACAATTATTTAATTATCATTGAAAGACTATATATATATATATATATATATATATATATATATATATATATATAATAGTAAAAGTTTTTAATGACTTTCCACAGGACCTACCTTCATGGTAAAACCCACTCCTTAGATCTTGACCTCTGGATAACTTCTTTCTCAGTAATAGTTAAAATAATGCGCGTGTTTGTGTGTGTAGACTAAACTAATTTTCCATTTTTTATGCAATTAGGCTTGGATTTTTTATGTAGGTACGGTTTTCCTATATATATATATATATATATATGTGTGTGTGTGTGTGTGTGCGCGCGCGCTTTAGGAAATAATTATGTAGGTCAAGATCAAGAAAAAAATTATTAATAAAAATTTGCCAGAAAATATACTTTTCTAAATATCAGCTATTTTATTTTAATAAAATACCCTATAAAGGATAAACCAATTTAGTTAAGACTTGGTATGAATCCTTAACAAGGTAAATAAACAATTTCAAAGAAATAACCAGTTTAATCAAACGAACCGTTTTAAAATTGAGACTGTTAAAAAAATTGCATAACTCAAGGGCGGTAAATTTTGTAAAAAATACTGTAGGGAACACTTTTGTAGCTCTTTTCTTTTCACTCGAATAGCGTAACTAATCCGATCAGATTTTGAGAAATTCTGCCGACTTTTTACTTGTTCTCTAGCTGCCTCAAACCCGATTTTTCGAAGGTATAGTGACCCATACATTTTGATTAAGTACTTGTTAACTATAGGCCTATATGAGCAAATTTTGATCACTATCACTTTAACCGATTTTGAGAGAATTAGATTTTTAACAATTTTTTGACACAAAGAAGGTAACACTAAAAATGGTTCTAAGATACAGGAAAACCGTAGCTACATCAAAATCCAAGCCAATTGCATAAAAAATGATAAGTTAGTTTAGTCTACATACACAAACACGCGCGCGCGCACCATTTTAACCATTACTGAGAAAGAAGTTATCCAGAGGTCAAGATCTAAGGAGTGGGTTTTACCATGACGGTAGGCCCTGTGGAAAGTCATTAAAAACTTTTAATATTACTCGAAGATAACTGATAGAATAAAGTACACTGCACAGCACTGTTCCTGTTGTCAAGACAAGTATTACTTAAGGGACACACTAAAGCTTTTAGAGTGGTAAACCTGAGGGGCTGTCCTTGTCCTTGTAATGTCAAATAAATATAAACTATCAACAAGACTTGATCAGCAGCTTGCGTGTCGTCTGCGTTGCCATGATGCGGGCTAGAACATGCCAATCGCACAGAATACATAGCGCGGACTGTACTCCACGATTTAAGTACGTTTTTGAAACTCATTTAATTCCAAACATAAAGTTACTTTTGAAACGTGCCCTACTTACGTTCAACCTGACAAAAAACCTCTGTTGTTGGTAAATTTTCTCGAAAATCTTCTTTTTTTTGAGGTTTATAAATAACAAAACTAATGTCTGTTATTGAACTAAAAATAAGAATCATGAATCATATTTTCTCTTTCTTTTTATTTTAATTACGATAATTTGTTCGTAAACACGACAAATTCCATAGTTATTTATAAACAACATAACGTAAAACGTATTATAGCCTATCAGCTGTTCAATGAAATCAGCTGATCGTTACGAATTAATATAAAACAACTAATCTTTTACTATAACTACCAATATAAATTTGCGCATTTTCATCACGCGAAGCGCAAAATCTAACATTGCAACCAGCTCTAAAACATGATACATGTTAAGAAATACTTAATATATGAACAAATTACAAAACCCAATTTTTTTATAGACCAAGCTAGGTTTTGCAAATTATTCTTACTTAACACGTCACAATTTAAAGGGGGACATAAAGACATGAAATTTTGGAAAAGTCTGGCTGCTCTATATAAATTCCTTTTGTATCAGTATCACTTCTGTTTTAAAATGATACCCAACATTACATAAAAAAGAACTGCCTTTAAAATTTTACCCATTAGCCTAACTACCCCTAAATATTTTCTGTCGTTAACCTATATATTTTGTACATTTTCACTGAATTTTATAGTACATCATACAATAGTATGAATTTATACGAGTACATCATTTTATAGTATTATTATGTTTACGAGTCATAGAAGCGTTACTGATAGACAGACAACCAGACAGACAGTTGCGTAATTTTACCACCTCCCCCCCCCCTATTAAAGTTACGGACGTTCAACTTAACCATATTGCAAGAACGTCGTGAATGAAGTTCAAGTAATACATACGTAAGCCTATCTAAGCAGAGTTAAGGCACGTACGCGAATGTGTATTCCAGAATGTTAATTAAGCTGCGGTTTTTTGGTTAACGGAGAATGTGTTCGCAACGTGATTCCGGTGTTAATTTGTTGCGTTTGACAGTATTGTAGTGTTTTTGTGGAACATGGATGGCAGGAGAAATGTGGCATCTAATTAATCTGTGCGAAGCAATTACGAGTAGCGATAAAAAAACATCCGGCGGTCAGGGGTTCTTTTGTTTTTATTTACATTTACCTACTTATCACTATACAAAGTATAAAGAAAGTTTGGTGATTGTAAAAGAAAGGATCCTGAGATTTCGATGAAACTACTTTTCATGTTTCCTTGTGCCCGTGTGCGTGCATGTGTTTGCTTTGTCCTCTTCAGATTAGCATTTTTTTAAATTTTAAGTCGAAAAGCACATTGAGGCTATTATCGCCTTCCTCAATGTAAGTGTAAGTGTAAAGTGTTAAAGTCGTAAGTGTGTTTCGTAGACTCGGGTACGGCGAGGAACACCAATCTCCTTTTAATAGGTCTAGCTATACTGCATCTCCCCTGCGGGGTTTATATGTAAATGTTAATGTACGTGTAGAAGTGTAAAATTATGTGAATGTGAATGTGTTGTTTGACTAGGGTACCGAGAGGAACGCCAATCTACTCTTAAATAGGTGTAGCTAGTCTGCACTCCCACTGCGGGGTTTAATATGTAAATGTAAGTGTACGTATAGAAGTGTAAAAGTATATGAATGTGAATGTGTTGTTTGACTAGGGTACCGCGAGGAACGCCAACCTCCTCTTAATAGGTGTAGCTAGTCTGCACTCCCGCTGCGGGGTTTAATATGTAAATGTAAGTGTACGTATAGAAGTGTAAAAGTATATGAATGTGAATGTGTTGTTTGACTAGGGTACCGCGAGGAACGCCAACCTCCTCTTAATAGGTGTAGTTAATCTGCACCTCCCCTTTGGGATTTAATATGTAAATGTAAGTGTATGTGTAGAAGTGTAAAAGTATGTGAATGTGTTGTTTGACTAGGGTACCGCGAGGAACGCCATCTGCACCTCCCCTGCGGGGTTTAATATGTAAATGTAAGTGTACGTGTAGAAGTGTAAAAGTATGAGAATGTGAATGTGTTGTTTGACTAGGGTACCAAGAGGAACGCCAATCTACTCTTAAATAGGTGTAGCTAGTCTGCACTCCCGCTGCGGGGTTTAATATGTAAATGTAAGTGTACGTATAGAAGTGTAAAAGTATATGAATGTGAATGTGTTGTTTGACTAGGGTACCGCGAGGAACGCCAATCTACTCTTAAATAGGTGTAGCTAGTCTGCACTCCCGCTGCGGGGTTTAATATGTAAATGTAAGTGTACGTATAGAAGTGTAAAAGTATATGAATGTGAATGTGTTGTTTGACTAGGGTACCAAGAGGAACGCCAATCTACTCTTAAATAGGTGTAGCTAGTCTGCACTCCCGCTGCGGGGTTTAATATGTAAATGTAAGTGTACGTATAGAAGTGTAAAAGTATATGAATGTGAATGTGTTGTTTGCCTAGGGTACCGCGAGGAACGCCAACCACCTCTTAATAGGTGTAGCTAGTCTGCACTCCCGCTGCGGGGTTTAATATGTAAATGTAAGTGTACGTATAGAAGTGTAAAAGTATATGAATGTGAATGTGTTGTTTGACTAGGGTACCGCGAGGAACGCCAACTCCTCTTAATAGGTGTAGTTAATCTGCACCTCCCCTTTGGGATTTAATATGTAAATGTAAGTGTATGTGTAGAAGTGTAAAAGTATGTGAATGTGTTGTTTGACTAGGGTACCAAGAGGAACGCCATCTGCACCTCCCCTGCGAGGTTTAATATGTAAATGTAAGTGTACGTGTAGAAGTGTAAAAGTATATGAATGTGAATGTGTTGTTTGACTAGGGTACCAAGAGGAACGCCAATCTACTCTTAAATAGGTGTAGCTAGTCTGCACTCCCGCTGCGGGGTTTAATATGTAAATGTAAGTGTACGTATAGAAGTGTAAAAGTATATGAATGTGAATGTGTTGTTTGACTAGGGTACCAAGAGGAACGCCAATCTACTCTTAAATAGGTGTAGCTAGTCTGCACTCCCGCTGCGGGGTTTAATATGTAAATGTAAGTGTACGTATAGAAGTGTAAAAGTATATGAATGTGAATGTGTTGTTTGACTAGGGTACCAAGAGGAACGCCAATCTACTCTTAAATAGGTGTAGCTAGTCTGCACTCCCGCTGCGGGGTTTAATATGTAAATGTAAGTGTACGTATAGAAGTGTAAAAGTATATGAATGTGAATGTGTTGTTTGACTAGGGTACCAAGAGGAACGCCAATCTACTCTTAAATAGGTGTAGCTAGTCTGCACTCCCGCTGCGGGGTTTAATATGTAAATGTAAGTGTACGTATAGAAGTGTAAAAGTATATGAATGTGAATGTGTTGTTTGACTAGGGTACCGCGAGGAACGCCAACCTCCTCTTAATAGGTGTAGCTAGTCTGCACTCCCCTTGAGGGGTTTAATATGTAAATGTAAGTGTACGTGTAGAAGTGTAAAAGTATGTGAATGTGAATGTGTTGTTTGACTAGGGTACCGCGAGGAACGCCAACCTCCTCTTAATAGGTGTAGTTAATCTGCACCTCCCCTTTGGGATTTAATATGTAAATGTAAGTGTATGTGTAGAAGTGTAAAAGTATGTGAATGTGTTGTTTGACTAGGGTACCAAGAGGAACGCCATCTGCACCTCCCCTGCGGGGTTTAATATGTAAATGTAAGTGTACGTGTAGAAGTGTAAAAGTATGAGAATGTGAATGTGTTGTTTGACTAGGGTACCGCGAGGAACGCCAATCTACTCTTAAATAGGTGTAGCTAGTCTGCACTCCCGCTGCGGGGTTTAATATGTAAATGTAAGTGTACGTATAGAAGTGTAAAAGTATATGAATGTGAATGTGTTGTTTGACTAGGGTACCAAGAGGAACGCCAATCTACTCTTAAATAGGTGTAGCTAGTCTGCACTCCCGCTGCGGGGTTTAATATGTAAATGTAAGTGTACGTATAGAAGTGTAAAAGTATATGAATGTGAATGTGTTGTTTGCCTAGGGTACCGCGAGGAACGCCAACCTCCTCTTAATAGGTGTAGCTAGTCTGCACTCCCCTTGAGGGGTTTAATATGTAAATGTAAGTGTACGTATAGAAGTGTAAAAGTATGTGAATGTGAATGTGTTCTTTGACTAGGGTACCGCGAGGAACGCCAAACTCCTCTTAATAGGTGTAGTTAATCTGCACCTCCCCTACGGGGCTTCAGAATAGAAACAATCTAAAATTTAAGACATTTAAAAATACAGCAAACGGCTTTGTTCAGATGTTAACCATTAATTATAATCATGACTCGCCAGTTAAGTAAATAACATTTGAAATAGATGCAGACTACAGTTGTTTCGGTAAACTCGAAACAATCCTGAATTGTGATGTTAGGTTAGATTAGGTAGTAAAGCAATATTTGTATGAGGCTTTATGTTGAAGTTACTGGATAACGTGAACGGCATTGAAATTAAATATTAACATACAGACAGTCTTATTGAACTTGTCACTCTGCTAGTCTTGCCAGTTTCACATTATGTTAAATATTTAATGTAATGTCTGGAGTTGAATTAGGTAAGAGGGTTGTGTTGACGCTAGACTAAAGGTCATCAGTACGTTTAATCACTATTCAATGAACCCTGATCGCCTACACTGCTGTTAAATTCCATCAAGATACCACTAATAAGCAGCTGTCTTGCCGACGTGATAGAAACGAATTTCTTCACCTTACCCTTTTTAAATTTTGATTTCAGCATAATCAGTATTAAAATTTGCAAAAAAACTTTCAAATCTGTTCAATACAAAACGTTTAGAATTTGAAACTTTCAAGTTACATTGAAAATAAGAAAACGAATCCTGATCGCCGTTAAAATATTTTGTAATTTCAACAGATTTTGAAAATTCAAAAACGTGATTTATGCAGTTTTTAATACTGATTACGATGGTAAAATTATATTCTTTTTAAAATTAAGTTAGGATTTTTTGAAATATGGCAGCCATTTTGAAACTGTTGCTAGTGAAAATTGTTAGAACGCCGTCCGATTATACTACCAATATACGTTAGCACCCTCAAGTTTTCAATTCTGATCGTATATTATCGACCAACTTATTAAAACTTGAAAACACTTCAATACAGACTGTCACACATTTAATCCAGATATATTGCCGCCTCGGTGGCCTAGTTGATAGCGTACTAGGCTTTCACCCCGAGGACCCGGGTTCGATTCCCGGCCAGGGCTTGGCATTTTCATACGCTATAAATCATCTCATCGTCTGCATTAGCCCAAGTGTGCACAATAGTCGGACGTTAAACATAAAAAAAAAATTAAGCCAGGTATCGATTATTTTAAAACCGTTATCACGGCACCACAATAGATCACTCACTCTAACATAAAACTGTTAATATTAATTCATTAATTAGGTTAAAACGGACCCAAATATCGAAGATTGTATCGTCAAAGCGCACTTTAAAGTTTAAAACTGACGATTTAAAAGAACTACTGCAATGCAAATTTGCTTTGAATAAAATAAAAATATCCCTCAATAAGACTTAACCAGTCCGTGAAGCAGTGCTATCCGAGTACACTTCATAAACCTTTGTATTCTTAACTGACTTCAAAGCTCCATGTTTCCAATTGCAGTTTAAATGGGGCAACTAAGGTGCATTACGTGTTCCAAAGGCAAGGTCCGTAACACGTTTGCCTATTTTTTGTTAACTAAAATTACAGTTAAGTTTTGTACAACCTGTTAACCCAATTTCATCGTTTCGAAATCTTTAAAATCCATAAATTTTTCTGTTTGTTTTTAATCTGATTTCACTTCCAAGATTAGTATTTAAATCTGCGTTTAACGTGAACCGTGGACGCTGTCGAGTAAATTTTCGCATTTTCACTCAATTTTGAAGATATGAAGTAAGCAAATGTTGACGGTGGCTTTTAAACGGATTTTGCCAGGCTAAGAACTTGTTTAACGAAATCAATATTTGCGTCAAGTTTGAAACAAATCGTACCAAAATGCGGGCGCTATACCAGCTTTCGCGAGCGCGCGTACATACACACACACACACACACACACACACACACACACACACACACACACACACACACACACACACACACATACAACATACAAAAATACATACACACACAACAAACACCCGCCCGCATGCACACACGCATGCGCGCGCGCACACACACACACACACACACACACATATCAAAACGTGTTTACACAAAAAAAATTCGTTGATTGGTGTTTATTTCACTATTCAGAGTGTATGTATAATCACTGAATACAAATAAACGGACTAGAACTACAGCCACGATTATAAAAAGCATGTTCGATGTCAGAGGCCGAAGTCCAAGTAATTACACTATTTGCCGCTACGAACGCTTCAAGCTGCAAGGACAGGTGGGAGACAATAGTACTATTATCTATTCAACTGTAGTTGAACACTCTGCTGCAAGAGGCCCCCCCAGCGAGCGCTCACATAACTCTCATAAGGGTTATCACATATATATTTACATTTAATGGTAATACCCAAATATAATTTCCGATGGTTATTCACAATATCATAAATATCACGGTTTTAAAATTCCGTACGAATTTCGACTGTTATTTGCCACTGAAAAATTTAACATTTTTAACATGTAACTGCTAATTTTTCAATATCTGAAACAAGTATATTTTTATCATTAGGACGTAGTATGTCAAAGTAATTAATCTAACACTTAAAGCCCTTTGACCCTCTCCATTCGTTGCATCAAAGTAATTCAGATTAGTTGTTACAAGCCTGCTCCATTCATCCCCAACATCCCGTACACATTCTGCAAATAATTTCACCGTTACTTACTTCAGGCAAGCGCGTCTCAGTAATCAATCAGCTGTTCTTTACGCGGGAAATCCTTTTCGCGCCGTGACAAAATGCTTTCGTAAGCCAGCCAAGTATGTCTCTCTTACCCGTCACGTCATTTATTATAATTCCGTTCTAATTGAAACTGGAGTCGCGCTTTTGTTTTGTTCAACATTCAGATTATGTTTCAATTAAGTTAAAATTTAATTTTAATGTATTTTGCAAAGACACCTTCTATTGACGGAAGTACAGTAACAGTTATTGCACCGATTCCAAGTATCAGTCATAATCACAACTAAAAACTTAAGTCAATAAGGTACCCGGCCGAGGCAGTTGATATGAGCAGCTGATGGACTTAGCAATCTCACCGTACCTCTAGCTTATATATACTACTCTCACTCACCTACTCAATTACACACACACACACACACACACACACACACACACACACACACACACACACACACACACACACACACACACACACACACACACACACACACACACACACACACACACACACACACACACACACACACACACACACACACACACACACACACACACACACACACACACACACACACACACACACACACACACACATTGCAACGGTATTTTTGTCTACCGCTATGAGCAAGAGTTATAGAGTATTTAAGTACAAAAAGATATAACCTACTTTAAACGCTACAGTTGCATATTAATCCCAGCAATTACCTTTTGTTTATTGACAACTAAATAGTGTACTATTTATTTATTTAAATAAATTTAATGTACGAGTATTTCTTCTAAATTAAATTTCAACCTTACAACTTCCGTCTTAAAATAATATTTTTTTTCTATTTTTTACAAAATAGTTTTAATTTGTTTCGCATTAATTTTATATAACTGACTTATTACAGAAATTATCTTGCTTTAACATTTGCTCAACTCAAAACATTTTCATCAAATTTATATATGGTCTAATTCTTACACATTATATTTATAAAACAACCTACAACTTGGTTGAACAATCTTACTCTATGCTATACCTTAAATCTAATAAAAAAAATAAAACCTCTTTGTTTTGGATTTGGGAAATATGTTTATGGAATTATTCCTGCCTTATTCCCTACTGCCTATTCCCTAATTATCATCTTTTTCAGTTTTAATTTTTTTTATTATTGTATTTTTTCCCGTTATTTTACACCGTTGGTTATGATTTAATTTATATCACCCTTTCACTGAATTTAGGCTTTTAATTGGACTTGCTTTTAATTTTTTTTTCAAGAATTGTTTCTATGATTTACTTAATTAAATTTAATGATATTCGATATTTTATTCTTTTTATTTAGACTTTATAATTTATTTCCGGTTATAGATTACGCTTAGTAGATTTTAATATCTATATCAATTCTCTTTCAAATATGACAAATTTATATTGGAGATTTTTCACTCATTTACTGTAAATAGCAAATCTAGACTACGCTATAATTAATTACTGGTGTTGTTAGCAGTACCTTATTCCTCCAGCTGTCCCGTGATGGTCCTGGGCGATTTGTATTAGAGTGAACGAGTTCTCTTGCCACTTCTGGAATCCTCCGGTTCTCAAAGTTTGCTGATGTCCCTGTTGACTGTTGGGGTTGCAGTGTAGGCTTCGTCTCCGAGGTACCGGTTGTCAGCTAGCATTGACTTATGATTTATTTGCAAAAAATTTATTCTATTTCGCAAATTTATTTTATTTATTTTGTAGTCCCTTATTTGTACTAACGGTAATTTCTTATAACTTTTTTCCATTTACTTAAACGCCGTCGAATTTTATTTTACTTTTCCCTAGATTCGAATTTTTACAACTTTTTTGCTATCAACGCGTAACGAGATTGAACCGGACTCGGGCAGTCTTCAAGTTACTGAAAACACAATCTATCAAATGCGATTCCTCCAGAACAGTCTCTGCCTATGCAGCATGGCTTAGTAGCGAAATTTTTGCAATTTAGGGAATTCCAAATTTCCCTTCTTTTGGAAATTTCCCTTCTTGCATCCAACATCAACAGGGCCTGAGAAAATCTCATTTCTTGACACCCTTTGAACCTTCATTTTCCTAACTCTATATCGTAACCTATTTATTTACATGTTAATTAACCAATTTTGGTTGATTAGTTTATCTTACTAGTCGAGTTGTGTTGGTATACCTGGTGGCCTATGACGTTTTACTCGTCTATGACCGGGTTACCCCTTCTCTGCATATGCAGTCAAAACTACTGCTATAACCAGGAAAATCCCATAACTTTCCACTACCTTGTCTGATTTTCCTGATTTTGATACCCTTTTATTTGTCTTCTTTCCAAGGTTACAGTAAATTTTGATTCGTGATTTTAGCATTTTTTTTGTTCATGAGATATTGACATTTTTCTGTTTCAGCCTATTTTATTTATTGTTTAGTTTGTATTAATTAATTTTGCACCTAATTTTCAGGTTTTAAATGTTTACAATGCCCTTAGTATTTTAATTATAATCGTTTATCCTAACTTTATAAATATTAACCAATATATTTTAGAACCAGATATATGCTAAGTGACTCTAAAAGTTCATCTATTTATTATTACTAGTTTAACTGAATAATTTGGCTCTTATTTTACTTGTTTTATCCTATACCATTTATCTTACTAAAATTATATTTCATAAATTTATCTTTCATATGAACATCTTTTGAAACATTGTCCTAGTTAATATCTTACAATCCTGTATACTTTTTTTAATATCTGCAGCGATGTCTTGCTAATTACCAACCTTAACTTGTACATACTTATTTATCCTAAGTTGTAATTGTTTTTAATTTAGTCACTATTATACATGATCTAATTGCTATTCTACTTGCTATAGTTAAAACTTTATTTGATACGTTTATTATTTAAATTTATTATTTTTATTATTGGACTATAATTCTAAAACTATCGATTTTTTCAAAATTTCCTATTCTTAATATTAGGTTGGCATTGTGTTATTAGAACAGAATTTTATTTCATTTCGACTATTTTAGAAAAATTATATTTTTTCCTACTTCTGGATTTTATTCGAAAATTTTTTAAGTCCAGCAGACGTATTACTTTATGCCTTTGCAAAACCATGCAAGTTTATTGGATGTAAGCGTACCTCATTTCCTCAGCTACTTGTAGGTGTTTCCGCAAGTAAGATATAAAATGGAATAAGCGGAACCTCACAGCACAATAAAAACGATGGCCAATTAATTCATTCATTTAAGTTACTAGGTGGTAAAATAGTTTATCCCTCTTAAACCCCCAGAAAAATCGAAACGTTCTCAAAAGTTTTTTGCCGTACATTAGAAAGGCCTAGCATATGATGAAAACAGGAAAACTGTAGTGAAAAGATTCGTTTTTCATTGAAAAAACGAATTGTAAGAACATTTCATTATCCCCACTGGCTATTAACATTATTTTCCTTGTGTATTTACAGAGAAATATTTCTAAACAATTTTGAGATATTTTATAATGTAGTTAAACATTAAATAAAATAGTCAAGTTGATATTTTTAAAACACATACTGCGTCTTGTTTCAGACATAAACTACATATTTACACTATAGATAGGCTGACTTTGGTGACGTCTGCACGCGGAGTGTAACATTTGTAGCGCCCGATTGAAAAGTGCCCACTTGTTGCTTAAAGATAAACATGACTTAAATCTTATCCAACTTACTTTCACCCACATTGCAAAAAATCAAGTGGTAAAAAAAATATCTAAAGTTGTTTGACAATTTTTCAAATGACGCTTTTATTAAGTTCTATAAACATAAAAACATGTAAAATTTAGGAAAACAAACTCGTCAATTTGTTTTCAGATTTTTCTGAAAGATACTAAAACCTTTGTATAGGTTTGACGGCTCTATATAAGCTTTATATATATATATATATATATATATATATATATATATATATATATATATATATACGGAATCAGTATTGCTTCTAGTTTCAAATAGGGCTAGGTGGTTGATGTGGATAAAGCATCGGTCAGTCAGCTGCATCTCTAAATTGTTAACGCTTATCCCTCTTCTAAGTAGCATAAAGAATGGGACGTTCAAAAATCTAATTTTTAACGATACCCCGCATTCAGCAATTTTTTTTTTAATTTTCGTTAATATTTTATTCTATAAGTCAGCCTAACTATTTTTTGTGTGTCATTAACCCCTACACTTTCCTATTTATAGGCCAATACAAAAACCATTTTTGTCGAACTTTGTAGTAGTTAGCCTCATCGTTCATGAGACAACAGAAGTGCATAAATTTATAAGGGTCCTTGAAGCTTCATACAGAAATTTTGATTATCGGTTGGTTAATCATTATCATGTTATTATCTTGTTGTTATCATCATCATCGTCATTACCATCGCCATCGCTATCACCTCGTCATCGTTACCGTTACCGTTACCGTTACCGTTGCCGTTGCCGTTGCCGTTGCCGTTGCCGTTGCCGTTGCCGTTGCCGTTGCCGTTGCCGTTACCGTTGCCGTTACCGTTACCGTTATCGTTATCGTTATCGTTATCGTTATCGTTATCGTTATCGTTATCGTTATCGTTATCGTTATCATTATCGTTATCATTATCATTATCATTATCATTATCATTATCATTATCATTATCATTATCATTATTATTATTATTATTATTATTATTATTATTATTATTATTATTATTATTATTATTATTATTATTATTATTATTATTATTAATGCAGCCATTTTGATAAATATATCAAAATACTTATGTGGTTACTTTACCGAAAACTCTCCAACGGCCATTAACATTGTTCCTCCTAAGCCCACTAGATTTTATAGAGGTTGCCTTTGAAAAATTGTTTTTAAGGACATATGGAAATATTTTTCATACAAAAATATCTGCTGTTAGATACCAAAAAATGGTATGGCTATTCTTCTGAGACCAATAAATGTGCACGTATCCTACCCTACAGTGATCAGAATTGTCAACTGACTACGTGATTAGATTTAATCACGTAATTAAATTTGATATTTTTTCTTAAAAGATAATACGAGTATTACACGAATGTTAAATTTTATTATATATAAATACTGAAATATTTTTTAAAATATCCAAGTATAGTGAGAATATGATTTCAACCTGTCTTTAAAAACAATTCCTGCAACATCTACTGTTATTGCTCTATTTTCAAAATATGTCAGTAATCTCAACGCCCGTCATTTTTGCCTCTGGCATCTTAATAAGACAGTAGCGTTTTATAACTTTCGAAATTACCGTTTATTACTGTTTTTGTTCGATTTGATGAAACTCACCCCTTTCCAGCAAAGTAAATATCAGTTTGAAAATAAATTCACGATAACTAACTTCTGCGTCAGACGATACGAACCCAAATGTGTCTCAATGAAAAGTGTATGTCCGTGTATAAATTGCATTTTGGGAAGAAGACATTCTGTGACGTAGCTTGGGGCGACAGAAAGAAAATATTGTGGAATGACTTATTGGACCCCAGAGACCGTGCATTAGATCAACGGCCTTAACCTAAGGGACACTGCCAAAACATTCTCGTACATCAAGTACTCCCTGAAACCACGATCGCAAGGCGTCCATAAGCGCATTTTTTTCTTCTTCAAGAGAAAACTTTTTTAGGCGAAACGTACACAGTTTTTTTCTGACTGATGATACGTTTCATTCGACAAGCTCGGAAGTGAAATGCTCATTCGAGTATTTTCAGGAGAAGAACATAAGGACAAAGGATTGATAGACGTAGGAGATCGTATTATTCATATGTTTTATTTGAGTGTGATAAATAACTTTCATCAGTCACTCTAGGAAGTGAAACTGATAAAAGAGGTATTTTCGAGTATTTTCATTTGAAGAGGTACTCAGTCGAGTATTTTCGGAAGAAGAGCTAAGTATAACGGAGCGAGACGGAACATATAATAATAATAGTAGTATTTCGAACAATAAAGACATTTGTATTGCCTTCGTAGTTGGCATTAAGCACACTTAATATACAGTAGTCTCGATTAACCGTCACTCTCGGGACCATTTGGCTGACGGATGACGGAATAGACGGATAATAGAAATAGACCACCAGTACTAACGGCTATTGGTAGAAATAACATAATATACTCTGTTTATAGCATAGAATGTTTTATTATTATTATTTTGGTAAATGTATCAAAACTCATAAATTTTTCCTACAACTCTAATTATGTACTATACAAATTTTACATATAATGGTCTTTAATACTGTGAATTATCCGTACTTAACTTTTTGACAAGTATTCACGTAACATGCATGCGAGTCACTAACGTGACTGTTACGTGATCGACCTATACGCTGAATGGTATTATCGTAAATAATACGACAGTGTTTATCTTTCAATAGAAACATTTATGTAGTTTCACGTAATTTGTTGACACTATTTGAAAAGTTTCTATCTCTTCCTACAAATTGATAGGAGCATTTACTTTTCGATTATCAATATTTCCTTAGGGTAACAATTAGCGTCTGCTGCCAGCTCGTGCTGGATATATGTCGTGTCCAGTGTCCAGTTAAAGTGTTTTCTTTTGTTTGGAAGGTTTCTTTTATTTATTTATTACTGTGGAAGACTGTTTAAAAATGTCAGATAACAGAATTAACCTGACGGTAGAAGGAGATAAAGAAAATAGTGCAAAAATATTACTCGAATGATTTAACTTTCAATAATTTCTTAGTTCTAACCGAAATTATTGCTGTTTTTATTTTATTCGTTTCACTTTTTTGCTTGAATAATTATAAAATTCAACATTTTTTTAAATAATTACAGTGCTTGAGGTTGCTTTTTTAATGAAAACTTAACCGTGTTAGACACCATTCCGTCACACTCCCGCCCCATTAGGTGCCGTTATGATTTCAAGCCGTAGAGTTATGCGATATAGGCCGCTATTAAATTCCAAAGATTCTTTTGTAGATAAAGAAATGTTCGACAAAAATAAGAGGAATTCGCTTAAGACCGCACGTGAAGTCTCCTTGTGCCTGCTTATGATTGGCTAATCAATTTGGTGAAATTGGACGAGTTTCTACCGCATTTGCACAATAGGCTACATAACTTTTTTATATATATATATATATATATATATGTGTGTGTGTGTGTGTGTGTGTGTGTGTGTGTGTGTGTGTGTGTGTGTGTGTGTGTGTGTGTGTGTGTGTGTGTGTGTGTGTGTGTGTGTGTGTGTGTGTGTGTGTGTGTGTGTGTGTGTGTGTGTGTTATTTATTTAAATACCAATGTACACTTTTCATTTTTTATTAATCAAATAATATTGTGCATAATTTAATTATTTCTAATTTAATTATCATTTCTATGTTACAATATCCTACCCGTTTCCCCCTACCTCGTTTGATAGTCTCCTCTCTGTGTGTATACTCTCCGTGATATATATATATATATATATATATATATATATGCAATATTAAATACATATACAATGCCGCTCTCTTGTAGCCCAAGCCGCAAGGCTCGTATTGTTGTTACGCCAGACTCTTCCCATATATAAGTACATATGTATACTTGTCTACACATACATATAAGATTCTGGCGTAACAGCAAATCAAAGACTTTTATCCGTCCAAAAAAGTACACAGTCAGGCTTGCCAAAGAAGTATTCACTTTAAAAGTGTAATAAACGAGATTTATTTCTGAAGATACTTTGAACTGAAATAAATAACATAAACGTGGTACGGATGTCAGCACTCACCAATGTGCTTGTCTGTCACGGAGGCTGTTGTAAAATAAAGGGCGGTATTAAATTCCGAAGATGCTTTGTTTTATAAGACAAAAGAGCCAAGAAAACACTTGACGTGATTTCCCGTCATAAAAATCAGCAGTGACCTTTACAGCGACATAGCCGTTTTATATTTCTTTATGTGCATTATTTTTACTTTATTTTACTGCAGTATTTCTTACTTCACATAATTAATAATAGCGCCACGCAACTGTCGTGCTGACGTAATAGAAGCGGATTCACAAAAGTATTTTCCTTCGTCTCGTCCTTTTTGAAATTCTGATTTCACCATCATAATCAGCGTTAAAATCTGCAAACATTAGCATCATAAACAAAATACATTGTAAAAAGCGAAAATGGACTCTTGGTAGCCCTTCGATAAAATTTCTTAAAAACGTATTTTGAAAATTCAAAATGCTAATTTCTGCAGTTTTCAACACTGGATACGATAGCAAAATCAGATTTTCAAAAAAGAAAGAAAAAAGTTATAATTTTTTCCTTATAATTATAATGAGCGCTATTTTGAAACTGTTCAACGGATTTTGCTGGAACTTACTTATTGAAACTATGTTATTGAAGCAATTTTTGTACCGAATTTCAATCAAATCATACCGAAATTGCCATCATAAGAATTCTAACATACACACACACACACACACACACACACACACACACACACACATTTTAACGATCCCCACATAAAATGATCTAAAAGTCTTGAAAGGAGCTCATTTCAAGGTCATAGGTCTGAGTCTTACGATGGCCGCATTAAAAGTTCAATTTCCAATAGAAAATCCGTTAAAAAATTAATTTCTGTTATTGAACCAAAAATAAAAATCACGTATCATGTTTTGTCTTCCTTTTTTATTTTAATTACAAATTTCGTTTGAAAACACGCAAATTACACATAACTAGTTTTTAACAACATAACCTGAAACTTATTATAGGCTATCAGCTCTTCAATGAAATCACTGATCGTTACAAATTAGTATAAAACAACTCATATTTTACTGTAACATAGCTAGTTTTTAACAACATAACCTAAAACGTATAACCCGTTTTAGATCTACTAATTTGCCAATAAATCTACTGTTCAATCAAATCAGCTGATCATTACGAATTAATAAAATCAAGTGATCTTTCACCTGTGTTATAATTACCAATATAAATTTGTGCACTCGCATCACGCGACGCTCAAAATCCAACATCACAACCAGCCCTAAATCATTAAAAATGTAAAACATGTCTTTAAAATTGATCACTTATTCACGTAATAGTCAGTATTGCAATCCTTTCTCCATAACGTCACTATACTTAACATCACAACCATAACTGCGTTTAATACGACCGATGACAAAGTATCGAATTCTTATCGCACTAAAAGCACGAAATAATTTATACCAGTTAGTCAGACAGTTACTGCTGTACTTGCGGTTTCGGTTTCAAAGGATTCACAGTGAAATAAAATGACTTGCAAATTCCATTTAACCTGATTTGACGGGCGGAGAATTTACCGCATAACTTGATGACCGTGTTACGGATTTGCTTCGTAACAATTCCATTTCGCCGTTGCCATGGAGATATATTTATCTCCCAATAAACAAGATAACAGCTGTTTAACAGCTTGGCAACCAGATAGCGTTAATGTGCGCAATGTTGAGGATCAAATGATAACGAATATTGTGAACGCTTTAAAGCACGTGTTTACTGCGTAATATACAGGATGTTACGTGTTAGATGAGTCTTTTAACGGGTTGTTAAAACTTGAACGGTCTTAGAGAGCTAAAACTAAAGCTAGTACACGTTATGGTAAATTTCAAAGTTTTTTCTATCTTGAAATTAATTTTATTGTTTCAGTAGAAGATGGTTCATGATTTGAATGTAAAATCGTACCGGGAAATATTGGTAAAATCAATTTTTATATCTTTGTCAAATTTACAGTGTGTCCCACGAAGAGGTTTATGAATTTGATCCTCCATTATTTTATCATTCCTCCATTGAACATTTTTAAACAATACATATTTTTTAAAGAAGCTACCAGAAACAGTATGTGATAATTGCATCTGGCTGATGTTTGTAAAAACAAAATGGCGGCTAAAATAAAGTTTTGATCAAAATAAATCTGATTTAATACTGCAGCACAGTGAGAATCGTTATATATTTTTGCGGCCATTTTAAAATTCACTGCACAGTCTTAGACTTTGAGAGAATCTAAAGTGGTTAGCTTTTCCACTTCTGATTGGTGACTTCCCAGTTCCCTATTCAGATGCTTACTTTGCTAATTCCCTTTCAAGTTTTCATTCTCTTAATTACAGAAGTTCTGTTCCATTTGGCCAACCTTTTTATTGTGCAGAGAGATTCCTCTCATTCTGTTTTATATCCTTGTTTATGGAAAGACCTACAAGTGCCTAAAGAAATTAGGTCAGCCCATAGAAAGCCTTGGGGTAAAGCTAAGATATACTGTGAGGTCGCCAGGTAACCCAGCGCTCCATTTGATGCACCATTAGGCCGATGTCATTCGCTCCATCAGCACGGGTCGCTTTACACTTCAGAATTAGCCAGACTTAATTACACAATATACGCCTTTAATACCTGCACTAAAAGATATATTAACTTCTAAATATATCTTGTAACTTCTAAATGCACCACTCTGTAACTTCTAAATCTATATTAATTTGCTCATATTTTGGAAATATGTTTTAAATTATGGTAAAAATTTGCTCAGAAGAGTTATATCGATTTCGAACAGATTTTGCTTAAATATTTGTACTATCTATTTTCAGCTGATTTCCATTCAATAATGACTAAGACCCGGCGATCTCCTGTCGTATAGATCATTTTTTGACAACTCGTTAAAACGTATGAAAGAAATTTCAAAATTTAACGACGGTCAGGGTTCAAACTGTCCCCTGACAGTTTGATTGAATAGAAATGATTGAAATAGAAAAACCGGAACGAAAAATTCTCAGGACGATCAATAAAAACGGAGCTTGGATGAAGAGACTTCAGACTGTCATTCCAAAATGATTGAAATAGAAAAACAGAAACTAAAAATTCTCAGGACGATAATAAAAACGGCGCTTGGATGAAGAGACTTCAGACTGTCATTCTAAAATGATTGAAATAGAAAAACAGAAACTAAAAATTCTCAGGACGATAATAAAAACGGCGCTTGGATGAAGAGACTTCAGACTGTCATTCCAAAATGATTGAAATAGAGGAACGAAAAATTCTCAGAAGAATCAATAAAAACGGTGCTTGGATGAAGAGATTTCAGAACGAAATCTGTCAAAACATTAAGACAATAGCAGAAGAAAACGAAAAACGTCGAGCAAAGTTTTACACACACATTTACAGGATGAAAAACTCCAGAACTTCAAAAAACTACTCGACGTTATAGCAAAGCGTAAATGCAGCAGAGAATGGCTGAAAGACGTCCAGAGAGACTTGCAACTGAGCAGCATAGAGAATCTCGAAGACAGAACCGAGTGCCGGAATAAATTATCCAGGAAAAATATAGACAGATGAATGGAAGAAAGGGCATTTCGAAAGGATGAAGAAACTTTTGGAAGAAAAGAGGGAAGACGGCCGAAGATGGTTTCAAGTCCAATCGCTTTCCTGAATGAGAACAATCGCTCATCCCAAAAATTTATTGTTGGAAATTCACGATTATTAAAAAAATATGAAATATTAATATTATTACTACTTATTATTTAGAAATTTGTAACAATACTTGACTTACCAAGAATTGAATTACTATTTCGGAACGTCGTGCAATTGTACACATACACAAATGACGGCGAATATCTGATATTGATATTTGTCAAATATTGATACTGTAGTTTTGTAGTGCCAAAATTTTAGTAAACTTTCTTTAAAATTTCACCATTTTGTATAACGAATCCAATAACAATGTTACATGTAACCAGCTGGTATAATGGTTTTGGAAGAAATTAGTTATTTTTTAAACAATTATTATTAAGAATGTCGCCTATTTTAAAGCGGATTTTAACGAACTTGTACTAACCATTAATTATCGTTATTTTTTGCGAATTCCCTTAAATCACTACAGCGAGACAGTTGCGTGCTACCGTTAAACTTCAAGAAGTTACAATTTTGTTACTTTTGACCCCTTCTTCTACTACCACGTGAAGGTTTTGCAACGACCTTGAATACATCGCAACACAACGCATGTTTGTCACAATTAAACTGTACACTCGCCCAACAATGGTACGATAGTGTTCTACCTAAACACACTCAAGTGTTCGTATTCCCACAGGAGCCACTACTTATTCCAGAAGGGTACAATAGGGAGTAGTACGACAGGAAATGGAAGTTCGCTATTCCCTGAAGCAGGAAGCAACACGTCATGTTGTCCCGTCCAATTCTGTTCCGTAGATGTGTTTATAAAATGTAAATTTAATTTAGTTGTTTTACTTTGTAAAGAAAAACATAATTGAATTTAGTGCCTGTCGTGAATATTGATATGTTCCTTATTCATTCAGTGTTGGTTTAAATCCCGCTCTACAAACAAAGATTTGTCTGCGCAGATCGGAATGCCTGTAACCGGATGTCCATGACGTAGCTTTCAGCGCCGATTTTTACATAAATTGTCGCACATGAATGAATGACTTTCTAGGGTTACTATTGCACTGCGGTCTTGTAGATCTATTGTGCCCCCTTGTATTCCTGAGATGCTCAGGAGAATTTAAGGCGTTTAACTCCTCTAATCATGTGTGGAGTGTGTGTGTCTTGAGTACATGAATGAGGTAGAGGTATGGTGGGATCGCTAAACACATCAGCTGCTCATTTCAGATCCCTATGCCGGATAGGTGAAATATTACTCTGCTCAATTTTGTAATTTGTCTTGCGATAAAAGGTGAAGTAAACGTAAAAGAAATAAGTTCGCGCAAAGATCAAAACGTTGGCTACTATAATAAAGACAGTTTTTTCTTAAGTCTTGTGTTATTTTTTTACACTCATTGTATTTATATACTCACTCGGAGATCCGCTTAGGTATAAGAGAAAATCATTTTCTTTTTCTTTTTTTAAGGCGAAAAGCACATTAAGGCTATTATCGCCTCCCTAAATGTAAGTGTGAGTGTAAAGTGTTAAAGTCGTAAGTGTAGTGTTGTAAGTGTAAGTGTATTAGAATCGGATACCGCGAGGGACGTCTAAATCCTCTCAGTAGATGCAGCTAGTCTGCACCCCCTTGCGGGGTAAAACTATTTTCAAAAAATAAATATTTACTCTATGAACAGTGCTCATGAACGAAAAAAAAGCAGAGTTATCAAGAATGAGTACAATGTTTGAGCGAAGCCTCCACACGCAACGCCTTGGATTGTCGCAGATATTTTATGATTTTTGTTTCGCACCTGCTACCTCACCTCCAATCTTTCTCCACTCACAACGTCAAGTCTCGTGGAACTTACGTTTTCCACCATTTTGAAGTACACGTGATAAAATTTAACTGACTGACTCGTTCCTTTGACGTTTCGTTTTCAAACGCATTTCAGAAACTTGCAACGAAATCTCGGTGTTTGAAACTTTTGATCTGTAACGCAGTTGAAAGCGCCTTCAAAGCACACGATTAAATGTGTACACGCCTCAGTAAGTACTCGAGTAGACTTACAACATACAAGCAAATTTAATACAAGATTCTACTACACTGGAGCGTTTTATGAGCATTAGAAACCTCTTAAGAAATTTAATACAATTACAAGGAATACTGTACAAATTAACGTGTATCACGTTTTAAGGATGATTGTGATTGATTTTAAGCATCGCTGATGCTTGTGCACAAATTTATATTGGTACTTACAGTAAAAGATCAGTTGTTTTATATTAATTCGTAACGATCAGCTGATTTCATTGAACACCTGATACACTAAAATAAGTTTTAGGTTATGTTGTTAAAAACAAGCTATGTCAATTTGTCGTATTTCAGAACAAATTATCATCATTAAAATAGAAATGAAGAGAAAATATGATACATGATTTTTACTTTTGGTTCAATAACAAAATTACTTTTTTCTCGTATTCATTTACAATGAGTACATCGTAGGTAATCTAACAAGTAGGTCTGCTATTTAGTGGTTATCCCATCCATAAGACCTAAGCTATAAACTAACCCAGTTGCCTCGGTAAAGTGATCAGAATCTCAAAAATATATTTCTCCTCATCACATTTTGAACGGCCGTTAAAAACGTCCTTCGAGAGCGCGCGCGTGTGTGCGTGTTTTGCTCACGTTGGCAAATTTGTCCGATTTTCATTCAAATTTGACTCGAAAATCAATTCTAGTAAAAGCTTCTTCACGTAGTAAAATTCGTTCAACAGTTTCGAAATGGTAGTATTTCCGAACCTTAAAAAATGTTTAACTTCACTTTTCAGAGTTAAAATCAAAATAAATAAGCATTTTAAAATTACGAAATTCCGTTTGAAGTAAGAAAAATTAATCTGGTGGTGAGATTATATATTTTTAAGGTGATTTCAGATTTTCAAAAAAAAGGGGGTAAGATTAGAAAGTTACAGTTAAAAATTCACTATTATCACGTCGACGAGGAAGCTGTATGCTGTGATTGTTTCGAACTCGGAAGGACCCGAACTAAAAGAAAAATCTATTTCCTTAACCATCACCACACTTTGTACAGCACCAGGACAAATTAAAATCTTGTTAAGCATTTCACGACATATTATTATACAGAAAGGGGGAGGCGTCTGTTTTTTATATTCTTTCAGAATAAAATATTTTATTTTACTTGTAAGGCAAGAGATGAGAGTTGGAATAGGAAGTACGTTTTAATACAAAACACAATAAAATATTTCAATAAGTACACACTCGGCTGCAGGAAACATATACTCACACAACCCCGAAGACAGATGTGTCTAGTCTGTGGCCGTACAATACAAAACAAGCACATTAATTTCGTGCAATTGTTGAGAGAGATAATTGCGTCACGCAGGTGTCTCGCTGAGTGATATAAGCGAATTTGCTAACCGTAAATCACGTAACAACAATTCTGTTATCTTACACTTTTATTTGAAAATCGTGTTCAATTTCGTAGTTTTAATTTAATTTAAAAAATGTAAACGTTATTTTAAGCGAATATTATGGTAATAAAATCAGATTTGTGTGTGTTCGCGCGCGCGTGCGTGTATGTGTATGTATTGGTGTGTGTGTGTGTGTGTGTGTGTGTGTGTGTGTGTGTGTGTGTGTGTGTGTGTGTATGTGTTGTGTGTATGTGTTGTGTGTATGAGTTTTGTGTGTGTGCGTGCGTGCGTGCGTTCGTGCGTGCGTGCGTGCGTTCGTGCGTGCGTGCGTGTTCTTTTTTTGTATTTTCGACGTTATTTTAATAGTTCAAAACGCTAATGTATGCTGATTATGACGGTCGTTTTAAAATCAATGTAAGACAAAGAAATTTACTGTTAGAAATTTCCTTCCATCACGTTAGCGATACAGTTGCGTGTCGTAATTATTTCAGAAACATTTTTTTCTTTAAAAAAGACAGGGCGCCTTGTCATTAGCAGAAAGCGGTGAAGTGGACGGTGGAGGGAGTACTTGTCAAAATTTGCTTTCTAAACATGAAACAGAAGTTAGGCTGTGATTAAACTCTGTGAAGTCACTGCCTTCTTGTTGCAGCGTCGACACAACTTTAACACAAAATACGGCAGCTCCCACTAATATGGGAATACGGAATCGTTGACATTTATTTCTTTTATTTATATTCACGCCTTACAGTCGCATACAAACTTGGCAGATTTTTTTTTTAATTTACTTTGTTACAAAAATTTAACATAAATAATGTAACATTATATATATATATATATATATATATATATATATATATATATATATATATATATATATATATATATATATATATATATATATATATATAGTGAGTTTCTAAGTATTTTCTACTATAATGATCGCGACAATGTTAAAACTATTATGAAACTATTATTACCGATTATTCTAAAACATTACTAAACATTGTTAAAGATTAAATATAACCCAACAACAACAGAAATTATTTAAATTTTAAATAATAATACGAAATTACGACTCAAGCAGCTGTAAAATACACATACATTAAGATTTTAAAACTTATATTTAAAATTATTTTTAAAATAAAATAATAACCTCGACCAACATCAAATTAATTTTCTTAATTTCTCAAATTTGGAAAATTCAAAATGATTATGTAGGTTATAGCACTAATTACGATTGATAAATTAGATTTTCGAAAATGAATTTCAAGTGTACGTGTGTGTGTGTGTGTGTGTGTGTGTGTGTGTGTATTTATTTATTTATTTATTTATATTTATATATAGGGAGAGAGGGAGAGGGGAGAGACAGACAGACAGAGAGAGGAGCAAAGTATATTTCATGGTCCAGGGTCTGTTTCTCACCATGATGTCTGCTGTAATAACTCACCAAGAGAAATTCGCTACTAATTTCCCTTTCACCTAAGGGTATTTTATACCCCCACCCGAAACCACCCCATATCACAAAGTTCTAGATTCGGCTTTGCCCAGTGACTGGATATGTGCATAAACAACGATGTTTTTCTCGCACTGCCTTGCCATTCCCAGAGTGCATACATTTGCATTTACAACCCTAAATGCTGCAGTGTTATAGCCTGCACATAACAGACAGATGTGGCACAGATGCGACTTATAGACCATGTCTAAACACCGATGCACTGTCACTGTATCGATACTTGATATATCTGTGTACTGCATATTGGAAACTACTTACAGCTTATTTTTAGACTAAAGAAATTTAGGCACTTCAAAAACAAATTTAATAAAAATCATTAGGGTAAATTGGGGAAATACCATTATTTTAGTTAAATTTTAAATTTATTAAACCCTTGAATTTTGAACCCGAAATTTTAAAATCGGTCCAAGTATAAGTGAACTACACTTAAATGTAGGTTTTACAGAACACACATACACCAAATTTTTGTATTAAAAATAACTTTGTGCATTTTTTTATGTTTTTTAATAATTTAACAATTTATAATAATTAATAAATAAATTATTATGGATTTCATTATTAACTCTTAATAATCAATCTTAAAAACAAATAAAAGAGCAAGAAAAACAATCTTTCCAAGAATTAAAAATTAAAAAAAAAATAATAATTAGAGGTCACTGTCTATACATAAATGTTTAAACAAAATAATAAAAATGTATAAGTGTTTGGGTTTTGTTCTTATTTTTAAAAGAACTGAACGGAAATTACTGGTAAACTATTTGGTCCAAGCTATTACCAACAGCAAATTTTGTACGTTTTCACAAAATTTGGCCAAGAGCTTAAAAACACACACACACACACACACACACACACACACACACACACACACACACACACACACACACACACACACACACACACACACACACACACACACACACACACACACACACACACACACACACACACACACACACACACACACACACACACACACACACACACACACACACACACACACACACACACACACACACACACACACACACACACACACACACACACACACACACACACACACACACACACACACACACACACACACACACACACACACACACACACACACACACACACACACACACACACACACACACACACACACACACACACACACACACACACACACACACACACACACACACACACACACACACACACACACACACACACACACAAAGGATCGGTCAGTTTTACACCGGAAAATCTGGTTGCGACAATGATTACTTCAAAGGCCGACTGGAGGGAAATTGTAGGCTTCGCCGCTGAGTTGCACACACTGGAGAGTGACGGTACACTACCTCAGATAGTATATAAAAGATGTTTACACTATTTTTTGCATCTCAAAAAAAACTTGTAAGGATCAATGCTCATCCAGTAATTCCGGGTTTTGTCACGTTGGCCACACAGTAAACAGCTAACGGCGTCATGTAGTTTCACAACACACTATCGCAAGCTGACCACAGATAAAATACATTGTGGTAATTAAAACTTAATGGGTCAATAACACGTCTATTTCGGGAAACGTTACTTCACTCGATACCATAATGAAACACATAAAGCCGAAATATCCCATTAAGTAAACTTACTGATAATGTGACAATTAATATAGGTAAACACATACCCACATCAATAAAGTAGTATCCAATCATAACACAACACATTATAGTATTACCAGTAAAACTGAAATAATGCTTCCTCTTTATTTAGTGTAGGTTCAATTATTCAAGAACACGAAATGTTCAATTAAATTTGAGTGATCACCGATACCCGAGATTTTTTTTAAATGTACGTTTTTCTGAATATACGAGTAATGATGTAGACTTACTTTGGACAACTAAAGGCCCGTAGCGATTTTTGTAAACTTGCTAATTGTTGCTAAACAGATAACACAGATGTTTCGGAAAATTGCTTTGTTTACGCGAACTATTATTTGAATAAGTACTTTAACAAGTTGTGTTTAAAAATACAACGAATCCTAGTAAAACACTATAAACATTGAGTCTAAATTATTTTGTACTTGATTGTTCCAGGGAAAAAATGTTTAATGTATAAAAACACTGTTAAATTTAAAATAACTCTAGTAAAATTGAATAAATAAGCAAAAAAAATGAAGTACAAATATTTACAATATTCTTTTACAAACAATTTTTTTCCGTACGTTCTAATAATTTTAATTGTGTATTCTCATTTTAACCAAGACACTTGGATTAATTCACAAAAACAGATCAACTCACTTCCCGTTACAGAAATGATGTTAACGCACAGCATCGTTGTGTTGTACAAAGAAACACAACTGAACTTAAATCTGCTGTTAAAGTAATATCACACATTTCATTTGTTCATAAGAACAACTGAAATATAAAATACAACTTAACATTAAACGTAAGAACTACGCAATTTTCAAAGGCAATTTCTTCTATTTTATAAAAAATATAACTCAAAACGGAGCAGAAATATTAGGCCTACTACAAATCATAAAATGTCCTACTATGTACTATACACTACACACACACGCACGCGCACACACACACACACACACACACACACACACACACACACACACACACACACACACATATATATATATATATATATGTGTGTGTGTGTTGTGTCCGATTTAATTCAAATTAGGAGGAACAAAAATCGATTTTAGTAATAGCTTCAACAAATTCATTACACAGCAAAATCGGTTCAACAGTTTCAAAATTGCGGTCATTGCAAATCTTTAACTTCATAACTTCTTCTGTCTTAAATATTTTTTACATATGATTTCATCATTATAATTATAGCGTTAAAAACTGCAAAAATTAACATTTTGAATTTTCAAAATCCGTTTAAATTTTAAAAAAATACATTTCACACCTATCAGGATGTAATTTGTGTATTTTCGATGCAGTTAAAAAGATCAGATCTTAATGATATTCATCAATGTGGGTTCAAAAACAGGTACGAATAAAAAAAATACTTTTTGAAAATCTCTTTCATCGATTTCTTAATTAGAATTGTCAAGTAATTGTTTGACAATACGTAGAGCCCAAATTATATTCTACTTAATGAGACGACGTAACAGACAGGTCAAACCAAGCTTTGCCGCACTTGAATACCTCGTTACTGTAACCCTCGTAGGCTCTATTTGTGTTTGCGCATTCTCTTCTCTTTCTGCTATACAAACTCAATAAGCGGAAGTATTCTGCTTGAAGGCGCTTTAACAATTAGTTACACTATAACATGTAATTAGCGAAATATAGGGCAGGATTGTGGCCGCTTCGCTCTACAGTTTAGGATTCTGAATTTTAAAACTAGGCCTACTGTCCCAATACCCTGTTTCCGGAGCTTTGAATAAGTAATTTCCGCCTGCATCATTTCAGTTACATTCCACGTATTTAGTCACAAACAACAATCATAACGTTACCTAAGCTTGTGCGGTATTACACGACAAACATTCTGTTAATTAAAATAAAACTAATTAGATCTACTTTAAATTACGGCGTTTCACTTGAAATGCAATCAATAATAATTAACATTATTAATACTGCTTAGTCGGGCATTTGACTTCATTTTTGTAAACAAAAATAATACATTTTTATTATTTTATATAATAATAATTGACGCGTCATTGTAAACCAATTATTGTGCCTATTTGTAAATATTTATGAAAATCAAAAACATTGTTAATGGTTTATGAGTGAAAAAATAAAAAATATCCCTCATCAGAAAAACACCTCAGTTAAAACCAATATATGGGTATCAACATTTATTTTTCCAAGGAATGCTTGGACCTCATAGTAAAATACAAATCCCAGGCCTAATGTATGAAATGAACACAGATCCTTACCTGTGCGTGTGTGTATGTGTGTGCGTGCTCGATTGCGTATATTAGTGTCATCAATAAGAAATGACAAGTTTGTGTCTGTGTCATTCAGTTTCCCCATCCCATTAACGTTACACACTATAGGCATGCATTAATATGGGTGTGTGTGTAATGTTTAATGAATCTTCAAAAAGTGATCTAGAAGTCAGGAACAGCACGCATTTTATAGCCTCCGGATTGGAATCTCACCATGATAGCCGCTCTAGTGGAAATCCGCTGAAAATTAACCTGATGCAGTAAAGAAATAATAAATTCTCTAACAAATGCAATTCAGATTTGAACGCCAATTTCAAAAAGTAAAAAGATACTGTTAGGTGATGTTATACAGTTACTTTCGCTTCCATCACGTCACAGAACGAGACAGCTGCGTGCAGATCGGTTTGGAATACACTAATGAATCGATCAAGTTCAGAGAGGCCAGAACAGGCCTACTTGACTTTGACAGAAGATAGGTACTGCTGTTAATTAAGCGTTATTGGAAGCAATAATGCCCCACGTTAGGTATACCTCCCTGGGTTGGCAGTGACGTCATAATTCTAAGGACGCATAGCTTGTATCCGATACGTGGCGATTAATTCTCAACAAATTCCATTTAAACTTTCTGCACACTCGCTAAACTAGATATAAAACATTTGTAGTTGTTCCGGAAATTACACGGTCGAGCTTCAAGTTTCATGTACAGATCGAACATTTACTTTATAATATTTTACACCTAAATTAAATTATTGTTTATACATAGGAGCGCTAGATTGTGTACGTGTGAATGTATTTCCTTCTGCTAAACCATCCCACGAGTTAAAGAAACACCCGAGGAAGTTTTAAATACAGGGAAACTAAAAAAAATATTTTTTTTTAATTTAAATTAACTCTCTATCAAAGTAGCTCATATCACCATAAAATAGTGTGTGTGTGTGTGTGTGTGTGTGTGTGTGTGTGTGTGTGCTCGATTGCGTATATTAGTGTCATCAATAAGAAATGACAAGTTTGTGTCTGTGTCATTCAATTTCCCCATCCCATTAACGTTACACACTATAGGCATGCATTAATATTTACATACACTCTCTCTCTCTCTCTCTCACACACACACACACACACACACACACACACACACACACACACACACACACACACACACACACACACACACACACACACACACACTAATATATGCCTACAGTGTGTGTGTAATTAATAAATATTGTGACACGATTAGATCTATTGTATTTCCATTGTTTTGATATGTTAGAAATTATGCCTTTACCATGGGAGCATAGTTACACGGTAAGATGGGCAGCTTAAACGACTAAAGGAGACAGTTGAAGGAAACCACTATTACGTATCAATGCCAAAGACAAAACGAACACAGAGTGGTCGAGTCACGCTACTGTACAACCAGAGACCGCTCAATATTGTGCTAAATGGGTCAACACTCGCTCAATGTAATAATGAAAGTATGAACGCCTAAAGTCTCTTTGTAAACCAGTTTCAACAGTTTAATTCTGAAAAGTCGGAACGTTTCTATACCAATGAGAAATTTGTTTATTGTTTAGTTGGCGCTTCAAAATCACAAAATCTTTATTTTCTTTGCAAGTTTTCGCTAATGATAGATAAAGAATATTGCAATCGCGTTATAACTCAATATATTAATGTTTTTACCTACCACATATTTTTAGGTTATGTTCTACAATTTGCTTACCTTATATTATTCTTTTACAATTTGACAAAGTTTTTTATTGAACACAACATTTAACAGCACTACACATAACAAATATAAATTATAACACGAACACAAATTTAAATACAAACACTGAAAACACGTCAAATCGATAATAATGCACCACAAATAAATTCATATTGTTACAAATCACAGGATTAGATCACGGCATTGAGATTAAATAACTTATTTGTAACTTCTATGCAACGCTACATAAAGGTAGCAACAATGCTACCTATGAGTATTCAATATTCTATGAGTATTGAAATCGTGTACATAGAATAAATAGTAGGATTTCTTTGTTAGCAGATGGTTAGGCGAATTACTAATTTTTTTCTGTGGAAAAGAATGGAGCAAATGCGCTGCACAAACTTTCTCATAGTTTACGTTTGCAAGAGGCTCTTTCATTTCGACAGCAATCATAAAATAACAATATTAACAGCAAGTAAGTGTGAAAAACCTAATTTCTCAAAATCGGCTGAATGAATTTTGTTAAATTTATAAGTAAAGAAATATTATCACATTTTGAAATATATATATATATATATGCGGTAGCCTATATAGTGAAAGTAAACTGTCCACGTTCCGATTGTATTATTGATGTTCTTCGTTTTAAATTAAGTAAATATTATGAACGAATTTCCATTGGAAAAATCGTATACAGAAACATAATGTAATCCCTTCATGCAGCTGTATCGCTGGAGTGATATATATATATATATATATATATATATATATATATATATATATATATATATATATGGAGAGAGAGAGAGAGAGAGAGAAATAGAGAGATAGAGGGAGGGTCACATTCGCTCTAATTAACGCATTTTAATGTTGTTTATGGTGGTAAAATCAGAACTTCAAATGAGAGTAAGATAAAACTTTTGAAAATTCTCTTCTATCACTCCAGCGATACAACTGCATGATGGGATTACATTATGTTTCTGTATACGGTTTTTCTGTTATGGGTTTGCACTATTCACTTGCCTTGCTTCAGGTCTAGCATTAATGTACCATCAATATCCATCACCTTAAAAGGTCTTGGGTAGAAGAGATAAGGAAGTAATTGGCTATTACAATCATTCTAACGCAGCGAAAATAATAACGACTTTGCTATCTACATATATATATATATATATATATATATATATATATATATATATATATATATATATATATATAGAGAGAGAGAGAGAGAGAGAGAGAGAGAAATAGAGAGAGAGAGGGAGGGTCACATTCGCTCTAATTAACGCATTTTAATGTTGTTTATGGTGGTAAAATCAGAACTTCAAATGAGAGTAAGATAAAACTTTTGAAAATTCTCTTCTATCACTCCAGCGATACAACTGCATGATGGGATTACATTATGTTTCTGTATACGGTTTTTCTGTTATGGGTTTGCACTATTCACTTGCCTTGCTTCAGGTCCAGCATTAATGTACCATTAATATCCATCACCTTAAAAGGTCTTGGGTAGAAGAGATAAGGAAGTAATTGGCTATTACAATCATTCTAACGCAGCGAAAATAATAACGACTTTGCTATCTATATATATATATATATATATATATATATATATATATATATATATAGACAAAGAAAGAGAAAGTGAGAGAGAGAGATTTCTCAGGATGCACAAATTTCCTGGCATTCAATTACTAACCAAAAATTATCTATTTAGAAGCTACCAACAAAAAACCGTAAAAATCTGCTTTTTCAAAATAAATTCATTATATTTTGTAAAAATTGCTGAAACATTTGAATCTTTGTAGCTTAATTCATAGAATAAAGTTTAAAATAAAGTAAATTAAAGGTTTGAGAGAAAATTTAAAAAGCAAATCATAACTGAGGGTCAGGGTACATTATCGAGATACTCCTGAAATAATGTTTTTCTTTCAAATTTGCACCATTTACTTGAATTATGAATCCTCAGTTACGCACAAAATTTAAACAAAATCTGGAAAATAGATTTTAAGAAATTATACCATTTTCTCAACGAGAAACGACCGCATAAATGATGTCAGTTGTTGTTGTTGATAAAATGACTTCCTGTAGGTTTTTTGGAGATAATTTTCGAAACAGATTTTTCGAAAAATTTTGCCCCGAATAGAGGTAATCCTTATAGCTAATTTGAATAAAGTTTGATTTTAAGATTTACAAACATAATTTTTGTTCTAATATGGTTCTGAGATATGAGAAAACCTGTCCTGCAAAATTTCATCGAAATTAATAAATTCGTTAGTAACCAATGTTGTCCGCAGACACTGGAAATAAAACCGATCGTTCTTTTCGACAACTTCGTAAGTCTTATATTGGAAAATAAAAACAGTTATTATTTTTTTTTAAGGCGAAAAGCACATTGAGGCTATTATGGCCTCCCTAAATGTAAGTGAGTGTAAAGAGTTAAAGTCGTAAGTGTAGTGTTGTAAATATAAGTATGTGTTAGACTCGGGTCCTGCGAGCGACGTCTAAATCCTCTCAATAGGTGCAGCTAGTCTGCACCCCTACGGGGTAAAAACAGTTAAAACGCCAACGAAAATAAGAACCGTCATTTCGGGAACGCCTTCGAAAACAGACATAGACAACTATTCGTACTTGATAGTGTAGTCTGAATATCTGAAGGCAGCTGTATTACAAGATCCCTTTAAAAGAACAAATTTCGGAAAACAGTCTATTTTTAAATTTAGCGGATAATTCAAATACTGTTTGTTTTAGAAGAGCACGTATTTTTGAAATCCTAAAAGTACTCTTTTTTCTAAAACAAAATAATTAAATCACTATCGCAATGAAAATCCGGATTGAATTTTTCTGCAATAGTTTGAAAAAACATACTCGTTTAATATCCTTATCCTTCCGTAGCCTTGTTTATTTTACACGTCATTCACAATAATTTTGAGGTAAATTTACTCAAAAATCGACCAAATTTAAATTCACGAAACACTAACTTTCTGAAAATGTTATAGACTACTTCAACATACCAATTTTAATCATACACACAAAAGATTCATTTTCAACGTCAATAATTTATGCCAGTTAGACTAGTGAATACGAGGGCAGTAACAGCAGTGTCTAACTTACGACCTTGAAGGCGTAACGCCAGAGACACATCAGATTGCCACCACGCGTGCCCAAACTTTGTACTTGTTTTGGCAGTAACAGCAGTGTCTAACCTACACCTTGAAAACGTAACGTCAGAGATGCAGCAGATTGTCACCACGCGTGCTCCAACTTTGTACTTGTTTCGGCAGTAACAGCAGTGCCTAACCTACGACCTTGAAGGCGTAACGTCAGAGACGCAGCAGATTGTCACCACACGTGCCCCAACTTTGTACTTGTTTCAGTAGTAACAGCAGTGCCTAACCTACGACCTTGAAGGCGTAACGTCAGAGACGCAGCAGATTGTCACCACACGTGCCCCAACTTTGTACTTGTTTCGGCAGTAACAGCAGTGCCTAACCTACGACCTTGAAGGCGTAACGTCAGAGACGCAGCAGATTGTCACCACACGTGCCCCAACTTTGTACTTGTTTCGGCAGTAACAGCAGTGCCTAACCTACGATCTTGAAGGCGTAACATCAGAGACGCAGCAGATTGTCACCACACGTGCCCCAACTTTGTACTTGTTCGGCAGTAAATTTACAAAAGCAAACACATCCAAGCAGATTATATTAGATTTAGTGGAAGAAATTATGCGGTATAGTGGTCCTTGGCAGCGTAAGAGAATTATTAAGCCTTTCCTCCACTGATAGCTCATTCTATTGGAGGTCCTCAAGGTCTTAGAAGACAAACACCCTTTACTTCCTGCCGGCAAGAGTTTCACAATCGTAGATTATGTGGCCTACTGTCTCCCCTTCCTTGCTGCGTAACCTACACACGCTTTCTCCTTGGTACATTCTTATCCTATTCATTTGTCCCCTAATATCACAGTGCTCTTTAATGAGTCCCATGTTTTTCATGAGTTATCCTATGCCCAAAATTCCTACTGTCCTTAAAGTACTCCTAAAGAGATCTTTTTTAAAAGACGTTCACGATGGAATGCTTTCAAGGTTGTCCAATTGTTCTGTTGTTACTTGTTGATCCACTTATATAAGGTCGGCCATTTAGAAAACGACCTCATAAGTGGGACAGAGAGAAAATGTGCAAGAAAGAGGTCGAATCCCCACTCTCTCATCACAGCTTTCTCCATTTTCTTCACTATTGCTGAGACAGTTTGTAGACTTAGATTGGCCGACTCTGTGTCATTGGACTGTTAAGAAGCTTGAGGGGAATTCTCCTATATGCGCGAACTGTGTCATTGGACTGTTAAGAAGCTTGAGGGAAATTCTCCTATATGCGCGAAAAATTCTCGCGCAGGCCGTTTACTATGTGGCTGGACTATAGTAGCAGACCCAACCAGACACAGAGAAAGTCGCGCTGTCGGCTCGAGTCCAATTAACTCAGATGCCGATCCCAGTCCAGCCAGCATGTTAAGTATTGTCTTATAAAGCTTAACCCCCTACCAGTGTCCTGACACCCATGGACAGAGCGTTGAGGTTTCGCACGACACTCCCAGACCAATACTTTATTGTTGGACTCGCAAGAGCATGCAGGGCTTTTTGTCGGCTGACATAATTTCCCTAGCTACTCATGGGGACATGAGTAATAATGTAAATAGAATGAGCGAAAACTCACTGCACTACAAAACACGGGCCAAATGAGGTACAGCTTCCATGATAAGAGTCAAGAGTAAGGGGGGAGAAATTGAAAGGCAATTAGCAGAGCAAGCATCCGCAAGTACCTCAATAATGAATCGGGAAATCACCAGTTAGAAGTAGGGGAAGCTACCCACCTCTCCAAATCCTAGACTTTATGAAGAGATTAGGAGTGGAGAGGAACTGTAACTGAGCATTTCGGGAATCTAGGAAGGGGACACGGATCGCAGTGCAATACAAAGTCATTCATTCATTCGGCAAATCTTTTCTCCATCATCTTGGCATACCTCAATGCTGACGTCATCCAGACTCCACTTTTCGCAATCAGTCCACTACTAACAACTAAGCAAACACGTATTTTGTTTGTACTCAGAATTCTTCCTTGAAAACTGCGCAATACTCCTTATAGCCTGGTATGAAAACAAACTCTATGATAAACCTTTAAACATAGATACAGTCATCAGACTCTTCACGTAATGACTGCTGCATTTTTAATTCTATGAGCACTGCCGAAGTGGGTAGCACTTGACACAGACTATAATGAGCTGTACCACTCCTCTCCCTTGCTCCGCTCGTAATTGCTTAGGTCCAGTGTTAAAACTGTATGTAGGAAGGTGACAAAAGAATCCAAATGAAAAGTACAAAACGTTACTATACATTTTTCATGTACTATACATTAAATCATTTTATAATGTCGTTAAATTTAGCCCCAAACAAAACGCATGTGACGCTATTTTCTGAAACATCTGTTACTTAGGTTTTACTCAAATTTTGCCACATAATAAGCCAGTGTTACAAATTTTAATTCAAAAAAAAAATTGTAGTTTACAATAAAATCGGTAAAACCTAATGCTATTGTTTATTTTAATTCGTTACTGTACGTTATTTGTTTAAGCTTTCTGAACTTTGCTTCAGTAAGTAGAACTTAAAATCGTACTAAAAGTTTTTAATTTAAAATAAAATGCTAAATATCTTAAAAACCGTATCTCTAATTTAAAACTTGTTCACCGACTTAATATAGGATGACTCTACACAAGTGATTAAAATCTGCTAAGCCGATTTCGATAAATCTGGAACGAACCAGCGAACCAATTCATGGTTTTTCACCATTAAAATGATTGGTGAATATTTTTTTTATCAATATTCACAAAATAGATAAATATTTCTTTATTTACGGAGGTCTCTAAGCCGTAACAGTTAGACAACAATTGTCTAAATAAGGCTGTTGTTGTGTTTTAAAGTCTTCTAAGAATACAAAAATGAGCTTCCATTGGCAAAACGAGCTTACGGAGCCACGATTAAGACCTTCCGCACAAAAACGATTGTGAGAATTTCTTTAATAGAATCATTTAGATATTTTTATTCGGCAAAAACCTCGCACCCGTTTCAAAATGGCGGCAATTAAAAGTTTCAAAATATCATAACTTTCGCGGAAAACGTGTTTCATCATGTTGGTGTTAAGATTTATTTTCTAAAACGAGTAATAGATTTTGAATGATCGAACGGATTTTGCAGAAAAAAAAACTGAAACGTATCTATTCGATAATCAAAGTGATAATATTAAGTGGTCCATTAATTCAGCGAGACAGTTGCATGCAACATGATCATAAATACAACAACATTTTTTAACAATTATAGTTATTGTAATTTAACGTTATTGAAATAAGTATATTGGAGTTTTGCGTCTCCCTGTACATAACAGCCAACCGCTAACAGTTATTGCGGTTACAACATACGTAGCCTAACACAAGGCAAGGCTTATGTTACCCCATTGTGCAGAGGTCTCTAAGCCCCCTTATTGTCCGGGCATAACTGTATTAGGTTTACTGTATGGACTTGAGCTTACAAAGCGAAAAGGAAATGAACTTCTAAACACTGCACACTTCCGCATCCGGGCAACTGAACTTCCACAAAATCAGTCAAACGGATTTAGTTTAAATTTTTGTCGAATACGATTTATAATTCAAGTCCGACAAGAAAAAATCCAACTCGGGCAGCAATTTCTTTATTTTTTACTTATTTTCCTTAATCAATTTGTTATTTTTTAAAATATTTTAGTATCAAAAATTTACAGTTGCTGAAGGAAATTTGGCTCAAATCTACCTGGACGAAGCATAATACTTCTTACAAAGGCATTTAACCAAGAAAGGTAAAGTACCCGTAAGTACTGGGGTCACGTGACAACGGCTATTGTTGAATAACCAGTGAGAGTTAACCGTATAAAAAAGTATATTTTTTGAGTAAAAACACCTTTAGATGAGCATTTCATATACTTTATGTATGAAAGAAAAGTATAAACTTGCTTTAGTGCGAATAACGTATAAAAAAGCGCTTGCCGTATTTACATAACTAGCATTACCCGTCGCGGCTTCGCCCACAAAACTTAAACTGTTTCATTAATGACATAATTTAGAAACATAAAAAAATATATTAATAAAAGCATGATCATCTAAACTCATGATTATTTTACAGTCAATATGAAAAAATATGATAACCTGAATATGTTGTTTTATTGTCTTCAAACGTGTTCCATTCGAATTTAAGAAAATCTGATAAAAAATATTTTTCCCAATACAAACATTTATACATTTTTATATGTTTGTGTTCTTTTAGAGGATGAATTCGGGGAGGGAATGCTGAATTACGTGTATCATAATTTGTGTTTTAAAATATTTTGTTTACTTTTAAGAAAAGCCGATAAAAAATATTTTCTCCAATGAAAACACTCTTTTTTATAGAAAAAAGATTATTAAAAAAAATTATCCCTATTTTTTACATTTTTATTCCTTTAGGGAATGAATTCGAAAAAATGTTGAAATATATGTTTCATTATTTGTGTTTCATAGCATATTTCTAGAATATACTGATCCAAAACAAATATTTCTTCAATTTGAAAATTGTATACCCCTTTTTTACATTTTCTACCCCCTTTCAATCTCTTTAGGGTATGAGTTTTGGGAAATGGTGATAAATATATTTCATTACTTATATTTAAGAGTGACTAAGTTACGTTTTAAGATGGTCAGACGAAAAACATATTTTTTCCAATAAAAATTGTTGTACCTCATTTCTACCTCTTTAGGGTTGAATACTGGAAAATCGTTTTTCAGTGCACCCCTACATGTGGTGGTAACCCTGAAAATTTCAAATATTTAGCTATATACGTTGAAGCTATATACGTCAAAGTTTCGGCTATACGTTGATTATTAAAGTTGGATGGGTAAATAGTTTAATGGCGTTGAAATCAAATGTTTGTATAATCCGTTCTTAGTGCACATCGACATTTTTGAAAGAAGGTGAAAATTTAAAGTTATTTATATAACTATAAATTTATAAGTTTCTAGTTATAACAGTCTCGGCTGTACGTTGATTATTAAAGTTGGACTGGGTAAGTAGTTTAATGGCGTTAAAATCATTTTTTTACAAAATCCTTTCTTTGTACATCTTGACATTGTTGTAAGAAGGTACCCTGAAAATTTCAACTCTCTAGATATAATAGTCTCGGCTGCACGTTGATTAATAAAATTGGACTGGGTAAGTAATTTAATAGCATTAAAACAATTTTTTTGAAAAATCCTTTCTTAGTGCACCTTGATATTGTTGTAAGAAGGTACCCTGAAAATTTCAAATCTCTAACTATAATAGTATTGGCTGTACGTTGTTTATTAAATTTGGACTGGGTAAGTAGTTTAATGGCGTTAAAATCAAATTTTTGCAAAATCTTTTCTTAGTGCACGCCTATATGGTAACATAAATGTACCCTGAAAATTTCAAGTCGCTAGCTAAAGTAGTTTTGGCTCTGCGTTGATTATGAATCAGTCAGTCAGTCAGTCAGGACTTCTTCTTTTATATATTAAGATTAGTAACCGTTGAGTCTACCAGTGAGCTGATATTTTAAGTTCATTTCTAACCAGGTTCATTTTTAATGTCATTTCTAAATGTCTGCTTATGAAACTAAAGGACGACAGATCAAAACTTTACAATAAATTTAAATATTTTAATATTAATTAAAGATATTATACTAACTTACATAATCGATTCGTTTAGCAAAGAATTGTTTAGAGCGTTTACAGTTAAATATTTTGCACATTTTATGTAAATAAGTTAATTAATAAATTTCCTATATTATTAACGAACGCCGTTCCACTACATGCCCAGTCTAGTTTACAATTACAGCATTAACAGCTGGATATATTGTACAAGATTGATGCTTTATACTTGCATTTGATGGAAATAAGTGTCATTTTCTGTCAATTTTATATAATTTCAATTTAGCAATATAATTGGACGAATAAAAACCAACCTTGTACTCTGATTACGTCAATTTTTTTAAGTTTTCACTTTGTCTGCCAATTCCCGTAAACCCCTCCACCCTAAATAAACTCTTAAACACCAACATTCAGTTAAACACCGTACATTCTGAAAAAAAACTTTGTCCGTATAGGCTAATAGGATTATTGAAAGTAACGAGTTTCCTTCAATAATTAAAAGCAAAATACCCCCCCCCCCATTATCCGTTCTTACAATCACCCTTGTCACTTTCATTTTGAGTTTTACAACCGCCGAAATCACAACTTTTATTACCACTGTTTTTATTACGATCGTCATATTTAATTATCATCATTATTTGTTTAAACCTTCAAGGCGCATTAAATTTGCCCCCACTGTCATTTTATCGCCCATTAGACCGTAATTACTAGCCCAGAAAGTTATGGCAGTGCTTTTGGCGTGAAGGAATTGCATAAACATTGCACAATTTTGGAAGAAAGAGATTTGAAGCGAAATTAAAAAAAAATATTAAAAAACTGAATAATAAAAATAGAATTTACAATTGGATAATTATAACTCATATTTAAAAATAAAAATACAAAACAACTATAGTTAAATAAAATTTTTAATAATCTAACAAGAAATTTAATAAAACAAAGAAATAACAATATTTTTAAATAAAACAAAATTACAGCCCATCACTTGAAACTAAAAATATGCAATTTTATAAAAACATTCATGTCCACATTCTTACGTTTTATAAAAATATACCTATAAATTAACCTGCCTATTGTAGGGAATCTCGTAACAAGTTTCACAATTACAAGTGCCAATACCTTTAAAGATGTGTAGTATATGCAGTAAAATCAACATTTTTTACCCTTTTCTTGTACTCTTAGTACTTGTACCTGAGGCAGAAACAAACTTATTTGCAAAGAATTCTGTACTCAAGTTTGAAGAACAGAAGCCTCTGTACGACAATTACAAGTTACATGTTCACAATTACAAGTATCAGTGAAAACAATTTCACATATACGAGGAGTTTTAAAGTTACAAATGTGTCTAAATAAAGTTACAAATGTGTCTAAATAAAGTTACAAATGTGTCTGAATAAAGTTATAAGTGTATCTAAATAAAGTTACAAATGTGTCTAAATAAAGTTACAAATGTGTCTAAATAAAGTTACAAATGTGCTAAATAAAGTTACAAATGTGTCTGAATAAAGTTACAAATGTATCTAAATAAAGTTATAAATGTGTCTGAATAAAGTTACAAATGTGTCTAAATAAAGTTACAAATGTGTCTGAATAAAGTAGCAATTGTGTCTGAATAAAGTTACAAATGTGTCTGAATAAAGTTACAAATGTGTCTGAATAAAGTTATAAATGTATCTAAATAAAACTACAAATTTATCTAATAAAGTTACAAATGTATCTAAATAAAGTTACAAATGTGTCTGAATAAAGTTACAAATTTGTTTAAATAAAGTTAAAAATGTGTCCAAATAAAGTTACAAGTCCTCGGTAGCAATTATTTTGCTTCCTTGTTACGATGATTTGTTATTGTTAGTTTATTAGACCGTATAAAAATGCCAATCAACCAATCAAGAAAGAAGGGAGATTAATGTATTTGAAGGACGTTATGGATGCCAAGAATATTTTATTTCGAACATTTTTATATACATTGTCGAAAGATGGCAAAATTAAAAAATGGAAAGCAGGTTACAAAAAGCTGGGGCTTTTGGTGTTGTACCAGCCAATAAAAATTGAATTTATACAAGAGATTTATATTGGTAAAATTAAAAAAGTACACTGTAGTAAGGACGCCTTAGTTTTCTTAATTGTTATTATTATAAGCATTGTATTATGACTACTGCTGTTGTTGTTGCTGTCGCTGTTGTTCTCGTTATCGTTATCGTATCGTTATCGTTATCGTTATTATTATCGTATTGTTATCATTACCGTTATCGTTAACGACATCGTTATTGTTATTGATAACGTTACCGTTATCTTATCGTTAATTATATCGTATCGTTATCGTCATCGTTAATGATAGTGTTATCGTTATCGTTATATTTATAGTTATGGTTATCGTTCCTTATCGCATCGTTATTGTTATCGTCATCACTATCGTTATCATTATCGTATCGTTATCGTTAATTATTTCGTTAGCTTATCGTTATCATTACCGTTGATGATATTGTTATCGTTATCGTATCGTATCGTTATCTATATCGTACTGTTATCGTTATCGTTACTGATATCGTTATCGTTAATTATTTCGTTAACGTATCGTTATCGTTCATGATATTGTTATCGTTATCGTATCGTTATTGTTAATGATTTCGTTAGCGTGTCGTTATCGTTGATGATATTGTTATCGTTATCGTTATCGTATCGTTATAGTATTATTATCGTATTGTTATCGTATCGATATCGTATCGTATCGTATCGTTATCGTTATCGTACTGTTACCGTCATAGTTAATGATATTGTTATCGTCATCGTTAATGACAACGTTATCGTTATCGTCATCGTTATCGCTATCGCTATCGATAGGCCTATCTTTATTTTTTTCTTTAACGCTGTGACCGTGGGTTATTTTTTTTTCACTACTGTAAACTTACAAGTAAAAACTTACTTGTGAAAAATGTTAAAAGTTACAAGTGTGAACCGTAAAATGTTGGAAGTGAATTAGTTAAAATTCACTGGTTACTACAAGACTTGTAACTTTTCTTTTGTAAGACAGTTCCACCTGCTGTTTTTCACAAGTTGTTTAAATTTTACTGGTAAACGTTAACTTGTAACTTTGTGGAACAGGCTTCAGCAAATAACATAGCTGAAATATGACAAGACCGAAAGTCATTTAATGTTGAAAGATTTAATTGCTTTGAATAAGATCACAAAACATGAACACAATGTTTTTAAATTAACAGAAATCGAAAACAATTTATTTTGTGCGCGTTGCAGCTTGTTGGCAAGTTCAACAATCACGTGATTAACTGCAGTGTTAACAGTGAGTAAAGTGAGGCGTAATCAAAGATTTTATGATGACCACTGGAGGAGAGAGGGAGAGAGAGAATGTGAATATTTTGCTGCATTGTTTAAAGGGTAAAAAATATTTTAAATCATATAGACTATTTTAAGCTCAGGTGGCCACCAAATGCGAAGCTGAGCGGAGCTGGGCGGATAGAAGATGAACGGCAACCAGAAGCGGAGTTATCAATTTAAAAAATGCGTTGTACCTTTTAAATCTAAATATTTAGGTAACAGATTCTAGGAAGCTACTATATTTAAAATCGTAACCTAGGTAACAATAAATAATCATTTTGGGGGTATGGTTAGTGGGGTCAGCTTCAACCTATCCGAACCTACACAGTCGAAGTTAAGCGGAGCGGAGCTACTCCGTTCAGCTCAACTACGCTTTCAGCAGCCACACAGAAACAATAGGTTAGATTCTGAATTCAGTCAGCTCCGCATTTGGTGGCCACCCAGCCTAATAGAAATTCGCATTTTAAAAATATTCACTGAAGTAATTACTCAAGCAATATTTGAAGTAACAAGGTAGTGGCCTGTGGGTTGACATACAAACTGACCCTGTATCCTTTACAACAAACAAAAAAGAGAATTACAAACAAAAGTGTAGGCGTTCACATTAAAAACGTCCTTCCTCGGTAATTACCTCATCCCCTCGCATTTCCTTATATAAATAACATCGACAACAACCCTTGTAAATAAATAATTCACACTAAAATTAGAAATCAATATTAGCCTTAATGCTTTCAGCACGCAATGAGTAACGAAACCACCCTACAAACCTCGTTAGGCATTTCTTCAAAGCTATTACCAATGTGGGCAGCAGCTTCCCCTAGAGGCGTTTTGGTTTTCTGCAGCCAAGGTCAGTTGGCTGACCTTTTGGGATTTTATTTTATTATTTTGAGTTGCTCATTACACGTAATTGATAATTAAAAAAATAATCTTTAAGCTATGTTTATATCAGTTTTGGTATCCGCCTTGAGTTTAAGAAAACAATTCTTGCGTGAATGTGTTCGTTTTGCTGAGACGGACACAATTACGTACGTTTAGTAAGCCCACCTCCTGGATTTTTAACTTTTTCTAAATGTGTGGTGTGTGTGTGTGTGTGTGTGTGTGTGTGTGTGTGTGTTTATACTTTCCATTATTTTATTTTGCCATATGCCAGTTAGACTAATAAGGGCGATGGATTGACGCTAACGGTAGGGGTAAAACTCCTGAGCCTTTTATAGGACAATCAAAAACGATTTAAATGAGCAATCAAAAAGTGGTCTTGTGATCGACATCAGTACTCATTTCAAGGTCAAGACATGCCAAAGACGATATTCTGGATTTCATGAAACTCAAGACTTGTACTGTATTAGCCGGAAAAGTTACTGCTACAGTCTAGCCGCTCATTAAACGGCCAGCGCAAGAATTTGTCGAGCATGTAAGAGAATTCTCCTCCAGCTCCCTCCAACATTCCAGTGGCACTGAGTCTGGTAATATGACTCTATAAACTGTTACAAAAGTGAAGGAAAAGTAAGGAACTATGGTGTGAGAGAATGGGGACTCGACATCTCACTTGCACAATTTTTCTCTCTGTTCCACTGGGGTTCTTAGCAGACCGTTTTCTAAGCGGTTGACCCTTCTAAACGGTTCCCCTTTGGTAAGGTTTCAAAAAGAAGAAGAACCTTCTTTAAAAAACCAATTGTGTTCAACGTGATGGCTTTGATCACTGGTCGGTAAGGCGCAAACTTGTCGAAATTCGTGTCCGAAATACAAAAAAGTAATATTTATTTGCGTCTGTCAACAAAAAGTAATTGCTTTAAGGAATATCGTACAAAGCGTCGTGCATATTAAGAAAAATAAATGTCTTAGACTCTTTTAACATTTAATCTAACCTTTGTCTTACTTCTTTAGAAAAATTCTAACACGTAAAAATGTGTAAAGTTTGTATTAATTTGGAAATGTTTGAGTCTTATTAGTCATTACTTTTTGTAAAAAGTTTCTACAGCTAGTAAGTGCAGTGTCAAATAATATTTATTTATTTTAAAACAAATCAAGATAACACAGTCAGCGTTTAAGACCAACTCATGCAAATGTGTGTGTCATACAAAATGCATTTTGCACTTTAAAAAGATCCAAAAATGTGTGTACGTTATTTGATTCCTTTTGAACTGTTCAACAGAGTATCATTTTTCTACTTTTGGATCTGAAAGGATTCTTACCATGACGGCCGCTAGAACGGTTCATTTTCAAACTCGCTAAAATTTAACTACTTATCTTACAGATATTTTCAAAATCTAATTTGTATTTTCAAAATATATTTTGTATTTATAGTAACAACTGAATAAATTATTATACCCCTAATTCAAAACTTGTTGATACTTCTTTAATTTTAGTACAGTATTTTAAAATGTGAACGGCGGTCAGGGTTCCTTTTAAAATTTAGCCAATCTTCTCATCTGCTATCAGGCGCATCTTCCTACTGGAATGAAAGGAAACGGATGCGATATACGATATAGTTGGAACAGAAATGATGGGACGGCAGCAGAGATACTAAAAACAGTGACGATAATAAAAGATATCACGAGAACGGCAATAAAATGAAAGAAGACAATAACTGAAACATGTAAATTATATTTCCACTTTCTTATTAAAAATAAGGATCAACAGAAATCTCGGAAACGTGAGAACATAAAATTCTACGTTTACAGCTGTTAATTTCACTTTTAAATCCTTTATTTAACTAGTTATACAGTTTCGGACGCGTGTCCACCATTAAGTACACGAAATATATTGTATGATAATGTAAAATAAGTTTAAAAACAGAGACTTTAAACCAATAAAATGTCCACAATCTGATTTTCTGTCGTATACGCGGACTGTACCGCTTGCAGCATAGGATTTAAGTGCTTCTTTTGAACGTATTTGATGCCTTAATGTAAAAATTACTTTTAAATGTTATTCTACTTACTTTTACCCGTACTGCAAAGGTCGATGCGGATTTTTATTTAGATTTGAACTAGGTTCATAAACTTTTCGAGATTTCTCTGGCATAAAATGTCAAAGTTAGAAGGGAACATGAAAACTTGTACTTCGAAGAGGTCTGGCTACTTTGTATACACTCTTTACGTGCACAAATGTAAGGCAGTCGCGGAACTGGCCGACGGAAGTGACTACTTCTTTTGGCGTGCCTGACTGTGTACTTTTTCACTATTATGATTTAATTATTTTTATAAAAACTTAGACGCATGCAGGAAGAGGTTTAATAGACAAAGTATAATAATGGATGTAATATTTGTGATTCTGGGATTCAAAACTTGTTATAGCCCATATTCATTGAATAATTTAACTACACAAATTTAGAAAATACACATTTAAAAACTAACAGGAACAATAAACATAACCTCAATTGAAACGATATTGAAGCAACAGATGTTGTGCGAAATCAGCTGTTTAGAAGTAGTCACTTCGAGTTTACATATAGTATACATAAGAACAATTATACATGCTGTGAGGTATGCGTTACGGAATCAAGCGTGACGCGAAAGCAATATGTTTATGTTGCAAAATATGTTTATACCCATATTTTGTCGAACGCGACCATAGAAATTTTCACTTCAAAAACTATATTTTTATACCTAAGATTTTACCCTTCAACTACCCTTAATTTGTTTTCCGTCAACCCCTACGTTTTTCCTGAATTCGGGCCGATACAAAAACCATTTTCGCCAAACCTTGTAATGATCTGTCACACAGTTTATGAGTAAGAGGTACTGACTGACGGACACAAGCGTCAATATATGAGGGTGCTTGGCTTTCCCCGCGGACCTGAAAAACTGATAATCTACAATTTTTCCTGTTGAAACAAACACATGCACTTTGGAAAATGTGAAGTTAATATGACTAATAGTATTCGGTAAAAATCTAAACGGCAACCATTATTATGCTAATCTAAATGTACATTTTTGACGAAAATCGGATAGTTATAATAATAAATATGGGCTCCTACAAAAATTATTAGCCTAATTTGTTTTTTAACGCCCTCTTACCGATCTACCTATCTGTAGACAGGAGAGCTAAATGGAAATGTATAGTGTATAGAACCAATCTTGTTACAATAACAAATTCATATATTTTATTTATATTTTATTTCAAAAAAAATAAACAATAAGCAATTATTTATGGGTAACCAAGTGCGCAGCACGTAAGGCGGAACTCAAGAGGATTGGAAAACTGGTCCTCAGGAATACCTCAAGGTAATTTTTTTTCAGTGATAATACTTGCTACAGTTTAGCTGTTCCCCATCTGTGAGGGGTTTTAAACATGTCTGAAAACAAGAATCAAATCTGGTCTGAAACCCCTTCAAAGTGAGAACTTGTACTTGTCATTGAAATCTCAATATATCTGAAGGCACAAGTACTACAAGATCATTCTTTTTGCGACAAATTCAACCGAAAACATTCCGGAAACGGGTATTATATGGCGGCAAAATATTTTAAATAAAATCGCTGTATTAAGGCTTCTAAGAAGAGCGTGACCACAAATTCCTGAGTTTTTAAAAATATTTTCCTGAAACAGTAAAAAAAAGGTTCAGGTAAAAAACGGTCTAGATTTTTTTTTATGTATTGGATCTGTATTGGATTTTGTTTGTAATAAAAAAAATAATAATACTAAAACACATTTTTTTAAAAACACGTTTATAGTTAATAAAAAATAGACTAAAGTATAAAGAATATTTTTTTCGACAGAAAATTTTCTCAAAAATAAAAGTCAAACTTAACCTTAAAATCAAGTTGTAATTTACAACAAAACATACGGTAGCTTCGAAATAAGTGATTGGATACTAATAGGCCTACATATGCTTATAATTTGTGTGAAAAGTAACGCGGTTGTTTTCCATATATCGCTTATTTTTTATGAGTTATTTCCAGCCTAATATAGTAAAGTTTAAGCCTACTTAGAATAAGGTAAAATATGAATTACAAAAGTTATAAAATCTGCAATGATTTGAACACATTAAAAATAGTTCAACTAAATGTAAATTTAATCAGGTTTATGAAAAGATCCAAAAGAAGTTTGTGAAATAAGTTTAATTAATGAAGTAAAAAACATTGCGTAAAAGTAATCATTATAAATTCCTTTAATATTTACCTTAAATTCGTCAAAATCCGCAACCCCAGTCAAAACACAACACATACATAACCACAACACAATAGGCACAACGTACAGTCTATAAATCTATTTCACTAAACATATTGAATTCTTTATTCTATCCTGTTATAAATTATTTGGTCCGCGAACGGGAGTCAGTACACGACTGGCACATGAGTACGTAGTATTAACAATCTACTACGTTTCGGCTATTTCCGTCAATGCTCGGCCACTCAAAGCAAAACTGAATTCGTACTTCGGCGAATTTCGCCGATGCTCAGCTGTTCAAATCTCACACTTCGTTTAATTCCGTCAATTTTCGGTAGTCGAAGCGTGCTAACAATCCGATACACCTCGGCAAACTCCGTCAATCCTCGGCTGATCACGTACTACAAACAATAGAACGTTTCGTTTCTCCAATGGAAATTCAAGTAGATTACCTTCACTTTACCCCGCTAACAAACCTGATCTAAATGCAACTAATGAATATTTCTAGTTTTGTAGTTTCGTAATGTAAATCCAAACTTCACATGCACTGCAGAACGATAGTTTCGCAAAAATAAAGTAATACTCCAAGTACTTTTATTTTTTATTTGTTACCATGGAAACAAGTACATAATGTAAGTTTCCTATAGGCTAAGAATAAGGCCTATCCATTACTGAATGATGCATTTCATTGGTACACATACACTAAGGTCGTTTATATTTTCGCGCAAGCATTTGTCTATCGGTTATTCCCCATGTCACTTAAATACTAAATACTAAAGTCAACTAAATACTTAAGTCAGAAAATACTAAAACTTGATGGTGTTTAAAGTTTGAGCTGACTGCGTATTAAATGTTAAACGCAGATTTCTGGTTCACACCAGCTTATGTATTTAAACATTCAAAAAACAATGTATAAAAACCACACATTTATTTTTAAATGTGTGTGTGTGTGTGTGTGTGTGTGTGTGTGTGTGTGTGTGTTTTCACTCTCATGTTCTCAATAATTTTAGTAGAATCTGATTCAAACGCTGTACTGTACTAAAATCGACTGTAGTAAATAGCATGGACAAGTTCGTGACAAAAAAAATCCTTCCAATCGTTTCAAAATGGCACCCATTCCAAAATATTATAAAAAAAAGATTGTATGTTACTTATATGTTTAAACTTCTTTGAAAAACTGGTATCACCACGAAAATCAGCATTAAATTCTGCACAAATAAATTTGTTTTTAATTTCAAAAATTCCATTGAAAATACAAAATTGAGTCTGAAAGGGTTCGTTTTCATATTTTTGATGCAACTTCAAAGATTAAAATGATAATATTTGTCTTTTTTGAGATTTGGTAGTGAAATCAGAGTTTAAAAAAAGTAAGATCAAAAAAATTATTTTTGGAAATTCAGTTCCATCATGTCAGTGAAATATTTGTGACACAATAATTTCCTTTTCTTTACGTAAATTCGTTAATAAATAACTGCTGTTATATGTTTCAAATATGCGTCTGCGTGAGGTAAGAAAGATAGACATACATTAGATTAATGGCGGGCGTTAATTGTCGACATTTTGGATTTATGCGCCGTAATTAACATTGCGACGTTTATCTCACAATGTGCTATCCACGCATAATGTGTTCTGATCATGCGATCTTCTCTTTAGTCCTTAGCTTGTAAACTACGTTTGACTTAATGAGCACCGAAAGAACTTTATCTGCCGTACTGGCGTTAAACCTTGCACAAACTTTCTCATAGTCAATTATTACCAAAAAGTCTGTGTAAGAAGGTACTGACAAAAAATTCACAATATTGGTTAATCAAATTTTTCCCAAATTTTTATAAAAATAACTCAAATTAGAGCACCAAATTATAAATAAAAGGAATTTATGGTTTAAAAGTAAAAAACAAACAAACCAGAGAACCTAAAAAAGCTGGAAAATTACCGGTTGGAACTCCAGAACTTAAAATCCAGATCCAAAACCTTTAAATGAGTACTATCCTGACCTCTAGATCACTTTAAAAAGGGGGTCATTAAAATTTAAATATATTTATTTGCTTAACATCTATACTTTATGCCAGTTATACTAGTGAGAATGAGGGAATGGTGTTAATGGTAATGGAAAAGCAATGGCAGTAACAGCGTCTCGAACCCATAACTTGAGATGCACAGTTTAGAGATGCTGCAGACTGAACAGTGCCTTAGCCACATTGATCACCAAACAATTTTATTCTTTATTCTTCTTAAAGTTTGTGTGTGTGTGTGTGTGTGTGTGTGTGTGTGTGAGAGAGAGAGAGAGAGAGAGAGAGAGAGAGAGAGAGAGAGAGAGAGAGAGAGAGAGAGAGAGAGAGAGAGAGAGAGAGGAGAGAGTGAGTTGGTACTCTAAGCGGCAAAATTTAGTCCAATTCAATTCAATCTTGATACAATAATCAATTTTGGTAATAGCTTGCAAAGTTCGTTAACCAACAAATTTTTCAACAGTTACAAAATGACGGCTACTTCAAATCTTTAAAAATTTGTATCCCTTATTGTCTACAATATTCTTCAAAATTTGATTTCACCATCAAAATCAGTGTTACCATTTTGGTTTTCAAAATCTGTTGAAATTAAGAAATTTAATTTGATGCCGGTCAGGGATTATTTTCTCATTTTCAATACAATATGACATTTTAAAATGCTAATGTATGCAGACTTTAATGCTATTTATGATGGTGAAATCAAAGTCTCAATAAAGGGGTATGATAAAAAAAAATACTTTTGGAAATTCGCTTCATTCAATAGTGTCTTTAAAAAATAGGCTCCCATTTATGTTGACGAACTTTTCAAAACCATATAACACAGAATACCTCCAAACATACCACAGCATTATCCTTCTTACAATAAATAAAATATCCTGATCATTTAACTAACCTATACTTCAATATATCCTACAATATATTACGGTTTAAGTTGATTTCGCTCTAGTGGACAAAATTGTAACTAAAGTTTAACAAGAGCATGCGATGCATAAAGTCCATTGGTAATGCACTGAACACACGCTAAGCTTAATGTAGCTTACATTGAATTATCTTGGCATGCGAGATTTGTAAATCCTATCAAAGATCAACATAGTATTAACAGAATGCCTTTATTTCTATTTCTGTCTATGTGAAGGTTTTATGAAAAGATTTACTACAGATCAATTTTGTATTCATAAAAAAGTTATATTTTCTTATTGCAAAACACAGATTAGAAAGTATAACTTAGTGAAATACAATTTTTAGTTATAACATTAGTTTTCTGGTCTTCTGAAGCCAAAAAGGTCATTTTACTTTCTCCTTTTATGAATTATAAAGAAATTTTGGTGATAGTAAAAAAAATTAATCTTGAGTTTTGATGGATCTGTGTGTTTTCAGATCAATCAAGCTAAAAAAATACTTGAATATCTTTTTGTCAATGTCCAACAACAATGTTGGAGTTACTACATGGTTATTAATTATAAGTGGAATTGGGTTGATTTTTCTATTTGTAAAGTTGACATAGGTTGATTTGGATTCATTTAGTTTTAATCTCCATTTCTTCATCCAAATGCAAACTCTATCAACTGCTCTTTGAAGTTTATTCGATGCCTCTTCCACAGTATTTCCTGTCGCCAAAATTGTTGTGTCATCTGCAAAGGTTGCTGTGATTGTATCAACTTCTTGGGGAATGTCTCTAGTGTACAACAAGTAAAGTACGGGCCCCAAGGACACTCCCTTGAGGCACTCCTGCTGATACATTCCTCAACTCAGAATACTCTCCATTATGTTTAACTCTGAAAAATCTCTCTGACAGGTAGGATTCCAGAATGTGATGAAATTGTTCCGAAGATCACGCTGAAGTTTGAAGATTAATCCTTACGTGCCAGACCTTGTCAAATGCTTTGGCAACGTCTAGAAATATACTCGAACATATTTTGCGTTCTTCCAGGACTTTTTCTATTACATGTACAACTCGGTGTACTTGATCAATTGTAGAATGCCTGTCTCTGAAGCCAAACTGATGATCAGGAGTCAGTTTTCTTTCCACAATGACTGGTTTAAGACGTTTTAAAAGCAGTTTCTCAAAAATCTTTGACATTGTTGTTAGTAGTGAAATTGGTCGGTCACGAAGTTTTGTCATTAGGATCTTTTCCTGGTTTAAGAATCATGATCACCTCGGCAATCTTCCATTGTCTTGGGACATACTTTAATCTGAAAGCAGCGTTCACTAAGTGAAGAAGTTTTTTATGGCATTATTTGGCAACTCCTTTAGAACCTCCGCTGTGATAAGATCGTAACCTGGGGCTTTTTACCCTTAAGAGTTTTGATTTCATGAATAAGTTCTTTATGTGATACGTTATGAATTTCGTATTCATCCTTATTTTTATTTGCTACAGGATCATTTGATTCTATAGTATTTTCATCGCCTGACTGTCTAGGAAAAGGTTTGAAAGTCTCAGCTAGGAGTTCAGCAAACAAATCTGCCTTTTCTCTATCACTCTTAGCCCATGTATTGTCATTTTTTCTGACTGGTGGCATTTGAACTTTTGGCCTTTAATGAATCTTGTAGCCTTCCATATCTTGACTCCGTTGTCTCTATCTGCCATAAGACTTTCCAGATATTTAGCAACAGATTCATTTTTAATAGTTTTTAGTAACTTTGTGAGTCTAGTGCTGAGTCGATTTAATTCAGATTTAAATTTAGGAGCTCGAACTTGCTGCCATTTTTTGCGCATTTTTCTTTTTTCATTAATTAAATCAAAAACTTCAGGCAGGTAAGTAATGTTATTACTATATCTTTTAATTATCTGAGGTGTATTGTTCCATACTGCTTGCTGTATGTTATTAATAAACACATCAACTTCTTCCTCGAGCTGCACAGGTGTTTTAAGTGAGACATGTAGGTTAATAATCTCGTCCAGCTCTTCTCTAACGCCAATCCAGTTGGTTCTATTGCTGGATAATCTAGGAGGTTCTTCTCTTTGTATTATGTTCTGACTTATTGTTAAGATTACCGGAGAATGATCGGAGCCCAAATCAAAACTTTCACTGAGATTGATATAGTTACAAGATACACCCCTTACCACGAAAAAGTCAATTAAGTCCAGTATCTTTCTTGGATCTGATGGCCAATATGTTGGTTTACCAGTTGAGTGGAAGTCACATTTAAACTCCTTTCCTGCCTCATACAACTCTTTGCCTTTAGCAGTAGTAAGACGTGATCCCCAAAAGGTATTTTTGCATTGAAGTCACCTCCAAGAATGAAATGATTGCCTAATATGTTAAAAAGATGTATGTAGTCTATCTTCTTTAGATTATGTCTTGGTGGACAGTATATGGCTGATATATTAAAATTTTTGTTTTTAGTATGAACTTTAATGGTTGTCACTTGCATCGTTTCAAGTTGTACTTTAGTTTCTTCATAGTGCTTGATACTATTTTTAACAATTACAGCAGAACCACCCCTTGCCTTATCAGCAGGATGATTTACATGATATACACTGTAACCATTAATTTTGAGATATGAATGTTTTGTAAAGTGTGTCTCTGAAATTAAACAGATATCTATTTGTTCACTAATCAGAAAAGGTTCCAAGTCCAGCTTATGCTGGAGAAGACCGTTAAAATTCCAAGTGACTATTTTTAACATTTTGATCATTGTTTACGGTGTAGCTTGAAGTTCATTTTTTCCGTTTCCCATTGTTATTTTTGTTCTTGAGATTATTTTCTAGTTTATCAAGTCTATCGAAGAGCAACTTATTAGTATGCTTTTGCTCATTCAGTAGTTCTAAGATGGTTTTCATTGACGACTTGTTATCATTATCACTGTGTATAATTTGCGCATAAGTTTTCTTTTCTTTACTTTGCTCATTGCCATATCCAGCTACCGCATGCTGTAGATTACCGACGTTATTTTTATCCAACCTAGTACTTCTCGCTTTGTTTTGAAACTTTTCGGCGTTGTTTCTTCTCATTTGTAATGCTTTAGCCACCTCACATCCTCGATAGTTTGCCGGATGTTCTCCGTTGCAGTTTACGCACCTTGGCTTACTCGTCCTATTCAATGTGCAGGCATTTGTCATATGTTTTCCTCCACACTTAACAAATCTAGGATCTTTTCTACAGTAGCCTTGTGTATGGTTATAGCCCTGACAACGCTTACACTGGGGTATAAGTGTAGAATTTCGTCTTAGTGGTTCTATCTTGACGACAATATTTAAAATTGTTTTAATATTGTAAATATTTGCAACATTTTCTTTGTTGTCAAAGGTTAGCATAAAGAGTGGAAGGTTTCTTCTGTGAACTACACTGTCACCTTGGTTGTTCTCTATTCTTTCCTTTTTTATTATGTTGACAGCATCCTGTATCTTTAGACCTTTTTGCTGCAGGTCGTCTAGTATGTCCTCTTTAGTACATGTTCCATGTAGACCCCTTGCCATTACCTTAATGGGTCTTTCATTTTTGTTTTCGTAAGTGTACCATTGCACTTTACTCTCATTCAATTTGTGAACTACTGTTCTGTAAGTGTCAGCATCTAGAGTGTTTATTTTCCAAACATTATTATTATAGGCAGTGATTTTGTACTTTATAACAGGAACAGACTGTAACAAGGTCTGTAAAGTAGCATACTCCGCAATACCAGTAATGTTTATTGGAGGAGGTTGTTTCTCTTTTGGATATCTGATCTTTCTGATAATTTTAGTTGATTGACATTATTCAAGGTGTTCTTATCGGTATTTTTGATAGTTCCGGAGATGTTTCCGCTTTCCTCTTTTATTTGGCCTTCTTTTTTAAGGATCCAATCAGTCTCCTGAGCCAATTCCTCTTCATCTGTATGATATTTTGTCTCGGGCTGTAATATACTTCCACCTTCATGAGACTGTTCCTGCACTGCACCATCTCGCACAGTTTTAATTCATTTTCAGATTGAAGATCAAACACAGCTTTCCTCAACTGGAAGATTAAACTAACTTATCAGTTTTTTTTGAAAGTTTGGTTAGCCCATAAGTCAGGACCATTCTTTATTTTTTCAAAAAAGATTAGAATTTAAAAAATTCTAACAATCAGATTTTCAAAATCAGCTTAAAGAGTATTGATTCAATTTTGCTGCAATGTTCACAAGCACTGAAACAAAACGTATATATCGCTGTCCCCAGAAAAATCTCCCAATTTCTCACTATTGGTTTATCAGATTTTGGTTACAGTTCAGACATAATTCAAGTCTGAAAGTTTTAAATAAAAGGTATTTGTGTATCAGTAATATACTACTAAAAAACTAAAATAAATCATCTTTTTTTATTTACTCCTTAAATTGGTTTCATTTCAAATTTCTTGTACTGACTTCAGTTAAGAATCTTCATGTATTGACAAAATTTGAGCATTTCTTTTTTTTTATTATTTTAAAGCGAAAAGCACATTGAAGCTATTATTGCTTCCCTAAATGTAAGTGTGAGTGTAAAGTGTTAAAGTCGTAAGTGCAATGTTGTAAGTGTAAGTGTGTGTTAGACTCGAATACCGCAAGGGATGTCTAAATCCTCACTATAGGTGCAACTAGTCTGCACCCCCTGCGGGGAAAATTTGAGTAAAACCCAATAATATAAATCTGAAATAAACTTGACAGCAATCAATCTTCACTTCATATTTTTCAATTTACTCATGTACCAAACTACTTGGTTATGTAATTTTATTCAATACTGTATCAAAATTATTTATAGATTTTTTTCATTTGGTGTAGTTCAACTTTACCTTCAACACAACTAGAGCAATGACGAAAAAACATTTATTATAATTATAATGTCAAAATTGGATGTTGCAATTTCAGAACCTAATATTTTCATATATTTTAAGATTGTTCTAGTAATTTTTCTTAACTTCAAAAACATATTTTTTGGGGAAATAATTGTGTAATGTTTTTGCCCCCATTTTGTACGTCTAAGAAGCTGGAGGGTAAGCAAATCATCTGACTTGCTCATATGTATAGTTTGCTTGCATCTTGAGAACATTAATTTCATAAAATATTTTACATTCTCAATGATTTTTTAGAAAAAAACACTTTATTGTTGTCAAAATTATGATTTTGATTAAATTTTACTAAAATTGTAGCCTATTAGTAACCATAAAAGGGGTTCCCCTTGACAAAAATTATGGTCTCATATACAGCAATAAAAAATTTTCCTACTTTGCATGCAGTCAAAAAAGGTTGTGGTAACAAGCCAGGAACAATGATAGTGAGAGAGGACGGGCAGAGTCACAGATTATCTCAGTAGCACACATTGTTGTTGGCCCAATGTTGGGATTTTGTCAGCAAAGTTTAGCAATAGTTTGTTTGCTAACCCAAATGTTATATTCATGTAAACGTCTTCTGTTGGTCCAACATTAATTCTTATTATTGTAACATAGCCACCGGACCACATATTCAAATGATTAGGATTATATACCTATTCTTCCCGTCAGTGGTCTATCAACTCACCTCATAAAGGCTACCACGGTTTCGAAACTTTGAAACTAAGAAGCCAGTTGCAAATAAAAGTGGAGATAACTTTGAAAAAACTGGCATATACAAAATGAAATGTAGTGATTGCCTAAGCTTTTATATCGGTCAGACATCTCGCTCTTTTAAGAAAAGATTTAAAGAGCACATACCCAGAAGTGCATTATCGACAAACTCGGCTTTCGCAGAACATCTAATGGACAAAAACCATAAATTTGAAGACATCCATACCAACATGGAAATACTACATTTATGTCATAAAAGTAGTTATATGGATGCGATTGAAGAATTTGAGATTTACAAGATCAAAAAATCAGACCCCCAGAACATCCTCAATGAAAAACTTTCATTTAAATCAAACTTAATATATGACATGCTCTAAGGATAAGTGATTTGAGTAACAAAAACCAACAGACGCACCGTAACTGATAACAACGACGGGCACGCTACTAATGATGGAGACTCTGCAGTCCGGAATGTAATGACGTACGAGTCGCGTGTGTAGCTTGGCCAAGCCGAATTTTAATGATGAATATTTTAAATGTGTAATTGTGCTTAGTGTTTGTGATGTATGTTTTAATGTTTTGTTTGACTTTGTGACGACCTCGACAGAGGGATTTAACATTTTGTATGGCCTGAAGATGAAACTATAAAGTTTCGAAACCGCGGTAGCCTTTATGAGGTGAGTTGATAGACCACTGACGGGAAGAATAGGTATATAATCCTAATCATTAATTCTTAGTTGGCAGAAAATATAAGAAATATTTTGTTAAAATATTTTTCATAGATTAAATCATGTATATATAATTATTACAAACATTTTAAAATAGCGTGTTATTTGTTAATATAATAGTATTTTATTTACTGCAAAGTGGAAGTGCAAATGATGACACAAAGAATTGCCAACAACAGAACAATTTTTTTTAGCATAATTGTTAACAGAATAATATTATATTTTTAATTACTATACTAACAATAGTTTTACAAAGATTAAACATTTAAAAAATTCTTATTTTATTTCTACATAACTATAATCATTTACTATGGATGATTTTATGGTGTATTTATTATTTGAAAAATTGCCAGCACTGCGGAAAAGTGAAAGTATGTCTGTTATTTGGTTACTTCTTTGTCATTAGTCATAGTCACAGGGTCCTGTATGTATATAGTTCAGTTATATTAATAATATGTGGTTAAAATTTTTGTTTTCTTGGCTTTTCACAATTGTCATTTAAATAAATTTTGTTTGTGTGAATTTAGTCTTTTTTTATAAAATAACCTTGTTTCAGTAACGAAATAAACTATTAATGTTTTGGGGGAAATGTCAGATTAAACCAGTTATTAAATTTAATATGTATTCTACTCTAGCTTTTTAATTACATATTATAATGTACATATTACTTTGACTACCTATTGGAATTGATAATAAAAGGTATTAAAATATGTTCAGGAATGTTGAGAAGTTATGACTGCTATTGAATTGTTGTTCACTACTCAATTGAATAGAAACATAATACTTTAAACATGTTGATAATTAGAAGGGTTACCATTGAAAATTAGTTGAGTAACTGTTGGGAGTAAGTTGGCCAACAATTTCTTTGTTGGTTTTTGATGATGTTTAATTGTTGGTCCTATGTTGGGATTTGGTTTTGTTATTAATTGGTAGGCTTTTGTGCCAATTTTAACTGTTGCCCAACCATGTGTGAAAACAGAGTACCAACAATGGGCCAACAGAAAATGCTACAGAGGTAGGTATAATTTATCTGTTTGACCTTTATAGAAAGTACGCCTATTATCCCCATTGCATGTTGAGTGTTTTAACTAAAGCAGGCATATTTAAGTTGATTAATGTCGGCAGATGTAACAATGAGCTGTTTGTTGTCGTGTCAATACGTGTTTTATAATGGCTTCAGGAAATGCAGACTTACTGCACTGCAGTAAAAACAATCAACCTAAACTGTGCAGGATGAACAGAACTGTGCAAACCAACTCTTTTAAACTTATAATAAATACTGCAGTCAATAACGTTAACAAATTTTCTGTGAAAAATCAACAATCATCATAGTAAGACTTTATGGACTTAGGTTCATAAAATGTGCATTGATCAAGACTTATACAACCCGTTTTGAGATGTCATTAAAATTTATATTTTAAATTTCTTTTTAAATAACATCATAATTTTAACGAAAATTGACAGATTTGCTAGGTAAAGAAATTGTTCAAGCTATTATCAAAATCAACCAGAGTGCAAAGTCAAATCGAGTAAAACTTTTGACCTGATTTTTTTTTTAAATCAGGTTTTGAATTTTCAAATTCCACATAAAATATAAAACTAACCCTGATATAAATTAATCTTAATTTCATATCTTTCAATTTACTTGTGTACCAAACTGTTTGTTTATGTAATTTTATTCAATAGCATGTTAAAATTATTTATAGATTTTTGTTTCATTTGGTTTGTAGTTGTACCTTTACTGTAACACAACTACAGTCTGTCAAAAAATCTTATTACAATTATGTCAAATTGGGATGCTGCAATTTCAAAACATTTAATCCCATATGATTCCATTTAAAATTCTTCTTAAATTTGTATTATTATTTTCAAAATTAATTTGTTTTCAATTCATAATGTTTCAAACAATGAATAGATAAAATTCTATCTTCACACTTATGAACAGCTATATTAGATGGAGCTGTTCATTAATTACCTATTGTTGAAGGTATTTTTTTTCAAAAAATCGTTAACATTATTTACAATTTCATCGCTGGTTATGAAAATATTTACTTTTACAATTGTAATTAACTGGCACATAACTAACATATTTTAAGTTACAGAACAAAATGTTTGTAATGAAATAAGAAAATAAAAAGTAGAGATAAAAAAGGCAAAATCCATTTCACAAACAGCATAATAAAAAAACAGGTTAGTTTTTCAAAATCAGTTCATTAGATTTTGTTCATTCACACACACAAGGTTCAAAAATGAAGTTATGAGATTGATTTTTAACAAAACATCCAGCCTTGTTAAAAAGGCACTCCATATTTAACCTTGATCTTTGAGATAATTCTAGTCCAAGTGGCACATCTGTGCAACCACTCAGTCTTGAGTTGTGTTCTACTAAGTGAACATGTGTTCACTTACCTCTCCTCACAGAAACGGAACCATGAAATATTATGCAATAGTATGCAATTTCTTTTTCAGTTAAACTGGGTGAGAATGTGATGACAACTTACAATAAGCTTCAAAAGACTTTACCATTATGTTATGTCAAAAGCTCACGTTTTTTGGCATAAAATGTTTTGTGTTGTTGTTATTTTAAGGGGAAAAGCACATTGAGGCTATTATCGCCTCCCTAAATGTAAGTGTGAGTGTAAAGTGATAAGGCCATAAGTGTAGTGTTATTGTAAGTGTAAGTGTGTATTAGACTTGGGTACCGCGAGGGATGTCTAAATCCTCTCAATAGGTGCAGCTAGTCTGTACCCCCCTGTGGGGGTGGGCAGAATGAATTTTGAATATGAAGACTGCAGTGGATGACCATCAGCCTTACAGACAGAAGTCAATATGGCCAGAGTGCGTAAAACCTGATTGAAAGATTATCCATGAAAATTAAATTGAGGAACTGTTTGTCAAACAATAACTGAAGACCTAGGTACGAGAAAAATTTGTGCAAAATGTAACAAATTATAATTATTTGTTATAATTTTAAGAGTAACAGCAAGAACGGGAAAATGTGGCAGCTGATTTGTTACAAGTGGAAATCAACCCAGATTTATTGAACCATGTTTATCAATGGTGATGAAAGTTGGTTCTTCCAGTACGATCTAAAGACAAAACATCAAAATTCGCAATGGTGATCAAAGGGATCACCCAAACCAAAAAAGGCTCACATGTCGAAGTGAAAAAAGAACTGCTGCTTGTGTTTTTCTTTTATTCCAAAGGCACATTAAGAGTGAGTGACTCCTGATCAAAATAATATTTCTATAAAAACTTTGATAATGAGTTATACATGTCCACACACACATTGCTGATAATTGAATTCTTCATCATAATAATGCAGACATTGAGATAACATATCATGTCAACTTTGGTGGTGACTGAGACGAATGGTCTCAAGGTAAGCCCAAATATACAAGGAATATTTGATCTTGTACATACAAGAATCAAAAACACCTAAAGTTACTGAGTCAGCTGTACATGGATTCAGACCCAAAGAGAGCGTTAGCATAAGTCTCGGAATGCTGATAACAGTTTTTCAAGTGGAAGTCATTGACCGCACAGAATGCATTGAAGGTTCTATGGATTATGCAAAGACCTGAGGTTGGATTGGGAAGGTTGAATCAGTGGACAAGGGTGCACAATAAGCTATATAGCTGAGCGGCAAAAATAGAATCATGACTCTCTAGTGGAAAAAATCCCCATAATGCACCATTCCACACTGAATTGTCTGTACAGTAATGTTTAACCTCAAACTACATTACAGTACTACCGCAGCCACCACACATTGCTCCATGCGCCTTTTTTCTATTTCCAAGACTCAAAACGGCAATCAAGGGATACCACTTTTAAACAAGCGAAAATGTTCAAAAAGCTGTAACAAGGGTCTTATAGAACATTCCAGAAATGTTACGTGAAATGGCATATGTGCTGGAGTGAAGTGTGTGTAAGCAGAAAGGACCTATTTTGAAGGAGACTACAGTACAGATGACTGAAAGCAAAAGTTAATTTTTTTCCCATCAGTCTCATTACTTTATTGTAGCACCTCATATATTTTACATAAAACACCAGCCTAATGGTGTATCAAAGGAGCCCTGGAATACACAGCGACATCCCAGTGTACTTACCCATAAATACAGGGCTCTGTATGGGCAGACCTCATTTCTCTAGCTACTCATGGGTGTTCTCACGAAGAATGTAAAATAGAATGAGCAGGATCCCACAACACAACAAAAAGGCTGACCAAACGGAGAAAAACCTCCATAATAATGATCAAGAGAAAGAAAATTTGAAAGGGAATTAGCAGAGCAATTAAAATTGTGGGAACTACCCACCTTGAATCCTTTCCAAAACCTAGAATTAATATACAGACTAGGGCTGGAGAAGTTACTACTGTAACTGAGCATCTCAGGAATACAAGAAGGGTGCACAAAAGATCTACAAAGGTCGCACAGTAAGTCAAAATATAGTAGAACCCCTCATACCTGTCACATTCTTTTTACTTAATAAACTTGTTACAGTAGTAAAAAAGTATATTATGTTACAAAACTTTCATAATACTATATGTACACTGTAGAATAGAATGCAGTGTATGTTACTGTACTGTATATGAATTTCATCGGTTTGCATGTTAGATGGAATCTAACAAAAACAATTATTCTGAAGACATGTTTTAAATTCTTTTCAGTATTGGGCTTTTGCTCAGTAAGTGCTTTAAGGACTATATGAAATATATTTTTTTGCATTGTTGCAGCATAAAAGTGCTCCAAAATGGAAGTGTTGTTGCAGCACTTTTCTGCTCCAAAGGGAAGAGACACTTATCCAGTGTCTTATGTTGACCCATGTTTGGTGGTCAAAAACAAAAATTAAAATTCATATTTACAATACAATACACAAAATACAGTGATACCCGGGCTTACAGTTGATCTGGACAACAGTCTAATTCACAGAATGAAAAATGACCCACATAAATAGTTCAGGTTTTGGCTGAACATATAAGTGTTTTCATTTTGTTAAATTATTTCTAATCAGATGTGTAAATATATAGATAGCATTGTGTTATGCTACAAAAATAAACATTGTGCTGAGTTAACACAACTTGATTGATGAGTGTTTGGTTTTTGTAAGGCAATAATACAATATTTCTACATATTTATATGATATTTCTTAGATATTTGTTCTCAGAATGTCCACTCCTATTCGCTTTTCTGTCATCCTACCTAATTTTACTTAGTATATCATCAGCTCTTTAAATGTGTGTTTAATTTCTAAGTCCATTAAAAAATTTAAACAATAATATTATTGTGTTACATACTTTTGATTTTTGAATTTAACAAAACGTCTTTGTATATGAGTTTCAAATTTTGTTTAAATCCTGTTTTAAATTTATTTTTTGTGAATATTAATTAAATGGGTCCTAAAAGAAGTACTTTAGTTAGTGGAAGTAAAAGACAAACTCTGACTATTGAACTAAAAAAAAGCTATGAACTGAAAAAATATACCATATTAATTTGTCCTGTGTACAAATTAATATGTACATAATTACATAATGTAAAAAGTATGTGACATAATTACATTTGTATGAATTTAGTTAAAATAGTGTGACTTCTGTTTTGTGAATTTTCTTCATTCTTCATCATTGACATATTAATAGTAAATACGCAATTTTTTTTCTATGTAATAAATTAAAATGTCTTCCATACGTCTCTATTGTAAATGCTGATTCACACAGCAGTGTGCTCAGGGAACGAATTAAAACTATTAACCAGGTTACCACTGTATAAGAAAAGTTATTTGTGTTTAGTAATCACATGTATTATTTCTCGAATCAACATCTCTTTTTCTCAGTACATACTATTTGTACAGGCATAAATGAGGTATCTTTAGAAAGATTTTTTAACCAGCTTCTGACATTGCATAACAATTTTTCACTAAAACTTACTGTTTGTGAAAAATTTTAACATATAAGACACTTTTAATTTTCATAGGCAAAACAGCAACATGGATATGCATGCGCAGCATCACAAATCGAACAATATTTTGTATATTTTACAACACTAACTTATAATCACAAATAGACAATCACAATAAAATGCCACTTTCCGTGTAACGTGCTTTGAACAATTTCAATATTTACTTAAAAGCCATTATACTTATAGGTTATATGACCCTACTGACAGTGACAGTCCCTTATTCCTGCACGTCGTAAAAGCCGGGAACAAGCATTTCGAATACCAAACGAATTTTTTGGACCCTGTTTTTACACAAATACATTTGTGATTTCTCCTTCCATCGTGCATTTATCTATTGTTGATACAGACATGTTGTAATTGTATGTAGCCTTTTCAAGGGTAATTAAATCAACTAACACGTTTGTATCCATTAACGAAAATGAAATAAAAAAGTACAAGAAGATTACATTCTTACATCAAATATTGTTTACAATGAGGTATTGTAATGCCCTGTAAAAATTTCTGTTAAAAAAACAATTATCTATATTGAAATGTATATTACAATGATGCAAAAATTTGTGATTATTATTTCAAATCAACCACTTTTCGATTTATTTATTAAAAACATGTTTTACCTTTCTTCCAACTACCGCCCTCACCCCAACTATTCTTATTCAAAAAGGCTGTGTTTACTTTCACAGTGCGAAATTTCACACGGGCCTCCTGGTAGTACATTATTATATGTTTTTCAATCAATAAAAGTAAATAAAATATACAGCAGCAGCAAACAAAAGCAGTTTGTTAGGTGCCAGCTGTTGGGGGGAGTTATTGTACAGGTACAATGAAGATGACTATTTTTTGTTTACTAGCTTTACTTTATCATGATCAGAACGGTACTGAAGTGACAGGTGCTCTGTGCTGTCACAATTGGAGACACATAATGCCGAGATCAGTTGAGTGATTTTACTGTAAATTTTACTACCATTATTGAGAAACTTATACTAAGTACTTACTTATGCTTAGTAGTATTTTGATATACTTATACTTAGTAGTTTATTTTTGGTAGTATAATAAAAAAATTGTTTTTCTGTATAGAAAAAAATTATTTCAATTTAAAATTTTGAAAGTATCAAGAAAAGTAAAAAACTTAGCAGTTTAAAAGTTTTTACGAGCAAACTTATGAAATTTGTAATCTACTCAAATATTTTTTTTTTATTTTTGTGATGATTTAATGAAATTCAGTTCTGTCTTACTTTTGAGTACTGGCTAACAGTAAGTAGTAAACAAGAACTTCATCATTTTTAACATTATTTTGTTTGAAAATCTAAATTCGGCAAAGTAACCAGCATAAATTAACACTAAATTTTCAAAAAATTGCATTGTGAACAGGCATTTTAAATGTACTTAAAAACAGGTATTATTCGTATGATTTAATATACTCATGATTTAAAATAATATATATATATATATATTATATATATATTTATATAATTAATGTAAACTTTCCATATTTACATTCTGAGAAATTTCAGAAAAATAACTAAAGATATACATAAAAATTTAGCTTCAAGTCCAAATACTGTGAATAATATTACGGTATCCTTCACTCAAATAACTAAATGGGTTTTCCGGCAAATTTCAATGCCATTTCCTTATACTATAAGGTTGGTATGTTACATCAAATAAAAATAACTGACAGTCTGTGTACTTTTAATGTACAATTATCATATGAAATATTCTGAGTCTTACTTAAGTCTACCAAATGTTTTTTTTAAATCAATTATTATTTTGTTCTTAAAATTAGAAAGAACAAAAAATAGAACAAAATACTCAAGAATGAGTGAAAGGTTTTCATGAGACTAAACTTGGAATTAATTTATATTCTTATTTTATTTTTATCTACTAAGAATACATTCGAATAATAATTTAAACGCTACACACAAACAACACAAACTTACAATTATAAAAGTTTTTAATATAAGAAAATATTCACATATTGAGAGAATTATGTCATCACATATAATCCATTTTATTTGACACAATAATATCACAAGCCAGCGACAGGCAACTTCTAATATTTTGCGATGAATTTATAGGCATCAGTCTACGATTAAATTTATAATGATAGCTAATCAAAGAATAACCGTTTGGGTTGAGCTCCTGTAAACAAATTTAAAATGTTAAAATAATGTCATCAATAGAGTTAAAGACAAAACAAGATTCAAAGATTTACAAAAACAAAAACACTTAATCAAGAACAGAAACAATCTAAGAATGGTAATTAATACCCAAACTAACACTTTTAAGACTGTGGTCTTTTAAATGAAAGGTGCGTGATTTTTTACTGACTATCAATACAATCTCTGATTCTTGCCAGTGGAGTTTTCTGGACATCATGTACAAAGAAGAAAATAAATTTAAAGGCTGAAATTTATTTTTTATAGAATACATACAAAATAGCAAACAGACTAGAAGCAAAGTCTTTTCTGACATAAAATTACAACATAAAAGTTTTTAAAATTTCCAAAAATATTCAAAGGAAAAAAATGGTAAATTTCAGTTATTTAACATAATTCATATACAATCATAAAAATAATTTTAAAAGATTATATTGCTAAAACTAAAATTACTTCTACAAATTAAGTCACTGAATAGAATACCTCCTTCCAATGCATCCAATATTTTCCGCTTCATACTAGGTCTTTCTTTATCTGCAGGCAACAGGTTAGAAGGGAGGGGAAGTTGGGCGCCTGTGGAAGGCGGAGGCTTGTTACTAAAACAAAAAATACATATAAATGTAGCAATGTTAAAACACTTGTGCGTTTAGTTGTGTCACAACAGACTTGCTTACTTAGTATACTAATAAAAAAATAGGTTTGTTACATTTATATAATTTTGCTCAAAATTTAATGTGACTATAAAAATACTTAAATTTAATATTCCAACTATATTCTTTTCAATACTTTGTAACTATATTAAAAGCATAATTTAACAACTTTCTTATGCTCTGTCACTGCCATATTTATCTTTTCTAAAATTAAAAATACAAATTTGTAATCATATAAGCCTTTAAATAAGATATCAAACAAGACTGGTTGGTGTGTCAAAGGGAGTTTAGTCAGCTGCATCTCAGGACGTACACACTTCAAGGTCTGTTTTAGTTCGAGACTGCAGTTACTGCCATAAACTTAACCCTTTGCATGAAATTTATCATCCTTATAAGTATAACAGGAATAAAATAAAGACATTCAGAAAAAAGGAAAAAACAATGTATTTTGTTTTTGTATTGGCGTTCTCATTTCATTTTCATATTTTGAAAATAAAACTATGTTTGTAAATTACAACTTTCAATTTGAAATTTTTATTTACAACTCGTTTACTTTTATATACATACATAAAAATCAAAAATTTCAAAAATATTTTTGACAGTTTAAAAACTAACCTAAAATAAGGCATCATAAGTGCTTGCGAACAATTGATCCTTGTAAGGGGGTTGAGTGAGAGCAGACATGTTATGACATCCAACAGATCATCTCCCGCTGCAGTGAAGATATGGTTTAGCGGAGTGCCAGGGAATGTTTTGAACTGGATGTAATCCTGTAAGCTCGTTACACCCTGAAAATAATTTAGGCTAATAAGTTAAGTTTATCATATTTGCTATGCTAGAACTATACAAATTGTGAGTTACACTTCTAGTAAATGTTTATATAATTATTACAGATGTTTAATCATCAATTTGGGGAATAAAAAAGCATACAACATTGGCATTTGGTATCACGAAGTATTTACTATTACATCGGATAACTTAGCTGCTTAAAATCAGTGTACACTGTTAACTAATTGAATTTATGCAGAACTATTCTAAATCAAAAGCTATCAACAAAAGACCTTAATAAATAAATTCAACCATTTTTTAACAAAGACATCTTAACTTACAGGCCACGTTTCTTCCGTAGGGGTTCCGAGAGCTTGAAATATCCTCGTCAATTGGTCCAAGTCCGACTCCCCAGGAAGGAAAGGTATCCTGAGTAGCAGTTCGGCCAGGATACATCCGACTGCCCACATATCCACACCTACTCCGTATATCCTTGCACCAAATAATAATTCAGGAGCTCTGAAACAAGATTGGGTGATACGAAACATAAAATCAGCAATAGGAAAACATTTTAACTAATTTGAAATTTAAAAAATACAATAGCAAATTGATTTTAGAATAATAATCTTCACATAAAACATTAATTTTAACAACATATGGTTAGCAGATTTTGAAAAACTAAACCTTGTAGAATATTCCTAATTGTAATAATTTTTTTAATATGATATTGATAGTTCTTAAAACAGTTTTTTTCTGGATGAATATTCATTTTTTGGTGGTTAAGAACTTCTTTTGATTACAATTAATTGAATTAAAACAGAGATAATGTTTGTGGTGTTTTTACCATTTTTATCCTCAAGAAAATTAAAGAAAAATGATCATCATAAATTTACACAATATTTGTTAACTCACCTATACCATCTGGTTACTACTTGATGTGTGTATATTCTGTTCGGTGATCCAAAAAATTTGGCTAAACCAAAATCACCAATTTTCAAAACTCCTTTGCTGTTCACCAACAGATTGTTGGGTTTTAAATCCTGTTTGGCAAAAAAAATCCAGGGTTCAAAATTATTCATTGTATTAATGCCCGTTCTCGTAAAAGCATATTTGTTCAATCAAATAATTTAAACTTAAAATTCAGTTCACATGTTTATTAAGGTAAAGAATAATATTGCTAATTATATGACAAGGTTTACAGAATTTTTTATACAAAAAACCTCAACTATCAAAATTAGTGTAAAGGATGAAAATCTTGGGTAATCCAAAAATGAGATTGAGAATAAAATAACATTCAGATTAAAAAAAATGTCATAATGAATATTCAGCAGTTCATAAAATAAAGTTATTTTGTGACAGGTCGACATAAAACTACAGTAGGTACTAACCTTAAGAGAAACAAAATTTTTCTTCTTTTGAAACAATATTTTTTTTAAATTAACTTTTGAATCATGGAAACAAGAAATGATTGGTATAAAAATATTTTCTCTACGATTAATTAATAGTTGTCTTTTAGTGTTTAGAAACACACTTACTGAACAAAAGATAGTGAGTTTGAGCTGAGGGCTAGTGCCGCCTTACCCTATGTAATATCCAATGAAGATGTAAATATTCTAAGCCTTGTAACGTCATAATCATGTAAGCTTTGATATTAGCAGGCGTCAGAACAATACTGTTGTCTTTAATAATAACTTCCAAATCTGTATCCATGAAATCGAAAACAAGAGATACATTTGACTTTTGTCCAAAAGAATCTGTTAACAAACAAATGAAAAAACAGAACTTAGTATTTTCAACGCTCAGACTTGAAATGGAAAGTCATTTAAGCACAGCATTATTGATTGCAAAAGATATTGTCAAATTGTAATAGAAATACTTTTTCAAAAAACTTAATGACATAAGAAAGTTGACTTTGAAAGCATGCTTCAGATTGGTCATGGTTTCCAAACTGAAGAGATACATCGAGCAAAGGATTTATCATGCTGAGCAGTCAGTGTTGAGACAATGTGAGCAAAAGTTTAATATTTATGGTTTCTGTATTGTTGCACAGGTTGTTTGGAAAGTAAAGAACTTCTTGATCTGATGAGCCGCTCAGTTACCCCACTATTACCTCCATCATGTCATTATCCTTTCCACTCCTTTGTGCCAATCTGATGCTAACAGCAAGCCACTACAGACATTTACTGTTTATTTGTGTGACAATTAAATGATCGCACCAAGTGTGGTGTTTATAATGTAATATGCTTTTTGAATGCAAAAAAAGTCTGCCCTATAAAAATTTACAGACAGGTAACCAAGATGTCCAGTAACATGAATGCTGGTCAATGACATGGCTTCATTCCCGGACCCCCATCAAAATTAAAGAGAGCCAAACAAATTCTGAGCACCAAGAAGGTTTAGACTACAGTGTTTTGGGATCGAAATGATGTCCTACTCATCAATTACATGTCTAAAAAGACCATAAGTACAGCAGCCTCCACTGAATACGCTGAGCTATTCAAAATAAATGGCACAGATTGTTGTCGAGTGGCATTGTGCTTCTTTTCGACAACAGCAACATGTCTGTATGCTGCTGTGATGACAACGAACTTGCTTCAGCAATTTAAGTGGGAAGTTGTTGACTACCTGCCTTATGGTCTGGCCCCAAATAATTACCATCTTTTTTCCAAACTGAAGGATTTTTTTGGACAGAAACCACTATGGTTCAAGAACCATGGGTGACGGGAGACAGAATAGCAGGACTGACCAAAGGCGGAGGTAAGTTAATATATAACCGATCAGCTGCTAGGTCTAGGACCAGCATAGTTGTTAGGAATAATATTGAGATACTTGTGTTGTTTTCTTTATGTTCCAGGGATTGTACTGCAGTTAGTACAGAGCTACATGTGGGAACTAGGAGCAGAAGGGTTGTCATGACCTCTAATTACTTCCCACACGAGGAAATGGATAGCTTCCCGCCCATCAGTTTTAGGAGGGTGATGGAGCACTGTGGTGGAGCACATCATACGGTGTGGGGGAGCAGTAACACCAACTTTAAAGGTGAGCAGTTGCTTTCCTTTATTGTAGCTCATAATCTTTATATTTTCAGTAAGGGTAATACACCTACCTTCGTAACGAAGGCTAGAAGTGAGATTTTAGATCTTACTCTGGGGACCAAGGGCGTGCATGTTGCATTGGGTATGTGGCGTGTGTCTAAAGAGCCGTCTATGTCAGATCATAAGCATATCATCATGGATCTCGAGGTGATAAATAGATCAGTAAATACTTATCAAAATCCTAGGAATACTAGATGGGAGGGCCTATGAAGAAAAGCTTAGGGCTGACCTTAGGGATCTTAGGAGGTCGATAAGTAATTCGCATGAATTATACTACAACTGTGAAGGACACCTTGGAAGTCCTACTCAGAGAACACTTTCCTAACTCTGTGGTCAGGGATGTAGGAAGGGAGCCAGTGTCTGATGTTCCCTATAGGAGGCCTAGTAGGGGAAATTGGAAAATCGCAAACCAAGTTGTGGACTTAGGTAATGAGAGATGGGTCATTAATACCTTTCACCCATTCAAGTCACCTGGTCCTGATGGTATTTTTCCGTCACTATTGCAGCATGGAGGAGAGCCTATTGATGTTATTCTGTGCACATTGTACCGGCTCAGCATAGCCACTAGGTATGTACCTCTGGTGTGGAAAGCGGCCCGTGTAGTCTTTATTCCTAAGCTGGGGCGAGCATCTTATGCTGACCCTAAGGCTTTTAGGCCAATCAGTCTGACTTCATTCTTTCTGAAGACATTAGAGAAATTGGTAAATAGATATGTCAGAGGGGTCATGATTCCTCTACATGTCAGTCAATATGCCTACCAATCAAGGAAAGGTTGTGAAAGTGCACTTCATAATTTGGTTCACAGATTGGAAGGAACTCTAAAGACCAAAGGATACGCCCTCGGTGTCTTTCTAGATAATGAGGGAGCTTTTGACAATGCTTCACATGCTTAAATGCTTCGTACCCTGTCAAGATGCGAAGTGGATAATACCGTGTGTGGCAGGGTAGAAGACATGTTGCATGGGAGGTCAGTTGTAGCTAAAGCCCTAGGAGAAGAGGTGGAGATGGAGGTTGTCAGGGGCTGTCCACAGGGGGTGTTTTGTCCCCTCTCTTATGGAACCTGGTGGTGGACTCACTCCTGAATATTCTCTTATCAGAGGGATGCTATACTCAAGGATATGCCGACCATTTAGTGTTGCTAATTCATGGGAGGCATGGTAATACAGTGGCAGATCTCATGAAGAGAGCCTTATCACTGGTGGAAACCTGATGCAGTCAGGAGAACCTAGGAGTTAATCCCAGGAAAACTACTCTGGTTTCTTTTACTAGAAAGAGGATTACCCCATATTTCGGAGAACTCAAGCTCTTTGGGGAGACAATTCCAGTTGCAAACGAGGTGAAGTATCTAGGCTTGGACACTCAGTTAACCTGGAATGCTCATTTGGGGCGCATCATGGAGAAAGCCAGTAAGTCTTTAATAGCAGTTAGAAGAATGGTTGGCAAAACATGGGGACTGAGATCAGGAATGATGAAGTTTATTTATACTGGAATCATTAGACCTATGGTGTGCTTTGGTGCTGTGGTGTGGTGGAATAAAGTCGAGCAGAGGGGGGCCAGAGAGTTTCTGGCTAAGTTGCAGAGGTTGGCCTGCCTGTGTATCACTGGCTGTATGGACACTGCGCCAACAGCAGCCATGGAGATCATTCTTGGATTTCCCCCTATTGACCTTTTTGTCATGGGGGAGGCACGTAAAGCAGCTTACAGACTGCAGGATGGTGGTGGCTGGTTGCCCTTTATTTATGGGCATGCGAGAATCACAGACAAGATCTATGACCCAATCTTGATGATGGGGACTGATCAGATGGTTAAGCGGCACATAGTATCTAGACCCTTTGATGTCAACTTGGCCTTTGAGGGGAGAGATTGTGTGTTGGAAAAACCTGGAGACATAGTATGGTATACAGATGGCTCCAAGACAAAGTCAGGCACTGGTGCTGGGGTGTACAGTCTGAGACCGGGGTTAAAGAAAGTAATTACCCTGGGACAGCATACAACAGTATTTCAGACTGAAGTGATGGCCATTAATGACTGTGTTCGGGAGAACTTGGATCGGGGCTTCAAAAAGGCACGTATTCATTTTCATACCAATAGTCAGGCAGCAATAAAAGCACTTGCGGGTCCTATAATACAGTCTAAGCTGGTCTGGGAGTGTAGGAAAAACCTTGAAATTCTATCCCGGGATAACTGGGTAACTCTTCACTGGGTTCCGGGACATAGGGGAGTTGAGGGTAATGAAGAGGCAACCCGACTGGCTGGACTTGGATCTGCATCTGAGTTTATCGGACCTGAGCCGGCTTTAGGGATTTCTCTATCGTTAATAATGAATGGATTACATGTCAACACCAGGTAAGATGGTAACATCTTCATGGGCATTCTCATAGTAAACATCTCTTAAGCAAAGTTCCTTCTGGAGGAATCAAAGTGGCAACAGATGTCCTGGGCAGAGCACAACTCAGGAGGATCATGGGGCTCATAACAGGGCACTGTGGTCTGAGTGCACATGAACAGGATAGGTGTATACCACGGAGAAACCGTGTGTAGATTGTGAGGAAACTGCAGGTCACATAATTTATAATTGTGAGGCCCTTGCTAGTACGAGGCTAGGGGTTTTGGTTTCCAAGACCCTAGAGATCTTCAGCAGAGTGAATTAGTCAGTGGGTAGTTGGAACTTATTAGGGGCACCAATCTGCTGAACTAGGTATTTTAAGAGGTAAGTTGCACAATAGGTCAGTCGATCGCAGTGCCTGGGGTTGAACTATCCCTTCCTCTAGTAAATAATCTTAATCTTACTCCAACAATGCCAAATACTTGGGGATGACCCTGGATACAAAGCTCAAGTGGAAAGTCCATGTAAAGAAAAAGGTTGAAGAGCTTAGAATAAAATATAGAAAACTTTACTGGCTGCTTGGACGTAACTCGAAGCTTCCAGTGCAGAATAAAATGTTAATATATAAACAAATATTGAAATCTGTATGGACACCTGTAAGGTATATTCGTAATAATGATTTATATCGGGACTTGAAAATCAGGTCATTTTTTAACATAGATGAAGTTAAAAATTGTGCAACTAGTCATAATCTATGGCTTCTTACGCATGAAAATTGTGAGATGGAGGCAGTACTTGAAGTGGCTGGCATCGTTCGCCGCCTCAAGAGGCCTAAACCTCATGAACTGCTCTACTGATGTGAAGGAAGTTATTAATGTAATAGCTATCCTACAAATGTGATTTTGTTGTAGATGTAAACCATTAGTTGATCTTGTAAAGATTGGTTATAAGTATTAAAAAAAAATTATTACCTACAATTTTGCTTTATAAAAGCCGCTCTTACGATTATAATAACAATAATTCATTTATTTTGTGTATCTGGTAAAACTTTAATCAGAGCAAGGTCACACGTGCAGCAGAACTTTGTCAACTGTATGTGGTTTAAAATCTTTATGTTTGAAGTAATGTCAGCCATAATACATTTTTATCAAGTATTTTTTCTTACAAATTTTGTGGCTTTTAGGTCCTGCTTTTAAATGCAATATATAAATACCATTTAAACAAAACATAAATCCTAGAAGCATTACCTAACAAACCAATCAAATTATTGTGTTTTAACTCTTGAAGTAATTTAATTTCTCTGAGAGCGGTGCGGTTAATCCCATCCTTTGCTTCAGCCTGGCTGCCTAGCTTTATCTGCAATAGAAACAGTTGAAGATCATTTCAAGATAAAAAATATCTCAAGCTATTTAAATACAGAATAAATACAGAGTCATTAAAATAGAACCTATAATATTTCACACTTTTATCAATTGTTTTTTAAAATTACTTTCCTTCCTGAATAATAATTTGTTCTTAAAAATTAATGGTTTTGTTTTTTTTTTTAATTTGCATGGTAAAAGATTATGCAAGAAACCAAATTTGGTTATTGTAAAGTAGTTAGTATTATTTTACACATTAAAAAAAAATGTACAGCACATTACATTTAGTACAGCAACCCAACTGCACTTGTAAATACACACAGTATACTTCAATATTTATTCAACACGCTAAGTTACTTTTATTTGTCTGTGTAATGCACTAAATGATTAAATAACACCACAAATAATTAATGCAATTATTTAGTTACTTTAGTATATGGCCTAATGAGAATACATATTAAATCAATTAGATAAATGCGTATATACATTATAAACCATTAAAACCAAGTGGTTTTGTAAACAAAAAAAGATTGAGATATTTTTCTAAATTCCAAAAAATCTTAAATTTAGGATTAACTTAATAAAACTTTTGAAAAACTTAAGTGCTACTCAAATACTAACTTGAATCTCTTTGAAAATATTCATTTTTAAAATAACAGAATGTAAGCAATAAATGAACAAGTTATATAAGTTACTTATAAACTTGTATAACTAATTTTTATAGCTAAAATAACTTCTTTTTTTAACTATTGCTAATCTAACCTAACATAGGCTTAAGTGTATATATTATACAAGTACAATTGAAATATTAATATTTTTTAAATAAAAGTACTAATTAACACCAATAAAATAAGGTTCAATACATGATATCTTACCACGTATACGTCACTTTACATAGTCACTGTCAGTTTTAGAAGCATCAAAACTTATTTTTCCTAACTTTTGCACAGGAAACAAATAACTTATCATACTTTCAGCAATAAAATTTAAGTCAGAAATTTTTAATCTTACAGGATAAAGTAATACATTGAAATATTAAAAATTTAAGAGGACTGTGTTTTTCCATTAAAAAATAAAGTTAGCTTAATATGTTTCTTATGAAAAGTTCCATTAATCATTCACTTACCTTTTTTACTGCAACGATTAAATCTGTTTCAACATCTCTTGCTTTGTAGACGGTAGCAAACTGAAAAAAATAATAACTGCTTTATGTCTAGTAATTAAATTAAAATAATAATATACCTTTACAATCAATGACTTTTATGTAAAACATAACCTCAAAATTAAAATTATTTACCTGACCTTCACCCAGAAATTCAATCTTCTCATACCGTTTGTGTTTTTCAGCCATTTTAAATTATAAACATGAATCGAACACTACAATAACAATAATGGAAAGTAAATAAATAAATATTATTCTAAACATGAAATCGAATCCAACAACAGGGCAACCATCACCAACAGGTCAACAACAACGCCGAAATCGCCGATTAGTGAAGCACGATTACGTTTTATTCGATTGTAAAACATCTCGATGCTTCTCTATTGTATTGGACTCACTACAAAGTCGTCACTTGACGTTTACTCAGGCGTTACTTGATGATTGCTTTTTGTGTTGCTGCTTATACTAATGTAGGCCTAAATCATCGACAAAACAATCGAATGAATCGTCAACTTACAATCGGAACTGATGTTGCCTGAAATGTTTAATAAATATTCCGTTTTTCCAGGAAAAAATTGCTCTAAAAATCGAGTCAGCAATCAGCTGTCTGGAACCATCGCGCTAACAATTGAAACGATCGAGTCAACAATCAACAATTATTGAAACGATTGTTTTGTTGTGCGATGGTCGATTGTCTCGATTGTAAAAACATCTCGGAATGGCGGAGCATTACTCACAGTTACTATGGTTGCACAATAGGTCAGTTGATCACAGTGCCTGGGGTTGAACAAATCCCTTCCTCTAGAATATAATCTACAGTTACTATATACTGTTTGTTCCATATAATTTGTGCTATTTTTTTTTCGAATAGCCCATTTAGAGGGCACGCTTAATCAACTTCTTAGCCCATGCTTCCTTCATTTTCCTTGAGTGGTTTTCTCTGTCCTCTTGCGTCCACTCTCTTCCTCTCCTGCACGTGGGTCTTTTATTCTCCCGCAACTCAAGTTGTCGTATTGTACTTCTGAATATTGCTCTGTCTCCTATAATTTCTGAGTTTAGTTGTTTGCCAGGTCCTTGTCTATCTCTGTGAACCAGGTTATCTTGTTCCTGTGCTTGTTTAATATTGTGAAGATCTGTGCTATATAATGTATACATATTTTTACTTCTTTTGTTTAAATTTTTGTTTACATGTATATAATTTATTTACCTAAATCACAATATTGTGATATCAAACTGAAACTGAATGATTGACACAAACATAGATACAATAAAATACTGCGTAGTTACAGGTTTTAAATTATATATATATATATATATATATATATATATATATATATATATATATATATATATATATATATATATATATATATATATATATATATATATATATATATATATATATATATAAAGTCAGAATAGACCTACATGACGCAGAAATAGACTCAACAGACGTTGAAGACAGGAACGCATACAGGAGAAAGATGCTCGGTTGGAAGGTCCCAGACGGAGGAGCGGAAGAGGATCCATGGGGACAGGATGAGGGAGGTGTGGAGGATTAGAAGGAGCAAGACATGAGTCGGAGTGCTTTGCGTGATCCAACAGGGTCTATACGCAGATAATAATAATAATAATATATAAATTATTTTAAAATTATATTATATATATTTTTTTTAACGTCCGACTATTGTGCACACTTGGGCTAATGCAGACGATGGGATGATTTATAGCGTGTGAAAATGCCAAGCCCTGGCCGGGAATCGAACCCGGGTCCTCGGGGTGAAAGCCTAGTACACTATCCATTAGGCCATCGAGGAGGATATATATATATATATATATATATATATATATATATATATAACTTATACATACGATTTATGACTTAATTTCTTTTAAATTTTCGAATATTTAAAAACAATTTTTTTATTTACTTACCTACTGTGGAAATATAGTAATATTTGATGATTTTGTATTATGAAACACATATTAATCTTTTTTTTTCGTTTGTGGTCTTTTTTTACCTGAGGCAGTTTAGGTTTTGAATTATTAGTCTTTTTAGTCAGTTTATTATTAGAATTATATTAGAATTATTATTAGAATTATTAGTCAGTTTAGGTCTTCCGTCTGAATTATTGGTCTTGATTCTACAAAAAAAGTGATACATTATAATTTATTTTCAACAAATAAATGATACAAAACATTTCTTACATTCATTGAAATTACACAAAAAAGAGATTCAAACAATGACATACTTTAACAAACCAACAAGTGTGACATTTCTTTTTGGTAATGTTGTTACTTCCACAAAAATCAGTTTAGACATTATATATACTTTTTTGAGAAATTAGGGATATTTTCCAATTTTTTTTTACAATAACTCCTGTTAAACTGGATTTCTGGTCTATGAGTTTCTTATACTGTACTTAATAGATATGTTTAAGCAATATCTGATCAAAATTGTTAGGTGAACAGCTGATATAAAAAAATCCTTCTTCTGGTAATACTGAATGAGTTTTTTTTTTTGCTGACTACTGACACTTACAATAATTATTTATTAACATAGAATAATACAACATACATTAACATACAATAATTATACATTAACATTAAACATACAATAATTATATAAGAACTTACAGAGGGCCAGACTTGATTGTCTTGAAAAGATTACTTAGGATAGGAATGCAAGGTTCGTGCAGGAGTGCAGTGCCTAAAAAGCAATTTTAAGATGCAATACATTAGTTAAATATTTGTATGTGAAAGCAGAGTTAATAAATATGTAAAGTTGTATAGGCTATACTTCATTATTTATAAATAAAATGTGAAGTTCATATTAAAAGTAATGTCTCAGAAAAGGCAAAGATAACTTAAATAATATATTTTGTGTTATATGTTACATTTTGTGTTGTATATTACGCTGAAGAACATGATTATACTGGTTACATAGTTGCCATTTTCAGAGGGTTTTAATATTGTTTTATAGACATAGGCAATTTAATATGAAGCATCATGAAATACAACAGACTGCCTCTAGTTTGACCATCTTGGGGGGCAGAGTCACCACATCCCGTTACTCAACATCAACATGACTCTCCAAAACATAATGTTTGATGTAGTTTAATGGAAGATCAAGTGATTGGTCTTTTCATTTTTGTAGAAATAACAATAAACGGGGACATATACTGTGACATGTTGGTAGAATATGTCTTCCCCAAAGTGGAAGATATTCTGCTAGAAAAAGGGCTTGTGTTTTTCCAACAAGATGGCACATCACCTCATTGCTGTAACCATGTGTGCACAACTCTTCACACTTGCTTTCTGAGAAGTTGGATAAGCAGGGCTGGCCCAATCTCTTGGCCACCATAAAAAATCTCTTGGAGTCACATAAAAAATGTGTATGCTGAAAAGTTCTGAGACAGCAACCATTTATGGGAAAGAATCATCGCGGCAGTTGAGACAGTTACACCTGCTATGTTGGTGAACACCTTTTCAAGAAGTGGAATATCATCTCAATGTATATAGGGCAACAAATGGATCATACCTTGAAGTTTACAAACATTAAAAAAAACTTTAAGGTATTCTCTTTCATTGTATGTACTCATTGATGTAGTTTTTCATTAAATTTACATATAAAACTAGTGAGTTTTTTCAAACATCCTGTACAGTAAATAAAATAAATAAATAAATAAATAAAATAAAAGTGTTGAAACAAATATAGGAGCAGTCGAGAATTGATAAAGAAGAAGTATAAAGTTTTAACATGTTTAACATAGTCTATTATTTAAACTAATAACTTATATTCAGTGGCTTGAAATAAACTACAAAATTAATTGAATTCATTTAAAGCACAGTTATAGTTATTGTTAAAATTGATTTAATCTAATAAAAGTACTTAAATAAAATGTATATTTAATGAGTTGAAGAAAGTTGATAAGTACTCCACTTGTATCCCAGTATGAATGCCTATTAGATTACATTAATTTTTTGAGATTATGGAGTTTGATGGTCCCTGAGACCATGATCAAAGGACCTATTGTGCACATAAGCCTTTTGGATTCTAGTTCAGCAGACTGGTGCCCTCAATAAGTTTTAGCAAAATATAACTTCATTCACACAAAGACATCATTGATTAAAACAATATTCATAATAGTTCTTGTGATTTGGATACAAAAATTTTAAGTTAAAATATTAAATTTTCATTCTGTATACTTTAAATATAGTGTGGTTTGGAATGTCATTTTTCTTCTTATGGCTAAGAATCAGTAAAAACAATCACTTTCTTTGTCAGAGGAGGCAAAGATGGCATTTGTCTTATTAAAACGTTTCTGTATATAAATATACTTAAATTTTATATAAATGAATCATAAAGTAATTTTAGTGGAAAGAAATATGAAAAACCTAATTGTCTAATCTGTAACTGAATTTTAAAACTTATATTTCAGTAAATTGGTTGCAATTTTGACTTCACTCTCACTGTCTTCACACTAACTTCAAAATATCTTCACTTGTCCACCTTTACAATGGAACTAAAATCTAATAACAAATTAAATAAAACATTGGATTTTCATATTAATCTGAAAAACACTGCACAAACATTCACATAAACGTTTTTAAAAGTAGTGGAAATGAAGGTGTCATTCATACCAGCAAAAGTAAGTTATCACCCCAAAAGGTAAAAAGCATCAATCCAAGTTTTATTTTTATACTTTGAACTTTAAATGTCTTTTATTTCTAATTTGGCACAATGAGTTGAGTTATGAATCTTCATATAAGATCAAAATTTTATAAAAGACTGATGAACTGATTTCAAGAAATTAGGCCAAATATCCATATTAATTTAGTTGATATTTTCCAGATTTTATCATGGAATAATTCAATACAAGAAAGTTTGTGTAATACTTGTGTACTCTTTAGTTGATTATCCATGGTCTTCCTTCCCTTCATTACCTAGGCTACACTAAAAAATCAGTTGTTAGCTGTTCAGTACATCCTGTGATAAAAATTAAAATAATAAATTATTTAATCTAACATGAAAAATATCTGTCAAATGTATAAGTAGATATTCAAACTTAGGAACAGTTTTAACTGATAATTTAAAAAAATCAATTCCTATATATATATATATATATATATATATATATATATATATATATATATATATATGAACTTTATTGTTTAGTAAAGTTAAATATTATATATATTTTGATTTTGATTGAAATTATATTAATAGAATTAATGTGAAGTGCCTATTGTTATTCAAAAAGAGCCAAAATATTTCTGTTTATTTATATTTTAATAATTTAAATTAATTTTCTTAAATGTTATTTGTAATTTAGCTTTTATTACACTACAATATATTGAATATATTGTACAATATCAGTATATTGAAATATATTGATTACATATTTAACAGTGAACATTTATAAACATTCATTAATAGAGAGACCTCATTATCTAGAGATATACATATATTGAAGCAGGATAATCTGACACTGTCCATTTAACTGTATAATAGTTACCACTCCCTTTTCAAGTGTTCTGTCATCCCACTATACCACAGCCAGCTGTGGCAGGAGATAAACAGGTGACAAGTCAGGCTGACCCTTTCTATTTATAGGACCAGCAAAAAAGCACAGGTAGCATAAAAGGCACCAGCCTTATAATTATAATTACCAAACAATATCTGGGCCCTCTTCTTACAGTTCAGAGTCTGCTCAGCTCATGTGTCTTACAGTTGAGAATCTACACTTTTTTGAGAAGTAAGGATAGTTCTGTCTCTGCAAAGAATTGTTGCTAACAGACAGAAAGACAGTCCAAGTGGTACAATATCTAGTAGAAAACAAAATGTATCTTAATTAACTACATCGACACATTACAGATGTTGATCATAGAACATGTATTTACTATTTAATGTATCCATTACACCATTGCTTCTTATCTCTTCATCTGTCTAAGTATAATAATAAATATAATATTTGTGATTCTGGCATTCAAGAATTTGTATAGGTCGTCATATACATTAAATAATTTAACTACACACATTTCGAAAGTACACATTCTTAAAATTAAGAAGAACATTAAACATAATCTTTATTGAAACGATATTGAAGTTAATGTGCGAAATCAGCTGTTTAGAAGTAGTTATTTCTTGTCTAGATATATTCAAGATATGCTGTGATGTATGTATTACGGATTTAAGCGTGATAAGAAAGCAAATGTTTATACCCGTGTTTTGTCAACAGCAAGCATACAAGTATTCACTTCAAAAATACATTTTATTGATGATTAAACAAAAATTAGAGCATTTCGTGACTGCAAACTGATTTTTTCCCCATGCAAAACACACATCCATTCCCCGTGATAGGAAGTAGTCACTTCAAAAAATACTTATTATAGTGCTAATTAGGTTAAGTTAATAGTTTTAAAATTAATTGCTATAACTTTAATTTGTTATAACTTCCATTTAATGGAATTTAATTGGCATCTATTGTTTTATTTTACTCGCCCTCTGTTGCTGTACTCATTCACTATTAAACAAGTAACACTTCGACTTGACACAGTTCACAAACTAAACCGCCTCGGTCGCCTAGTTGATAGCGTACTGGGCTTTCACCCCGAGGACCCAGGTTAGATTTCCAGCCAGGGCTTGGCATTTTCATACGCTATAAAGTCATCCCATTGTCTACATTAGCCCAAGTGTACACAATAGTCAGACGTTAAAATATATATATATATATTTTATATATTTAACTATATAAATAACTATATATATAACTAAACTAAGACGTGAAAAGAAGGGGATGAGAGAGGAGAGTACAACATGACGAACAAGGGACGCATGGGTGATTTCTGTCTGTGTGTCTGTACCCCTACTTTTTTACAAATAATGTAAACTACTACACACTTCTAAACATAAAATTATTTAGTGTACTTAAACAATACCTTGTACCAGCATTAAAGTCTTTTGTAAATACTGTATTTTTTTTTTTTTTTTTTTTTTTTTTACTTTGTACATTATTTTGAGGTTTTTTTTAATGATCTATCATCCTGTCTCTAAGAACACGTTTTAAGTAGCTGTGAAATTTAATTGTATGTGTTTTCACACATTTTACCCAATTTTTGTGAAGCTGCATGTCTCAATTATTTCTCATGTTATCGTCAACTTTCTACTGATTTTCCTAAAGAAATATTTTAGATATTTTCATGTTTGGTACCATAAAAAAATAATTTTATATCAATCATACGGTGTGTCCAGGGAACTTTTTTAATTTCATTTAATCATAATTTGTTACCGGGACTAAATAGACTATTGTTAGATTGGAAAGAAACAACTTCGTCTAACCTGAAATAAAACACGCAAGAACTGTATTTGACATTAATATAATTGTCTTTTTATTTATGGTCTTCGATCTCCATTTTCAACAAAGACCAATATAAAACAATTTTTACAAAAGAAAATGAAGGTCAAGCTTATACGTTATTAGGTCAGTGTAACTACTATATGCATAGGTTGTAACTCTAATACACACACACACACACACACACATTTTATTAATACCAAATGCAGCTCTTAAAGTTGCTCTTGAAACCATTCCTGATGCTTTTATTAAAGTACTGGATGGTTGCTAATGGGAAGGAACTTTCCCACCAGATGGAAGGAGCACCAGAGGTTGGTTCTGATACCAAAGATGAAAAAGCCTCCTGAAGCACCATCATCATATCGACTGATATGGCTACTTGATACATACTGGGAAGATTCTGGAGAGGATTGTCTATGGACGATTTCAACCATTCGCTGAAGGCGCATATGGGCTTTCGGAAGATCAATACGGATTTTGGAGGGATAGATCTACCATTGATGGTATTAACGGTGTCATTACTAAAGCGAGAGAAGCTACTGAAGGCAAAAGGTGGAGAAGAGGTGCTAAACAATATTGCGCCATTGTCACACTGGACGTTAAAAATGCATTCAACTCAGCGCGATGGAGTAATGTATTCCAGATCCTAAATAGCATGGGCGTTCTAGTGTATTTCCAGAAGGTGGTAGGGAGTTACTTTGAAAATAGAACTCTCATCTATGACACTGAAGAAGGAGAAAAGAGGTACAGAGTAATAGCACGAGTACCACAAGGCTCTGTGCTTGGACCCCTCCTTTGGAACATCATGTATGATGGGGTGTTACAAGTCATTTTCCATTAGGTCGTACGAGTACCATTAGGCGTAATGGATCCATTAGGTCTTTGGATTCGCCGATGACCTTGCGGTGGTTGTTAATGGAAAGTTTTTGGAAGAAGTTGAGGTTCGGGCCAACGAGGCAGTGAAGTCAATCCGGAGATGGTTGACATCTATGGGTCTCCAGCTCATCGATCAGAAGACGGAGGTCATGCTGGTGATCAGCAGGAAAAAGAGGGAAACAGTAAACATTAGGGGGTTAACTGCATATCTTACAGTTGGAGATATGCAGATAAGTTCTGTCCCAGCCCTTCAATACCTTGGCGTGTGGGTTGATGCGAGACTCTGCTTCAAGGAACATCTCAGGGCAGTTAGTGAAAAGGCGGCGAACATGGCGGGAGCCCTTTGTAGACTCATGCCGAATCCTGGAGGTCCAAGACAGGCACACCACCGACTCCTGGCTGGGGTAGTAAGCTCGGTGCTCCTTTACGGAGCGCCGATTTGGAGCCAGGCTATGATGGTCGTGAGCTATGCGTGCAACGTTAATGCGATGCACCGCCGTGCGTTGCTGCGTGTCGTGAATAGTTACCGAACATTTTCCACTGCATGCGTAGTGGCGGGCGAACCACCAATGGAGCTGATGGCTGATTAAAGAGCGAGGCGTAAGCCAAATGCTGAGCCGCGGTATAGTCTCAATGACTATTACAGAGGAGCAAAATCGGACCCTGGAGACATGGCAGGGACAGTGGGGCGAATCAACAAATGGACGATGGACATACCAACTCATAGGTAACATCCAGGATTGGTGCAACAGGAATCATTGGGAGGTGGATTTCTATCTCACACAGATTCTCACTGGGCATGGTTGCTTCCGAGCTTACTTGTTCCGTTTCGGGCTGGAAACAGTCTCGGCTTGTCCCCTCTGTCTTCCGGCAGTGGAGGAAGATGCGGAGCATGTGTTTTTCCGGTGTCAGAGATTCGACGAGACAAGGATGAGGCTGCAAACATATTTGCGAGGCAGCATTGCACCGGAAAGTCTGGTTTCGACTATGATGGCTTCAGAGGCCAACTGGAGGGCCATTGCGGGATTCGCTGCAGTGGTCATGAAGAAGTTGAGGGCTGAGGATCGAGAAAGGAGAGCCAACGCTGTAGAAGAGTAGGCGTTCAGCCAGTCCACCTTCCCATGAAGTAATGCCTGGCGGCGGTTCCGTGGGGAGGTTTACAGAAGAGGAATGCTTTTGGTGGTTTTTTTAGTGGGAATATATCTTAACTTGAATTTGAACTTAATTTGAGTCCCACATTCTGGGATAGTGCGTACTCTACCCCAGGTAGTCTATAAAATATTTGTCCACCTTTTTTTGACATCGCAAAACACACACACACACACACACACACACACACACACACACACACACACACACACACACACACACACACACACACACACACACACACACACACACACACACACACACACACACACACACACACACACACACACACACACACACACACACACACACACACACACACACACACACACACACACACACACACACACACACACACACACACACACACACACATACACACAATATTAGAGGTTATAAATATACATTAACATAGCAAGATTGAGGTGAAGTACAAATAAATAGAGTAACAGATTAGCGAAATAATCAGTTACTACGCGCTGCGAGGGTAATAGTTAATTGCGTATTAGTAATGGGCGATTACGAGATGCTTTATTTGATTCTTTCGATTGTAAAAAACATCTCGATGCTTCTCGATTGTATTGGATTAGTCAGTCGTCAGTTGTCACTTACTTGACGATTGTTTATCCGTATACTCTGATTGTATGTTACGCCAGAGAATAGCACTGTTACATTATTATAATTATTACTTAGTAAACGTAAGAACACTTTAAGTTTAAATGTCATGAGAAAAATATAATACAATAAAAAAAAATTAGAGTGCAGTTAATTGCACTAAATAGTAAATGCCGATGCTCAGTTAAAGACAACGAAAAAATGGTTGTAAAAACCGAGTCAGCAATCAGCAGTCTGGAACCATCGCCCTATAATTGGAACAATCGAGTCAACAATCGTCAAACAAGTCGATTGTTCAACCGACTGGTTTCGATGGTTGACTCGATTGTTTTGTTGTACGATGGTCGATTGTCTCGATTGTAAAAACATCTCGGAATCGCGCATCACTAACGCCGATACGGTTATACTTCTTTGTTCATGCCACAGATTATAGAACAAATTGGTTAGTACTGAATTGTTTATAATACACATGAAAAGCAATTTTGAATATTTTTGAAGATTTTGTTGAACAAATATTTAATGTATATTTTTACATAAAACTTTCCATTACCCACATGAATACCCGAAAACCTATATATTTCCTATATACACCTAAATATTGTCGTTACATATTATATTACTTTTATTCAATTTCTTATTTTTTTTTAATTTTTTGATAAGCAGTAAAAATAATGAGAACCATCATCAGCTGATGACAACAGCTGTAAAAAAACAGCTGAGAATGAGAATATTGAAAATGAAAATCTTTTTTGTATCTGTGATTATTAGTTAACAAAAATTTAAGGAAGTAAAAATATTAACAATAGTTAACAGTATACAGTTATTACAGTTTTAGTATGTACTGTATAATGTTAATTATTTAATTGTTAAGTGGCAATACTGTGCTGTTTATTGTAAAAACACAGTTATAACAGTTTTAGTATGTTTAATGTTAATTATTTAATTGTTAAGTGGTAATACTGTGCTGTTGTAAAAAACACAGGATTAATTAACAATGTCATTTTGTTACAATATTTTACTGGAGAATTAGTGGAAGGATTTATTGTGATTTTTAAACTGGACATTTGAATAGATATCCAGTTACATTTATTATGTAGGCTACTACTTGTGATATTGGTATATTTCTCATACAATTATATTTTTAACCAAATGCAGCTTTAAACAAGGCCTTTCCCTTCAGTAAATATTTCTTATGGATTTTCCATGAATATTATACTAGAAAAACGTGACAAAAATGTCAAAGGTTTTAAAGAAATAAATGGATTATTTTTTAAGAATTAAAATATATTTTTAAATAAATAGACCTAGAGCTATTTGTCTTCAAGCCTGAAGATAAAATTAACTTGAAGAGATTGTAGAACTACATTGTGAACCAAAAACCGGAAAAAAGTTAAATATGAATATATCAAATGCTTCTGCTACAAAACCACAGTGGTTACCTATTTATAATTCTATGTGGGCTCGAGGTCAAACAGAAAGTATAGTAACAAGAGATGGAGTAGAAATCCTTTATGATAGACTATTGTCAAGTTTGGTAAGAATATATTTTTGGTTAAGAATTAGTTAATATCTGTATGATTCTGAAAGGTTAGGTAGCTTATACTAAACATCTAATACAACCTACGTCATTAGTTGTGTTAAAACCTATGGTAAATGTGTAGGCCTATGCCTCAGTTTTGTTTTGAAAAAATATGAAAATTAGTACTATGATTGGATAATAGCACATAGGCAGTGAAACATTAAGTTTTCCATGACCATTTTAAAAATATTCCTGTACTTAAGATACAAGAACGACTTATGTGCTTCGACATAATATGTTTATAATTCTAAGCTAAGCTCTCAAAAAGAGAATTAACAAAGTTCAAAATTAATGTCTACTATGTTATTAACAGAAAACTTGCAATGAATTGACTACAAACTACTTTGCTGAATAATAAAACTGTCATTCTCAAACAAATAACTCAAAACCTGAATATGCAAAGAAACATGAACGTAGATGCCTATGCCTAAGTTACTAAAAATTAAGAACAAACATTCAGGGCAAATTCACTGAGTTGTCAAAAATTGGAAATATATTTAAAACATACATGATTAGGGAAGCACAAGTCACTAAGAAAATGAAAAAGGAATATAATAACTAATAAATACCATATCAGAACAAGGATATGTGACTTGTGGTACCCTGATCATATGTAAGTCTTAGTTTTATTTTCTGTTCTTAGTCTTTTACTAGTCTTATGTGTTTATTGCTTGTTTATATTTTTACGTTAGATGCTTAAGAGCAAGGTTGATTCATGTTTTCAAAATGTCATGTATTGTTTTTACACTCATGATGGCAAATGTCTAAATAAATGGTAATAATAATATAAATATTCTATCATTAAGTAATAAATTTTAAAAAGAATAAGTAATAGAACAAAAATATTACATAATAATAAGTTGATTTATACTAATTACACAAATACCATAAACCTGTTTTATTTTGCCTAAAAGTTTAAACCCACAAACATTTATAAATAAATATCAGAGAACATAATAATAGTTAATCGGCAGATAACTGAGTAGTCATGGAAATACTAAGTAACTATTACACACACATTCAGTTATCCAATAGGACCTCAAACACAATAAACAACCCTTCATTTTGATATGAGTTTATTAGTTTCTTGCTCCTGTGTTGAAATTCTGTGATGATAACCTTAAAGGTTTTTCACCCAAAAAAAAAAAACTGTTGAATGTGCGTTGACTAAAAGTGCCTACTAGCAACTTATTTTAAATTACATGGTGTTATCACATGATGGCATCCATGAAGGCTTGATTTTAACTTCAGAACATTTTTTGTGATCTTATGATCTGCTGTTAAAAGCAGTAATTAATAATAATATACAGAGTGTATTTTCTTATAAAGAAAGCACCTTTGAACAATCCTAGGAACTTAACTATTAGCCTTTATTAATAAATTGTATAATGTAGCCTCTTTTGTTGATTGTAGTAGATGTTAGGTTACTTGTTTGACATTAATAGGTAATCTATTGCCTACTCTTTAATTGTTTTTTTAAAGCACAAATATTTATACAGACAGTAGTACCCTTTTGTAATGATTTTAAGTGGGATTATTAATTTTATTACAGGAATTGGATAACTCTCCTGACACTACAGAATCTACGAAAGTTACTTTTGTTCATCAGATTGTACCTCTAGAATCGGAGCTGGAAGAGTATGAAGATCATTTGTTAGAAGAACAGTTAACTTTGGCACGATCGTCCCGCTCTAGCACGACATACTGCCGAGTGCTTAAAAAACGTTTGCTCGTGCTTGATCGTATATTGTGCGCTCTAGCTGCTAAATATAAAGATAAGGTAAATCATGCACAGTTTAATAATATGCAAATGTTATATATATATATATATATATATATATATATATATATATATATATATAACCTTTGTACATATAAGGTTTAATTATTAGGTTAATAATAAGGTTTAATTATTTAGGGTGGTGCATATATATCGGAACTTAAACAGCTTGTAAATCTACAAAATAAATTTATTAAGTTGATGAATGACAGTAATATTCCAACTTTTGAAGAGCTATATGTAGCCATCCAAGTGTGTTATGTTCCACTATAAATACTTAAGTGCTACTTTTTGTGACTACCAGCAGATCAAGAAACAAGGACATTGAATTTCATAAACATAAAAAAACCGTATGTGAAAAAAATTGTATACATGCTGCAATAAAATATTTTGATTTATTACCTAATGATCTAAAAGACCTAAAAGTGTTTGACAAGACAAAAAATAAAATAATTTTGAAATACTTTAAGTATAATTTACAAGCAAATCATGAACACATTTAAATTGTGAACCGGACGTTTATTTTAGTGTACATGTATATTTAAAATTTATATAACAAAATAATTTTTTTTTTATTAAGTTTTTGTTGTTTTGTTATTAGGCTATGGCTCCTGAGCACAGAGAGGCACTTCCTCTCTCTTCGGGTATATATTGGTAACTCCTTATGGAGATATATGTATGTATAAAGCCAATAATAAATAAATAAATATTTTTTATAGCTTATTTTGTTTTGTTACAACTTTCATAAAAAAATACCTAGAACTACATACATAATATCTTCAAAAGCTTCTAAATTATTTCAGTCTTTTGTAAGATTAGATTAGAAACTAGAGAATGAGATTATAAAATGCCAGACACTGTAATCAATGGATCACAGCTAAATCTCTTTAAGTACTAACTAGTTCAGCAGATTGGTGCCCTTAGTAATTTCAACAATCCATAACTCATCCAGCTGGAGGTCCCTATGGTACTGAAAACAAAAAATTCTTAGCCTCTTACTAGCAAGGGCCTCATGAATTATGTATCTTGTAGTTTCCTCTTCTTTACTGCATATATATTTGTGCACATGTCTGTTGGTAACACACCTCTTATTTATAAACAATATGTGACCAGTCACTAAAAAATTTGGTGAAAATGGTCCTTGTAAGAGTTGATCCGTAATTAGTGTAAACAGTGCAAAGTATGGACATTAAGGATCTACAACAAAGTAAAGCAGTAAATGGTTAAAACTTCAAATCCTTTTATAAATAGAATAGAACACATATTAATATAAATATTAACCATCATACAGTACGGACAGTACAGTATTAACTGACATACAATATAGATATTAACTGTCATTCTCAGGACCTTTGAATGACAGAATAGACGAATAACAGAAATCACCCATAATTTTGGTGATCAATAAAAATAAAGTAACATACTGTACTCTGTTTACAGCACAGAATGTTTAATTATTATTATTTTGGAAAATGTAGTAAAACTTTAAATTTTCTGTTTAACTCTAATTATGTATTATATAAATTTTATATGCATAAACATTTTATAAAAAATTTTGTATGCATAAGGTTTTTTTAATACAGTAAATTATCTGGTCTTAACTTTTTGAAATATATTTACTAATATGCGAGAACACTGTGTACACCATTTTTGAGTACCAACGTGACTATTATGTGATCAACTTATATGCTGAATGATATTATCGAAATCGTGTGCATTAGCCCAAGTGTGCACAATAGTCGGACGTTAAACACCAAAAAAAAAAGATATTATTGTAAATAGTGTGAGTGTTCTTTCAATAGAAACATTCATGCACTCCTTCAAAATTTGTTAACGCTATTTAAAGTGTTTATCTCATTCCACTAGATGATAGGATAATTTACTATTCAATTTTCAGAGTTTGCATAAGAAGCAATGAGTGTCTGCTACAATTGTCCATGCTATAAATAAGTTGTGTCCAGATACAGGTTTTTGTGTTGTTTAGAAAGTCACTTTTATTATTTATTACAAATTATTCACTATGAAAGACTGCTTAAAAATGTCAGATAATAGAATTAACATGGCGTTTAATTAAGACTCTACAGTATTAAAAAAAATAATTAATTAATTTTAAAAATTAGTGTACAAGTTACTTAAAACAACAATCTATGTCAGCTATGTACTAAGTTGGTTTCGGAATCCTTGTCAATGATACGTAAAAATTGCATGGATTTAATTTGATAATACTTCATTTTTTGGTATTTGAAAATTATGTTTCATGTAATATCTTTTTTTTGCCAGTGATATACAAATGGTTTGTAAGTGTAATTTAATTTATATGTTTTAGGCTGTAACAACTGGGCTTCCAAAGTCAGATTCCGACACACAGTTGGATCTTGCAGTTTCACGTTCAGACATAGAACAGCATAAGACAGGCTCCGGAGTACTAGTGGAGATAGCAGTTCATTCGGGATTGTCTCTTTTGTTCGCCTTACTTCGGCAAAATTGGTCTCACGAAACTTTAGGTAGGTTAGGTTTGTTGGAATACTGACATAACAATACATGACATACATACAGTGACTGTTTCTGTAAGAATGAAAAACTAAATTTTGTCTCCCTTTTAGCTGAAGTTTTCATGGCTAATTTAAATAAAAAATTAACAAGTATAATCCTTTGCTCAACAACAGAGTTATTTACTGGCATAGGGCTGCGTCGGTGGCCTAGTTGATAGCATACTAGGCTTTCACTCCAAGGACCTAGGTTCAATTCCCAGCCAGGGCTTGGCATTTTCATATGCTATAAATCATCCCAACATAAAATTTACCATGGAATATGACCATAAAAAATATTCACTTTTTGGATTTAAACACACACGCAAGCATGCACACGCGCGCACACACACACACACACACACACACACACACACATATGCTGCCTTTCATAGTATGATCCACAGACTCCTAACTGTACTCTTATCTACAGATAAGTTTAATTCTGAATTAAATACCATCAAACAAATTGAGGTCAATAATAAATATAATGTTGATCTTGTAAATAGAATTTTAATTATAAAACATAAATCATTAGTAACTAGTTTGTTGTGCAATATAAATACCTTAATTAAAGAAACACAGAAATATTGTAATAAATTTTATTCATTGTTATTTAGTTTTTAAGTATTCGTTAGTGTAATATAGTTATACCTGTTACTTAAATTTTTGTTTTATTTATTTTTACTGTTATAGTTTGTTGTTGTTTTTTTTTATATACTTTTATCTTGCGTAACGGTGATGATAAACCTTAACGGTTTTTCGCCGGGAAAAAAAAATATTGTAAAATACCATTTTTAGGCAATGTACGTTATAAAATTAGAAATGTAATCTTAGGTAAAGTAATTATAAGCCAGTTTTTTACTGTTTATTAAAATTAGGGAAACACATTGTTAACAATAAAAATAAAGTAGATCTTTTACTAAACAGTAGTGTATATAAAGTTGTCTGTGAAGAGTGCCCGTATCATGTACGGAATATGTAGGGCAATCATTAAGATCTATAGAAACTCTTGTTAAAGAACATTTCAGTTGTTGGAAGTATAAAAAAATGACTCGAATTTTGTGAATAATTTATTACAATCTGGTCATTCCTTTAATTTGAACGATATCACTATAATTTATAAAAACCAAAAAAATTTAAGTCTAAATAAATAAAGACCCAAATTTTAATTTAAATGGACAGACCTCTCCCTTACTCAAACCTATTGCTTAGAGGTTTCCCCAACCTATTACTCACCGACCTTAGTACACTGTCAGTTCTTGCTATCTTTACCTTTTCCCTTCCAGTTTTAATATCAGCTGCATTTGTATATAAGCACACTATAATTTTAGCTTCGCTATGATGCCTTACAGCAAAAAATATGTCACCGAATAAAAAAGATTTTTTTTGTGAAACTACATAAATATTCTAATTTTCCTGGATATCATAGAGTTTCAGCAAGTACCAACTGTGTATTCAGTAGATAATGAAAAATTAATTTGAGTATAATTGTTGAATTCAGAAATAACTGTTAGCCTGTGTTACTTCAGGTGGTCCACCGATCTACCATGATGTGCTGATGAATGCTAAGATTATCATTAAAAGTTTGCCTCCACTTATGCTAGGCAATGACAAAAACCAACTTGGAAGGTTAGCTGTTGAAAGTTTAAACAAAGTATCCAAGTTTCTAAAAGAAATGACCTGCCCTAACTCTGGAACTGACATTACAGGTATGTAAATCTGTGTAAAGGTATGTGCGTGTCCAGCTATTTTCATATACAGTACTCTTGATTAACTGTCAATGTCTATGAGCCATCATTAATGTATGTGCAGCCTCTGAAAGCAAAACAGGGCTTTGTGGAGTCAAGTGGGTGCTTTTAGGTGTTATACTTACATTAAAAACAATAAGTTCAGTTTTGAATGTATAGTCCACTCTGATTTGATGGTCATCTGGTCTTACATTAAAAAAAAAAAAATGCTTTAGAAATTCGCAGCATTTCGTGTCATTGAGACAGCTGTGTGTTGTGTATATTTAATTAAAAATTTTTAGTTTAAGTATATTTATTATTTACTTCACACAATTAACACTTTTTCTATATAAATGTGCACATATGCAAGTGTGTGTGTGTGTGTGTGTGTGTGTGCATGCACGCGCTCGCACACATGTTATAATTTGTCGCTTCATATAGAATAAATTATTGATGGAAAGGTTGTGCAAAATGTTCACTATTTATTTATATTTCAGGACAACTATTGGCGGCAGAGTTACTGCTCCACTTGGCTCTTCAGCGAGGGAGTTTGTGCTACTTACTGGAGTGGATAGAAATGGCAGTGGAATATTCTAAACAAGGTGGCATGATCAGTACCGAAGAGTTCTGTAGTTTATTAAGACAGATGCATATAACATCTGGTGAATCGATTCATAGGCTATCACAGTATGGTGCTATGATGCCATTGTACAAAGCAGCCATGATCATTATGTCATACGTAAGTTGTCTTACATTGTGCGACGTTTTATGATAGATCAGGGTGTAATGATGACTTTGGTCATGATTCATTTTTTTTATTCCAAATTTTTTATAGTAACATAGGTTATGGTGATGTATGGTCATATATTTAGGACAATATGTAGAACTTGAGAGAGAAAAAAATCTTTCCCCTTTTCGATATTTCTTCATTAGCAATTAGCAATATTATCTTACCTTACCAGGTTTTGTGAGTTGACAGCAACTAATTTAGTCACTAGGTAACCTACCTAGTATATTGCAAATGTTATTCCAAAGTGTGTGATAAATGAATTTGAATTGAAATCCTTAGTGATTCCAAATATAATCAGAATGTGATTCCAATTCAGAATGTTTCAATTGGTCCTATTGTGTTCATTCAGAGTCAGAATAAAGTCTTATGAATCCAAGGCAAATTCAGTTACAGAATATACCGAAAGACGAATACTAAAATATTGTGTTCATATTCATTCATTAGAATATTCATTAACGATTATGAACATGCATAAATCTTTCTAATAGATAAGCTAATGCCAAAAATTGTGATTTCTTACATAGAGCAATTATGTTTGAGTGATTTTTTAAAATTTAACCATTTGTAATTACCCATGTACTAATCAAGCTCCAGTGCAACATAGGTTAAATATTGTAATGTGAGAAACTTAATTTTTATAAATTTATATATTGTTTATAGAACATTAGTTTTTCCATTTAAACCTGTTTTTTCTATATTTCATCACTTTATTATTTGTTATAATTGAAATCAAAACCCATTATAGAGCACATTAGTTAATTTGAAATTTATCAGTTTTTAAGAAAATAAAATGACTGTTTATGTACTATTCATTAGATACTTATTTGATACTGTTCACTATCCAGATAGCTTCAAATACTGAAAACGAAGTAGCTGCAAGCGTTGGTAGTCCAAGATACCCACCAGAGAAATGTGAAGTATATGTGTGGGGAAATAATTCCTGCAATCAATTGGGTAAGGAGAATAAAGAGAATGTCCTGATAGCAGAATTGGCTCCTTCATTTCAGAATGTGCAGTCGGTAAGGAAATAAGAAACATTTAGCATCACAATTTTGTCTAACCTAAACCTGACTAATTTGTTACCTCAACAAACATAAATCATATTATTCAGATTAATAAACAAGTAAATAATTAATTATATAATGGTACATAACTTATAAAGTGCAATGTGACAGTATTTAAAGGAAATGAACAGTAGAAGGGTCAGGAGGAAGTATTTTTTTGGTTTGGAGATGGGAGGCGCTAAAGTCACTTTTTAGTAAACAGTTAGGCCTACCTACTTTTCAAGAAGTCAGCTGTGTTATAATCACTTAATATTATTAAGGCAGGTTCAGCAAAATCTGAATAACAATTTCAATTTTTTTAACTTACATTTAAAAAAAATATAATTTCAGCATCATAATTAGCCCTAAAATCTCCATAAGTAGCATTTAAAATTATCAGAATCCAATGAATTATGGAAATGAATCTGATACTGGTCAGGGTTTTTGTTTTGTTTTTTTTAATGTAATTAATTTAACATTTCCAACTCGAGTCGTAATCTTATTACAGTTTTACCAAATAATTACCTGTAATGGCATTAAGTATTTTATATTTTTTTGCAACTTCCTATACTTTACCAGTTTTACTCATACAGTTACAAATGAATAAATAATAGGAACTAGCTGGTACATTGTATTGTTGGTTGTGAATAATGTTTTATAAAAATTACCTTGAGTTAGCTCAGTAGTCTTAATACAAATCTCATGTGTTTTAATCATTTTATCTGTTGTATTTTTTGTACTAAACGTAATAATATACTTAATCTCTGTGCACTTTGTCTGCATCGTAACCTTTGCAATTTTGTATTAAAAATTGTAAAAAATGAATGTTTGTTTCAGGTTGAAGCTGGACTCTATTGTACTTTCCTTATAAACACTAATGGAGAAGTGAGTGCTTGTGGTAAAGGTAGCTACGGCAGGTTAGGTCTAGGAAGTTCCAACAACCAAGATAAACCCAAACGATTGGTGTTTGATACAAAGATAAAGAAGCTATCCACTTCTAAAGGTAGCGATGGACATTCATTTGCACTAAGTATTGATGGCCAGCTTTATAGTTGGGGCGACGGTGAGTTGCAAAAATAATGATTTAGGTATATAGTTAAGTAAAAATTGGTTTAGTGTAAAACAGATGTATTACTGTTTAATAGCTTTTGGTCAGTTTCAACAATGTGAGACAGTGTGTGCATTTGATGCTGCAATACATTTATATCCATTATAAAAAATAATATGTGGCACTATAGTTTGAGGACTTATCTGAACAAGATAGGAATGTTCCATGGAATGTAGACTACGTGGGATAGATGAGGGAACTGCTAGTCACAAGTTATGATTGTGTAGTTCTTGCCAATAGAAGGATACATGATTTCCAGGACTCATAAGGCCTACTGAATGAGCCAGGCAGTTGGTTGCTCAAACTCATTAAGGAAGCCAGTCTACTAGTATCTAAGAGGCTTAGTTGCACAATAAATTATTTTATCCTGGTACCAGGAGTCACAAAACCTTTAACTACCAACCTAATCTAAACTTATTTTTCCTTTGCTTTGTTGTTTGAAAATATAGTATTTGTGCACTTTCTGGTAATTTACTGAAGTAATGATTTTTCAATTTTTTTCCACATTATTATTGAATGAAAACATTCACCCGTGAACGATTAAATTTCTTATGATAAGTTACAATTTTAAGCCATTTGTGATGGAACTATATTGTGACGTCATTGAGGTTTACTTTGCATGCAACACACTAGAAAACCTTACACAAGATTACTACACCGTCACCTATCCAAAATACTGCTCGTGTGTGTTATCACAGTATAATAAATCAGTTATTGTTCAACGTTTTTAAAATGGATTCTACCGGGAACAATTATTAGTAACTGTTGGAAAGCTTACAATTACCTTTCTGAGAGCAGTTTGCGATGCAAAAAGACAGCTCCAAATTGAGGCTGAGGTGTGTGAATCTTTTATATCTTGGTTCTTCCCAGAACAGCCATTAACACATAGGTCGTGGAGCCAGCTTTTTATGAGTACTAATACTAATCAATGCTTAACTAACTTGGGTTCAGAGATCAAGCGATCACAGCGATATTAAGAATGTATCACTACTCACAAATAAAGGCAAGGCAATCACTGCATATTACCCAAGGTGGACACTACACTGATATTTTAACTAAATTCCAACTGCCACGAGTCCCATAGCACGAAATGGCGTCATCGGCTCATGACCAAATGGTTTAGTGCTTTTTGGGTCAAAACTTAACCGGCCTTGCTAATTAATTGAACACTAATCAAAATTAGATGGTGGCCATGCCGCAGTTGCCTCACTCTATGTATGTATGTGCTGGGAGTTGAACAGACAGTTCTCTGCCATGCACAATGACGCCGAGTCAGTGTGCCCATGTGGGGTGGCTGCTCATGGATGCAGTACAGGATTTACCCATTTTGCAGTTAATCACTTGGTTACTGTTGTTGATTACAAGATTGGGGCATACACAAATACGATTGAAAGATGGCATAAAGTTTGATACACAATCAACTTTACACAATCAAAAGTGGTTTTAGGAAAAACCACTTTGTGGGATATTTAGCCGAATTTTAATTTACATTCAAATATAGCAAGTATAAGCAAAGGATTCACCATTTTTTAAAGCAGTGGCAGCTTTATATGTACTACAGTAATACGCATTACAAAGCTAAGTAGCTTTTACGGAATACTAGTTATATACCCAACAACTGAGTTAAGTTAGCTCAATTTTTTTTTTTTTTGAAAAGGCCTTTATATTCTTTACATTGTTAATAACACGCATTTAATTAATCGCAATGGAAGACGTGTTACCGACTCGCATAGTAGTGATTGTAAGGTTATACGGTTTACTTTTATTTTCATTTTTTTTTTCAAACTTTAATATTTTGTGTCATTACTTTTGGTGAATAAAGCATGTAATAAAGTATTTTGGCAAAAAAATTACAAAAATTGACAGATCACCCAAAAGGGCATTTTACCAAAAACATTAATGTATTTTCTCTATTTAGGCAGATTTGTTTATTAAAATAATATAAATTTTCACATTGTTACTAATCAGTACAACTAAAAGCGGAATATTAGGTGAGTGGTTATTTGGGTTTAGACACTGGTTATATGCTACAGTTTCAAATGGTGTGAGTTCAAGTTTGGCCTCTGCATTTATACATTCTATTTCATTTATAAGAATGTTTTTTTGTATGCAAACTGTTTTATTATATAGCCAGTGACCATAAGGAATGTTTTGTATGCTATATCTTAGATAAAATGTGTATTACATATCTCTTAATTTGGTTATTTTTTTAAAATTTAGAAACTAATTGTTAATAATGAATAAACAAATGTAAAAATGAGAAATACAATATTATTGTATGCCCTCTTAGTGTTTTCTGGATTATGTAAAAAATAGTTATAATTTATTAAGAATGAAATAAAATATTTATGAATCATAGTTTCATAATATTGCTGCAGTTATAAGTACTATACTGTATTTAATTGTATACATATTTTTTTAAAATCTGTGGTTAAAATGGTAAGCTGGTTCTACAGCTTAATAGTTTGCCGGTTTTTTTCTTTATATGATTTATTTATGTTGGATATTATACACAAAAAGTATATTTAACTCTGAATCAGTTAATTTACACGGTATTCTTTGCAGTTAATTTTCTATTCTGTTTGCTAATTGATTATAGAAAATAATTTTAATATTCTGTATTCCTCTTTTTTTAACAATATTGTTTAGTATTAACAATATGTGTTATTGTGCCAGGCGATCACGGGAAGTTAGGCCATGGAATCTCTGACACTATTAAGCAGCCACAGATGATTTCATTCTTCAAGAACAACATTATCGTTTGTGTGAGCGCAGGATACAGACACAGTGCTGCTGTTACTTCGCAAGGAGAACTTTATACATGGGGTGAAGGCAGGCATGGGAGACTGGGTAAATATTGTTTCAATCTGACGGCAGATGTAAATTTTAATTTTCATAATCAACCATCAAAAATATAGCAGAGTTGTCTTCTCATACTCACTGAGTGTAAGGTCAATTCCACACCAGTTTAAAAACAATTTTTGGACCTCACACTTTTAGTCTTGTGATTTTTTTTTAATACTTATTCTTCTCATCAGTAATAAGGAAAATATAAAATTTTATATATATTTGGCCTGTAGTTTTTGAGTTAATAATTTTCAAAAAATCATACAAAATGGAAATCATACATTATGTTATTAAGAAAGAAAAGCAAGATCACAACGAATGAAGCAATACTGGGCTACGAGGAAGGCACAGAACATTAAAAAGTTATTGATTTAGTGTACCCCAAAGTTGGGTGAAACAAATAAAGAAGAAAATCATACAAATGTTATTGTTTTGAACTCTTGATGGCTCTAAATCAAAAACCATTTCACTAGAAGACTGAAAGATGCACTGTTTTGTGTACTACTGATATAGTAGTACTGAACACTGTAATATTAAAAGTATTCATTGGAGTCAAATGTGTAGTTTTTTGTAATTTTTTGGTGAAAATTCCATAGCTAACTTTTTTACTACACAGAATCACAAAGGACCAAAACTCAATGAAGTCAACTCTAATGTCATTACTGATATAAAATAACATTTCTATTTCAAAAAGTTACATATTTTTTAGAAAATTTGATCATATATGAAAGTTGTGATATGAGTTTCTGTTTTGTATTAATATTTGGTTGTGCATTAAAACTTTCTGTAATAGATGTTTTTAGTTATTATGGTATGTTTAGGTCACGAAGACTTTTGGGTAGACTATCTCAAACATCCAGTTAAAGTGCAGGATGTTGGCATTGTTAGTTCCGTTTCCTGTGGCTTTTCGCACACTTTAGTATTATCTGCAGATGGGAAAAAGGTTTGGTCTTTTGGTGGTGGAGAGTTTGGTAAACTCGGTCATGGTAACTTTGACCTTGTATGTAAACCCAAAGAAATAGAAGCACTGCAAGGCATGTGTATTAGCAAAGTGGCTGCTGGCGGAAACTTTAGCGTCGCACTGTCGTCCAATGGCCAGGTATGTTAGGTTATGTCAGTAAGTTGTTTCAGTATTTCTATTGCTACTAATATGATTCTTGTTACGCAGAGGTCATGTGTTCAATTGACAATGTAAGGTAAATCTGACGATTGGAAGTTTTGTAATTTGGAAAACTGTGATTTGCTATCCACATATCCTTCACTCCAAACAGTTGTTTAGCAAATCAAAGCTGTTTTTGTTGACTTAGTTTAATGAGTCTGGATAAGTTCTAAAGAAATTAAGAAAAATATGTGCTTTTAATTATTATTGTTATCAATTTGTATGATAACATTATAAATACGGTTTTGCTTACCAGTTCTTTGCATGAGTATACAGTGACATGGAAGAATCCGGCTAATTGTTCTGAGTGTTAGCCAAGAATCAACACTAATGGGTGATTGTAAGTAAAACAATGTACTGAACTTATCTAACAGTGAGTGCTAAAGACATGAATCCTTCTATTTAATTTACTGTTTTAATTAATGATTTGATTTTATTGTGTATGTAGTTCATACTTTCAACCCAATAATTAACTTACTTAACTTACGAGGAGTATCATAACAGTCGGTATGATATACTGCTTTTTAGGTATACCATTAGTTTTAAGTTCCTTGTTTTCATTCGTTAACTAGTGTAAAGTAAAAATGATGATGAACCGTACAAAAAACTCTAAAAAAAAATCAAGTTAACGGTTACCTTCTAAAAAATTACCTAGATATCAAAAAACAAGTCTGTGTGTTAACCTTGTCATTTTATTCAATAGTTTTACACAAAAGAAAAACACAGTCCCAACACGTTTTTTATGGTCTTAAAATAAGTTAAAGATTTAGTATATCATGATTTAAGAAAGTAGCTAATAACTTAAAACATTACTAAATACTTAGAAGAAAAATAATAATTGTTAACAAAGACTATATAATATTGTAATTTGTGTAGAACAATATATACTTTAGGAAAGTAAAATTAGTGGATATAATAAAAATTCTCAAAACTAAAATTAAATTAATATCGAATCATTTCAAGCCATTTCTTTTAATACACAGATCAAATTATCAAGTATTCCAGTTAAAAAAATGTCAGTTTTTAAAAACTTAGTTACAAAACAAAATTTTAAAACTTAGCAGTAAGGTTCAAATGGCTTTTTAATACTGTCCTGTAAATTTTGTAGGTATATGCTTGGGGAGTGAGTGAATGTGTCGGACTGTCAAAGTCAGGTGAATCAATCAAAATTCCGCAGTTAATAGAAGATTTGATCAGCTACAGAATCGTCGATATCTCTGTAGGTGATGGTCACACACTCGCCCTAACGCACGACTATCAAGTATTTGCATGGGGTTATAACACCAAAGGTCAGTGTGGACAGGGTCGTATCAGTTCGCACTTGTTGTCACCAAAGCGTGTTATCGGATTGGATGGAGTTAAGATATGCCAGATATCGGCTGGGACATCGCACAGCATTGCATGGACTGCTCCACCTAGTGATAGGTAAATTTTATTAAGCATTTTGTGTCAGCAGAGTACTGTGACAGTGCTTAACTGTTTTTGACCTAATATTACTGAGGCACTATTCTATTTTTATTGTGTTTTCAATACTGCAAGTTAATATTCTAGTTGCTATTTATGTTATTCCTTGGGTAATATTTCTTGCAATGCATTATTAAGTTAAGTTGTGATATAATTACAAAACATAGTATGAAATAATAACAAAAATTATAAACAGAACATTTAGACTTCATTTAAACTGAAGCAAATAAGTGTAGTCAGAACAGGTAAGATAAAATAATATATCACTTGTCCAGAAAGCTTGACGTAGCACAAGTTGTTATTAGTATTAAAAGTTAAATAATAATATTTCACTCCATTCAATAGTCAATATAATTTAAATATATAGTCACCTTTCTTTAAATATAATTTATTGATATTTGTAACAAAAAAATCAGTATTTAAACATATTTATTTGTGTTACATTTAATAAGTTAAATAGGTCATCAAGTAGCTAAACCTTTTTTTTTAAAGTAGAGTTAAAAAATTTGTTGTAGGCCTTTAATAATTGACAATCAGCCATTTACGATAGACTTGCAAGAATCAACATTCGCTATTCTGCACACACTGCTGGAGAAGTATTGCGACAGTTTTGATCCAGCTAAAGTTCCACCTCCTTTCACCAGTTCCAAGTAAGTACTGAATTGTTTCGTTGGTTCTTGAGATTGAGATGCTTTTTTTCTAAGTAATTTATATAGAGTTTATATAGATGTTAAAGTTCTTGTGTTAAATGTAATTAGAAAAAGCAAATTTGATGAAAATACCTACCATTCCCTTTCTCAAATTCGTAGCCTGGGATCTAATAATAATAACTTAATTTTTAACTATTAAAACATCAGCTTTTTTAGTTTAATGTTATGTTTACTTTCTATTTTAAGTTCACTTTTAAATAGAGGTAGCTGCAGAGGTCTTATTTCTGCACTAGTTTGGCTGATAGGGTTATTATTATCTTTATATATGAGGTTTCAGTTATTTTCCATTGCTATAAGTTATTCTCCTAGTGTATTATTTTTGTGTTCATTTTAAAAAAGGTGTTTTTTCCTATCTATATATTACCTATTGCATTCTTATAGCATTGTATATTGTAAATACAGTTTTAATATCATGAGTACCATTAAAAGGCTTTGTTTTGACGAAATGTTAACTGACAGTGTTTATTATATTAAATCCATTTGAATGTTACACTATCTTGCTACAAGTCTAATCTTCTCTGATAATCCTGGCATATAAAAGGGATCATTATAAAAACTATGTGCGTTGGGTATCATTTGCCAATACACAGTCTGAAACAATAGCTAATGTCTGAAGTAGTAATGGTAACATGAATATTCTCTTATTAAGAAACAGTTTTAAAAACAGAACCACTTATTTTCATAATGAATACATCATTACAATGGAATTAAAAAAGTTAATGAATTTTTTTTATTCACCCTTATTAACCCATTGCACAACAGAATGGACTACACAGTAGTACCCCGGTTAATGGTCTTAATTCGTTCCAGAACTAAGACTGTTATCTGAGCAGACTGTTGTGCGAGTCAGCATTTACAATAGAGATTTATGGAAAACATTTTTATTTGTTACATAGGAAAAAATAACTGAGGTCTCACTAATAATGTCAAAGATGAAGAATGAAGAAAATTCACAGAACAGAAGTCACACTGTATTTTAACTAAATTCATATAAACATAATTATGTGATATATATATATATATATACGCACAGGACAAATTAGTACTGTATATTTTTTATTTTATACTTTAGCTTTTTTTAGTTCAATAGTCAAAGTTTGTATTTTACCTCAATTACCAGAAGAACTTCTTTTAGGACCCATTTAATTAATATTTACAAAAAAATCGAAAACAGAATTTAAAAAATTTGAAACTTGCACACAGGCACTTTTTTTGTTAAATTTAAAATTCAAAAGTATAACACGATAATATTACAACTGTTAAAATTTTTTAACAGGCTAACAAATTAAATGCACAGTAAAGGAGTTGAAGACACATTAAGTAAAATTGGGTACAATGACATAAAAGGGAATAGGAGTGGGCGTTCTGAGAACAGATAACTATATCGTGTAAGTTATTGCCCTACAAAAACCAAACATCCATCCATCAAAGGCTGTTTGTGTGAACTCAGCAGCTTGAACTTTCTGTAGTGCAGCACAATGTTACCTCTAGATTTACTCATCCGCTTAGAAATAATTTCAGCAAAATGAAAACACTTGTAATATGTTCAGTCCTTTATCCGAAACCTAAACTTTTACACGGTAATTTTTCGTTCTATGAATTAGACCGTTGCCCAGATTGACCGTTAGCTGGGGTATCACTTATTTTATTATATTTACTAAATTTAGTACATGAGGTATTTACTAAATTTTATACATTAGAAAATTTGTATATTTTAACACTGACAGTGGATGTTAAACTAGCAATTTCATTTTCTGTTTCAGAGACCATGAAAAGTTTGTATTGTACTGTCTGCAGTTACTGTATACACATCTGGGTCTGGAATCTAGTCCTGGGTTCGTGTTAAAGGAACAAGCAACACCATTAAAACAGCTTTTATTTAAGTGAGTATAGTTAACTTTTAAATCGTGTTTGTTTAAAATAATATTTTAAGTTATTTATTTTCTAAATTTGTCCAGTGTTTCTTAAAAATTTAGTAGTTTTAAATATACAGATATGTACAGCGTTTATTAGATCATCTGTGTACATTTAAATTTTAAAAGTTAACTCGTTTATACGTAATGTGGGCACAATTATTCTGAGCTGACTATAGTTCACTGTTAATGGTTGTCAAAGGAAATGATAATATGGACATAGCTTGGCTAATGTTATCTGGTCATGTGATAGAATAGCTCTCCTCTACTGACCTATTTCCAGCTGTCCACGTTCACGAAATTAATTGCATCTACATTTTGTGTTGTGATATTTTGGTAACAAATGAATGTGAAAGGTTATGCTAGTAGTAGAAAAATTTTAGCTACCATCTTGGAAGAAGTATCTGATTATGGTATTATGATGGAAAAAGCCAAGTTGTACAGAAAAACATGTTGTGTAAAGGTGATTTCCGTAATAAAAACCTGCGTTCATTCATATATAAAAATTCAAATTATTGAGTTCTCAGTAATTGAATTTCCTTGAACATTTTTTCCAGATTAGTGGATTTACCAACTCCGGCCAGCATACAAGCCAAAGTAGGAGACTGTTTGGCCGTCGGAATATCAGTGCTGCTTCCTACAATACCGGAAAGGTTGCAGTTACTGCACTCTTTGCTGACCCAAGGCACAGAGTTCAGCAAGAGCCAGGTAACGTTGCTACAGTTAATATGTGCTGATTAAATGTGAGAAAGTTTGTGTAATTTTTTTTGCACCGTTTAAGTAGTAATGTGTCACACTGCCTTCTGTAGAATGTCTGTCTTTATAATCTCAGAGCTAGGTTAGAACATTCAGTGAAAAATAGTTCAAAGACTGTTTAATTCACAATTAATTATATGCACTATCCTGTCATTTCTTTGTGTCTGAGGGGTCAGAATAATGAAATGATTTCTCACACAGAAATATAACTGAACATCCATATGCAGCATGTAGTAAAGTGAGATCATTGCAATGTCTGGGCGCTGACTTTGTTTTTAATATTTGTTTCAGGGAATGTTACTGGGCATTGTGGGTACAAGTTTGAAGGAACACATTCAACATTCAGTGTTCACAGGTTTCGACGACTCTTCTACTAAAGAAGGCAGGGATTTTGATCTATTGGAACCTCTTATCAAAACAATACTTCATCATTTACATTTGAACACTGTAAGTGTTATGCCTGACCTAACCTAATCGAGTATTCATATGATTTTAAAAACTTTATTTTTAATTTAAAATACATATTTTTTAAAGAGAAAGATTAAATTTGCAACTAAAGTTACTATAATAAAATTGAAATCAAAGAAATTTATAGATCAAGTAATTTTGGAAAAGTAAATTAAACTAATTCAATCATTCTTCAATTTAAAATTACCGGTTATCGTGGCCATTGCAGATGGAATGCTTAACCGTGGTCGAATCCAAACTGGAGAGGAATGAAGAACATATATGGCAGACTTCTCAAACAGTCGATAATTTGGTCTATGAATTACATTCATCTCTGTTGATGCACCTTCTATCTTCCGTAGTGAACAGTGGTGATCCTAAAACCAAAATCAAGTTACCAGTAAGTCTCAATATATATGATTTTGGTAATCAAGTATTTTCTTAATTACTTTTGTAAACAGTATGATATAAAAGAAATTTGCTTCCATATCACCGACACAGTTGCCATTATCATCTTTTTATTTATGTTTTTTTTCAACTCTCCGTATTAATTAGTATTTTACGCTTAAATAATGAAGGTTAAAGAAATCAATTCTAATCTGTTGAATGTAGGCTACTAATCCATTATGTATGTAATTTAGTTTATTTATAAATGTTTTTAATGATACTAGCTTACATACTTGTAACATTGCAAGCATTAACCGTTAACTGTTGACATACACACACTATGTCACTTTATGATATATGTTTGCCTTTATGATAACAAAAATGTTTGCAGACACTTGATATTTCTAACTCAGGAATATAACTCATATATAGTTCAGGTCAATAACTAAACCAGGGGATTTTGTAAAACTAACCTCGAATATTATGTTATCATCAAAGGTAATAGTAGGACACTAAGTTCACTGTTTCTTTTTGTTTAAACTAATATATATATATATATATATATATATATATATATATGTGTGTGTGTGTGTGTGTGTGTGTGTGTGTGTGTGTGTGTGTGTGTGTGTGTGTGTGTATATTACATAAAATTTGTTGTATGAAAGTCGACAGATAAGTTATTTTCCATAAAATACTGACTTGTGACATTTAGCTTACTGATGCTACCAGTTATATCATCTTCATACTGAATTAAATTATCAGCATTAAAAAATGAACTAAAATCATTGACATAAAAGAGAAATAAAACAGATCATAAGAACTTCATAGTTTAACGTAACCTTGTTTGACAGCCGCCTTGCAACCTCCATGCACACTGAAGTCTGTCATTAAGAAAAGTGTGTAGTAATGGTAGAGGCTGTCCTCTCACCTTAATTGACTCCAGCTTGCTCAACATTAATTTGTGATTTACTAAGTCAGACGCCTTAAAGTCGAGAAAAACACTTAAAACCTTCTCCTGTTTAACAAAATTATTAACCATAAAATCGGTCAAACTGACTATTGCATCAGTGGTTGATCATTTTTGAAATCAAAATTGTTTTTTAGAAACAGTATTAAATTTATTGAATTTTGATATTGTCTTTGTATTTTAGAATAATGAAGTCATGAATCTGATACGCAGACATGTAGTTAAGTTATTGAAAAAGTCAGAAGAAGTGTTTTCAAAATGTACAAGTATATTGACTGCTTATCCTGATGCGTCGCACAGAATCCACGGTAAGTGTTTGTCTACAATTGCTATCACCTAAAAATTCTTTTAATTTCAACAAATGTTTACATTTTATTGCCACTACGTCAAAAAGTTAGTTTTATATGTATGCACATCTATATACACTTGCGTTATCTGATGTAGAGCAAAAACCACAACTTGGATTTGGTTCATATTTAGAAAATGTCATGTTTACTTAATTATTATTAAAAGTAATTACTTCACTGTAAAAATATTTTTAAATGTCACTTCTTACTGATGTAATTCATTATAGTGCAGCATTATTAGTTAATGTATTCTTGGAGTAAATAAAATCATTGCATTAATTTTTTTTTACACACACTTCCCTCGAGTATTCAAACAAATCGTATGGGCTAATGCAGACGATGGGATGATTTATAGCTTATGAAAATGCCAAGCTGTAGCCGTGAATCGAACCCAGGTCCTCGGGGTAAAAGCCCTGTACGCTATCAACTAGGCCACTGAGGCGGCTCATATATATACATACATACATACATCAGTATGCCAATTTTGAAATAAAAAGACGTTTATATTTAGAAAATAAATAAAAACAGATTCTAGTGAAAGTTGAACAAAAATTCAAGGTTTACACATTGCCAGTTACTGGTATGCCACCATTCCCTGCAAACATCGCTATTATGATATTGCAGTATATAAATAGTCCACAGATTTTTATTCTCGCTACATAAACGGACAAATTTGGAAATTTCCTTTTCATGCATACAAAGAACCTTTTCAGGTGCTTTCACTTTTACAGTTTCCTTAACTTTTGAGCTGTGGTTACATAATGATAAAACAGCACTATTTGTCAGTTCATTGGCATAAATTAATGATTATCTATAAAACATTTATTTGTTTACGTAGTGCAAACACTAAGACAACAGTTCTAAATTTTGGTGGGGGAAAGCACCAACTTTTCTGTAAACCCAAACATTTTTGTTTCACTGGCAACGAGATGTTTACACATTGCCAGTTTCTGGCACTGTGTAAACAGGGTTTAATGTTTAAAAAAAAAAAACAATCATACAGATTTGAGTTATGAATATTTTTATACAGTAACTGGAGGCGCAGCAACAGTGGATAATCTACAGATTGGCCTGAAACATTTTTATTTATGTCTCAATTGTCATAATTCGAATACAATATTCTGACTTAATTACGTTTTTTTTTTAACTCTGGTGACTTTGTAAACAGATTATGTGAATCATATGGTCTAATCGTTTGTCACAAAAGCACTGACCATAATTACATTTATACTGAGCGTAACAGAGAAATAAACTATTTGTGATAATCATGTTCGATATGTCAGGGGTTTGAGGGTAGAGTGAAATCTTGGGTTCCAAAACATTTGAAAATGTTAACGAAAGATCAGTGATGAAGGATCAGCATGCGTGTGCTGTAAGAACACTAAACAGTCAGTTTCTGAAAAAGTTTTGTTACATGAATGTAAGATCCATGTATGTATTACTTGACAAAGTCAACTTTTGATATGTAAGTTCAGTGCAGCACTGTCGATTTGTAGTGATGTTAGAGTGAGACGGGATGATAACATCACATCACATTGGCAACATACACCATACATGGCATTGTTAAAAGAGATTGGATACTTTGTGGATCTGTATTAACTGCGGGATCTGCATTAACATGACCACCCCAAATATTGCTCCTTATCTCGCCAGATCAACATCTGATCTGTCGAGTAATATACCATATTTTTGCAAACAAATAAAATACATTAATTTACTTCTTTTTAGTTGATAATTTGAAATATTTCTGTTTGATTTCACTGTTTTTGTGCTATAACCACATTTTGTTGCTTTGTATTCAACAGGTATAGTCTTTGACAGCCCGTGTGCAGCCTTGCTTCTAAACGTAACACACACTCTTCTCCTTCTGCCAGCCAAGTGTTTCCTTCCTCTTGTGCCTTCTTTACTTTCAGTTGTTTCTCACATGGATAATTTGATTCAGCTGGTACCGGTGCCTGTGGAAAGCTCTTCTGGTAAGAAAATATTTATTTAAAAAGGTATAAAAAATAACCAAATACAATAGAAAAATGCTTTATTTGCAAATTTCAATTTGAAAGCCGACCTATTTCAACAACAACCGGTAAGACACAAACCTGGAGCCTTAAAGTAAGTGCACCAATCATGCATGACCTCTGGATCACTTATTAACAAATTTTGGGATCAGTGTTAACAAAAAAAATTTATGGTAGTAACTGCGAGTCTTGTACCCACAATCTTGAGGTGAGTAGTTCAGACGCAGAAGATTTAGCAGTGCCTTAGCCACATCGACCACCAAATGCTGAGTATAAAAAGAAAATACTACTATTGGATGGGTGTACTTTGTGCCACGGGGATCAAAAAACTTATATTAAGATGCTAGAAAACTTGTAAGACTAGGACCCAAAGTTGTCATTAGAAACAAACTCATTAAAAGAAATGTGTAATATTAATACTATTAAAGAACAGTTAAAAAATATTTTAATTCTAGTGTAATTTTAATGTTGGCGTTTTATAGTCAGTTAAGTAACAATAAAGTTATTTTTTCAGTTTTTTTATGTAAAAACCAGAAATTGCATTTTTTGCATAGAAATCTGAAACTTCTATGTACATCGATAACAACTTCTTCTCAAATAAAACAGTATATTAACATTTCTGTTTTTGTAGAAACAATCACTCCTACAAATGATGCAACAATCACAGATCATTGGTTGTGGCTTATCGATCTCGAGAGGACTGTAAATCTCTTGGTAGGCTGTTGTTTAAACAGCATGTTGGTTGGACCTGATTTAACAGCTGCAGAGAAAGACACGAGTCATTGGTTGGAAAACTCACTTCTTTCGAATGGAATGGAGCAGTTGCATGAAGATTTTAGTGAGTTTTGAGTGTTCTGATTTAAATTTATTTATCAATGTTAATGTTCATTAAATAATATTCATGTTATTGTTAGCGAATTTCCATATTAAAATGAAACATCACAGTAAATCATGATCCCAAGACCTTGAAATGGACACTGATCTTTAATGCTAGACTTTTTGAAGGATCGTTAAAATGTTAGCAATGTTTAATATATACTCAAACATTTAACAATTTGGTCATACTTTAATTTATCTTGCATATTTTTTTTAATCTGATTTCACCATCGCAATCAGCATTCAAGCCTGCAAAAAGTTAGCAGTTAAAATTCTTTTCCATATTTTAAATGCAATATGAAAATTTAAAACATCATTTTACAACTGCTAGTTTTATTCAAACAACTTAAAATCATTAGGTTAGACAAGTTTTTTATCCTTCAAAATTCGTTTATTAATAATAATGATGACCATTCCAAATCTTAAATAAATCAAAACTTTTTTATCTTATACTTTTTAAAAATAATCATAGTATTTAGTGTTAAACTGTGCATAAATTAGGAATTCTGCAATGTAGTTTAAAAGCTTATGATGCAGATTTTAATGTTGATTACGATAGTTTTTTTTTTAAGTGAAAGAAAAAATTATTGTTGGAAATTTACTTTTATCATGTCTGCAGAACAGCGGCATACCACTTATTATTTAAGTGTTATTCACACATATTTCATTGCTAAATGGCCAAAAAGTTAATTTCCTTCAAAATAAAGATATTTTTTTTTGCTTTCAGCAAATAATATTGATATGTTTTCATTGCAGATGTGGACGTTATCAAGTCGTGTGCTAGTTGTTGCATATACTTCTCTGTCACACCAAACAATGATTTTTTAAAACGTTTAGCTGCTGAAGTGCCCAACAGTGTCAAAATGACCTTGGACATGTGTGCCACTGCTACTCAGCAAAGTAAGAGTTCAAAGTCTACATTTTATTGTTTTATTCTGTTACTAGTTTAGAAGCATGTCATCATCTTCAATTCTTGGATATTCTCTCAAACTAACAAAACACAGGCACAATGAACTTATAAATTCACATTAGAACAGTTGTTTATTGCAAGTGCACGATCATTGTAACTGATTATATTAAGTGTCTGAATGTATGAGTACCTATTTGAGTATAGTTAATTTATTGCATTAGGATATTTTATGTTTAGTTTTTAAAGTTGTTTAATGTTTTGGATTTTTATGTTTTATAATTACATGGTGCTACCACATGATAGTGCCAGTTAAAAACTGATTTTAACAACAGAATGTTTGATGTGTGAAGTTAATGACAGATCGTCTAAACCTGTGATCGAAAAGTGCTACATAGGATTGTATAAACAACAATAAAAGTCATTTAACATAGGTTTACATTAAAACTATTTTGTTTATCAGAACTGAGGAGTATAGATATATTTTTTGTAATAGTTTTTATTTTTAAACGTTTCTTTTAAAACATATTATGTGGTTGTTTAAATAGAAGTTTTTCTACAGAAAAAAGCTTTTTCAATTACTTTTTCTAATTACATAAATACTTTTGTAGAACATAGTAATATACAAGGGTCGTTTAGAAAGTAAACATTATGGCTTTTGCATTTATTTTTGGCACTCAGAATTTGTTTGGTTTTTTTATCAGGAATTATGACCTTCTATTGAGTGTTTTCTGTCTGTAAATTTTGATAGGACAGTCTTTTTCCATATTCAGAAAGCATATTACACTACGAACCACACACTTGGTAGAATCATTAATTTTATGAAACAATTTAAAGTCGCACAAATAAAGAGTAAACGACTGTAGTGGCTTGCTGTTAGCATTAGACTGGCGCAAAGGAATGGGAAGGTCAGTGACATGACAGTAGCAGTGGTAGGGGAACTAAGCAGCGCAAAATATACTGTCCCAGTGAGCCTCTTATTTTGTTTGCAATTTTAATTTTAATTTATAATTCTCAATCCCTGAAACCCCACTAAGTATTGAACAGCTTTTTTCACTTGAGAATCTAAAATTTTATTATAATGACTTAAAACTTAAGTTCATTAACTCAACAAGTAAAACCAGATGTAAGAGTATTCAAATGCCAATAAGATCTAAGACAATAAGTAGTAAAAATAGTATTGTTAAGGCCATTGGTATGTTTAATGAACTTCCAATGAATTAAAAACTTTGAATAATAAATTTGTGATTAAATCAAAACTAAAAAATTGGATTTTTGAAAATTCATAGGTTATATCTTTGTTATAGGTTATATTGCTATGTTAAGTGTTACTAGAAAATTTTCTATCTATCCTACCATTTTATATGCTTGTATAATGAATCCTGCTTTTGTTATGGGATGATGCATACTTTCTTTTCTGCAATTGTTCACTTTCTATATTAGTTTTTGTATATTTTTTCTTTTGTAACAGCCCCACAAACTGATATTTTATATTTCTGTGGGTTACTTACTTTCGTAAATTTTATTTATATATGTGTAATGTAATGTACTGGTTTAAATAAATAAATAATTTCTCTTTTAGCTTTGATGAAAGGTTGTGCTGATGGTGAAAGAAGGATTTTAGTATTCCAAGAGTTATCAGAGTACGCAGCTGTCAACCTGTGGTCGTACTGCTCTAGTTCTGTTCACTGCATCACTTCTTACGTGTTTCTGGCAACTTTGGTTAAACACTGTGGTATTGATATGTGAGTACGTTTTCTATTACAACTCTTTCAGAAAGCAATTAAATTAATTATCTATTATTTCCAGGCAATCGCTTATTGAACAGTAAGACCTACCAAGTGGAAAGTTGCATGTTAGCTCCCTTATTGTCTGGATGTGCAGTATGGCTTAGCTTTAACAGTAATCGTCAGTTAAATGGTTTAAAATTGCTTAAACTAACAAATTTCAGTGAAACATTTTTTCCGTTGTTACATGTAGCTGTGACTAGGTTTTAAACAATTTTAAGGTGTCATACACCACTTTTAAATAAAATTGTGGGTACTCAAAATATTTGTCTATTGCGTTAAAAGGCCTATTTTCCATTTTTCGGTGGGGCATGACTTGGCAAATTTCAAAGAAAATCTTTGTATTTATTAAAAATGATTGTTAGCGAGTTTTAAGCTAAGTTATACTGCATATACTTATTCAAAATAAAATGGTGGAAACTCAAAATGATTGATTTATTTTAAAACAAAGTAATTTCTCGAGCTCTAAAAGCCAAATGGATTATTTGTACACTTTAAAATTAAGTTGTTGTTTTTTTACTTCATGCATTGGAACAGCAAAATATGGCATTAAACAAATTTTAACATGTTGGTGACAACATATTTCAGTGGAAACATTTATTTTTGTTAAAGTGTGCCAAGTAGATAGTAGGCTATTTCAGACTTTCTTTTGCTTGTTTCAAACAAAATTAAAGGAACTTATGCCTAATTTATTTTTAAAAATAGTATTTTCAAGCGTTCTAGCAGTCACATGGGTCAACCAACCAATAATGGTACTGTATGATATCTTCATGTAAAAATCATAGTTTTGTGGTTACAATATCTTAATGCCACACGTGGTGGGTGTTTAGCATTTTGGATCAACAATGTGACTTATTTTGCTGAAAATTAATTACATTCTACAAATAACAATACTATACTAGGCATAACCATATTATAGTACTGTATTTTAATCAACAAGTCTGTTAATTTCTATTCAGTCTGTTTAATGATTACAGCAAAACTGCACATGAGTATGACATGACGGCGTTGTTTGACACTGTACGTCTCCTCCAGAAATACTTGCCATTGACTGCTGTCCCAGATGAAGTTATCAACAACTTGGAACCTTGTAAGTTTGTATTTATCAGTTAATAAATAAATACACACACACACACACACACACACACACCTCAGTTTCAAATTACTAAAGTTCACCCTAGGTTTGTTAGAATCTGTCATTTATCTTTTATAATTTTAAATAATATTTAGTATTTTCACTAACTAAAGATTAGTGTGTTATTGCAGTAAACACCACATATTGCAACGTGCTTGAGCGATGCATCTTCTTGTTGCTGCTGCAGAGTCGTGTGGATGCACTTTGCAACAATAAGTCTTCTGAAATGGAAACATCGCTGTCATGGAACGAACCAGAAAAGTAAGACATCATGTCAATAATATATATCAGTGGTTTAAGATTTGAATATTTTCATGTTTATAATAAATGTATTTACTTTTTGATAGTTGTTAAATATATTTGAATGTTGTTTTAGTGAATCTTCGTTACAAGATAACAAGAAATCAGATTCAACATTGAAATGTGTGTGCAGTGCAGTGTTGCAGTTTGTGACCAACAATTCTATCATTCCACAGGTACAACATGGTTTATAGTTATCTGTGTTTTTTTTTGTTCTAATATTTCTCAGTATGTTATACTACAGAACTTCAAATAACCTAGATGAACCTTCAATTGTAAATTCATAAATTTTAAATCTCTTCATATAGTAAACACATGTTTACTAATCTGAATTTTGTATCAGTGTACTTAAGTTCCAGGCAAACTTCTTTTTTTTAATTTATTTAATTCTTTTATATTTAGGTAAAATATGTTAATTTAATAATCTGGATGCTTAATTTAAACAGTATAAATCTGTATTGCATCAATGGCATCTAAATTAAAAATCATAAAAATTAATTTATTGGTCAACTTGGACTGTAATTCACTGTAGACTAAAGTAAAATAGAGAAATCAATATATTGGTTTATTATTAAGAACATGCGAAGACATTGCCATATATATTCTGTTTCATTAATGTTGTTGCCATTAGGTGGAACAAAGTATTTATAATTTCCAAAAGCAATGTAGACTTAATTGCTTATGTTTAGAAACAGATTATTCTGAACAACCAGGAATAAATAATATCTAATTTAATGGATATTACCTTTGCTAATTCATGCCATGTTTTTGCTTTCATAGGTACTGCTGTGTCATCAGCATAAGCAATTAAACCATTCTGCAACATTTATAAGTCATTGATACATAAAATAAACAATAATGATCCTAATGTATTATTGCCTTGGGCATTCCAACGTTTGTTTGTACAGGCAATCTTTTAATCCCATTAACCTTTACAACTGGTGTCATATTGTGTAAATATCTTTCTATTAAGTGTATGCAATATCTCTTATTCCCACATTCTGAAATTTAGTTATGAGAATATTATGGCTCACGGTATCAAATGCTTTGGAATAGTTCAAAAAAGCTACAACAATTGGGTTACTGAGACTTTGGTTTTCATAAATAAATTTGCTCAATAGATCTGTTCCTTTCCTATTGTAAAAAGCCAAATAGTCCAACACTCATTAGATTATATTTCTTCGGAAAACTAAACAGTTTGGAAAAAATAATTTTTTCAGAAACTTTAGCTAAATTACAAATTTAGTATTGGTAGTTATATGCTATACTTTTTATAAAAAGTTCCAAGATAAACAAAATACAAATATGTACACCTAAACACATACACATTTATGAACATTTTAGGAACCACTTCTATTCTCCAACTCTAAGAACTTCTAGTCAATCAAGTACGCTGTGATGCTTAAACAGTTTGGAAAAAATAATTTTTTCAGAAACTTTAGCTAAATTACAAATTTAGTATTGGTAGTTATATGCTATACTTTTTATAAAAAGTTCCAAGATAAACAAAATACAAATATGTACACCTAAACACATACACATTTATGAACATTTTAGGAACCACTTCTATTCTCCAACTCTAAGAACTTCTAGTCAATCAAGTACGCTGTGATGCCACTTTTTGCTCTATTCTTTATATTATTTTCTAAGCTTTTTTATGTTTTAAAATTATAAAGAATTTTATATTTTTAAATCACATCACGGTAACACATCATGGTGTCTTTTATAACATCCGAGATCAGGTAATCAGAAAGCACAATACAGAACTGTATTGGCAGCAATAAAAACACTGAATCAAATGCGCAATAAATTAGGCACTAATTCCATGAAGTTCATACTATTAATTTTTTTAAATATTTTTTATTTTAGCTACTAACCCATACTAAGATAAACAAATTTTACTGTTTTTATGGTCTCCATTAGTAAATTATTTAGCTGTGCCTCAAGTAAGTAAGAATTGTATCAGGTGCGGAACAAATTAAACTGAACTATTTTAAATTATAACCAAAAAGAAATAAATAAATATACATATTTGTTTGCAAGAACTAATATGTAAATATATTATAATGTAATTTTTTACATATAACGAAAAAGTTAATTTTCTGAAGATGCTTACTTTGTTAAATTGGACAGGGAAGGTGCCAGTTATGTAAACATTCCAATGGAAAGTTGTTATTCTACTGCTGGATTCTTCCCCAGTCCCTAATCCTTCGAAAACTGTAGACAACATTTTTTTTTTTTTTAGCTGCCTTAGTGGCCTAGTGGATAGCGTACTAGGCTTTCACCCCGAGGACCCGGGTTCGATTCCCGGCCGAGGGCTTGACATTTTCATATGCTATAAATCATCCTATCGTCTGCATTAGCCCAAGTGTGCACAATAATCGGATGTTAAACACCAAAAAAATAAAAAAAAAAATGCCATACTTTTTGAGCTATCCTTGTAGATTGAACAGATGTCAGCTTTTTTAAATTGATGATGATGAAATATACCTTCTATGATAGCATTATTAGTAATGTGAGTCAAAGGAGAAATTATGTACAAAGCATTAGCTGCTTAACTGAATAGTTAAGGCATGAATATCATCACACCTTTATTTATTTATTTTAGGGGCGGCGGGGCCCCGAATTTTACGGGTTGGGTCGGTCCAAATAGAAAAGCCCAACTTCGCTTCAGGTCAAGTTTACAATTTGGGTCAAAGACAGGTCGGGCCAAGTATATATCAACTTTTATTTTTAGGCAATAGTTTACGCAATGCATATTTTCATATTGAAATATGTAACACAAATAATATATACAAAAAATAATTTAATTATTGAATGTCAAGTGTCTAACCACTTACAATCATATTCTATTAATACTAATCCATAAAGCCAACAATTATGGCTCACTGTTGACCTATCAGTAAGCGCAATATTATCGGTTAGTTTTATTTATTATTGTGTTGAATGAGAACGGACTGTACATGTTTACAAATATAGTTTCCTTGTATGGCCGGGTCAACACACTGTCTTGTCAAATAAATACATGAATGTGATTGACAACAGTACACAATCGGTTCAGAGAATCTGCAGGTGTTCTTTTTCAGAATGGTATTATTTCATAATTATGTCACTAAATTAAAAAAGTCATATTTTTTTCAGACAAAAATCAAATGAAAATATTCAACACTATTATTATAAATTAGAAATTAAGTTTTACCATAATTTTTTTATTTTGATATTATTTGACAACTTTTGTGTGCCGATGTAATCGGCACAAGGCAGTATTCAGTTAGACCAACAGAGCCCATATTTTACATCGGTCCGTGGCGGTATTCAGTCAGACCAACAGAGTCTGTATTACATCGTCACATGGCGGTATTCACACAACTTTTGCAAGTCAATGAAATCAGCCTGTGGCGTTATTCAGTTGGACCAAAAGAGTCCATATTACATTGACACTTGGAGGTATTCAGTCAGATGAACAGAGCCTGTATTATATGGCACTTGGAAGTAGGCCTACTGTATTCACAGAACTTTTGCGAGCTGGTGTAATCGGCCCGTGGCGGTATCCAAACATTGGTTAAAAGCCGAATATATCGACTAGTGGTGATCAGAGGATTAAATATTAAATGAAGAACCTTTTAATTCTTATTTTTATTTTAACTCAGGTCTAGCAAAAAATGTGATGGGTTCCCCATTTAACCGTTTGGCCCGACCCGACCCGAAAAGCCCGAGCGCTAAAAAAAAACCCGACTCAACCCAACCCAAACTCTAAAAATTCGGCTTGCAGACCCTTAATTTATTTAACATAAAATACATCTCATTATAGAGAAGATACATATTCCTAAAAAAGTGAAGAAAAACTTCACTGTGCTCAGGAGCTAAACTTACAAAACTAGCTTATAAACTAAAAACTAAAGAAGCTTTTCAAATCATTACCTGTTTAAGTGCTACATAGAAACTTACATTAGCATACATCAATTTCATCTAAATTAATAAGAAAAAAAAAGAAAAAATCAACCATCACTGTGTTGCGAATTATACAGTTTATGTCTAACATCCTCCAGAATCATTCTCTTTTTAGTTTTGTTAGAAACTCTTAAGGTTTTTATATTTTCTAACAAAACTAAAAGGAAAATGATTCTGGAGTATGCTAGACATAAACTTTATAACTTGCAACACATTGATGGTTGAATCTTTTTCTTTTTTTATTATTAATTTAGATGAAATTGATATATGCTAATATAAATATTCAGACAATTGATGATGTAATCGGCTCGTAGCAGTATCAGACTAAGAGAGCCCCATGGCGGCCTGTGACTTCAGCCTGTGGCGGTATTCAGACAGCTTTTGTAAGCTGCTGTAATTGGCCCATGGTGGTATTCAGTCAGACCAAAAGGACCTGTATTACATTGGCCTGTGGAAGTATTTGGATAGCTTTTGCAAGCCTATGTAATCAGTCTGTGGCGGTATTCAGACAACTTTTGCGAGCCGATATAATGGCGTGTATTCAGGTGGATTGGCAATCAAAGGGTTAAATATGAAATGAAGAAAATTTTAATTCTGATTTTTTTAACTCAGGCCTAGCTGAAAATGTGATTGGTTCTTCATTTAATTATTTGACCCAAAAAGCCCGAGTGCTGGAAAAAACCCCATCCTGGCTGACTCAAACTCTAAAACTTCAACCCACAGATCCCTAATATATTATATTATATATATGAATTTGCTTTCTGAGCAAGTAACAATATTGATTTTAAAATAGCGTGCATTGAATTTAAAATCAGCATTAAATAACGCTATGAAATTAATTTAAAAAGTTTTAGGCTAAATTCAGTAATTGCCTTTAAGGGTGGTCATAATAAACAAATGTTATTCACAAATCCTCAGGAGGAGGTACGCACCTTCCTCCCTGGATCTGCCACTGTGGTTCTTTTATGACACTACTTTAATCTGACATCAATAATTTTTCTACAAAATTATTTCAAATAATTTATAAAATTTTATTAAAAATAATAATAAATACAACTATCAAAGTATGTTTAAACAAAAATTACAAAACATATTTTAACAGTGTAATCTAAAAGTATTTTCTTGGCAGTTAACTTATTGTTTAAAAAAATAAAATTCTGCATTTCTCGATGAAAAGCATACATTTTTGATTCCATCAATGTCCCCATTCATGTTTTGCATCGGTAACAATTCCATTGACTTTATCTGTGCTGATTTCGATACATCATTTCCTTGTGAACTGTCTACAGATCGATTCTTTGCAAGTGTTTTAAAAGCATCCTTAACAGATGAGCAATTTGTATTAAGACTGATTTTTGAATTTGATCTAATCGATTTTATCTTTAAATCATCTACTGGTTGAATTTTCTTTGATTCAGATCGATTTAATTTTGAATCTCTTGATCGGCTTACTTTAATATGAATTTCAGAATCATGTAATCGACGCAGATTAACTCTTACCTCCTTCTGTAATTTATCATCAACTATGACACTTTTTTTTAATCGTAGTTTCCTTGCAGGCTTACTCTGTCTCTTCTTTTTTAAAGGAACAGTTTTATTATTTTTTCTTTTAATTTTTGTTAAATATATTTTTTGAGATCTTATTTTATAAAAACCGTTTTTTTCATATAACATTTTTCTTCTAACTGCTGTTTGCAAGGCCTTTTTGACTCTGTAAGCAACCATTCTTGGAGTCATGTTTTTATTTTTAAGCTTCTGTTTCACAATTTTGATAATTCCTGTTACATTTGCTCCATTGGTGTACTTTATTTTGTTAACCGCTTCTATTGCATGTTCTACAAAATTAATTTTGGTCTTTAATTTGTTTTTTGGAGAAATGCCAACTAGTTTTACAGAATTCATTTTTGCCTTGTTAAAGTTTCTTTTACTAACAAAAGAACTATATTTAAATTTTGCCATTTTGATTAGGGATTAAATTTGCTGAAAGTGGAAAGTTTTGTAACCGAGCAACATATTTAAATATTTATAATACAGTTAACAATAAAATATTAATCATAACAAATGATACTTAATACAGTTATTATCCATGTAAAAAATTAGAAAAATTTGTTCTTCTATTTTTTTCCAGTGAATATTTTATTCCACTTAATCTACAAATCTGTTAATTTAAAACAATAATTGTTTAATTCTGTTTATATAACTTATGGTATGGTTTCAAGGATGTCGCTTTTTAAAAAACAACTTTTATTAATCACAGTAAGAATTTAATATACACTTAAAAACTTATAATAATTATTTAAGTTCGTCTCATATTCATTGAAATGCGAACTGAATGAAACCTCGACTAACACTGAGCTTTTGCTCCTCCCTCTCCACATACAATAAAAATGCTTACCATGCTAAAAACTACATTGTCATCACTAAATCTCGCAAATTCTACAATTATTGTTTACATAACTTATAATATATAATTGTGATGAATATTAGGGTACTATTACTGTTTATTAGAACATTTGTATATATAGAATATATATACAACATATTGTAGAACATTGTAATACACGATGTTTTAAAATTATGTATCAAGTCTAACTGCAACTTAAAAAAGCTATTGTGTAACTTTTTTGTTTTCGATTTTTTTATGATTTATGGTTTCCTAATCATATTTAGACTTAATCAGGGAATCAGCCCTGAATGTTTGTTCTTCATTTTTAGTATTTTAACTTAGGCCTAGTTTTCTAGGCTTAGTATTTCAGTTTTCTTCTTCTGGGCAATAAAATTCTGTTTTGCAACGTTTTTAGACGGAGACCACGGATGTTGACATTGAAGACTTTACTGGTTGGAATGTTGAACCCTCTCTTCTGTATGCTTCTATGAGATCACAACAATCAAGAGCAGAGGTAAAGTTAATGTTTCATAACCCGTTTGGTATTTGTTAATTTGTTCTCTGTTTCAGTGTGCAGTAACATATTTTTTTCCAATATTTTGAACTATATTGTAAATCTTTTACTTACAAACTGTCGAAGTTAAGGACAAAGTTGCAGGATCCAAGATTAAAAAAGATGACATTGAAAAGTGAGTTATACGAGGTACATGGTTGTAATTTTAACAATAATAGTACTTTAAATTTGTAGGATTGAAAAAAGATGAAATGTTATTTTGTTTAGTACTTTAGAGTTTTATAAGTAAGTGTTTGTTAAATGTTTCAGTTCTTTTTAACGAACGAACATGAGAGGGATAGGGAGACAGAGAGAGAATTAGCCAGCTGTACAATATGGCTAATTCATTAAAACGCTCATTATCTTAGGTTATTTAATGGAAATTTGTTTTAGTTAAGATCAGAACCAGTAAACAACAATGACATAGGCTTAATTTTTAAAGTTTAAACTATGACAATAATTTTTCATGTATATTTTAGGACATACTTTATCACAAATATTGCATCACAGATGTTAATGTTGTTACTAATATGTCTCCCTCAGATATAAACAGGTCACAGATGCTATTGTATTGTAATGTTTATTTAAATATAAATGTTATAAATAATTTATAGATTTTTTTTAAATAAATATATATATATATTGATTTCCTTTAATAATTTTACTAAAATAATCTTAATTCAATGTTATTCTTGTAGCTACAGAATCAGTGCTTTGTTTGGATTTTGAATACTAAACAGAACGTTAAAACATCTTGAAACTGACATTATTGTTGTATTTCAGGATAGACTGACAGCTTTGAGGAAAATTTTGGAATTATTGAAAATGAAGAATTTATGCAAAGATTTACACTCCAAAGAAAGAAAATCATCTCATTTATTGTCATGCGTAAGTGAAACTTGCGTAGTTTTATAAACTTTCAAATGTTGTTTTTTTTAATGTTTAAACTGCTGCAACTATTTACGTTTATTTTAGTGTTTTATGTTTGGTATTTCTTTGAAAATGGTAGTTATGATAGTGAAATGTGAATCAGGGTAAAGTAGTTTGACAAGTTGTGTAGTAGTATTAGTTGTGTTTATATCAAATTAGTTTGTTTTTATTTTGTGGCAAAGTAATATTGTTTTTGTAGTAGCTTGAAAAATATTCAACTTGATAGTATTCAAAGAATAAAATTATATAATGGCCAATACCAGTTGCTGTTATTTTCAATAAATATTTTTGTTACGCTTTCTTTTGCTTTTAATATTAATATTATTTTTATTAGGCTACTGGTAGCTTAACCATATTTTTGCATTTGTCATCTTCTTGCCACTTATTAAATCTGATAACCATATGCAACCTAACCTAACTCTTTTTTTTGGCAAATACTTGTCCAGGTGTTATACGTTATCTTTCCCCTTCAAGTACCCAACTCTCGATATGTTACCATACTGATTTTTTTTATTAATCGTTAAAACAAGTATTTTTCTTTTTGGCCAAATTTTACTCTTCATGTCGATTAGTCCACATCAGCCACATAGGCTTCATTGTGCTCCTGATGATGACGTATTGTCCTTAGAAGTTCCTATCAAGACCTAAGAGTCCGATAAGCTTCAGGATCCTATCTATGAGATTCTCCTGTGTAATGAATGGTCAGTCAGTCTTTTGATCATCTTTCTCTTTATTTCTTGCTCCAAAAGTATACATTTTAAGTGCTGATTCTGCATCTCTTCTTTACACAGAATTGGTACATTGTATCTATCATTTGCATGTTCTCTAATAATGAATTTGGCTTTTTTAATAGGGTCCATGAAGAGTTAAGCCTACATATCCTTTTCCTGTTGTACCCTTCTATCCATTGTTATACTTTCTTTGAGCCCAAGTACCGACAGCCTATATAGTAAGCTTCCTTGACATAATGTAGTTTCTGTAAATTTCAGTGCTGATGCTAAATTAGGCAGCCTATCAGCTCGCTTATTTCCAAGTATCCTAACATGCCCTGGCACATAACATAATGTTGTACCACAAATTTTAAATAAAAACTGATGTGGAATTTTAAACTGCCTCATTTTAGGAGTTTCATATTTATGCTCTAAAATTGAGCTTCTTTAAAATTTAAATCATGTTCTTTCGTTTGCCAATCGACCACAACTGAGTTGCATAACATTTTTGAATATACACAAAAGCTTCAAACGTACAGTCGATATGCTACACAATAGATCAGACAGAAACAAATGAAAGCAATGACTCCAAAACATTTGCATGGAACTTCCAATACTCTTATGAGTTGATGCTATTATTTTTTCCTCCTTTAGTTTTCAAAAGTTATTTTAGTCATCGTGAGATTTAAAATAACAATAACTGAAGATTTGATAATAGTAAATGGTATATTTTGTTTTTTGTGTGATATAAGTGATCTGGACTTTGTAGAAGTGATTCAGTGAAACCCCTCAAATCCGAACTGATTGGTGCTGAAGACTGTTCAGATTAGCTGAAAAATACTCTTTAACGTAACCATTTATTATTATATTGAGGGTGAATAACCGATTGAAAAATGCAGGATGGCGTAGCTGTCAAAAAGGAAGTAATGACCTTAACAGGCGGGCAGGCGATACAGTTGGCACCATCATTGCTAGACAATAGATAATACAGTAGACAGACAATAAATGAGCTGATACAGTACAGTATTGTACTACTCTAGCAGCACTCTAGTCACTATGTTGCTCGTGTATTACTGTATTTAATACATGAATGTCCATTAGTTTTGCTGATAAAGCTCCTGTTTCGATTTCGATTTGTGTTATTTATCCATATGAACTGTGTTGAATAACATTTTAATAATCATGGTAAGTAAACGGAAACATAGTTCTTGTACTGTTGAGCAAAAACTGGAAGCGTTGAAGTGCTTGAACATGAGGAAAGTGTAACAATGTTAGCTGCCGAGTACGTTCGGATTTTTGGGATTCGGATTTGAGTGGTTTCACTGTGACATTAAATGTTTGATAACATTATCAGTGATTGCAACAAACGGTGTTCACTGTATATTTAAAAATTGCTTCTGATATTAAAAAAATAGTTTTTCACTTTAAAATTAAACAAGAGGCATGAAAATATTCATCTTTTGATGGCATAATAGAACAAAAGCAGTCATGTTATGCACAATGTTTATATTACAGTGTGTGTTATTATGGTTACAGTTCTATGAGCAGTTAGTCTGCAGCTGTTTTGGATTATGCGAAGAAGTGCGTGTATCACATGTAAGTCATTACTTGGACAATATCGAGAGTGTCTCAGTCGAGTTGAAACAGCTGATATCTAACACTGTCCATGAGATATACTGCATACTTGTTGAATCATTGAATGTCGGATGTAATGCAGATGATGGTAAATTTGAAATTTATAATTGAATGTGTTACACTCATGCAGAAACATCGCACAAACTTTCTCACTTTTAAATAAATTATGTTTTTAGCACAAAGAAAACATACAGATCAATATTTCTCTAGAAAGGCTTAACCAATTGAATTGATATTGTAGAATATACTCATCAATATAGAAAAAATATACTACTTAAAAAAAACAATGAATTGCTCTTAATTTTTTTTTAATCTAATTGTTTTGTTTTAAGATTTTTAAGTGGCCTCTGTTTTTTAACATATTAAAAAATTAGATATTTTCAACTATTTTTTTATATTGTTCGATATACTGCAAAGTTTCAATATAATTTGTTTAGTCATCCTACGACTATAAATTATGTAGGAAAAAATATAATGTTAGACTGGTAGTAAAAGAAGTATTTGACTTTATTTATAAAAACAATGTTTTTCATTATTCCTGAGTGTAACAGTTTCCTCATGATAAACCCTGAATATATATATTATTAAATAGACCATAATGTTGTGTTACAGAATCACAAGAGCAGCTCCTGGCAGTGACAGTGTTTGCGCTGAGTACACGTCACGAGCCTAAAGACATCGAACACGCAGTATTGTGTGGGCTACTTTCAGTGCTTGGTTCATGTATCATTTCACGTAATATGGCAGAACAAAACTCATTGCTCACAAATGCACTTTTACAACTGCTACAGATCATCCTGTTGTCTACAATGTGAGTAAATACACACCAAAAAAAAAATCGTAACTTGCTTTTCATTTATTGTGATCATTTGTAAGGTTTGCCTTTTGATAAAAAAACAATTATGTTGAGATCCATAATTAGAAAAATATGTAAAATTTTTAAAAATTCTGAAAACCATTTTTTTATCCAGACTGTTTTTTTTAATTTTTCAAAATTTTTTGACTTAACATATTGAAATTAGAGAGAAGAGAAGCATTAAAACTTCAACTTTGAAGAGGTGTGGCAGCTCTATATAAACTAATTGTGTTAAAAAAACTATACATATTAGAGATCAGTATCGCTTAGAATTTCAAATGGTACCCCGATTCAAGATAAATAAAAATATTTACTTCTAAACTTTTACTCCTTAACTGTCATTAAATATTTTTTTCAGTACCTATATTTTTCTTGGTTTGGACCACTGCAGAGATCATTTTCATCAAATTTTATAACGATTGGTCACATCGTTTGTGAGTAAGAGACAGTTAGGTGGACACATAGCTTTGTCTACAGGCCATACAACTAATCATTGGTTTTTAGACTCTCAGGCACTTCACTGACACCTATTGTATATCTGTAACGACTATCATTACAACAACTATTCCTAAGACTACAGCACTATTAGTTAATCACTTTGAATGGGGAGTATATTTTGAAAGTTAGTTTGACCAGTTTGATTTTTGTTTACAGGAAACACTCTGATAAACTGGATGCATCTGTGATTGAAAATGTGATCTGTGCTCTGCATTTCCATTTGCAGGCTATAGTGCAGTCTTTGAAATCCGAGCTGAAACATAATGAGTATAACATGTAAGCAGTGTACTTTCAGTTTAACTCTTAAATATTAAGGATACTTAGAATAACGTAAATACTATGGAGGGGTCTGTGAGACCGCATTAAACATTTAAAAGTTTGTTAAACAAATTTTATTTTTAAAACTTCCTCTTTGTGTGGTTTGATTTTTGCATATTTAAATTTAAAGTTACGTTAATTAGTTTTCAGATTTGTATGTATTTCACCTTTAAAAAAATAATTAATCTCAAGAGATTAAAAAAAGTGCAGAGTTTTGGATTTGAATTTTTTTAAGGTAGTTAATAATTTGTTTACAATTTTTTTACCTGTACAAATGTTTGTAAGAGTTTCAAAAACGATAAAAATTATCTATAATATAGTACAACAATTATCAACCTTATTTTGAAAGCATAAAATTTCATAAAAAAAAAGAGTTCAATGCATAGGATTAAAAAAATGACTCAAGTGCTATTGAAAGGGTCTGTTATACCGCAAAAATATATTTAGTAAGAAACCTTCAATTACAAGACAAACTTTTTTTAAAAAATTGTTGAAAAATGTTATAACAATATATATTTTTTATCGTCATATAAAAAGAATGCTCATTTAAATATAAATAATTGAAATTTAAGTTAAATAAAAATAAAGTCTGCAACACTAGGCCTACTTAATTTTTGCAGTAAAAACTACTATATACAAAGCTAATACATACAAAAACTATCTAAAGAAAGAAATAATATATACAAAAAGTTCTTCAGCAAAGTACTATATTACAAATATAACGTCAACACTAAGGTCTGTTAAAGAAATGTATAAAGAAAACAAATGTCACTTTAGTACTATGATATGTCACTGAGACCGCACTGTGCAGTTTTAAAAATCACATAGCTACTATGGACCGTCTGCCAAACCGCAAATTGCTTATAACTCACAAACAAACAAACAGAACTTAACCCTTCTTTCACAAGTCATTGTCAAGACTAAGACTAAAATCTACAAACAGTGGCTGATGTGGTGGTTAGGGGGGGGAAGGGGAGGCCGATAAAATTTATATGCGGTCCCACAGATGTTCCATAGTACTTCATAGAGGTGGGCGTTTCTGCTATTTTTACAAAACGTCAACAAATTGTTGGTTGAGGAAAAAACCTGCTTTTTAAAACAGTTGGAAAAAAACAGGTTTAGAAAAATGAAACTCGAAGTTGTATTAGCAGCTAAAACATAAAGCACGTACGTTCAGTTTTCTAAGACTACTTTTTCATTCCCATTACCATCATGTCCTTAACTGTTTTTGGGTGTAAAGCATTTAAAAAAAAATAATCCTTATAAGTGTAGTAATAATTAAATTACATTCTCAAAATGTAATATTGTAGCCATTTTATATTTACAAAATGCAATGAATTTCTAATGGAAGCATTCTTTTTTTTTACTTACAAATTAAATAGTCCTTTGCATATTTACTGAAATGCAAACAATTTAGAATATTTTTAGTTGATTAAAAAATATTGATGATTGATAATAAATATAAAAAATATGTTTAAATAAAATTAGGTTATGTATTTACAAAATGTGAGATGTTACTGTCATATTTTTATTTCGGAGAAAGTAGGTTTTCACTTTTCAACACTGAAAAAAGTAACCTTAATAAGTACAATATTGTAATAAGAACATAGGCCAAATGTGTTTAAATAAAATTATCTCTATATAGTTACAAAGTTATAGGTTAATGATAGATTATTAACATTAGCATTAGCAAAAAAAAAAATAAGTTTTCCATTTTTCAACACAGAAAAAATATAAACTTCATTGTAATAACATATTTAACAAAACAAATGTTTTTAAAGAAAATTTTAGAAAAAGTGCTAAAATAACCTAAAATTATTCAAGATATATACAAGAGTAAATATTTTGAATTTTAAAAAGTCCACACATCCAATAAATAATTAAAAATTATGCACTTAATTCTAAAAAAAAAAAAAAAAAGAAAACTTTCAAAATTGCCCACTAAATATTTTTAAGTTTCTAAACACAAAGTAAACTACGGAGAAAAACTAATATAAAACACAATTATGGCTGATTTTTACAGTTTAAAAAATGTTTGAACAACAAATTTTACATTTAAAACTTTCAAACATGAACAATATGAACAATATTGAACACCTATTCAATATGGACACTTGTTCAAATATGAATAAGGAACACCTGCTGACATGCCCTGGATTGAATGCTGTTTCGAGACGACAGAAAAGCTTCACTCGACTGTACTGGGAGGCAAGGATGCTGATGGACTGGAGTCCAGGCTAGCCATAGGAAACAACAACAACAACAACAACTTTCAAACAACTCGCAACAAAATAAAGATAAACGTTGACAACGCCAAAACAGTTCTTACTTCACTACAAGCAACAAGAAACTTTGAAATAAAGGGAAAACGCATAAAAGCAGGTTGAAGAAAAGCAGTTAGCAGGAAAACAGTAGTAAAAAAGTTTAGCGCTTGCGGCAACATTCGAATAGAACGTGGGTGGTGGGGAAGTCCTAACAGCTGTTCCTTGTTTAACAAATAACAAACCAGTCCAAATCAAACTGCTTGTTTCCGTTTGAAACAGCAATTTGTTTGTCACATATAGAAAAGCAGTTTTTTTTAACAGTTTGGTGTTTTCTGACCCACCACTAGTACTTAAGGGTTAAATTAAGTTATTTAAGTGATTAGACGTTAGCTTACACCAAATGTAAGCTAAGGTGTAATGTTTTGTATCATTGAGTACAAATTTTATCATACATTCTGCAAATCTGTTAATTGGGTTCATTTATATAATGTCAATATTTTAATTTAAAATTCCAGTCATATCCAGCCAGTTAAATGTGATAACAGTGGGGATTCATTTTCGTATTTTCAATGTACATTGAAAGTTCAAAATGCTAATTATGATGGTGAAATCATATTTTCAAAAGAAAATAAATTGTGATATTTTTACTTCTTTTTGAAATTTTCTTCATCATATCAGTGGGACAGGTCTGTATTACAATTATTTGTTCAAATACATTTGCAATTAAATATACTTGCAAATGATGGTTCCGACCGAATATGACTAAGATTTGTACAAAACTAATTAATTAATTTTAAAAATTGATCTATGAAACAAAATTTTTAATTTAGGCCAAAATTTGAATTAGTTAAAAAAAATTTAATATTATATATTTTTTAAAGTATGATTCTTTTTAGGTTAAAGATAATTGCAAAATAGAAATATGTGACTTGTGTATGAACTCTACAAAAAACTAGTAATTTTACCCATTTTATAGCCAAAAAATTTCCTGGTCATTTTACAGTAGTGTGTACACTACAAGCGAAGTACGCACTCTGGAAAACAACCTCGCCGAATTGGTCGCCTTCATACACTTCTTGAACTACAATGAAACTTTGAGTCGCATGTTTGCATCGCAGGTATGGATGAACTCTTTGTTGGAGCTGGTAGGTGTGCAACGAGGCAGCGAAGGTTTGCCAATGATAGAATCATTGTCTACACGACTACAGTGCTTGGAGTTAGTCGGAGCTATACTGCCTGGACAGGATGTTGTTGGCAAGGAAGACAAGAATCAAGTGAGTAATAATGTTTTTCTTTTTAGTCTGACTGTCCTACACCAAACGAAACTAAGAATATAATCGTGATTACTTGTCATTTTATCTTTGTTATTTTAGTTTTTTATGTTTTATTTCTGTGTTAGTCTTGAAGTGAACAATAGAATAAATATTTTGTAGGTTTTTTTTCTAACCCAAACCTTAAAACAGTTTTGGTTTTTATCGTAAACCAAAACGGTACATATCTTGCAAGGATCGTTTGGAAAATAAAGAATTTTTGATCTGATAATCAGCTCAGTTTCCCCACAACTACCACTGGTAGGTCATGACCTTCCCAGTCTTTTTCAAAAATCTACCACTAACGGCGAGCCACTGCAATAATCACTTTTTTTGTGAGAAAAACGTTTGACAGAATTAATGATTTCACCAAGTGTGAGGATCATACTGTAATACGCTTTTTGAATGCAAAAAAAGTCTGCCCGCTCAAAATTTACAGACAGATAACTGAGTTTTATAGTAATGTGAATGCCAGTCATTGGAATGGCATTATTACCAATCCCCATCAAAACCAAAAAATCCAAACAAATTCTGAGCACCAAGAAGGTTATGACTATAGTGTTTTGGGGTCAAAAGGGTGTCCTACTCACGACTACATGCATAGAAGGGCAGACTATAAATGCAACATTCTACTGTCAGACCCTTCACACTGACTACACTGCGCCATTCAAAACAAACAACTTGGATTGTTGCTAAGCGGTATTAGTGCATTGACAATGAACTTGCTTCAGCAGTTTAAATGGCCTATAGCCTAGACTTGGCCCCAAACAATTACCATCTTTTTCCTAAACTGAAGAGTTTTTTAGGGCAGAAACCACTAGTTTTTCACTAGTTCTCTAGTTCTAGAAACCACTAGTTCTCTAGTTTTTCAAGTTACAGCGAACTGAAAAAGAACATTAGTGAATGGTTCAACAACTTGGCAGCAATCAAAATATACAGAAGGCATAGAAAAGTTGATGAAATGCTATGAAAGATGTTTAAATTTGAACAGCAACTATGTAGAAAAATAGGTAAGGTATCAAATGAGTTATAAAATAAATTTTGTTTCATTATCTTAATAAAAAGTGTTTAAAGAAAAAAAACATTCTTTACTTTCCGTCCCTCGTAAATTTAATAAAAATGAATAATTATTTATGCCTAAATTTTAAAAGTTAAATTGTGAGAAAGAAACAGTGCTTTGAATCCTCTAGAAGTTGGCAGGTATTTAAACATTTACAACTACGATGTTATGATTTCTTTTCCAGTTGATAAAGACTTTTGATGAGCCAACTAGCCATGTGTATGTGGGATGTGCCTAGATGTGAAGCAGAGAGGCAGGCGTTAATCTGTGAGGTCGAACTGGACAGAGAATCTGAGCTTCTCACTTCTCCAGGCAAGTAATTATTCAGCCCACCCATACACACACACACACACACACACACACACATTAACAGCCCTTTGTTCCTTTTTTAACAGAATATTTTACTTATTTCTTCTTAGATGCTACTTACCGGTCAGAACTAAGTGATGATAGCATCGCCATATTGGATGCTGTGTTCGATCCTGACAAGTGCCTTGCCAAGAGTTGCAGTATTCAAGGAGGTAGTACCGTGATACACAACAGTCCTGGAGGAAGAGGGTACGCTCTGGGTAGCACAGCTATGGTGTCAGGTTAGTGTGTACTGTACTTCATCTGTGTACTATGTAAGTCCAGCCAAACTTTAATGTGAAGGTACTTGATTTTAGCCAAACTAAATATTGTACTACTTCTTGTATCAAAAATTTCATACGTACATTTTAATATAAATTTTACAATGCAGTGAGACATTTTTTATCCAAATTAGTGTGGATCATAACCAAAAGGTTTCAGTTCATCTGTGTGGTGTTTTTGTTGAATATATAATTTTTCTTAACACTGATGCAGTTCACCTCTTGACTAATAAAATTGACTATCACAGAAGATAACTTAGGCCTATATGTTGCAAAAAAATTTTTTATTTTATTAATTATTTGTTTAAGTTCACATTTCATTGATTAGCCCTACAGCCTGGGGTGGGCTTGGCTTCCCTAATGTAAATACACAAATAAATAAATTTACATAAAAACCATGTTCAGTGTGTGTATGACTCAGCTTCACTATCAGTAATATGTAAAAGAATTTTTTTCAGAGGTCAGCCAAATCAGTAGCAAACAATAAAGCATGTGTTTCTGTTGCATAAACATGTATGAAACAAACAAAGAATGCATTAGCTTATGGTTTTAGGCATACATGGTTTTATGTAGAGACACAAAATTAGGTTCCAATTGTTTTAGCAGTATGAATAGATAACACGTCATTGATCTCATGTACACGATTTTATTTCATCTAAACTTGCATGAGAAGAATGTGTGCGCATTAGTAAGTTTTTGCAAACTATGTAATTATATAAACATGTGTTTGAACGTCAGGCATGTTGCAGTTTATTTTTTTGGAGGGGTAATTGTTTACTGTTCACTTGTCACCAGTAACTGTTACTGTTTTCAGATATGTTATTTGAAACTCAATTTAAAAGTCATATTTTTGCAAATTTTTGGTGGCTCAACAGAAACTGTTTCAGGCAAGCCTTGCTCGGTGTAAAGGCTACCGGTGACTTTAATAAAAAAAGCATGACATTGAGTGTTGTAGCCAGAATAAATGTCAGGTGACCTACGGAATTATGTTTCCAGTTGCTGTACCAGGGCACCATACCTGGCACTAAACACCACATATTTTCATTGTTTCAGTCCATAATTTGCACCTAACATAACCTAACTACTGCATGACACTTGCTACTGATTGTAACTGGCCAATTGTAACATACTCTTTAACCCAAAGATAAAATACTATTGTCTTCTTGTCTTGTTGTTTGGACTCTTTCATCATGTTAATATGTTGTTAGTTACCAAAAACGAATAACATATCTCAAAACAGAAGTAGTTGATAGTAACAGATGAATACTAACCTTTTTGTTTTGTGCAGGATGTTACCAGTGGAAGTTTCTGATAGTAAATGAACACAAAGGCAACGAAGGTACTTGTATAGGAGTCAGCAAGTGGCCGGTCAAGGACTACAATCACAGATCTACCAGTGACATGTGGCTGTACAGAGCGTACAGGTAAATCTAAATATGAATGAATCCCTAACCATGTACATATTTGCCAACTTGTACACATTTAAAACTATTTTTACAACTTTACTGAAACGTTTAATTTGTTTATGCTTTTTGTATAATTTAGTGGCATTGTATTGAAAATTGATAACACAATGTCCTGTAAACATTTTGACCAATTTTATGCAAATCTTTAAAAAAATATCGTATGATAATAAATAAACACTAAAGACTGTCAGTGAACTGCTACAAGGTGATACACTAATAGCAAATAATATACCCTATAAACTAAAAGTTTATTGCAGTCGAGTTTTGGCAGTGTATGCTTAAGTAAATAATTAAACAATAGTTTAATGTTGCTGGTTTATATTGTGCTGTATTTTGTGATGTTTTCTTTTTTTTATGAGCCTTGTAAAATAAGAAAAATAAAATGGCTTCAAGTAAAACTTATTTTCAATCGTTCAAGGGATGTTATTTCCACAAATTTCCTTGTATGATGAAATTGAAGAAATGAGTTTGTTGTATTGTATTCCAGTGTGTCTAACATTTCGCATGCTGGTCAGTATGTTATATCTCATAGTGTTAATGGTTCAAAACATAAAAGTAGTATTAAGTGTGTTGAAAACTGTGTAAAACTTTTCCCTTTATTTATTTTAAAACGTTCAGTTTGACATTACTAATGCCGAATTACCAGTTTTTCTTTAAAACAATTTTTTTTAATCGCTGTAGTTTGGAGTAATTCAAAAAGTCTACTCACCTCTATATGCTAACCAAAGTTACTAACCCAAATAAATAAGAAAATTTACCAGTTAAAAAAATTGTTTACTTGCCCAAAAGTTTAAAAATCCTATTCCAAGATAGTGATTTTATTAATGTCTGCCAGAGAGAGAGAGTGAATACCTTTCAGTATAATAATTAAACAGTAAATGGCATTAATTTGTTGAAAAATATTTTTAAGTAATTAGTTTTTAAAATATACTTTGTTTGATTTGTATTTATGTTTCATTTAGCGGACACATCTACCATGGAGCTGAACACTCACTAGATTTACCAAGCTTCACACAAGGCGACTATATAACCGTTATCCTAGACTTGGACACAAAGTCGTTGAGTTTTGGCAAGAACGGAGAAGAACCTAAGATTGCCTTCCAAGATATGGATATAACAGGTCCTTTGTATCCTTGTGTAGTATTCTACAGCACCAAACCTGGCGAGAAGGTAAATTAAGACTGGTTAGGTGAAGTATTCATCCATTTGTTTACCGAAAGTAAAAATTCTTTGTTACATGACTTACAATACTAGTAAAAATGAAATTGTTTAGTCTAATTGCCTTGTAAAAATTATAGAAGTTCCTTAAAAGCTAAAATTTCAAATATTGTAAATTCAAAAATTACATGAACTTAATTAACTGAAGTTAACAGTGAAAATTATTGTTCAACTGAAATTATTTTTTAATTACTTCTTTGTTTGCATTGTCTGTAATTTATCTCATTGCACATTTCAAGATCAAATAATATCTTAACATAGATATAAGTACTTCATTATTTTTTAACTTAATCTACATTAAGATATTATTTGATCTTGAAATGTGAAATGAGATTTATTACAGACAATGCAAACAATCTATGTTGTTTAATCTTAAATTAAAGTGTTATGGTAATTGATAAAAATCTGTAAAATTGGTTTTTTTAAGGTTTTATTTTTCTTCTTTGGTGTTTTTTCACTCACAACCTTTTAAAAAAAATGTTTGGAAGCTAAATTGAAAATAATGGCAAATAAATATGTTGTATCACTGTTGTCAAGACCTTGAAATATTGAAGACATTTGTGTGTAAAGCCATTGGAACCAAAATTTTATTTAATAATGATATGAGTGATCAGGCCAAATTAAAATGGGCGTGCTATACTCATAAATATAGAATGGATACGAGAAAATGCTTACCATGAAACTTAAATGATATTTGTTATCAGGTGAAGCTAACAGACATGCAGTTGGTATCAACTCCACGGGAACTTCTAGCAGGGGACCCTCAGTGTGCTCCATCGCCTGTAGTCTTAGCTGAGACTTACATACGTATTATACGAAACCTGCATGAATCTCCATTTTGGAGCAAAGAGGTAAATTATCTTACAATCTCATCTCAGATATGTATTTTAAAATACAGTATAGTAGGCATTGCCTAGCTAAACATGTGTCCTTTTCTGACTGCTGTTGTATACTGGTTATAAAATAAAAAAAAACAAACAATAAATAATTTTCTCATGTAACAATTACACAATTATTAATTCAACTGAAATTCATTAAGACCAAATGAAAAAAAGTTTTACATTCATGAGCTTGGCATTTTCATACGCTATAAATCATTCCATCGTCTGCATTAGCCCAAGTGTGCACAATAGTCAGACGTTAAACACACAAAAAAAAATTAAAATATATATATATATATACACACACACATATATATATATATATATATATATATATATATATATATATATATATATATATGATATGAGGTCTGCAGGGCCCTTTGTAAAGCCCGACATCGGTTTAGGCCAAAGACGGCATACATATTTTCGTTAGCAAAATAAATAAGTAATAGACAAATAATAAAAACAAAAACAATTTCATTAATATTGAAGGTCAATGTTGATTCTATCAGTTCGTGGCCTATTCAGACGGAACAACAGTGCTGATTACATTGGCCCATGGTAGTATTCAAACAGCTTTTGTGAGCCCATGTAATTGGCCCATGGCGGTATTCAGTCAAACCAACTAAGGCTGTATTACATTCTCCTGTGGTGGTATTCAGGCAATTTTTGCGAGGCAATGTAATCAGCCGTTGGTGGTAATCAAACAATGTTTATATATATATTTATATTGACCAGTGGCAGTCAAAGGATTAAATGAAGAATATTTTAATTCTGATTTTTTTTTAACTCAGACCAAGGTAAAAAGATGATGGGCTCCCCATTTGACCCGAAACCTTAAGTCTGAGCGCTGGAAAAAAAACTTGATCCAAACCCTACAAATTTGGCCCACAGACCCCTAATATAAGTATTTTGAAATGTTCTAAAATTTCTGTAAAATGTTACTTTAAAATCTTTCATTTTATTTCATTATTTTATAGTTACACTAATATGGTTGTCAATAAATTGATCACATTAACAATAAGCTGATTGTAAATGTATTATGTTTTCACACTTGAATATTTGATTGTCTTCAGTTGATCATTGCAGTTTTATCTTATTCACTTTACGTTTTCCAAAAATACATCTGTTCTTTCTGGTTGTTGAAACATTACTAAAATTGTTGTCTTCTTAATAATTGTTAATTAACAATCAGGATCCATTGGTTTATTCTTGCTTCATGTTCTACTTTTTATTGGTTGCATGTGGGTATGATTCCATCCTTTTTGCTGATTGGTCTTTTGGTTCGTATTACACTTCACATTTACGTTTCTCTTTATATATATATATATATATATATATATATTTGTCTGTTACTAATAAATTTACAGACTAATTTAGAAAACTATATTATTTTTGCTTTTTGTTTAATTTGTTTTATTATGTTTATTATTTTAGGAATATTATTATGTTTAAATATTTTGGTTTTTTGCTTGATTTCACGTATAGGGCTGTTGTCAATCAGCTGTTCTTACCGATATCTATGCCTAGTTTAGTTTCAACTCAGTAGCATAAACATAATATATAAATAGTAATATTTGTGCTATTATTTAAGCCAAAAACCAAAGCTACCGATATGATAAGTGCCAAGGATTTGTTTCAGGTTAATGAATGCTTAATGGAAAGACTACATCTGGCCAAAGTGCTTTTATCTGAATCTATTGAACAAACAGCACCACAATCTGACAACACTGCAGAAACAATGCAAAGTTGCGACAAAGGTATGTAAAGTTGGATTATAATTTTACTTTATTAATACAGTGTTATAATAAAATATATTACAGATGTGTTGATTTCTTAGTGTTGTTATTTGAAACTGTTGAAAACATACTGCTACCTGTATAACCAGGACTGCTCACTTTTTTTATGTATTCATAATTAGTTGGTAAGCCTGTTTTTGTCTTACCATCCTAGATCAAAATGTTTGATATAATACACTATTGTTCCAAGCACCGATATATTAGAATTTATTTATTACTTTAGATTCAGTTGATTAACTTAAATTTGTAGGCCTATTAGTTTTAAGAAAATTAATTTTGTTTCAGGTGTAACACAAACATATGTTGATGTAAGTGATGACAACAAAAAAAAGCCTGAAGAAGTGAAAAAATCTGGTGTTTCAATCAACATGAAGTCCTTAGACTTAGAGCAGTTGTGTAAGAACGTAAGTCAGTAAATATTGTTCTTATTAGATAGATGTAAATGAAATCAAATGCAGGCATTTACAATGCTTAGAAAAACATGAATGAACAAATTTGGAAAAAATTCATGAGGATGGGTATCTTGAGCAGTAAACAATAAATTGGCTTATAAATAATAAAAAAATAAAAAACAATAATAATCATCTACATATTTTGAGCAATTATAATATTTTTTATTAAGTTGAAATTGGTGAAAGGCAAAGACGTTTACAATTACATTTGTTTTTATAAAACATTCTCTTAACTTGGATCAGGGTTGTGCTGGCAGAGTAAATATTTGTACAAGAAAGTTAAAGTTACATTTATTCGAGATTGATTTTGAAGTTATTGTTCCTTGTTATTAAAAAAAGAAAAAAAATAGATCTTTCAAAACATTTCAAATTCTGTAAATGTTACTTTGAAGTCTTATCCTTTAGTTTATTATTTTCTATTTAATAATCAGGGTGTCAGTGAAAGAAAAAACTTCACGTTTAAGTTTATGACATTAATAAGCTTCTAGATTTTTCACACTGGAACTGTTTGATAGTCTTCAGTTAATCATTATAATTGTATTTGTTATATTTAAAGATTATCAAACATCTTTCCTCTCTTATGTCTCAAACATTACTAAATTGTTGTTTTAAAAATTGCCTTCTTGTTAATTAAAAAGTAGGAAAATAGCTGTACATTCTTGTCTTGCATTTTTCCTTTGTTGGTTTTTTTACTTGGTACATGTGACCGCCCAATTTGTTGCTGATTGATCCGATTCTTTGTATTGTATTTCACATTAGACATTTTGTTTTAATTATACAGTAAAATCTCTCTATAGCAGCATTAAAGGTAACATTAGTTTGACCGCTGTTAAGAGATTTCTGCTATGGAGAAAGCTCAACCAAAACATGTATAAAATATGTTTTTATTTGTAAAACATGTTATACTCTATTTTTAATTTGAAGTTTTGAGTGCAAAGTTCATTGGAAAAAAACTATATGATATACAGTCTTTAAAAACAATATTTATTAAATATACTGTATGAATAAAATACTGTAATTATGAGGATGCGCTGTGCGCATGCATGAGCTCTCCTCTTGGGCGCACTGACTGACTGCTATTACGCAACCCACTGTCTGTTCAACTCCCAGCGTCAGCGCATGTACTGAAACAATTTGGGCATGACTACCATTTTCTTTTTGATCAGGATTAAATTGTTGAGCATGGGCATTTTAGTTTTGGCCTCAAGAGGTGCTGACCTTGATTATGAACCAAAAATAGGGGCCAAAACCCATTATGGGACTTGTAGCAGTCCGGTTTTGGTTAACAGGGTAAGTGTAGTGCCACCTCTTGTAATAATGCAGTGATTGCCTTAATTTGTTTGTAGTGATATCTTATCCCAGAGAGTGTGCAATCTCTGGAAAGGAGTTTATATGTTTATCCATTTTAGTTAGGCATTGTTTAGTGTTAGTGAATTACACACACACACACACACACACACACACACACACACACACACACACACACACATCAGTAATACTTATATTTTCAAATGATACAATACAGTACACAAAAATTAAAATGCTCCCTGTAACGTTTTACTCCTATTTTTGTAAAAAAAAATGTGGCCAACACCTTTTTTTGAGCTTGGGTTGCTACGAAAGCCATTTTTGCCAAATTTTATAATGAGCGGTCGATTTGTTTGTGAGTAAGGAGTGTTATTGACAGACACTTGTACAAATTTACATAGACCTAACCCCACAGGGAGTTGCAGACTAGCTGCACCTATTGAGAGGATTTAGACGTTCGTCATGGTACCCGAGTTTTAACACACACTGACTTTAACACTTTACACTCACACTTACATTTTGGGAGGCGATAATAGCCTCATTGTGCTTTTCGCTTTAAAATAACAACAAATAAATACAAAGGCCTTTGGTTTTAGCTTTGGATTCTTTATATAGCTCTCATATATATATATATATATATATATATATATATATATGTGTGTGTGTGTGTGTGTGTTTTCAATGGACTAAAACAGCAGTTTGATGCTTTATTTTGTTTTGTTGTGTAGGTATGGCCAGCTCTGGCAGTCATCGGAGGTGTAGACAGAGGCTTGCGTATGGGCGGCTCCTTTGTTGAGAAGGCGTCCGCCAATCGTGGTATCATATTGGGCACATTGAGACAAGGTTTGAGGACTGTCAAGGTGTTATGGGACAACAGAGAGTCGGATGTCAGGTAGGATTAAGGGATAAAGTGTTTTATTGAAATTTAATCAGTAGCAAACCTCTAAATCATGTTTAAAGAAAACAGTTCAATTTATTACTGTTTTATATATATATATATATATATATATATATATATATATATATATATGTTATGGTATGGTTTCGAGGATGTCGCTTTTTAAAAAAACAACTTTTTATTAATTACAATAAGACTTTAATATTCACTTAAAACTTATTATAATTATTTAAGTTCGTCTCATATGCATTGAGATGCGAACTGAGTGAAACCTCGATTAACACTGAGCTTCTGCTCTTTCTTCTCTAGGTACATGAAAATGCTTACTGTGCTAAAAGCTAAACTGTCAGCATTAAATATAGCTAAGTCTAACACTAAATCTAGCAAAGTTTACAATAATTGTCTATATAACTCCTCCATCCCTAAACAAAACTTCCGGGGGTGGTTGAGTGCTGGGTTGACGTTGGTCCTTTCCCGAAAATCTTTTAAACACAATATAAATAATCACCAGGAGAAGACTTCCGAATATGATGATGGTCCAAATGCTGATTTTTGTTGTAATAACTGAATGTTGATGAATTTTTGATATAGCGTCTAAATTAAATGATACAATTGTTTATCTTGATAAAGAATTGAATCATTGTTGGGACTGATTAAGTAGATCCTCGAAGTGTAGTTGCTGTAGTTTCCTTTTGAGGTAAAATTGCCAAATATTGGTTCATTTCAGGAATCCATATTAAATTTTCAGGAATCTCCAATGCAGAATATTTGTAGCTGTCCGTCTTGCCGGATTGTATTATAGATGTTTCACAATCAAGATTATGATTAGTTATTTGTTCCAATGAGCATAGAGATTTTGAATGAATTTTGTTCTTACAATTACTGTTTAAACCTAAGAGTTTAACCTTACCTAACTTAGATTTAGACATTAACATATATTTTACTCTAGGAATTACAGTTATATCCTGATTCATATTTGGTTGGTACAAATAACAACTTATAAATATTATAGTCTATTTCATTTACAATAAGCAATTTCAGCAAATATACTATTTCTTTAGCTCTAATTTTACAACTTACGTCTATTACACTTTCAAATGCCCACATATTTTCTATTTATGGCTCTAATGATAATTTATTATTATAGAACTGATGAATTTTTTATATTTTACTGAACAATTATTTTGTGGAAATTATACTTGGTTGAAGTATACCTAGTTTTCTTAATATTAACTTTATTTTCTACATAAATTATCTCTAGCTTATCTTTAATTACTCCCTGAAGGAAGAGGAGGGACCTGGAACAGGATTTATAGAAGGATCATTAGATTTTGGAATTTTACTGATTTTCCTTGGTCTTTTAATTTTTGATAGATGGATTTTTGTTTGGTGTTAGGGTGTCTCCTTTAATTTTTGCCGTTTTTAATTCTGCGTTTACTGAAGTAACTTCTTCTTTATTATATTTGTTTTTAGTTTTACTTTGTTTCTGTACAGTTTTGACATAAACATCAGATGGAATTTCGGGTACTAATTCTCTATTGACATTCCTTTTAGTTAAAATATTTTCCTTTGTATTTTGGTTTGTTTCTCTAATAATCTCATACAATCTTTGTGTCCTTTCTTTGTGGGTGGCAACGTAATCATTCATAACTTGTCTCTCAACGTCAATATCTAAAAGTGATTTGGAATTTATGTGTCCATTTAAAATTTCAAACGGAGTTAATTTCGTTACAGAATGTATACTGTTGTTGTAGGCGATTATTGCATATTTTACTTTATTTTTATTGTTTCATTTTTAAATTCAGATTGGTTGTTTAATAATCTTATATGTTCTATTAGTGTAGAATGTAATCTTTCTCCCATCCCATTCGATGGTGGATGTTGTGTGCTTATGAAATGAATTTTTATTTTGTGTAAATCCATCATTTCTTTTACTAACCTGTTATTAAATTCCACGCCGTTATCTGCTACTATAACTTCTGGTATGCCATGATGAGAAAAGAACTCCAAGAATTTGCTGACTATTTCGACAGCCTGTGCACCTGCAATACAATACATCTGCGCATATCTAGAGAAGCTATCAACAATGCTTAGAAACTTTTGCTTATCAAGCGTAATACTGTCCACGTGCATTATCTGTAGTGGTCTCGTAGCTGTTGGTGTTAAATTCATTTCTAGCTTTAAGGGTATCCTCTCGTACTTTGTTTTTAAGCAAATGTCACAGTTGTTTACAAAATTTTGAATATGATTTTTTATATTTGGCCAATAATATCTCCTTTTTATTTGTTCGTATGTTTCCTGAATTCCACGATGGTTGGTTTTCCCTACATGATAATTTTTTATGATTTCCTGAACCTCTTCTTGATCGGTTATATCCACTAATTTTGTGGTGCATTTAATTAACCATAGTTGCAAATTTTTAAAATGTCTGGCTATGCAAGTTGCAAATTTTGCATAAATATCGTTTTCAAAGTATATACTATATTTTATATTTGGTATTAAATATTGTTTTACAAAATTTACGGCATCATTATCGAAATTATTTTTAGATATCTCTACAATGAATCTTGTTTTACTGTTATTAAATAATTTTTGTATTTTTACTTTTTTGGGGTTATAGTTTACAAGAGATATTATTATTTGGTTTTTTCCAAAATTAACAGGTTCATCCAAAATTGGCATTTCAATCACTGTGTTACCTTCATAATTTGAATGTAACGTCTGGTCGTTATCTTCAGCGTTATCTTCTACTGCTGCCAAGTCGACTAAGATATCTTCCGTTTCATCTATGTTGGCTAACATCGATTGAGCATCGTCTACTTCTGGAAGTCCTTCCTCTAATTCCGGAAAATATAAGTTTACTGATTCTGCTATCGTTTGCTGAATATCTTGATCGGTCGTTGATCCTGAGTTCACTGGACTGGTATCGCTAACGTTTAGTTGTATTCTAGAAAGTGCGTCAGCGTTTTGATTTAACTTGCCCTTTTTATACACTATTTGGTAATCGTATTCTTCTAATTTAAGTCTCCACCGAAGAAGTTTAGAATTTGGTTCTTTGACTGAAAAAAGCCATTGTAAAGGTTTATGGTCCGAATAAATTTTAAATTTTCTTCCGTAGATATAGGGCCGAAAATATTTAGTTGCCCATACTATAGCAAGTAATTCCTTTTCTATCGCCGAATAATTGACTTTGCTATCACTTAACGTTCGACTCGCATAGGCTATAGGTAAATCAGCTCCGTTTTTATTTTGGCTAAGCACTGCTCCGATCGCAAAATTACTAGCATCCGTAGTTAAATTAAATTCTTTTTCAAAATCTGGATATTGTAACAAAGGTTCATTAGATAATATATTCTTGCAAGTTTCAAAACAGTTCATATAATTTGGATCGTCTATTTTAATTGTTGCACCTTTTTTCAAACAGTTTGTAAAAGGTTTAGTAATTCCAGCAAAATTTTTAATAAATTTTCTATAGTATCCCAATAGACCTAAAAATCCCTTAATTTGTTTGGTGGTTTTTGGAATTGGGTAGTTTTTAATTGCTTTCACTTTGTCTGGATTTGGTTTGACACCTTCTGCTGTTACTAAGTGACCTAAATACGCTACTTCTTTTCTAAGAAATTCGGTTTTGTCTAACTGAATTTTAAAATTTGCTTTTCTTAGTCTGTCAAAAACTTCCCTAAGTCTTTGTATGTGTTCTTGGAGACTGGTCGAATAAATTATGACGTCATCTAAATATACTAGGCATGTTTCATTTTGAATTCCCCTTAAAACATTGTTCATAATTCTCTGAAATGTGGGAGGACTGTTTTTTAGACCAAAAGGCATTCTTAAGAATTCGTAATGTCCGGTTTCTGTTGAAAATGCTGTTTTTTCTACAGTGTCTGGGTCCATTTCCACTTGGTGAAATCCTGAAGCTAAGTCCAATGTCGAGAAATATTGAGATCGTCCTAATTTGTCTAAAATATCTGTTATATTTGGTAAAGGAAATCGGTCATCAATTGTTTTTGAGTTTAGGCCTCTGAAGTCTATTACTAGTCGAAATTTTTGTTTACCGGAGGCGTCCTGTTTTTTGGGTACAATCCAAACTGGAGAGTTCCACGGGGATTGAGAAGGTTGAATAATTCCCTGATTCAGCATATCATCAATTTGTTTGTTAACTTCGTTTTTATAAATTTCTGGATATCTAGTTTTTAGAATATACGGGAATTTCGTCTGTGGTTCGAATTATATGTTTTATTTGATTAGTGAAGGTCAAGTTATTTCCGTCAACATGAAAAATATCTGCGTACTCTTGTACTAATTTAGTAATGGCAATTTTTTCTTCCGAATTCATGTGTTCTACTCTAATTTTTGACAAATCAAAAATATTTTTTCGACTTTTGTAATCAGTCATATTAAAATTAATTCTATTGTCCAATGTTTTTGGTTCATAAATATTGTAATTACTTAGGGGTTCTAATTTAAATCCTTCATTTATAGTCAGTTTAATATTTCTTGTTGTGTTGTTAGTAATAGGACAAAGAGCTTCGCCGTTACGTATTGTTACTAAACATTGAGGAATTTCTAACCCATTTATTTGTTTATATGCTAACACTCCTTCACCGTTATTTATATTATTTACTGAAATTTTCATAATTTGACTGGTTCTAGCTTGTACTATGTAACTTGAAATTTGTTGTTTAACAGAGTCTGTTCTTTTTTGTGATACGTCTTCTTCCGTGTTAAAATAATGAATAGGAATCTTCTTACCACACAAGATTAGCTTATTATTTATAAAATCTAAATGTATTCCCAAATCTTTAATGTTATCCACACCTAACAATAGATCAAATTGTTTATGGAAGTCAAAAAGGTAAAATTTCATTTCCTTTTTAAATAACAAAGGTAGTTTACAACTAAAGTTTTCTCTTGAAACGCCATGTGCAGTGGTTACTTCAAAGGGTTCTTTAATTATACTTGTTTTAAAACATTCTAGGCCTAATGATTTTCTTATAAAAGATCGTGTACTACCTGTGTCGATTAATATTTTAAAGTTAGTATTCGGATCGTATATAAAAGGTAAGTGATTGTTATCACTCCTCAGATTCATTATCGAAAATCGGTTCCTGAGTTGGTCATCTCTAAAAAATTATTCTCTTCGGATTGTGAGATTAAGTGGTTATCTTCACAGTCTCCGTCAGTGTGGTTGTAGTCAAAACATTGTTCTTCCGAATTTTCGTCTGTTACATCCTGGTCTGATAAGGAAATATTAGGTATTTGCCTCGTCAGTTCGTACATCGCGTGGTCATCGCTTTCTTGGTCAACCTGCTTGCCGGTCATCTGGTATAACTTATTTTGTCCAATCGCGGTGCCCGTTTGTCTAGTCGAAATGCTCATTGGCGTGGGTCGATAACTTTGATCTGTTTTTGGAGTATAATTAGTTACAAAATGTTTTTGTGTCTGATTGTAAGGTTGTCTGTGTCCATAGTTAGAATTGGGTTGTGGTGGTTGATGCAATTGTTTGTAAGTGTTTTGTTGAGACTGATGGTTAGGTATTGGTTTACGGATTGGCATATATTGGTTTTTTGGTGGAATGTTGGAACGGTTTGTTTGGAATAATCCGTTTTTTTTTAAACTGGAAATCGTTTGTAAGCATGTTAAGTGCCTCACCCAAAGTTGTGGGATTTTTCGTTCTCATAAGAGAACCTAATGGTTCTTGTAGCCCTCTTAATAAAACTCGTAAAGCTAATTTTTGGACATACTCGCATATTACCAAATGGTTGCCTACTTCTTTATTTACAAAATATGCTATTTGCAGGTTTAACAATTTTTGTATTCGGTCATAGAATTTAAATGGTGATTCATTGACTTCTTGTTCTAGTTCAGCCATTTTAGAGATTTAATGTAAAGCAATCTCTTTTGTCTGAATAACAAGATAAAAGTGTTTTCCTTACATCTAACCAAGCATAACTATTAGAACTTACAACTAATTCTAAAGCAGATCCTTTTAACTTAGCTAAAATCGTTGACATCAAATATTCATTTTGAAAGTCTTCGGGATTACTAGCTACATAAAATTTAGCAACTATTTTGTCACAAATTGATATGAATCTACTTAACATTGTAGGTTCTCCAGAATATTCTGGAATCATATCTAGATATTCCTTCTTTAAAACAGGAGTTGCCATTGTAAAAATTTAATTTAATTATTATTTAAAGTTAAAATGTTATAAATAACTAAGGATAATGTATACAGATTCACAAAGGTTATTCTTCTTTGTATTACTTACAAAATCCAAAACCCTATGCTCATTGCGTGATGCACTGAACTTTTACACAATTTTTTCACTTCACTTTGGTTCGGATGTAGATGTTCACTCTACGGTTGCAAATATTCACTTTGCCGGTTGGTTGTGTTCAATTTAGTAATATGCACTTATTAAATTAAACGGTTGGTCTTTTGTTCGACACTTCGGTTAACAGTTGAAACTGAAGAAAAATTATATGCACTAATTTTCCCGAAGTGTCCTACCGACTGCGCCAGTTATGGTATGGTTTCGAGGATGTCGCTTTTTAAAAAAACAACTTTTTATTAATTACAATAAGACTTTAATATTCACTTAAAACTTATTATAATTATTTAAGTTCGTCTCATATGCATTGAGATGCGAACTGAGTGAAACCTCGATTAACACTGAGCTTCTGCTCTTTCTTCTCTAGGTACATGAAAATGCTTACTGTGCTAAAAGCTAAACTATCAGCATTAAATATAGCTAAGTCTAACACTAAATCTAGCAAAGTTTACAATAATTGTCTATATAACTTATATATATATATATATATATATATATATATATATATATATATATATATATATATATATATATATATATAATATATATTAAAACATTACAATAAGCTTTAAATAACACTTCATACCAAAGGTTTATTAAATAATAACATGGTTTCTTATTATTCTTTCAAACCTACAGTCTAAACAAAATAAAATTGTCATACCGTGTAAATACTTGCTTAATACGGGTATGCATAATTAATATGCGGTATAATGTCTGCCAGCATTATGTATCATATTTTAAAAAATTGTAATCTTAATAAAAAAATGTGCAAAAAAAAATGATTCCAAGAAAAAAATTACTTCTCTTTTCCTGTTCAATTTGCAGAAATGCAGTACTAAAAGATGAATTTTGTGTTAAGATTCATAATACTGCTATATCAACATACCTGTTTTTTTTTTTTTAATTGTCCTGTACATCTTATATTGTCCTCTAAAAGCATATTTTACTACTTGTCATCCAAATAATATTGATCAAAAATTATAGTAGTAGACTAAATAACAATATGTCCACTGTGAAAGGGTTTACTATAAATATATATTCATTCTTATATTTTAAAATTTCTATATTTCAAAAATTTACAACTCTGTTTTGAGTTTTTAAGGACCTTTTTGTATATAAATTATGCAAATGAATTTTCAGTTGAATTTGGTATTCAGTTGCTAAAGAGAAATTTGTATACCATGAAGCAGTTTCTAAAATGTGGGTCGCAAGTTATGAACTTTATATTAACCAGTAGTTTTATTTTTTTTCAGTGATGTGTTGCTGGAGAACATGGAACCCAGAGAGCAATCCGCTTTCAATATCAATCAACTGCCAATTCTGTCTGTAGACCTGTGGAATGCACTTTCTAGGTTGGCTGGGATCACTGGCGAGGTAAACACACCACTTTGTACTTGTAAACATGAACGTTAGTATATTGCAGGCCCATCCCCAAGAAGTACTTACAAGCACCACCCTCTCCAGTCTCTAAATTATCTGTTGATTAATTGTTCGTTTAAAAAAAAAACCATTCTGTTTTTTGTTTAATGTTTTGTTTTTGTTGTAAATTGTAATTTTTTCTTGTTATTCATACTTTATGCAAATTAAACTAATAAGGACAAGGAATGGCATTAATGGAAAGGGTAAAGCTTAGGCAGTAACTGAGTCTCAAAACTACAACTTTACATTAAGACTACATGAATTACCGAGCCATTATAAATTATAAGTACTAGCCATATCCAGAAACCAATACATGTCTTGTATATATCTACAACCAATGGATGGCACAACGTAACTATTCTAATACAAGTTAATAACATTTTTCATTATCACTCATTCAAAAACCAGAATATATTGGTTTTACCTTCAGAATGATTTGAAGAAATAGCAAAAACATGATGAAATGACAGTGTTAAATAATTTTTGGTGATTTGGAACAAAAATTATAGTACAGTTGACCTCGGTTGAAGGAACAAAACATATATGAGCATTGTAAATGAGATAGCGTTGTAACCGAGTTTACAGTCAACGAGTTTGTAAACGGCAGAAATACTGTAGTGAAAGAAAAGCATACTTCATACTGTGTACATAATTAATGGTTATTTTATTACAATTTACACATATTACATATTTTAAAATATATTTTAGTTAAAACAATAGAAAGTAAGTGCTGTATTTACAAAATATTAGAAAACAATTTACATTGTTTGTTCAGCCTGCAACAAAATTCTAAGAAAGGGACCATTTCTATTCTCAACCTTTATTCTAAAAATAGAACACAAATTATATTTCAAGTGAAAGTGACTATAGGTCAGCAGCTTAGAAAACTGCTAAGAGTACCAGTGGGACAGAGAGAATATATGATGTGCGAGTGAGAGATCATGTCCCCACTCTGTCATCATCATAGCTCCATCCTTTTCCTACATTATCGCTGAGTAGTAACAGTTTGTAGACTCAGATTGGCAGGCCCTGTCCCTGAACTGTTGGAGGGAGCAATAGGGAAATTGTCTTACATGCACGAGAAATTCTCACACAGGCCATTTATTAAATGGCTGGACTTTAGCAGCAGTGTGACAGCATTGTATCCGAGTTCACAAAGCGTTGTAACTGAGTTGGCGTTATAACCAAGGTCGACTGTACTATTTTATCAGTATGACTAAGGCAGTACTAATGTACTGCTTTGTTGGGTTAAAAAAAAAATTGTATTAATATATTTTTATGTAAATGTTTTAAATTTACTTGTTAAGGTAAAAATTAAAACTGAACTAATTAAAAAATATTTTAAATTATTTTAGAGATTATTTATAAAAAACTGGGTATTTTGCAAGCAAGTAAAAAACACAATAAAATATTTTTCCATAGTCTTACAAAAATATTTATTAAATAGAAAATAAAAACAAAATAAAAATAAATAATTAAATATCAATCAATTAAGAACTGTAAATACTACAGCACACTAGTATATGTTTATGTAATACATCAGTGATAAGTTTTGTTTTACTTTAGACTAACAGTAGTGTATATATAATACCATATTTTATGGGCTATAAGGTGCACCATAATGTCTAAGCATTTTTTTTTAATAACTTATTTATCATTTTCATTATTAGATTGCAAAGCCAGACTGAAAAATGTTTATTTTTTATATTTTTATTATTTATTTTTAGTTTTATTTTATTTTTATTTTCTTAGTTTATTTTTATTTATTTTTTTTATTACAAAACTAGCTACTAACAAAATTATTGTACTCTTACCGATAACACAAATCGCTTTCAATTCAAGTTCACTGGCACCATAAACTGCAATGACACATCATAAGCTAGACAGTGTGCTGGGTTTGTGAGAGCAGGGCAGGAGAGTTGTACTCTTACAAATCGCTTTCAAGTTCACTGGCACCATAAACTGCAATGATGCATAATAGGCTAGATAGTGTGCTGGATGTGTGATGGCAGGGGTGGGAGAGATACAGTGTTAGCAAGTTTTTGAATCCTCGCAACTCAATTTCGTTACATCAGTGCACTGCTGCTGCCAGTTGAATCCAATGTTGCCAGATAGAGATAGGTTTACCGCTGCATCAAATATATGGCCATTTTTAAGACTGGTGGGAATTTAAATCAAACACTGGACATTTTTATATTAATTTTGAATATAAGATGCACCTTAATTTGGGAGGCAATTTTTCGAAGAAAAAAGTGTCTTATAGTCCTTAAAATACAGTAAATCTCACTTTCAAGGCAAAATCCACAGTTATATCATTTTCTTACATTATATTCTGTTGCCCATATCTCCCAGTAAACTGTAGATCTTACAGACATCAATGAACAATCGTACTAATACAATAAAATCCAAAACGTAAATGTATGCCGGCACCATGCATGCATAATCTTCCGTCATTTTAAATTTACAATAGTTCTGATTAAAGGGTTCATTATTTCACTAACAGTATACTACTAAATATCGAAAACTATCAAGAAAAGCTAAAGAGTGAACACTTTGCAATAGCTCAGTATTAATATCGCAAGTATTTCTTGACATTTACAAACAAAATAATAGGAGAAAGTCTATACAGTTGCAATCCTGGTTCCTCAGCAGATCCTGCTGTCACAGCGATTCCTCAGCATTTGTATCTGTTGAACTGAACTCACAGATGGCTCTATCCAGCCACTGGCAAGTAACTAAATTTTGCGCACTGGTCCTCTGAACTGAATCTGGTGCCCATTATAAATGTTACCATTGATATTATAGTGCTGCATTATAAATATTTTGTCACCATCAATATTTCTCTCTGATTTCAGTTAACGTTTCCACAATGTCAGCTGAGCGTTGCAGAATGGGAAGCAATAAACGTTGTATCGACAACGCCCACTGTTCCTCAAACTGCTTTTCCCTCTTCAAATACGAAACCGACATCAGCAAATGTTACACAGTCAGTTGAGTCATTGACAATTCAGATGGTTAGTAGTATAATAGGCGAGGTAACAAGACGAAATAGCTCGGAACAAATACTGCCTTCAACGAGTTCAGAAGGCAACAGTGAACAGATGCAAGAAAAGAAACAGATTCAAGATGCTATCACTGCAAGGTAAAATTTAGGTTGTGTCTAGACCCTGTGTATGATCCTTGTTTTATAACATGTCTAGTAAAAATATTAAATATAAGGCTAATACTAAAATTACAGATTTTTACCTCTATAAATTACTGTATTGGTGTTTGGTAAAAATTTGTCCCAAGTTTTTCAAAACATTTTTTTTAAACAAAAGAAAAGTATCAATATCAAATTCTTAGTATATTAATTATAGAAATCAAATCATTAAGGTCATTATTATGATCACAAAGGTTTTCATGAACAAAACAGTAGAAATTGCTTTTTGCAATAGTTGCCAGTAGAGTTACTCATTACTGTTACAGATTAGCAAACGAGAAACTACTTAGCTGCGAGAGTGAAATAGTGAGGTTGGCCAGCCTGCAGATGTCGGCTTTGAAAACAGTGAGTGCTCTCTTCACGTGTCCATATTATAAAGAACTGCTGTTGGTACCGAAATTTGGCAACAGCGTTCAGGCCAGTAAAGAAGAGGTATGTAGGTTGCAAGGTACCATTGCCTTAACTTCATTATATATGTCTGTATATAACGTTTTTAATAAGAGCAATTTAAACGAACATCAGAAATTAATATTGATTCTCAAAAGAAACACATATTAATTAAAAATTGTAAAAAATAAAATCTCAGATAAGTTTTTTCACATTATTTTTGAAATGTTATTGTAATATTCTTATCTGCAAAATAAATTGTATTATCTAAGTATTAATTTTCTTGACCCTGTATTCATGTCAAATAGTAACTTCCAGTGAAAGCCTTTTAGATTTTTTAAAATAAACGTGAAGTGAACATTCTAAAAATGCTCGCACCTGTATTTTGACTGACGTCCTGTATTTTGTAGGTAAAATATTAGCTGCTGAAGACAAACTTATTCTTTACATGCCATTGCAAGTAAATAAATAAAACTCCACTTGTGCAGTTAGAACATATGCCTGATCCAAAGGTAAAAGTATAGCGTACTAGGCTTTCACCCCGAGGACCCGGGTTCGATTCCCGGCGAGGGCTTGGCATTTTCATACGCTAAATCATCCCATCGTCTGCATTAGCCCAAGTGTGCACAATTGTCGGACGTTAATCACCAGAAAAAAAAAAAGGTAAAAGTTTAAAAAAGAATGTATTTCGGGAATTAATTTATTTGAAAAACTAATTTTAGATCCTGTGTTTTCAGCTTGACAAAAGTGAATCAGACAAAGTGAAGGAGAGTATTCAGAAAAAAGATTCAGAAGATGAAGATAAGGTTGCACTTCGTGATGCTATCCGACAAACAATAAGGTTTGTTTTTAAATATGTAGGTTCTATATATGTACTTAGAAGTATTTAAGCCTATATAAGCTTACAGCCAATGTGATATACAATTACATACAATTATGTAGTTAATACAACATGTAATTGTTAGATGTAAAAATAAAAATTGGTAGGATGTGTTGTATATATGTTTTTGATCTTGTTTCTCACTATGAACACAATGATAATAGTGTAATTGTTATAGGCACTTGATTGAATTTGGCCTATCACAGAGTGAGCTTTCCAAGTTGGCAACACTGGAAGAACTAGAGAGGACATGGGGTGTCCTTCACGTATCACACAATAAAGCTCTTGGCTACTTTAAACACAGAATCGATACTTTGCTTGCGAGAATACGCTCAAAAAATTCTTGCGCCATGTTGTCTGTGGTAGATCCTGTACAGGTCAGTAAAATAAGTTTTTCTGTACATCCTAAAGAAAAATATGTTATGTACTTGCAATCAGTAATAATAATTCGAGAAATAATCTGTTGAAGCTATAAGTATTTATAAGTTTGTCAAAATAATTTTGATTGTGCAATTTTGTCAATGAATATGTTTAGGGTGCTGAGAAAGAGCAGTCAGTGGTTGTTATACCTTTTGGGGCAAAAACTGATTACCTTTAATTTTTTGTCAAAACATATTCATATCTTTTGTAACAGAAGTTGATAAATTCAAAAACATTGAGTTATTACAAGGGTTGTTCATAAAGTAAAATTCATTTTTTTTTACAAAGATTGTTTTCAAAAACTTGTATTTACATTCTTTAAATCTTTCTCTATTTTTCTACATAATTTCCATACTTATTTAAACAATTATCACAATGTTCAACCAGCTTTTGAATGCCTGTCATAGAATTCTTCCCATCTGAGGCCAACCAGTCTTTAACAGTTTCTTTCACTTCATCATCTGTGCCAAAGCGCTTGCTGCCGAGAAAACCCTTTAGGTAACGGAAAAAGGACAATATGTTTTAAAAGTTTATCACGTTCCTTAATATCACTCTGAAAAAGCAAGAGCTCAAGTCATTCTTTTCATATGTTGGGTTTCATTAAGCAGCCTGGGAACCTATCGTGTACACAATTTGCAAAATGGCAAATTTTCTGAGACAATTTTGTACAAAGTTGTTCTGCTGACATTCGGAAATTACAGTGCTAAAGTTGAAATTGTGAATCGTCGATCTTCACGAATCTTTTCCTCCACCGCATTGTCCAAATCTTATGTCACCTCTAATGGTTGGCCTGAGTGCAGTTCATCATGGACATTTTCTCAACCTTCATTGAAATCTCACATTCACTTACACATTTTACTGTCACTCATCGTATTGGGACTGTAACTTCACTTACCAGTTGATAAGAATGTTTCACTTCTGCCGTTGAAACATTTCTTGCTGACAAAAACCGAATTACTAACCTTATTTAACAGTCGGCAGCCTGATCAATTGTCATAATCATTTTTAACTAACACTGTAAACAGCAGATTGCAACAGTAACAATGCAGATGGCGTCATTTGATACGGAAGGCATGCCGTGAGTTGGTATACAGGTGTGTTTCAATATTTGCCCGACATTCAAACAGTTACAGTGAATTGAACCTTACTTTCTCAATTTTGTATAAATTAGATTATTTTATTTTTTTAATGTTTGGTCATTTATTACTCAAATTGTTTGGGAATACTCATAACTAGGCAATTTCTTTATGATCTGTCATATTAAATGTTTTTAATTTTGGAAAATTTAGACTTAAGTAACAATGAAACCTTCGTAATACAGTAAGAAACACAACTAACTATAGACGGGTTTTTGTCCTTTTTTTGAAAATAAAAATTTATTTCTAACCCCTAGTTATTACCAAATTTCAATTGAAAAATGAGCTATTACTGTATCTTAGTACTCAGATCGTGAAATATTCATTGATCATCGATCCATAGAACCTTTCAAACACGTTTTCAGTGGTTGTTAAAAATGTTATTAGTGTGTTATCACCACAGCTTTCGCAATTTTAGTCTAACGGTTCAAATTTGACACAAGTTTTGATTCTGGTGTTAGTGTGGACATGCTCGTTAACCAGTAAAATCAATTCAGCTGTTTCTGAATTGTGACCATTCAAAATCTTTAAAAACCATAACTTTTTTATCTTATACTTTCATAGTGTGTTTTGGGTTTTTGTGATCTGTAACCTGCTGTAATTAATGTTTTCTTTATTTTCCAGGTTGAGCAACCACCTCCTCCGCCGCCTCCTCCTCCTCCATTACCTCCTCCACCGCGACAGACATTGTTTACTCTTTCAAGAATAGCACACAGCCGTATGGCTGTTCGAGACAATAGCGTTGTTGCTGGTGAAGCGCATAACAATTGGCAATCACCACCCGTTTCAACGCCACCTGTAGCTATATCTCTCCTGGATATGGGCTTCTCTATGAAACATATACAGAAGGCAATAAATGCAACTGGTAAGTAATTAGAATACAATCAGAACTATTTTTCTCAAACTATTAAAAGTTTATTTTACCTAACTAAACTCACTGGCGTAGACATACGGGATTGTTCGTGCATGAAAAAGATCTACTGTATTTTACGGTCTATAAAACTTACTTTTTTCTTCGAAAAATTGCCTCCAAAATTCAGGTACATCTTATACTCAAAATTAATATAAAAATGTCCAGTTTTTTGTTTCAAATTCCCATCAGTCTTTAAAATGGCCATATATTCATTGCCATGGGAAACCTATCTCTATCTGGCAATAGCAACTGGCAGCAGCTGTGCACCAATGCGATGAACATGAGCTGTGGTGATTTACAAGCTTGCTAACACTGTCTGGTCTATGATGCGTCATTGCCGTCTACGGTGTCAGTGAATTTGAGTTGAAAGTGATTTGTGTTATCGTTAACAGAACAGTATTTTTGTTAGTGGCTAGATTCGTAGTGGAATTTTTTTTTGGCTTTGTAACCTAATAATAAAAACGGTAAAAAAGTTTTTTTTTTAATTAAGGTGTGTCTTATAGTCCATAAAATACAGTACTTTCTAAATTTTGTCATTAGATATCATTGTTAATAAACTCCCTAGCTAATTTTTCTTTATTTTATCATGAGTTTGGTACCTTACAGACCATTTGCTGTACATTATGGTCAATTGCTAAACAACTGTTCTATATTGTATATAGTATTTATATGGTATAGCTTCAGCTGTATGTTTTAATGTGTGGAATTATTGTTTTGTAAGAAGTAATTTTGTTTTACAGGGTTGGCAGATGTTGTTTTAGCATGGATTCAGTGACTGTTGTTTTTGACATCACATGTTTATGTTTTTAATACATTTGTGAGGGGTATGAATTTTTGTTCTTGTAATGTTTGTAAATAAAACATTCTTATAAAAATAATTTTCAATAAACTGTATGTCAGTGAAGTATCATACAGACTTGAATACAGACTAAGGAGTCTCTGGGGCTCCAAATTCTGTTGGTTAGGTCGGACAGTTTGAAAGCCCGACTTTAGTTTGGGCCAAGATTACATTTGGGTCAAATACAGGTCAGGCCAAGGAAATATAACTTTTATTTTTAGGCAGTAGTATATGTAATGTGCATACACATTTTCATTGCCAAAATAATATTAAAAAAAAAACTGCCAAGGCATTATAAAAAGGCAGTATAAAAAAAAAATATTATCAAAATATTATCTTTAATAATGTTGACAACTTATTACTTGTTCTGAAAGATACGTTTATATTTTCTTTGGCTAATTCTTTTTTTAGGGTGTTATTAATGAAGCCAGTTGCAAATAAAAGTGGAGATAACTTTGAAAAAACTGTCATATACAAAATGAAATGTAGTGATTGTCTAAGCTTCTATATCGGTCAGACATCTCGCTCTTTTAAAAAAAGATTTAAAGAGCACATATCCAGAAGTGCATTATCGACAAACTCGGCTTTCGCAGAACATCTAATGGACAAAAACCATAAATTTGAAGACATCCATACCAACATGGAAATACTACATTTATGTCATAAAAGTAGTTATATGGATGCGATTGAAGAGTTTGAGATTTACAAGAGCAAAAAATCAGACCCCCAGAACATCCTCAATGAAAAACTTTCATTTAAATCAAACTTAATATATGACATGGTTCTAAGGATAAGTGATTTAAGTAACAAAAACCAACAGACGCACCGTAACTGATAACAACGACAGACGCGCTACTAACGATGGAGACTCCGCAGTCCAGAATGTAACGACGTACAAGTCGCGTGTGTAGCTTGGCCAAGCCGAATTTAAATGATGAATATTTTAAATGTGTAATTGTGCTTAGTGTTTGTGATGTATGTTTTAATGTTTTGTTTGACTTTGTGACAACCTCTACAGAGGGATTTAACATTTTGTATGGTCTGAAGATGAAACTATAAAGTTTCGAAACCGCGGTAGCCTTTATGAGGTGAGTTGATAGACCACTGATGGGAAGAATAGGTATATAATCCTAATCATGTAATTATTTTATTTATAGTGTATTATTCTGTCACATGCACTAAGCATATACTGTTTACAAGGCAGTATACTGTTTACTTTGCAAATCCATTTGCAAAGTTCAAAACTTTGTTGTTTTCCATGTACAGGTAGTACGGGTGATCTCTCAGTGAGAACCATCAATCAGCTGGCTACGTGGATGATAGAACACCCATGCATTGAACTGGACAATATGGTATCTGAGAGAGCAGGACTTGTGGCCGGAGCTATTAACATGGGTAATAATCTGAAGCCAACGTTACAAAACCAGGTAAACAACCAAATAAAATTTGTAGTCTTTTTTTTAAACTAGATTCACAGTAATCCATTATATATCAGGATGATTACAGATTAACGAACTGAGAAAGCAAATAATGAATTTTTGCACTATAAATTGAAAATAATACTATACATACCTTTTTGTGATGCATTAGGCTACTTTAGGGAATGGAATTTGATTATTATTTAATGCCTAACTTCAAACAGCTAGTTATGCCTAGAATGAAGTAATGGTATGCACATAATGCTGAAACGCCGAATGGTCATCGCTTATTACACAATAGTTGATTCCTTGTTTGTAATTTATATGACAGCTATAAGGTATTTAAAACCAGATTTGACGAGTCACATGTACAATTAATTTATTGAACACTTATTAAAAAAATGGTGATACTCTTTATTGATACACAAAGCTTGTTATAAAACCCAAGCTATATTTTGACCAACCAAACACTTCTGTTTGGTAATCTTAGCTACACATTGTTAATTAATTAAATTATACTGAACATAAAAATTAATACATGTTAACAAGCATCTTTGAGAGGTGAAGTTCCCGTAGAGGTCTGTACTTGACAAGATAATAACAGCATTCCTGAATCCTAATATTATGTTTGGAGTAATCTGTTATTTTTGTACGTCATAACATGGAACCACTTTAATATGAATTTCACTAGTATTAAAGGGATTGGAATTGGAAGAAACACAATTAAGGAACATACTCTGAATTGGAACTGTAACTGTGGAATTTGTTACTGAAAAATAAGTTTTGCTTATCTCTACCACATACTTCATTTCCATTCGTTTTAAAAGCTACCATGTGTACCTAAAGGAAGCCAATTGAGTACATTAGTGGCATGATAAAAACAATAATACAAAAGCATAATCAAATGTCTACCAGAGCTTCAAATAATGTCCTGTAGCTTTTTTAGGAACCAATGTACCACACACACCATATTTTACAGACTATAAGATGAATTTTTTCTTCGAAAAATTGCCTCCAAAATTCAGGTTGTGTCTTATACTCGAAATTAATACAAAAATATCCAATGTTTGATTTAAAATTCCCAGCAGTCCTAAAAATGGCCATATATTTGTTGCCTTGGGAAACCTATCTCAATCTAGCGACACTGGATTCAACTGGCAGCAGCAGTGCACCAATGCGACGAACATGAGTTGCGGGGATTCACTGTCTCTCTGCCACTCTGCCATCACAAACCAAGAACATTGTCTAGCCTATTATGCATTATTGCAGTCTATGGTGCCAGTGAATTTGAATTGAAAGTGATTTGTGTTATCGGTTACAGTACAATATTTTTGTTAGTAGCTAGTTTCATAATGTGTCTTATAGTTTGTAGCGTCATATATATATATATACATATATGCCGCCTCTGTGGCCTAGTTGATAGCGTACTAGGCTTTCACCCCGAGGACCCGGGTTCGATTCCCGGCCAGGGCTTGGCATTTTCATATGCTATAAATCATCCCATCGTCTGTATTAGCCCAAGTGTGCACAATAGGCGGACGTTAAACACCAAAAAAAAAAAAAATATATATATATATATATATATATATACACACAATATATACATACATATATTCATAATAAAAACAATGGAATACTGAATGTGTTGGATTAAAAAACAACAGATTATCACAAGTCACAAGTTTGTTATCAGTTCATGATATAGGTATATGTTTTATTGTAACCCTTGAGGTGACATTTTATAGGTTTTCTGTCTATTATTAAGAATGGAGGGAGAGAAAGCTTAGTCACTGTTAGACTATAATGTATTAGGCAATTTGTATATATGTCTACTTAGTTAAACAGTGTTAGTATCATTTCGTTATGTCCATTTAATAAAAGTTTATATCAAAGTATGTTTCATTAGTAAATTGCTTCAAGATTAGTATTTTAAAGTTGTTATTTAGACTAACTTAACACTGAATATTGCATGTCTAAACTGCAGCTAATATACAAATGATGATTAAAATTAAATCATAGAGGTTAAAGGAGTCTTGTATCCCTTAGCACTGTGATTAAAAGACCTATTTGCAACCACACCTCTGAAATTCTAGTTCAACTCACTGGTGCCCTCAATGAGTTTTAGCAATCCACTGACTTATCTGCTGGAGGTTTTCAGGAAACCAACACCCTTAGCCTCGTGCTGACAAGAGTCTCACAATCTTATTATTTAACTGTAGTTTTGTAGTGGCTAACTAGAACTTAATGTATGCATGTTCACAGAAACTACCATTTTACGTTTTTGTCTATTATCCAAACTCTTTAAACTAATTTATATGAGGACATTAATATTATGAGTTAAGTAATGATCAATTAATTTGAATATGAGATATAATGCCTTTATTACATCTAACAGTTCTTGTTTTATAACTTTGTTTGTCTGTTTGCAGTTTGGTTTCATCAGGAGAGGAGTTGACTCAAGACGAAGAGGACTGGGGCTGTGGTTGACACACCCGAGAGAATCATCAAGTAAGTGCGCATGTTTAAGTCAAAGCCACAACTGCTCAAGTCTAAGTAAAGTGTTTTATCCAAGACCAAACGTTAATTAAGTTATTCATCACATGTTCTATATTTTTTTGTATTATTTTTTTTTTTTTTTTAGTCTTGTGTTTAATCACATTAAAGATATACATTTGTCGCTTAACTCTTCATGTTACTTTAAATTTCATGATGACAAATATCATCTTATATATTGTTTTAGCATCTTCGATACTGGAATAATAATAGATAGCAATGGCAATGGCAGATAGCATAGTCAGTTAATAAAGAAACGTTATAATAGTTGTAGCAGTGCAACAATAGGCCCAGTGTGTAATAATAGATTTTATTATAAATTTATATTTTTGATAAAAAAACTGCATTACAGAATTTTTTTTGTATTACAATTAACAATTTCATAGCTAGCCTAATGAAACACAGAATGGATTGGATAACAAAAGAGTTCCAATATAATGAGATATTGCAAAGCTGTTCCTGCAGGCATACACAACACACTACAAAATAATAGACTTTTTAACTTCTTAAAAAATGTTATGAGTACTAATTTCATGATCTAACAGACTTTTACAACTTCAAAATTTTATTACTTTCAATCTTCAACCCTTTCAAAAGATGAATAGACAGTGTTATTGCTGCCCAAAACAGAATTAAAAGTGTTAATTTTAAAAACATTTTTCTTTAATTATTGGTAAAAATTTCATTCAGTTTCGAAAAGTTTCTAACAGAAATTTCATTGAACGAAAAGAACTGAGCATTAGAGGTTCTATTAATAATTTAAAAAATTATTGTTTCATAAGAAACTTGGTTTTTGTTGAAATTACAGTATTTTTTCATCCTTTTAATGTATCAGTGTCCTTCTAATAAAGCTTTCGCAATATTTTCGAATTACAATCAGCAGTGATTGACTAATAAATTAAAGTGATTGACTAATAAATAAATATAACATTTTTAGGTATGCATGACGTAAACAGAGAAAGGGAAAGAGAGCATGTAAGAGACGAAGGCCAGGCTCTTTATGGAGAAGGTGTCCACAGTTTTCCTACTGTCAACTTCTCTGCCAAACAGAATGTAAAGGCAGCTTTTGGAATGGTAATTACTGTGTTTAATTTGTACTAGCAAATTCCCGTGGGAAAAATAAAATATTGGAGTGTCAGTCATGATAAGGCCCTGATCTAGAACATGATACATCAGTACAGTAGAACATGTTCCAAAGGGTCGTTAAACTTATCCGTGTGTATGTGTGTGTGTGTGTGTGTGTGTGTGTCATGAAATTTTAGTAATAGCTTGAACAAATTTATTCAAGCCAGCATTCATTCAGGCCGCCTCGTTGGCCTAGTTGATAGCGTACTGGGCTTTCACCCGAGGACCCGGGTTCGATTCCCAGCCATGGCTTCGCATTTTCATACGCTATAAATCATCCCATCGTCTGCATTAGCCCAAGTGTGCACAATAGTCGGACGTTAAACACACAAAAAAAAACAAAAATTTAAATATATATATACATATATATGAGGTCTGCAGGACCCTTTAAAAAGCCCGACATCGGTTTAGGCCAAAGACAGCATATATATTTTCGTTAGCAAAATAAATAAGTAATAGACAAATAATAAAAACAAAAACAATTTCATTAATATTGAAGGTCAATGTTGATTCTATCAGTTTGTGGCCTATTCAGACGGAACAACAGTGTTGATTACATTGGCCCATGGTAGTATTCAAACAGCTTTTGTGAGCCAATGTAATTGGCCCATGGCGGTATTCAGTCAAACCAACTAAGGCTGTATTACAAAAATCAAGCCAGCAACATATTCTAAACCATTTTAGTGAAAATTACTTTTTTTAATTAATTGTGTTTCAACATACACAGATTTTGAAATATGTTTCACCATTAGCATTAAAGTCTGCATAAACTAATATTTAAAATTGTAAAATTCATTTTTTTATATTTTCAGTATTATTTTTATTTCAGTTTATTGTTTAAATACAAATAATATACACTGCCGTCATGTCAGCTGCTGCAACAGTTACTTTTGTATTAGCACAGTTGCTGACATTAGATAATTGTGGCAGATTTATAACAGTGTAGAGCTTCAATGAGAATAGAGGAGATGGTTGAGTTTGCTGTATTCTAGATTGAATGAAAAAAAAGTGCTTATAATTCATTCTTGTAATTTTAGATTTAAGAAAATGTGGATTCTCTCTTCTAATTTTAAGTGTTTGTCACAGTTTCAGACCAAACCAGGTACAGAGTGTGAGATATGTCATCAAGCTTTCCACCAGCTCACCAACCACATGGTGACCAAACATGTTGGCTGCGGGGATCTGTGTGGTGTCAGTTATTGTGGCAATTTCGTGTGTAAGTGCAACTTAATGCCGTCATTTTATTGTAGTTTTAGCAAATTTATGTACACGAATTCCAAATCCAACCAGAGAAATAGGGAACTGCTGTATTTACAGTAACGTGTAATACCTGAATGGATTCAAAGGAAATTTATTTTTCAAAAATTTTGTGTCACCATTAAAAATATTTCTTAAATAAAGTTGCCCACAGAAGATACTCCATTCTTGACAGTGTAGCATGTAATCCAAATATTGATGAATTGATAAGGTTTTTTTCCATAAACTATCAGCAGAAGTGTCAATATTCTAGTGTCACATACATGCATACGTATTGCTGATTCTTCTCTTCCAAGTTGGCTGCTCCAAAATGTCTCTCAATTTTTTACAGCTCCCTTTGATATAATGGGGAACAATCATTGAGAATGAACCTGCACAGCAACCCCTCAGTGACCAAGTGTCCCATTCTTGCCCTTGCTCTCTATTTGTTCACGTCTAGTAAAATCTTGATCCATTTGCATTCAATGTTTTCTTGCTGCCACTGTATCTTTTATTTTCCCTAATTTTTTTTCTGTATTCACACTTATTTTAAAATTATTTATTTTTTTTTTTTTTTGTATTATAACTAAATAATATTCATTGACTGTTAATATTACATTATTGACTGTTGGTAATAAATAAAAAATCTTCTATATATTCTAAGCATAATGCTATAATCTAAGCATTCTGATTGGTTTTATACCAAAAATAAGAATGTGTTATTGAAACTACATTCATGGAATACCTAAAAATTCATCAGAATGCCAAGTAACTCTCATGCCTCATACTTTTCCATTTTAAAAGATTATAGTAAAATAAAACCAAGTTAAATTGGTAAAATGTCTGTAAACAGAATTCCAGGAGCAGTATAAGTGTCCCCATGAGAGTGCAGCACAATGCAGGCATATGTATGAAAACAGCTGAGTGCTAAAAATAAAACATTGTTAAAAGTAATATTTAAATTATTACAGTATCAAAGACTTAAGTAATTATTGACCAAACAGTTTTGAAAGTAGAATCGGTAAGAAAATATAGGCCAGTTCTAGTATGTAAATGTTATTAAATAAAGGGACTCTGCTTTTAGTAAATTGTAAATACTGTAGCCTAATTTAGGTATGTAATGTAAAATCCGGTTATAGTAGGTTTAATTTGTAAATATTTCAGTAAGGTACAATGTTAGAATCCAGTAATTAATTTTGTAGGTTATAGTTATAAATACAAAAGTAGAACAAAGTAAGGCCTATTGTATTAAATAACCTATAATAATATAGTGAATGGCATTGCTTTATTAAATATTAAATATTAATATTTAAATAAATATAAATATTAAATTTAAAAACAACATCTATTTTAACAGAAGATGAGGTGCTGTAACACTGTTCATATTCTCGTGTTCTGTTCAATAATATATGTTATTGTATATTATTCATTTCTTTTGAAAAACACAAGTAAGCAATTGATTAGCTCATTAAGTATTAAAACATCAAAGAACTAAATGAGCCATTAACTACAAAATTCATTATTATTTTTTTAACCCAATGATAAATGTATCACAGACAAACTGGGCCTTACTGTGTAATTGTTTGTTTTTTTTTAGCTTCAAAATATCTGTTATGCATAAAGTGCCTTGCTGAATCCACAACCAACAGCAAGATCACTGACACTAAGGATGCATCACTAAATCCTGGTATGTTTAGCCGTACCTGAGCTTATTTCATCGTCTATTATTACTTTTTATATTTAAAATATTTTCTGGGTGTAATAATACATAATTATATAGTAAAAACTTATTAAGTTTTTATATCTTGTACAGGTTAGAGAATGCCTTAATATTACAAAATTGGATTTAAATAAAAAATAGTATTTATTTATTTATGATCTGTTTTAAGGCTTGTTTTAAAGTAATTATTAATGTATAAAATTCATGGTATTAAAATTCATGTTTTTAAATGCTTCTAATCAATTTTATTTTTTAATGGTTAAAAGATTGTTTTTTCTTTAATTTAATTGAGTTCCAATTTGATGTTCAGGCTTTATCAAAATTTATTCTCCTTTTACTAGTATTTGACTTCTTTCAATTTCTGAACTAGGCCTAGGACTGGACGAACTGAATGATATCGATGCATTGGAATCGCTGTATAAAACATTCCTGCCTCCAAGTAAAGGCATGTGCTATTTCTCCAGCACTTCAACTGGTGCATTGGGGGAACTGGCTGTGCCGGTTGTGACGGCGTCTTGGTCACCTAAAGCAAATGGTAATTGCTTAGTTAATATTATTAAGTATTGATAAAATATTGTAAGTCTGGAATAAATGTGTTAGCTCTAAAGTTCTTTTATTCTTGTTGTACTTTGCATATTATTTTTTTTAATTACAAATCACAGTTACTTGGCTTTATCATTTCAATTGTCCCTCCTGCTAGAATTACTGGTTAGGAATTTCTAACATGTAATATCAGTACATCCAAAAGCCATGTACTAAATTAATTGATGATAATATAATCACTGTCTGTCAGATTAAATGTAAATATTTATTCCTATAGGTTCATTATTACTCAGTAAGCCGCCTCGGTGGCCTAGTTGATAGCGTACTGGGCTTTCACCCTGAGGACTCGGGTTCGATTCCCGGTCAGGGCTTGGCATTTTCATACGCTATAAATCATCCCATCGTCTGCATTAGCCCAAGTGTGCACAATAGTTGGACGTTAAACACCAAAAAAAAATATTACTCAGTACATAAATACTTATGATTATAAGAAAAATAACACAAGTGATACAGTTATCCCAGTATCTACTACTGAAAGTGCAAGAAGCACATTATCACTGCACTCTGCAAGTAGTAGTTAGTTACGATGCAGATTTATGCTTACTATTTGTGTTTATATGAACTGTGTTTACTTTTACACCTATTGTATAAACAAATCATTAGGTGGTAAATAAAATTAATAATGAATACTTTACATAGTTATTTGCTATTTATTGTGTGTGATATGTCGTTAAATTTTATGGTTGTAGTTATTTTCAAGAATCCGAGAAATGTAATCCCCTTTCCTGGCTATTGTGAATGGTTCACTGCACATCCAAGGTTTAAAGTTATTAAAGAAAAACTTTCTGAACCTCCATACTTTATGCTAGCTAAAGTAATGAGGACGAGGGAAGCTTACATTTATTGCATTTATTGCAAGTCTCGAACCTTTGACTTGAAGACTGACCACAGAGCCCTTGACTCTGGCTTCTCTTTAAAAGTTTTTTTTTTAAATAAACCAGTGAATGGTTATCTGAACACTTCTGGGTATCTTAGTGATTCAAATAAATACTAAATTAATAAAATTAAACTACATTCCTCCAAACAAGCCTGAAAAGTGATCTTAAACCTCTGTATCTATTAATGTTTGATGGAATTCTCAAAAAATAAGTTGCATGATTATTTTTTGTTTTGTTCAGATGTGTTTAATCCTACGAACGTGCTTCTGCGAGACCAGGCTGCAGGGTTGCATACATCACAAGAAAGAATGTCCGCTCTAAGCGGCATTACACAAGCCACAATGGACATCACAGCAAAGTCTGTGCTTCTCAACGTACTTTCTTTGATATCGATTAGGTAATCTGAAATAAAATTTTATAATCCGTGCTGATATTAATTATGGCTTGATTTTTAATAAGTAATTGACGTTTAAGTAGGTAAATAAAATAATATTGTCATAATAATTTTTTTGTACATTTGCATGACTTAAATTAACTATTGTGTTGGTTTAAGAACTGAACCTGAGTCTATGAAATGTGCATCACTTATAATGAGACATGACTTAAAAAGCATTTTGAACAGTAGTAAAAAACTTAACATCGGTTTTTATATACATAATTAATTTTGTTTAATTCAACTTGAAGAGGTTATTTAAGCAGTTATTTTTTTCATTCAACAGAATTTCAAATTGATTTCTTGACAAACACAATACTTTCTGCTTACTTGTATACTGAGAAAGTATAGACTGTGCTTAATTATTTCTAAGTTTCTGTGTCAGAACTGTTCTGTTAAAAATCTAGTGGCAAACAAAAGCAACATGTTGAAGCAGGCTGCTTGTTTGGTGTTACTTGTTTCAACCTGTTTGAATGAAATGAAAATGTAGTTCAGTATTTTAATAGCATGATATATTTTGGTATAGGATTAGTTACTTTTAAAAATGATTTGATTATGGTAAGTAGAATAATCACAATTATTCATAGTTATTATGATTTGATTATGATATCGTAGTAAAATTCTATTTAAAGACCATCGGACTATTGATTGTTTCCAGTGGGGCAACTTGCTGCATCTCCTCTGGTTTATCGGAACTGGGTTTATCCGATGTGCATAAGATCGTCCGCCTGATGAGCTTAGTAGCGAGCTGCCGTGAAGAGAGCAATGCCAAGTCTTCTTCCTTTACAACATCGCTAGCTTGCTTCACTTCCTGTTTGACTGCGATTGCACACAAAGACCTTTCTGCATCCAGGCTTGTAGTCCTGATGTGCACACAGGTAAATATCTAAATTATTGTTTGTTTAAAGGTTATAAATTATTAATTTAACTTATAAAGCTCAGTTTTGTACGTTTTAAATGAATTTTCATTCAAAATTAGTTTTATATGAACAGCGATGCTGAAATATTCAAATTTCAGACCAAGGGGTGCTAATCTGCCATTGTATAATCCCCAGTCACAGGAAAGAGGGTTTAGTAAATTTCTTTAAAAATTATGTGTAACATTTTTATACTTGAAAAACTATTTTTGTGAAAATAATTGAATGTGTGAAAGTTTGTGTAATGTTTTACAGTAATTTGCTTATTACCATAATTTATGGACTATAAGACGCCCTTTTTTCTTCAAAAAATTGCTTCCAAAATTCAGGTGTGTCTTATACTCTAAGTTAATATAAAAATTTGATTTTGATATAAAGTGTTTGATTTAAAATTCCCACCAGTCTTTAAAATGGCCATATATTCAATACTGCCTGAACCTATAGTACAACATTTGATTCAACTGGCAGAAGCCGTGCACTGATTCAACGAACATTAGTTGCAGGCATTCATAAGCTTGCTAAAACACACTCTCTCTCTCTCTCTCTCTCTCTCTCTCTCTCTCTCTCTCTCTCTCTCTCTCTCTCTCTCTCTCTCTCTCCCCATCATCGCAAATCCAGAACACTGTCCAGCCTGTGATGCGTCATTGCAGTCTATTATGCCAGTGAACTTGAATTGAAAGTGATTCGTGTTATCGGTAACAGTATTTTTGTTAGTGGCTAGTTTCATAATAGAAACAAATAAAATAAGAACTTTTTTGTCTGTATTTGCTATCTAATAATAAAAATTATAAAAAGTTATTTTTTTAAACTGCTTAAAAATTAAGGTGCGTTTTACCGTTCATAAAATATGGTATTTGAAATCATAAATTAGTTCAAATTCCAACTATTTATGTGGTTTTAGAAGAAACGAACAAACTGCTTGTGATTACTTAAAAAAAAAATCAACTGCCACTCTTAGTATATTCTTATTTCACAGGGTTTGCTCAAAGCAGCATCAATAAGGCCACATAATAAAACTCCACAGTCAAGCTTAGCAGTGACGCAGGCGTTGGTTGAACTACTGGCGTCCAACGGTGGAATTTCTTTGACTAAACTGAAGAAAAATGATAAAAGAAAGAGTATGTAATTAAGATCATTTTAGGTTGAATGAATTTTTAAAATAGTGTTTATATTTCATTATTTGTAAGCGGATGCTTTTCTATTTTTATAAAAAGGGGTGTTACCTTTTTTATTTGTTTTTCTTACGTAAGAAGGAGGCAATTTATTGTAACATTCATTATTAAAAATAAAATTATTCTTATTACATGAATCAAGAGTATATACCTAGAATTCATTAGGAACATATTCAGTATGATAAATGAATTTGTCATTTTACAAAAAAAAAGACATTAAGTATAGTAATAATGTGTTATATGATAAAAACTAGTGGGCTCATGTGACCTCTCGCAGTTTATGGAGAAGCAAAACAAGAAATGTACAATATACAGCAAGAAGTTGAACGGTGTTATAGCACCTCTTTATAAACTATGGAATATAGTTGAAATATATATGACCTATAAAATGATATGGCATCAAAACTTTCCTTTGTCCTCGTACAAACAAAAAGGAAAAGAGCTCAGGACATTTTTTTTTATGAAATTTCTGTACGTAATTGAACATAAAATACATGAATTCTGTAAATAAAATAATTCAATACTTGTACTTTAATATTACTATACATACCTTGCTAAGTAAAATCGTTGCAAAACCATGTAGGCCTACTATTTCTTGTCAGTATGAATTTTTGATAAAATAGACTGTGCATGGAGAATATTTTAATAAATCATTAGAAGTCTTTCCCTATCTTTTCTGAACTGTTGCTCAGAGATAAAGAACAGTAAAACATGATTTTTTTAAAAGAGAATTATAAATGTATTTTCTTCTGATTTTGTAAATATTGTGTTGTTGGTTACAGGAAGTGTAGAAGGAAAAATTGTGACTGGCCAGCCTTCGTTGGACCCACTTCTAATTCCTAATGCTTTGGCAACACTTGTCATCACTCATGGTGCTTTATCCAGTTACTTGCAGTGGACAGTTGAACAGTTGGTGAGTTTTGTGTTACATTTTTCTTTAATGTGTATTTGTGTTATTTATGGTGTACTGCCCTCTCATATGGAGGACAATCGAGGTTCTAGTTAGGACAGGTGTAACTGCTTTTAATATTATGATAACTAACGATAAAGTTAAAGTGTTGCTTTTGGGTTCTCTGTTTCAGGTGAAATGTATACACAGTAATGTACATGACAAGGACAGTATATTAGCAGCTGACCTCATCGTAAACACACCACAGTGTAAGGTGTCCACGCTAGAAGCTCATGAGAGTAAAGTAAATTCTGTCACGTACCATTCTGCAAAGAGGTTACTGGCCACTTGGTGAGATGTTACTTATACTTTTTTTGAATAAGAAGCAATATTAATGTGGAAAAGGGAATATTGAATATGATCTGCCTCAATATTAATAAATGTTGCAAAGCATAACTCACTTAATAGTTGCACAGACCCAAAAACAAAACATAGAAAAGTTTTAGTTTTGGAAACCATAGTTTACTTTTGAAGTTTTAATTTTCTTTCAGTTTCAGTACAGACTTGTGTTGTAAATCTTCATAATTAAAAAAATCTGTCAAAGAAGTTTTAGAAACTTTTTAACAATTCTTTACGAAAGATTAGGTTTTAGGCAACAGCTTATTCTTTTGATTGGGCAGCTAAATCTTGATTTGCTTTAAATGATCAAATTTTTAGCCATAATGCCCTTACCACTACAATAGAGTCTCAGTGGATATCGCCACCCTTTTAACCGTCAAGTTAATTCTATTATATGACATTTTGAAGTGTCTTTTGTAGAAAATAATTTGTAATAAATAATAAAAGTAACCCGCCAGACAAAACAAAACAATACCAGTGGACATAAGTTATTTATAGCACAGGATACAGCAGCTGACACTATTGCTATCCTAAGCATACATTGATAATCGAAAAGTACATGATCATATTATATAGTGGAAACACAGTCACACTATTTATTATAATACCATTCAGCGTATAAGTAGATCATGTAACTATCACATGAGTATTCTAAGTAGTGTTAATATATTATATGAATATTTGTCAAAAGCTTAAGTACGGATACTTACTACGGCTGTAAATTTTGTACAATACATAATTAGAGTTAAAAAGAAAATTTAAGAGTTTTATTATATTTTCCAAAATAATAATAAAATATTCTGGTTATTTACAGAGTATAGTATGTTGTATTTATCAATCGCTGAAAGGTCTATTTCTGTTATCCATCTGTTCTATTGTTAGGGGTTCGGGGGTCTTTACCGCTCGGGTCCTCGTATGAATTAACTATCAAAGGTTCATGAAAAGAAAACCTTTAATATATTGAAATGAATTACATTACATTTATCTTGTAACAGTTACAACTATGGTTGATGACAACCCCAAGAATGAACACTAATGTCTTATTCTTCAAAATGTTCCCCCAAAATATATCCTAATATATTCAAACCAAAAGTAAACGGGGGAAGAAGTGTACATAAATTGTTGTCTACTTACTTTTACTGCTGATTCGCCACTTCTTAGCACCGCCTGGCTGGAATGCTCTTCCGTAGTGCGTCCTGACGTGCAGCCCTTCGGGTCTCCACAGAATCAACCATTCCCCAGAATATACTGATGTTCTGGTCCCCTCGGAATCGACTGTCCTCGCCCAACTTCTTCCCCAAGCTTTTATTTCAACTGCTGTTCTACATACCTTGTTGTTTTTTGCAACAGGCAGTATGTCAGCAATTTCGTAATTTACCTATGTCTTTGTCAATAGTGTTCATTCTTTGGCTGTGACCTCATTATAATATTTAAAACTAGTAACTAAAAATTAACATTTTTTTTTAAATCCTAACACTATCATCCATCACCTCAATGACCATTGGGTCACCAAGAATGACATTTAATAGAGATTATACTGTATTAATAAAATGAACCTTTCTTTCTACCATCTACATCCTTCTCAATGGAACTATAACAGTTGCAAGTGGCTGGCAATTTATAAACTTATTACTCTAAGGGTTAAATATTAATAAACAAATTACTTTTACTCATTTTGTTGAAGTTGTGTATTCCTAAATATGGTAGGGTATTTTCAATAATTTATTTAGTCTTATTGCTTATCTATATTCAAAATCACTTAGTGGTGATTGCAGCATATTGTTTGCTAGTGTGTATGACTTTGTTGTATAAATATCTAGTGGAATTTTCAATTTCTTTTTTGCTTTGAAATTTTCTTGTTACTTGTTTTATTTTGTTTTTGTTGTAGTTATTGTATCAGACAATTAAGTCAGCGACAATAGAATTGCAAGCTATATAGTTTGTACAAGAATTACAAACCCAGTTCAGAGTTTGATAAGAGGGTTACTTCTATACCCCACAGTGCAGATGTACTATCCAGCAGTTTAAGGCTAAGGGCTGAATTTTATCAGAGCCATTACAGCCAGTTTAGAGAAAATACGATAATTTTTTTACACAAAGGACATGATTTAGTAAAAATTTACCAAAGATATGGGAAACACAAAATCCATAGAAATTAGTCAGTCCGTTTATTCTCCAGCAAAGTGAAAAACTGTTGTAAACAGAAACATTTTTAGTAAAAAAGTACCTTTTTTCTGATGGAATATATGTAATCAGCAAAATTGATTTTTAGCACAATCTGTCCTTTCTGAATAATTGTTTAAGTTACAAAATAAAATTCTATTAAAGGTTATACAATGTTTTATTATTACAGTGGCAATGATAACACAGTGCGTATTTGGAACCCAGACACTTCCGTCCTGCAGCAGACACTTGTGTTCTGTAAGTCTGGTACTTATGAAAATCAGCTGCATGACATAGTTACGCAGCAAGTGATTGCTGATTGGTCACCATCAGGTAGCTTTATTGCTGGTATAATGGAGACTACAATCAATATTTGGCATGTCCACAATCAAGGCTTACCTAGTAAGTTCTATAAGCAAAGCAATTTTTTGTATCCAAATCATTTTTCTAGAATAAATTGAAAGGCTGCTTGTAATTACGTGCAGTTAGGGCCTTTGAAGTAAGATTTGACACCAAATGAATTAAATCAAACTAAACGGATATGGACCATTATTTCATAAATGTTTCTGTTATCTCTAACCACTTTATATGTAATTAAATGCAAATTTTATTAAATTATTTAAAATGTGTCTGTCAAATAAGCATATTTTTTTACGTCTGGTATGTTTCCAAAAATTCTAGCAAGCCCAGATTGCAAAAAAGTTTGTTTTTACTCTGTTTTGAGTTATAAATTTGTACAAAATCTAAAATACCACTTTCAAAAAAATTCAACATTTTCCTGTCAATAGCTTTCTGTTTAAATTTTTAAGAGTTCTATGTTTTGTAGTTATTAACAAAACATGTAATGGAAAATCAAGTTTTTTAACAGTTATAAAACAATTTTCTTTGCATTTACACTAATAACAATGCATTATCCAGCAGTACTAAGACTGTATTGTGTGTTACATAGTCCATATATAGATAGATAGGTAGGTAGTAAATCTTCTACAGTATTTATACTGTAACAGAAAAGCTTGTCTACGTAATTTTGAATTATACTTTTGTAGGGTGTGATGAACCTGAAATGAGTACTTATATCGACTGCCAGCAAGCATGGATCAAAACTCTTTGTTGGCCTAAAGTGTGCAGTGAAGAAAGTTTGGCAGAACATGTTCTTATTGGTCGAGGAGACGGATGTGTGACCTTATACAGCATACAGGCTGGATGCGTAGAGAAGGAAGACCTACGACAGTGCTCGGGAGAATTTGGTTAGTTATACTTAGGCCCACATGTCTAAATTTAATAAATTAACTAGGGTAAAGTGTTAATATTATGTTACCCTATTTTCATGGCTAAAAAATTTGTGAGAACTGTTTGTATACATTTAATTTAAAAAAAAAGAATTGTTGAAATAAAATAGGTGTATGTACAGCACTTGTCAAAACAAAAACATAATAATCACTATTTCATGTTTATTAGTAAATTATTGTATAATTGCCATAAATATCATTAGGTTTAATTCTAGAATCAATTTTAAATTAATTCTAATTATAAATGAAAATGTGTGTTACAAAAAAAATCTTAAAATTTTAAATTAAAAAATTATTGATTTACCAACCCTGAATAATTTTATTATTTTAACCTAACCTTACATTGTCAACAGTGTCCGTTACCTGCATAGCTTGGCAACATGAAGACAAACATTTTGCAATTGGATTTGACAGTGGATTGCTCAAGTTGGCTTGCTTAAAGTATAAAACTAGAAATATTTCCACCTCTGCTCATTTGGTGAGTCATTTATTTTTTATAAAATTAAAATTAATTTAAATCCATTAGTTTGTTGAACAGACTATCATAGAATTGAAATTTTACACAATTTAATAGTAATAGGTATAATTATATGTTCTTTAAAGAAACATTGTTATGTACAAATGATATATTGAGCCTTTGAATCATCATTTACAATTATCATTGTCTTGAATTATCACTAACTTGTAAACTTATTGAAAGTAGAACTCTGTTATAAGTTATGAAAGAAGGCAAATGTATACAGTGGTATCTCAGTTAACGGTCTTAATTCGTTCCAGAACTAAGACTGTTATCTGAGCAGACTGCTGTGCGAGTCAGTGTTTACAATAGAGACTTATGGAAAACATTTTAATTTGTTGCATAAAAAAAATAATTGAGTACTCACTATTAATATGTCATAGATGAAGAAAATTCACAGAACTGGTCACACTTTATTTTAACTAAATTCACACAAGTGTAATTACATCACATATATACACACAGGGCAAATTAATACTGTATATTTTTTTAGTTCAATATTCAAAGTTTGTCTTTTACTTCCATTACCAGGAGCACTTCTTGTAGAACCCATTTAATTAATATTAACAAGGAAAAAAACAGGATTTAAGCAACAATTGGAAACTCGCACACAAAGACACTTAATGTTGTGTTAAATTTAAAAATCAAAAGTATGTAACACTATAATATAACAACTGTTTAAATTTTCTAACTGGCTAACAAATTAAACACACAGTAAAAGAGTTGATACACTAAATAAAATTAGGTACAATGACAGGAAAGGGAATGGAAGTTGGCATTCTGAGAATAGATAACTAAGAAATATCGTGGAAGTTATTGCCCTGCAAAAAACAAAAACAACCATCAATCAAAGACTTGTTTGTATTAACTCAACACAATGTTTATTTCCGTAACACATCACAATGTTTGTTATCTCTATTTTTACACATGTGCTTAGAAATAATTTAACAAAATGAAAACATTCCTAAAATATGTTCAGCCCTTTATCCAAAATCTAAACTCTTATGTTTGTCATTTTTTATTCAGTGAATTAGACTGTTGTCTAAGTCTACCGTAAGCCAGGGTATCATTGTATTGTGAAAAACAAATGAACTTTATTTCTGAAAAGGTGATGTATCACAGGTATACAGTGTTTCTAAACTATATTAAAAAGTCCCAAAATTTTATTTTTGAAGGTACTATATATACAACATTGTTATCAGTTAATAAAAAAAATTAAACTTCTATTATAAATAACTTTATTTACTGTAATTTGACTGAGATATTTTCAGTTTTGAAAATTTACAATAATAAATCTATAGTATTAGTTTAAAAAACAGTAAGTTTATTGGGACTAAGTTACTGTGAAAATAAATCCATACCCAGACAAGGTTATTAAACAAACGTTACACACCTTTATTTAGTCATCCTTTCACAGTCGCAAAACAATTTTAAGTACAACAAAAATGCCATAAATATCTTCATTCACAGACATGTCTCATCATTTAACAATATTACACCTACTCCACTTGGTTTACATAAAGTCCATGATTTATTATCATTTCGAGAAGAAATAAATCTTGAAGGCCACGTATGTAATATATACACACAGTTCAACATAACTAGTTTCAGATCACTGGTAATATGATTCTATTAATTGTATTTCCAACTGTTAGATGCAACCTATTGATAGTTGCATAGTAAACTAGTACATACTTCATTCTAAAGCCAATAGAGTGTTGCACTTGTTTTTGAAATAATTACAGGCATTTTGCTTCTGTCTTAAACATGATGTCAATCCCATAGACATTAAAACAACATTGTTTTACCCATTACAAAGATATTTTGGGGTGCAGGGTGCAGTGTATCTCAGACTTGAGCTTCGCATAAAGTTATGATGTAAAATATTTGACTGGTAATGCTCATAACCTGTATGTTTGTAGAATAGCATTACTTACATGCAGTGGGACAACAAGAACAATCTGTTAGCAACGTGTGGGGCTGAAGACAACAAGTGTCGTGTATGGGTAATTGTTGAAGACAGTTTGCAGTGTACTGCGGAATTATCTCACGCTTTTACACCTACAATATTGGCCTGGTCACCTGTCGAAGGTATAAAGTGTTTAATTAAAACACTTAGACATTAGTGTGTTATCCAAAATATTTACAGTCATCATTAAATAATTCTCACCTCTATAATTTATAAAACTTTTATTTATACTCTGGACTGTTGAAAAAGTCTCGATAAATCATATGAAAACAATGCATTGTGGTCCCTTTCTTTTTCTCACTCTGAGGAAGCTTGATATCCACTCTATAATTTGTACTTGGTCCAACTTTCACTTCTATAAATTGTACTAACTGGGTAGATTTCTTGTTGTGTAGGCACAAACTGTTTATACCTGTATGTTGGATCATAAACCTGTACTGTAATCAATGATTGTATAACCCACTAACTTCAAACACATTTACTTACTGATAAACTGTAGCTTTTTTGTCATAAAATGGAAAAGCAATGTCTTAAAAATGTGAGGCGTCAGCGCTACAAAGCTGGTGCACAAATAAACTGTACTGTTAAACAGAAACAACATTGTACTTGGCCGCATAGACTAAACGGAGTGAGACAGTAACTGTTTAGATAATAAATGATAACAGAGGACTTTTTATTGGACAGAATCATATGTTAGTCAGTTCTTAGAGAAACTGTTCAAGTACAATATCATTTATGTAGAGTTGTTAATCGTGATAATGAGTGTGTCAAAATACACCCTCATAGACATGGTGTACGACCACATTTGAACACATTTACCCAGTTGCAAATACATGAGCATATGTGCAATAAACTTCAACCAATTCTGCTTTGATCAATTTATGTTCTAAGGCTTTTAAGCCGCTTGAAACTCACTTTTTTACATTTTTATAAATAAACAAAAGTTCTTTGCTTCAGTCAACAACAAACAATGAATGCATGTGATGGATACAACTGAGGCTATAACAGCTCTCTTGTGAATAATGATGCTTACTAAAAACAAACAAGTTTCAATACTACAAGTGCCATTTCATGGATTTTCTAAGGATTTACTGAACAACCCACAAGGGTTATATAAGTCTCTTTCTTTGCAGATAAAAAACCATATTCTACATACCAACTACACTGCAAATTGTTCATAAATAAGACATACTCGATTGTTCTAATTTTTTTTATTAACCTGTATATTTCACCACCTTCTGTAATTCAATTTTTTTTCCTTGTCCCTTCAAGTACGAAATATCGAGTGGTGACTATGGAAGCGACTGTCCTAAAAATTCAAAGAATGTTGTGGGTGATATTTTAAGGATGGAATGTCTTGGATTACAAAACAGTTTACCAGTTTTTTGTTTTTTTTTTTTTAATCAGAGTTACTAGAAATAGTTGTACAGTAATAACCCTTTTATTACATTTTAATTTTGTTTTGTGAATATCATCTATTCCAGTATACACAGACATCCTTAGATGCTAGACTCAATGTTAGTTAAATTTTTTATTATCAGGAATGGAGGTCGCTGTTAGAGAAATATGGTATTAATTTACTGATACATCACAGTCACATTATACATGTGATTGAATCACAGAATACATTAAAACTTCACAATGTACAATTTACATTAACTAAGTACGTAAAAGTTATCCCTTCACATTTGCTGGATTTACATTTCCCAGCCCCTGTGTTGTTATTCATGCAGTTTACTTCCGTATGATTTATTTCTTATTCATTGTATTGTACAACATTATTAAAATCTTAATTCAAGTGTCAAAGTATTTATATACATCAGGTTAGTAAGGTACTTGTGTTATGAGTACTACTGAAGCAATAACATTAAAATTGTCATATTGTGTCCAGGTTACAAACTTTTACTTTGTGTGGGTACAACATATGAGCAGGTGAACGTGTGGCTTCTGTCAAAACACACTGAAAGTCACAAACCTGAATTACTGTACACTTTGGTAGGACATTTCTATACTCCGGTGACTTCATTAGCAGTGGACAGTGAAGGCATAATACTTGCGTCAGGTATGATTGTATGCTTTGAATCCAGTTTATTGAAGATAATGTGATAATAATGAAATGATCTACTGTATTTCATTGATTCTAAGATACACATTTTTTCCTATTCTGATACTCAAAAAAACGAGGTGCATCTAACATTTGTTGTCAAAAGGGTATTAGTTAATCCAAAAATACTTCTATTTTCATATTCCAAGAAATGAACCCTTTTTAACCGAAGAATAAAGTGCAAAGCTGCAAGGTCATTCACTATGATAGGCCCTTCCTCCTTTACGATTCTCTAATTTTGTTCCAAATTGTCTGTGAGTGTTTTCATTTCAATCTTGTGTTGTAACAAATGTTTTTATTTAAACCAGTATTGTTTGGTGAGAAGTAGGTTGTAAAAAAATATTGTAAATAAAATGTCTTATAAGAGAACACGTTATGATGCAGCAATGAAACAAAAAGTTATTTGATTCACTCAGCAAAATAGAAATACAGTTTCTGAACAGGAATTTACAATAAGTGAAGCAAATATTTGCAGGTAACGGCAAGGACAGAAATTCAATTTGTGCATATAAAGGTATGTTAAAATGTTTTACCAGCCCTAAAAATGGACGCTATCTTACAAGTGATGAAGCTGTCCTACAATTCAAGATAGAAATAAATATTTACTAGTAATGCATCAAATGATGCATCTGAAAGCAGTGGATGTAATAACATGTTACGGAATAAATTTATTTAAGTTGCAAGAGGTTGGTGTGATAAATTTATGCACCTGTATCATTAAGGTGTCGAATTTCCATTTGTCAAAAACTTCCGTCTGATTTTGAAAAACATTTTTCAAGCTTCCCAATGTTGTATTGAACTTCATAAGATACTTTACTATGCATTTAGCCACTATTCATTTAATGCAAATGAAACGCCTATTTGGTTTGGTATGCCATGAAAGTATAGGCCTACATTAAATTCTAAGGGAGCTAGAGAAATTAAAATAAAAACTACAAGTTATAAATTGCCTCCTTATATAATTCTTAACAGGAAAACTATTCCAAAAAATTTAATTTTTCCAAAAATGTAATTATTTTGTGTACCAAAAAAATGGATGTTTGACAGCAAATATGATAAACAACTGGGTTAATGGCATTTTGGAATAGGCAGTGAGAATTATTAAAAGTATTGTTCACCGGTTATAGAGATATCACTGGTATTAAAATATGTAATTTCATTATCAACATAACCTTAATAACTACGTATAGTAAGTATCATAGTCTGGAGATTTAGTTTAGTACATCTAAGTGTTTGATCGTGTATTTTCAAGTAAGTACAGTACGATATATTTATTAAATTTGATGTTTTTTTAAATTCAGTGTGCCTTAGAAGTGGCATGAAATAGATATTTTTATGCCTAATGTCTTTATTTAAAGAATATAACCATATTTCATCAGTTCTAAAATGCCATCAAATTTTAAAATACTGAATTTTACAGATAATTGTTGAGAAACATTACAAAGTGATAAACATTTTAAAAAAATCTAATTTAATAAGTTTATCCTACTGTACTTACTTGAAAATATATTATCAAACACTTAAATGTACTAAACTGAATCTCAGAATTATGATTATTACTTACATAGTGATAATTAAAAAACTAATTAACTAGTCTTTTATGAGTAAAATTTTGGCAGAATTAGGTTTATTCTACCTGTTCTTTATAAAAGTTGGTTAATTTCACCAGTGAATGTATAATATATAATTTTTAGGAAATATAAGGCCATGGTGTTAAAATTTATGTTTTATGTTTATGTTTTTAAGTTTAAAGCTTAAACCTTGCTATTTTTCAAAAGGTTATTAATGAGTTTATGAATGGATACAATACTCAATTGTAAAAAAAGAACCTTTTTAAATATTCTGAATGTATATTGAAAATAATATTTTTTTTTTTAATTTTCTTGAGGAAAAAATGAAGTTATGGAATGCAGGGTCTGAGGTAAAACAGTATACTTACTGTCTGTGCTGTGCAGGTTCTTATAAGAGTGGCGTGTTGAACATCTACAGCCTGCAAGATGGTAACTTACTGCAGACTACAACCAGAACTGAAGGTATACAATCCTTGTGTTGGATCCCTGAAATTGGATTGGCTGTATCATTTGCTAGATCCAAGGTAGTTGAAACATTAATATTGTATAGCCTTGAGTATCTATTCTCCAGAGTTTTAATGTTTGACCAGAGCATAATGAAATATGTTTTTAGTGTGAATGAAATGAATTATCTGTGATAAGCTGAACATGAAGTGTCATTACCAGTACACAGTATGCAAACAGTTTATTTTCTACGTACTTAAAAAGATATGTTTTGGGTTTTCAATATTGTTTTTTAATAGATTTTCAGTACCATTTTTAAAGTAAGAATTTGTAATTGTTAAAAAAATAACCATGAAATTATTATGATTTTGTTCTATGAATCCATATTTCAGTGACTATTACAAGCAATAGTGCTATTAAGTTTTAGTCGCATTATAAATGTAATGCTTTTACAAGCTAGGTTGAGTAGTACAAAAAATATTTTTATGCTCAGGTTATAGTCATGTCACCCATTCTAATTTAAATACCAAGTGATCGCAAATTTTGAAAAAAATTTCATTCTGCAAGTACCTATTTAACTTTTTTATTTCAGGATGTTGATCTGTTGCACTTCAATTCGGAGTCTTACAACGAAGGCAGGATCCTGGCTGTGTGTAGGAATGCATTGCAGCGTCGAGGTATCATGGGACTACATAAGGCACCATGTCTCGCCGCTCTGTTTACAGCACTGCCCAATGAAGTGTTGAAGTTTCATAACAGAACCGTGCAGAACCACAATCAGCTCATGTTTCCGAACCTTCTCAAGTGCATTGTGTCATTCATGTTGGCCTTGAACATGGATGAGCTGGTCTGTTACAAACAGGTTGCACCTAACCTTACAGAGGATAAAACTATCGGTAAGTGTATCTAGTATTTCAATACAGCTTTCTTATTTAACAAAAGTCTTTGTAACAGTTTTTTAAAGGAAAAAACATGTTGATATTAAAAAGCTGGATTTTTATGGTGCTATTGGTCTAGTTGAGCCAAGTCAGTGCAGAATGTTTGAAAAAAAAGAAATTTATATTTCTGTAGTACATTAAAAGAAAATCAAATGCTTTTTATTTTGTTATCTTCCAAAAATTTTTTTAGAAAAAGTAGCAGCACTTATGATTTATTTAATTGCTAAAGTGTTAACTTCATTTAAAACTTTTTAAATTAATTAATTTAATGTTTTATTATAAACAGTTTGTACAATGTTTATATAATAAATACTAATAATAATTTAAATTGTTTTTTTTTTTTTTCAGAAACAGAATGGATGTGGTTTTATGACATCAGCACAGCAGCTCATACAGCCAAAGCTTTGGTGACACATTCACCACTGCCTTACCAATTTCTTAGAGATAAAGTAGACATGAAAAACCGTAAGTTGTATTGAGGTATAATTTCGTTTTTGTAGGATTCAGTCATTAACACTTCGATTTCTTCATTCTGATTACTGGAAAATACAATAGACCGTAATGTAATGATTTCTTTCATAAATAATATTTTTTTTATTTTTTACACAAGTAAAACTTAAATGAAATAAACTGTTCTTCTATAGCTGTTTGTTTTTGCTTTTCTCTTATTATTATTAAATTTATTATGATTTATTTATTGCCAAAATTTCCTTTACATGCAATAATAATTATACATAAAGGACTTACGGGCGTAAATGCCCGTACATAGGTTGGTCCTCAAATTGATATTTATATTTAACACAAATACAAATGATACTAATGTAAAAAATAAATGACTTCATTTCAATTCAACAAATTTAAAATATATATATAATACAAGCAACAGACAATAAACATTAAAAAAAGGGAAAAAACCCATCCCATGATAGACTAATATTTTTAGATAATCAACAACAATGTCTCTAATTTATTTCTTTAGCTTCTTTTAAGCACTTTTTTATTTACACTTCCATTTTTCAACTCAGATAATTCATGAAAACAGTTTTTGTTCTCTGTCCTATAGTTAATAAGTGTCTAGACAATGCAATACTTTTAAACCAATTGGATTTTGTAAATTCACTTTTTTGTTCATTATATTGATTTTATATTCATTATAGTAGAATTTACTACAAACCTATTGATCACATATTGATCAGGATATCTGGATCTTGTTCATTTATTCTTGTAACTTTAAGAATGTTTCTGTAGCCGATCCAGTGGATCAAGCAATGCATCATGAAGACCATCACAGCTCCTAATGCATACACAGAAACACTATGGAATAGACCATAGTATATTTGCAATAACTGTTTTTTTAGATAGAATCTGTTTCAGTCTAGTGAATGATCTATATATATTTGATTAAGTATTAATAATATGTAATTTTTGTCGGCTTCGTTAACAGTGGATGAAGATTGGGCGCTAGCTATCGACAACAAAGCTTGGACTCATCAGATGGACACTCAGATTATAAGTTGGGGAACACAATATCCTCAAGATTGGCAGTTGGGAGGGAAATGTGACGCTTACCTATGGGGCAATGGTAGACATGGTCAGCTCGGGGAAGCAGGTTGGTGAAATCAAGAACTATTAAAATGTATGGCTATAATGTCCATCTGTCTGTCTACAATGGAAGTAACAATTTTATATATTGTATAATTGTGTAATATTAATTTTTAAATTCTCTATTTTGTCAGTCTATGCGAAGATTCAGTTGTGCCAATTTATTTCTAGGTTTGGTTATCATACAATCTCCAACTCTGGTGAAGTCATTCTCTTCAGCACAACAAATCATCTGCGGACAAAACTGTACGTTTGTTTTAGAAAGCAATGGCACCGTTCTGTCCTGCGGCCAGGGTAGTTTCGGAAGGTTAGGTCAAGGGCATTCAGATGACCTTCATTCTCTCACAATTGTCTCAACATTACAAGGTAAAGTGTGTTTTTTTATCTATATAATAGTACCTCATATACATATTTTTATATATTTTTTAATTTTTAAGATTAATTTTAATTTTAGTAGTAAATATAGTGTATTCTATAGATAATGTATTGTTAAATTCTCTTTAAAAATTAAATTAATCAACCCCTGAAAATATATATTTCAAATTCATATCACAGGTTTTGTAATTGTGGAGTTGGCAACATCATGTGGCTCGGATGGACATAGTCTTGCACTGGCTGAGAGTGGAGAAGTCTTTTCATGGGGAGATGGTGACTTTGGTAAACTCGGACACGGCAATTGCGATCGGCAGAGAAGTCCTCGGCAGATAGACGCTTTGCAAGATGTTGAAGTGGTTCAGGTAATATTCAGTGATTCATTACAATAATTTGAAATGTCAGATTAATTGTTTAAACTTTATATATTTGTACATACATACATATGTTGGTACTTAAGGTTGACATAAATATTCACACATAATATGATTTTCTTAAGCTTTATTTAAAAAATTTAATTTGGTAATGGCTTCTTCAACTTATTCATTAGCTACAACATCCATTCTTACATTTCCAGCCAATATTTGGGTTCCGTTTGGTACAGTAATTACCCATCGCTGACAAACACAAACACAGAAGACAGGATTTAATCCTCATGAGAGCTCATAGTATTTTCATGTAATGATAGCCTATATATGTTTTCTCATTCTAAAACAAAAACAAAAATGTTTAAGTCTAAGTCTTTTTAATGTTACATTTAGTGAGTGTACACTAAGGACTTTTAGGTAATATCTCTGAATATCATATGTGTACCTGTATTCCATAAAGTATTAAGTGAAAGAAAATAAATAAAACCATTAAACTTATACAAAACTTTTACTTTAAAAAATAGTCCTCCTACATATCTTTTTCAATATGTAATAAAAAAAAGCTAGATGCTTCTTATACTTAGCATATAATTTGCGTTACCTACCTACTACAGTTTTAGAAACTATTTATTATGCATATGTGTACAGTTTTTTTTAACTATGGTCTAATTATTTGGGGTGGTGTATATATATCAAAACTTAAGCAACTTGTAAATCTGCAAAATAGATTTAATAAGTTGTTAAAAAACAGTAATATTTCAACTGTCGGTGAGCTGTATGCAGCCAAATGTGTTACGTTCCACTATAAATACTTAAGTACACCAGCCGTAACTTAAATGTCTTGTAACTCTACCAGCCGGTCATGAAGCAAGGACAATGCATATCCAAAACATAAAAAAACCATATATGAAAAAAATTGTATATACACTGCAATAAAATATTTTAGTTTATTACTGAATGATCTAAAAGTGTCTCCAAAACAAAAAAGAAAAGAAAATAATAAATAAGAAAAATTGAAATACTTTATGTATAATCAATAGAAAATCTATGAACACATTTAAATTATGAATCAGGCTATACTATTGTGTACATGTTATACAAATCTTTAGTTTTATTTTACGTTTTAGTGTTTAATTTTTAGTTCTTAAGTTGTGGCTCCTGAGCACAGAGAGGCACTTCCTCTCTCTACAGGATATATGTAACTCCTTATGGAGAAATATGTATATATAAAGCCAAGAAAAAATAAATAAATAGTTAAGAAAGTATTGTAAACTATGTGTGCTATATCATAAGTGTGTCAAAATTCTATTTACTAATATATTATTCATCACTGTTGGGTTTGTATTAGTTCAGAAGAGGGTTATTGACAACAGAAATAACATGGAATTAAACATATTTTACAACTCTGCACACATTCTGAGAGGGTGCCGTTAAAAAAAGTTACATTACATAAAACAATAACATGTAAAATACCTCATTAACAGGTAAAATCAAGTTATTCAAAGTGACTTTAATTAGATGTAAGAAAAGTTTAGTCATTTAAAACCATATGTTTGTACAGGTTGCGTGTGGATACAAACACAGCGCTGTTGTGTCAGCCATTGGAGACTTATACACATTTGGCGCAGGAGAATATGGCAGGTTAGGTCATGGTGGATGCAACAATCTACTGACACCACAACGCATCGCAAACACTTGGAGTGGACACCGCATAGGACAAGTTGCTTGTGGACTGAATCATACTGTATGCGTGTCTTGCGATGGAACTGCCGTATGGTCATTTGGGGATCGAGACTGGGGCAAACTGGGCATCGGCACAGGCAATCCGAAAGGCATTCCTCAGGTTAGTTAAAGAAAGACAAAGCTTGTGATGAATTTATTGTTTAAAACGGTTTTTTTTAACAGTAAACTCTTATTTTTTATTTTCATTGAAAAGACAAAAATGTTTCTCTTTCTAAAAAGTGATATTAGTTCTGAAATTAGGAAAGTATGTTTGAGCAGTTAACTTTTATTAACTGTAGCAGCAAAGAAAAAATGAAAGTGTAATTTGACATTTGTGTATTATTGTTGTTATAACCATTTTTAGTTTTATTAAATATTGTTTTATTAAAGGCTGCTTTTGCTTATTAATCACAGCACTTGTTTTTCATTATGAACTTCCCCCCCTCATAGTCGTGAATAGTCAAGATGCTCTTGCATTACAAAAAAATAGTACAGTTCCATTTAAACATTAAATAACACAACCATGTTTTAACTTTTTAGGAACTTTGTATACAAATTTACACTTTATACATCCCTGATAGTTCTCAGAAATGTCTTTCAAGCTTTACTAGTTCTTAAAACACCAAGCCATGTCTAGATTTTTTTAAAACATTGTGTATTTAAGTACTGTAAACCCTCGATTTAACGGACATTAAAACAAAAATTATTGTTTTGTTTGAAATTGTGAAAGTTGGTAATATTGTATCCAAATTTGTTTAATACCTCCAGTTCATATACAGTGTACACAGTAGATACTATGATCTATATATTTTAGTGTACTGTAAAACAAGAACACAAAAAGCAAGTAAAATTATCACTGTTAATAATCAGAGACAGATTTTACTCTCAATTTAATGGAACATCTCCCACCCTGAACAGCTGTTAAACCAAGGGTATACTGTACAGTATTTTTAATTTAGAGAATTAGTTAAACATGTTGAATGATTATGAATATATTCATTTCAGAGAATCGGTGGTCTAATAGGTGAAACTATAAAGAAAGTGTGTTGTGGCACACAGTTCACAGTGTTTTTAACAAATGATGGAAAAGTCCTCACTTGTGGATTGGACAAATCCAGTGAGCAAGGTGTACGTGGAATTGATAAACCTACACAGGTAATTATATGGAAAACTAATTTGTAATCTGGGATCTGTAATCATTTCTTTTTCAAAATATGAGGAAGAAAATAAGAAGATGATTTTATTTTATAAACAAAATAGGTAAATTTTTTTTTTAATTTCTTGAAAAGGTATATTTGACAATGTCTTAATACAGTTTTATCAATCTGTTTTTCGCTTGAAAACTAAATATTATTTTTCTTTAATTTGTACAATAATTTGTTTTGCCCAACTATTGATTTAAGTCCATTTGCTAAACACCAATTTAGAGTAATGTGTTATCAGCTCGGGAATGATTTACAAATCTGTGTAGGTTATTTGATAAGATTTAAAAAACTTTGTTTCCTTGTGCTTTATAAAAATGTAGGTTATAAAAAAAAAATAAAAAAATAGGCATTGTGTAAATACAGTAACAGATTTTTACATATTACAGTTTGTATTGTTCAGCCATGTGCCATAAGAAAAACAACATGTTTGATTTGCACAGACCCAAGTACAGTTAAAAGATAGCTTTATTTATTCAGTTACAAACTGAAAGTAAACTCTTAAGTTACCCTAACTTGACATCCACAGCGCTCAAGCAAATAAACATTGTTCGGCAGTAACTTACATTTAAGTAATGTTACTAATGTGATGCTGATGGCAGTGACCAATAGTGCTGTGGCTTGTAACCTCACGGTTTTCAAGCAAATAAACATTGTTCAGCAGTAATTTATATTTAAGTAATGTCAACTTTAATGTAATGCTGATGGGAGTGACCAAGTAATGCTGTGGCTTGTAACCTCACAGCGTTCAAGCAAATAAACATTGTTCGTCAGTAATTTACATTTAAGTAATGTCAACTTTAATATTGACTGATGTGATGCTGATGGCAGTGACCAAGTAGTGTTGTGCCATGTAACCTCACAGCGTTCAAGCAAATAAACATTGTTTGGCAGTAATTGTTAGCAGGCTTGTGAATCCCCGAAACTAATGTTTGTCACATCGGTGCAGTGCTGCTGCCAGTGGAATCCAATGTTGCCAGATAGAGATAGGTTTCTCGCAGCATCGAATATAAGGCCTTTTTTAAGATTTAGGGGAATTTCCAATCAAACACTGGACATTTTTATATTAAGTTCAAATATAAGGTGCACCTGAATTTGGAGGCAATTTTTCGAAGAAAAAAGCGCATCTTATAATCCGTAAAATATGGTAATTGAATTTCAAACATCAGTGAAAAGAATGTAGAATGTTGAAAAGTTTGGAAAACTTATGGAGGGTGAAGGGGTAGCTGTTCAGGTACCCTCCTTCGGTATCCTAAAAATAATTCTCAGAAAAACCAAATGGTGCATATGCTTTCGAAATAACTATTTAATTACATTTTTTTTGTAAATTTCAGTTTGAATTTTTCAAATAAAAGTCAAATGATTAAGTGTACTGTAAGATTGAAAGAATGTTAACATTCGATTAAGGAATCTAAATAAATTGAATGAAAATAAATACTGACACATTTGTTTTTGCAGGTGATGGGCCTTAGTTCGGTGTTTGTTGAAGCAATAGCAGTGGGCACGGATCATGCTCTGGCATTGACTTCCACAGGAGATGTGTGGGGGTGGGGCAGTAACATGGAAATGCAGTTAGGCTTGGGTTCACACACAGACTCTGTGCCTCCTACACTCATACAGTCACTCTGTAACAAGAATATTAAACAGGTAGGCTTTATACTGGATAATAAATCTTTGACACCTTTACAACTATAAAAAAACTGGTAAAATAGTTAAAGTAAAAGGTCATCAACTCTTTTACTGAGTATTTAATTTCTTAGCCTGTTAAAAAATGTAAACATGTAAAATATCATGTTACATACTTTTGATTTTTAAATTTAACAAAACATTAACTGTCTTTGTGTACGCATTTCAAATTATTGTTTAAATCCTGTTTTCAATTTTTGTGTGTGAATATTAATTAAATGGGTCCTAAAAGAAGTGCTTGTGGTAGTGGAAGTAAAAGACAAGCTTTGACTATTTAACTAAAAATAGCTACAGTATGAACTAAAAAAATATGCAGTAATGATTTGTGCTATGTGAATATATGTGATATAACTTTGTATGAATTTAGTTAAAATAAAGTGTGACTTCTGTTTTGTGAATTTTTTTCATTATTCATCTATGACATATTAATAGTGAGTACTTAATTATTTTTCCTATGTAACAAATTAAAATGTTTTCCATAAGTCTCTGTTGTAAACGGTGACTCGCACAGTAGTCTGCTCAGATAACAGTCTTAGTTCTGGAACAAATTAACACTATTAACCGGTGTACCATTGTAATAAGTAATTACTTGAACCAAAAAAATGGAATTAACAAAGTTCGGAATAAAACAGTTTACAAACAAGTGAAATAAACAAATGCCACCAGCGGTAATTGCAATTCCTTGCATCTAATTTAGATGGAACAAAATTCTGTACATAAAGTCTATTTATTTGTATGTTTAGAACAAATGTATTACATATAAAACATTGTTAACAGATCTCTACCGGACGAACACACAGTGCAGGGTGGACAGCTTCCCCAGTGCCTAGCATGTCGTTGAGGTTAGGCCTGCCTCGTACTATTCCATCTCAGTTCGGCCACTTACATGACATACCAATAACAGCCATCAGAGTGCGCTTGAAGCTATTATATTACTTCTCTGACTTGCTTTACTCGTGTTGGAAATTGTTTCCTTTGTGTTCTCAAGTAAGTTGGTTTTTGTCCCACTACTGAACTTCATATTAAGAAAATTTGTCAATTTTAACAGATTAATATTTGCACACGTGCACACAGAGAAAGCCAAAGTGGTGAATATTTGATTTTTCAAAATCAACTCAAATTTGAATGATACATGTACTGTGATCATAACTGAAGTTAATATACAAACGCTCAGATTAAAACAAGTAGTAATTCATTAAAAAAATTATATGCAGTAACAAAAAAATAATAATAACAGTAATTTACTTTAATTTTTTAATATTGATTTCAGTAATGTTTTTATGTCTTATTGAATTGATTTGAGCAAATCTGTTTTAAAGCCGATTGGTTATTACTATTGCTGATTTTTTACTGTTTTACCAGTGTTTTTCAAACTGGAATTCTTAAAAATAATGTATACACTGCATGGTTATAAGTTTGCATATTATATAACTTAATGTAAATAAAACTGTTTTTATTTTTAGGATATGTTTGTGTTTAATGCAGTAAATAAATATTGATGTGACAGAAAATTTCACAAATTATGTTTTAAGAACTTAGGGCTTTCCTGAACACAAATATACTCTACAGTATCCATTTCTGTTTTCAGGATGCAGAATGGTCCAAAGTAGAGCCATACTGTTGGCTCTCATCACCTCTTCTTCGTCCACTGTTGACACCTCGTGTATACACACTGCCTCTAGTCCACGCGATGGGCAGCAGTATGGTACAAAGTCGCAACTACGGACCACAAGTAACTGTACGACGGCTAACTAAACTACATCGCCCTGTGTTTACACAAATTGCTAAACAAGTTGTCAAAATGGATCCGCAAGATTTGAGACTTCCATCGCGTGCATGGAAGGTAAAGTTTTCAGTTGATCAATAAACAGGTTGGAGATTCGATTACCATTTTTGTATATGAATAAGTAATTTATATTAAATAGATCCGCATACAGAAAGATCCATTGACTTCCACTGTCAAATCCATTAATATTAATTCATAATGTAACAAAGGCGACCACTAAATTACACTTCAGTATGCCATAGAATCAGATGTATATCATAGTCTTTGATGTGTCTCGTTTCATGTAGAAACCCCCCCCCATCCGAATATAAAGCACTGCCAAAATCAGGACCAAATAATAGCCCTGTGATTACAACAGTAGGACGCAACTTGGGTGAAGCGTTCATGTCACTTGTCACCTGACCATCATGTTTCAAAAATGGCTTTATGTCTCAGTATCCTGGCATCACATTTTAAAATTTATCATGCATTCTACTACATTTATTTTGAATAACACAATGTCTTATACAAACTGTAGAGAAACAAACCATTTCCATTCTGCCTCAACTACACTAGCCAGGTCTGTAAAACAAACAACACTTTCCCAAATTGATTTTAAATGGTTTGTATTTTTGAACATATGGGACTGGTCATGTAAACAGGAGACCAACTGACATCAAGATAAACATTAATCAGTCTAATTTGTATAAACAATAAGTTTACAGTCTTTTAGGTTCTTATTAACAAATAGAAAAGACAAGAAACTTGCTTACATAACAAAACTTGTAGATCTGTTTTCCAGAAATATATGTCAGAAACAAAAAGATATAGTAAATAAAGTCAGCCATATAAAGCAGTTATGTGCTGTTGATACATAGATGTCTGTCGGACTCCTTACCACAGATAACTTGTAACGATGGTTTACAACATATCTCCTCCTGAGACCCTATTACTTGATACTGTACAACTTATAACTTTTGTATACAGTATATCTCCTCCTAAGACCCTGTTACTTGATAGTTCAACTTATAACACTCACATACAGCATATCCCCTCCTGAAACACTGTTACTTGATACTGTACAACTTATAACATTCGTATACAGCATACACTCGTCCCCTCCAGACACTCTGTTACTTGGTTGAAACTGTGCCTTATTTTATGTGCTATTTAATTCAATCTGAATAATTCAGACAACAGCAAGCTTTAATGTCTTAATTAATTTTGGTCTTGCTATATTTTTGAATGGATTCAAATAAGTCTTTTATTATAAGATCTCACAATATCAGCTCTAGTAGTAAATGTTTATACATCTGTAGTATAATCAGTCAGTCAGTCAATAGCAGAAGAGTGTGGTGTCTTTGGCACATCAGTAGCCCAATACATGCAAATATTCCCATTCACACATATTCAGTTTATAATGGTAAGCAATCTTACAACACTGGTTCTCCGATTGGTTGGCCGAAGCTCATAGTACAAATAGGCCCATCAACAATGAACAAGATTTGTGATATGGGGTATCATTTACATTGCTCTATTGAGGGAAGAATTTAAGAATGTGCTGTGCATAAAAATAAAGAAAGAAGTTAATAAACCTGCCTGCTTTTTTTTATCTCTCCACTGTTTTGTGTTTTTAACTAAAAAAAAACCATATCTTTTGAACTTCGAATGATCAGATTTGACATGCTGTACCAGAATGCAAAAAAACATAAACCGATTTTCTATCCTTCTTTTTAAGTGAAAGCAAACTGAACCTTCATCGTGCTTGGTTCTAGGTGAAGCTTATTGGAGAAGGAGCAGATGACGCAGGCGGTGTTTTTGATGACACCATGACAGAAATGTGCGAAGAACTACAGAACGGCACAGTACCGCTTCTCATTCCAACTCCCAACAGCACCAATGACATTGGCTCCAACAGGGATAGGTTTTTATTCAATCCATCGTTGACATCGTCTCAGCATCTACAATGGTTCAAGTTCCTAGGTAAACTATTTCAAATTTTAGTGACCCATTTCCATTTAGTAAATTTCAGTGGTATTTCTACAAAATCCATTCTGCATAGTATACTGGTCACAAAACTTTCACATATATGGTTTAGAGCGAATTGATTGCAATGTATAATATATATATTATTATAATATAATATTATATATATATATATATATATATATATATATACACAACACATGAATATTGTATGTCTTAAAATATTCATATTCTCTCCTGTGAATGATATAAAAAAAATATGAGTGACTTTATAAAAGTTTTATATACAAATTCAAATTTATGTTATTAAACCTCTTTACTTATATTCCCTTCTGCCACCAAACATGTTTGTATTTCTGCGCAGCTGTAACTCTGTTGAACATTTGAAAGCTAAACTTTGTGTGCACAGGTATTCTATTCGGAGTGGCCATACGCACTAAGAAACCACTAGCTTTATCCTTATCCCCACTAGTATGGAAACTCCTAGTCCAAGAACCAGTGACCTGGACAGACTTGGAGGAGAACGACACGTTGTACGCACAGAGTCTGAAGGGCATCCAGAACATTGAGTTGGCAGGAGTTACGGAAGCAACGTTCCATGAGGTATGTGACAGTTGCAAAATATTATAAGCTAAACATGTTATTATACGTAAAGTTTGGTTAAATGTGATCCAAAATTTTATTTTGTCTCTGATTATTGGAACTTCAGCCATCAGGACTACAAACTGTTCTTGCATATGAAATTTATCAATGACATTTTTTTTTCTTTAATTGTAATTTTCCTTCTTTTTTTTGAAATTGGCTTATTGCCTTTTCCAGCTGTATAGAATTCCTTGTGATGTTGATGCCCATATCTTAAGAGGCCTTCTGAAGTTCTTCATTTCTCTGTCTCATCCATCTTATTATGTTTTGCATTTCACACATTTTTTTCCATTGGGTATTCTATCATGTAATGTTAACATCTTTGTAGTTCAGATTATGCTCAGCTCATGTTTGCACTAGTGTTTTGTTCTAGTTTCTAAAGCACCTGACTATACTTGATGTTTTATTGCTTTGGATTATTACCTCAGATCTCCTGTTTTAATTGGTAGTTAGTTCAGCTTCTAGATGCTCAAGAACAGCACTGATATAAAACTTACATCAGTAAATTAAAATTAGGCCATTGTTATTATCAAGTTTTACAATTCAGAAAAATAACTTTAGTTTTATATTTTCAAAATGATTATTAAAATGTATGTAATGTTTTATTATTTCAGGTTATTCCTTTAGATTGCTTCGAAGGTAACAGTTGGACAGGTCAACTAGTCCCTATAGTACCTGCTGGAAAAAGTATTCCATTTACTTTTCTCAACCGATTGCAATACGTTGAACAAGCCCTCAACTTCCGTCTGCATGAGATGGATCTACAGGTAACGTACGGTGTTTATAAGCTTTTCCTATTTCCCTATGGCTCCTGAACAAAATTTTTGTGGAAATTGCAATCTAAACAGTTTATTTAGATTGTTAAAGCTATAGTTGAACCAAATTTAATTGAAATAGGTAGATCATATTTTAAGGAAAAAAGTTTTTTTTATACTTTTAAAGGTGTTTTACCCAAAAACATGGTGAGAAAGTTATGAGCTATTTTTAAATTGTGTCTAGAGTAAGCAAACTACACCTACATGCTAAACTCCATCAGTTATTTCATTCAATGCACAGACTCTCAGGATATGTAAATCTTATATTTTTTTAATTAAAACACCTGAAATAAAATACAGGTATTCTGTATTCAATCAAAATTGAAGGGGGCTTCATTGAAATTGAATTTTTGTACAACTACTTTTTACAATACTCAGTGTAATAAAAAAGTAAAAATGTTGATTTGAATTGTTAAAATACAACTGAAAATTTTCTGTACATAAATTTTGTTTTATTTTGCAAAGTGTTTAGTAATACTGTATACAATTTAGAATTTATTTTAGGTTTTGTTTTTGTACAAATTCTAGAATTTGTTCATATTTGTCCATCATGCAAGAAAAAGTTCATGTCTATTTATTGTAGGTGGCAGCAGTAAGGGAAGGAATGGCCGGGATAATACCAGTGCCTTTGTTATCGTTAGCGACTGCTTCGCATTTAGAATTACTGGTGTGTGGATCCACGCACATCTCTATACATGCATTGAAGAAGATCACAAGGTAGACATTCATAAAATATTCCTTGCTAGTAAGTTTTATTTATTCACTCCCAATTATCAGCAGTGGCAAAAACATTTATATATCTACGAGGGTTGATCAAATATAAACGAGACTGACTTTCTAAAAACTTTTCTGTTGGACATTGAACTCTAAAGGGTGGGGTTTCAGGTAGCCTGGGAGGTTTGGGACGGGCGTAGACGGGCAACATTTCCGTTCAGACCCTTCAGTATAAAACTATACAATGAGTGAGAGTGAAGTGCATGTTTCCGTGGAGCAGAGAATTATTATTAAGTTTTTGGCCAAGGAGGGGGTCAATCCGACTGAAATCTTTCGTAGATTGACGGCTCAATACGGGGACAGGACCCTGTCAAGAGCTCGCGTTTTTGCTTGGCACAAGGAATTCGCCGAAGGACGGAAAGCAGTAGAAAACCTCAGCCATGATCGTCGCCCGACCACTTCCATCACGGACGAAAACATTGATGCTGTTCGAAGCTCCTGGATGAAGACAGACGTATATCGCTGCGATTTATTGCAGATGAACTCCAGTTGAGCTATGGTAGCGTTCAAAAAAATCGTTACATCAAACCTGGAACTCAGCAAAGTATCTGCAAGGTGGGTTCCACGAATTTTGACCGACGTTCACAAACGGAATCGTTTGGAGATTTGCCAGCGACTATTGACCCAATTTGAACGAGATGGTGAGGCATTATTAAACCGGATTGTCACCTGTGACGAAACATGGGTTCACCATTACACTCCCGAGTCGAAACAGGCAAGTATGGAGTGGCGGAAGAGGGGAGAGAGGGCGCCTCTGAAGGCCAAATCACGATCGTCGGCCGGGAAGGTAATGGCCACTGTATTTTTCGACAATCAAGGTGCCTTTCACGTCGATTTCCTCCATCAACGACGCACAATAAATGCATAATATTATTGCGATGTTTTAGAGGTCATAAAACAGTCTTTTCAGTAGGAAAAGGAAATCTAAACCGGCGAAACGTAATTCTTCTTCACGATAATGCCCGACCACATTCGGCGAAACGCTACGAGGCTTAAACTCGATCAAATTGGCTGGGAACCAATGGAACATCCCCCACACAGTCCAGACTTATCACCCTGCGACTATCACCTGTTTGGGCCACTCAAAGAGGTGCTTGGAGGCCAGCGTTTCGAAGACGATTCTGCGGTGGAGACCTTCGTGCTCCAATGGCTCAATGAACGCCGAGAACTTTTTACGAAGATGGAATTAAAAACTTCCAATCCGTGGGAAAATGTGTTACTCGTGCGGGAGACTATGTAGAAAAATAAGTTGTATCAAGAATAATTTGTAAGCAATAAATTTTTTAAAAAATCAGTCTCGTTTATATTTGATCAACCCTCATATCTATAATTTGGTCTACAACGTTCTATGCCGTCTTCCGATCTCCAACCTCCACCGATCGCGGTCCCACCACAGGTCTTCTGGTAGATCCCTTTTTTTTATTTCCTTTTCGGCTCCCTCTCTCTAGCTCAGTCTCGGCCTTCTTCGTTTTCTTCTTCCAGGTGTTCGCCATTGCATGATTTTTTTGGGAATTCGCTCATCTGGCATTCTTTGTACATGCCCGTACCAAACCAGTTGTTTTGTTCTTATATCCTCTACAATTGTATGCCTTACGTCCATTATCCTCCGTATACTCTCATTTCTCACTCTCTCTTTTCTTGATCTTCCTGCCGCTCTTCTCCAAAAGTCCATCTCAGTAGCCAACAGCATTCTTTCTGTTCTGCTCTTAATTGGCCATACCTCACTACCATATGTTATAATGCTTTTTACAATTGTGTCATAAATTCTTTTTTTATTCTCTTTTGAAATGTTTTGATCCCATAACACCCTGTTCAGCATAGATAGAGCTCTCCTTCCAAATACTATTTGTTCTTTAATTCCTTCACATTTATATATATGTATATATATATATATATATATATATATATATATATATATATATATATATATATATATATATTCGTCTGCATTAGCCCAAGTGTGCACAATAGTCGGACGTTAAAAACCAAACAAAAAAAAATATATATATATATACAGTGAACCTAAAAAAATATATATACTTTTTCTTTAAAAAAACAAAAGTTTCAAATAAATGTAATTTTTCTTTATGCAATAGCACATCAAAAAAAGTTGCAATCAACTAACAAAACCTATGTTTTATCTATTAAAATAACTCCGGCTTCGAATACGGGAATGTTAAATAAAATTTTTTTAAACAATGCACATACTGTTATTTTTGTAATTATTATAAAAATTACTTTGATCATCATTATATCGTTTTTTTCCTTCTCTCTTTATGCCTGTAAAGTTCTTGTTGTCATCGTTTGTAAACTTACCTTTAAACCATTGTGACTTCGTATTTTAGTAATATTTTTTATATGTGTAGTTCATATCAAAACATGTTTTCATGTTTGGGTAGTAGAAATTTTTTTATAATTGTTTTATTTTGCAAATTTAGATTAGATAATGAGCTATTGCAGCAGGATATGAGACCGATTATCATACATTTTTCTCATTTTGACAGGATTATTGTAATTATTTTCCCTGTATAAGACATTTTCTGGAGTAACGAATAAGCTAACCTAACAAATTTTTCAGGTATCGTGATTTATGTGAGAAAAGCCCTTTGGTACAGTGGTTCTGGAATGTACTGGAAAGCTTCTCTGACACAGAGCGAGTTCTCTTCATGAGGTTTGTGTCGGGGAGATCAAGGATGCCTGCAAATTTAGCTGATCTTTCGCAACGCTTTCAGGTTAAAATTTATTCATTATCATTGTAGTGCATTTTTGTTCATGTTAGCATTCCTTTTCAGAAATAATGTTTAATCGTAAATACTTTTTTATAAAAATGTATAGCATATGAGAATACAAAAAAAAGTGTCAGTGAGCATATTATGTAAAACATAATTAATAGTCTAAAAACTTGACACAAACTTGATTAATTCTTCAAACTTAGTAAATAACATAACTGCCATCAGTTTTTTTTCGATTAACTCAAATTATAAGATGTTTATTTAAAATTTTGATATACTAACTTGTATATTTATCTTCATACATGGGCAAAATCTGGTGAACTGATTTTTAACAACGAGGTTGATTTTACGTTCCCTTCTCCCCAGTTGCTTGAGAGTAGGATTTTTTGGAGAAATAGGAACATTTTGTGCGATGTTTTGTATTTGCTTCAGTAATTATTTCAGCCTGTCTAATAAGTGTTCTTGAAAATATTTTTTAGAAAAATTTAGCTTGTATGAGAAAGGTCGTTAATTTTTTTTTGTCATTTATTTTATTTTTTAGATAATGAAGATAGAACGAGACAGTGATGGATTACCAACAGCACAGACTTGTTTCTTTCAATTGCGATTGCCAAATTACAGCAGTCCAGAGAGATTAGCAGAACGACTTCGTTACGCCATTACCAACTGTCGTTCCATCGATATGGACACGTACATGTTAATCCGAAATGCTGATGTCGATTCGGACAGCGATTAGACTGACAAATCAAACTATATATTTTGTGTTATGTAAGTCATTGTGATATTCTCAAGTCAAGTATTTAAATATAATGATTATTTATGTTAATGGCGATATCTTCGCCTGTGCGTTTGTTGTTCGAACTTTTATTGTAGTTGACATGTGGTAGACTTTTTTCATGATCTTTTGTAATCCTGAATTGTACTGGTAATCCTGAGTTTATTGGTTGCAACAGAAGGGAAAGACAGGGAAATTATGTAAAAAGTAGAGAAATCAGGAATGGTTACTGCCTCATAGATTCTTCTTTATGAAAAATTTATAATTATAGTAAACTCTCGGTTATCTGAAGTAATTGGGAGGGTGACTGGTTTTGTTACTGAAAAGTTCGGTTATTTGAGGGTATTTATTTAAGTACCCTAAATAAAGCATGAAGTTCAGAAAAAATTAATAAAACATCAAGCAAAAATGTATGACTCATCAAAGTAAATGTCTAAACACTAGTTTACACTCATGAAGTTTTCAAACTGTTCTTCAATCGGCAGTGCACTTGCAGTAGTTACAAACCCTATTTTTCAACCGCATGCTCATAGATTGTATGTGTGATTAAATTAAACTAAGATAAAGGAGTGAGTCATTCATTATTACTTGATAAATGTTTCTAGTAAACTGTAGTAGCCTATTATTTCTATAAATCTGATGTTCTGCTTATCTGTCTTAAGCTGTATAACAAATGCACAGTTACGAGTGGCTAACAGATTGTGCTGACAAAATTGACTGGATCAAAAGCTCTATTATTATTAGACAGAGGTTCAGTATGTCATAATTAACTTTAGTATCATCATAAACAATGAACATCAATTTTGATAAATAAGTTAGACAAAACAAGTACTGTAACTTAAATAGGCCATTTTGTTATTCTAATACAGTATAGTTTATTAAACAGTTAATTTTCCTTTTGTAAAATTTTCTGATGTATTAAAAAAATCCAGTATTTTTGCAAATTAGATTGTGTTTCGATGGTGTTCGGATAATCCGGAGTTCAGTTATTCAAGGTTCGGATAACTGAGGGTTTCCCAGATGTACCCACAGAAATATGACCCACTTTGTGTGTACTCAGATGTTAACCACTCAGAGCTAAGGATGAAACAGAACAGACACAGTATATAATGTGAAAGGTTTTTATCTTTATTTTAGCACACCAATAAACTCGAAATCATGTTTAAGTGTGAAATAACTAGAGGCCATAAGCAGCCTTTTTTTTTTTTCCTTGACTTGTGTTGGGTTCAGCCTCTGATGTATCTACTGAAAACTTTCATTCTATTTAATAAGTGTTACACACTCCATACAGGCAGGACACAATAAATGTAGCTTTAATATATGTGTGTGTGTGCATGAAATATTTTTAGTTGTATGTATTATGTCTTGTTTCAAAGAATACCATGTATGCAAAACATTGAATTTCTAGTATAATGTAAGAAATGTATACCAGCTCCAGTATCAAATATATTTTAGTGAAATGAAAGTAATTGTTTAAAGTAACTTTTACAATTAATTATTTAGACACAGTTGACTATTGCATCATTATCAGAATCGAGTTGTTTGTAATTCAGTTTGTCTATACATATAAATGTTTTAAGTTCTGTAACATATCATGTACACTGACAGGGGAAACATCTATCTGTTCTGTTGAGTGAATGGCAGTTTAAAAAAAACTAGTATGTTTGGCATAAAAAGAACTAGTATTTAAAATAATAAAACAGCATATAAAAGAACTCTGCTGCACTTCTTGGAGTTTAATGATTGTTTGTTTTTGCAATTAATTTTTTTTTAAATCAGACAATATTGCTGTAGATAATTTTAACCATTAAAAACATGATTAAATAAATAAAGGCTTTAAGTTTCACAGCTGACGTAGGCATTCACAACAAATCAATAATCATATTTTCATCTTCCTTTTATTCGACGATTTAGCTAACTGTAATGTGTATCTTTTACTGCCACAAGCTGCAGTGGTGGTACACATTTTATAGTAATCAAATAATGAGAATAGAATAATACTCCATTTCGTTGATGTACATGACTCATCAGTTGTCATATATAGTTCCAACAGACCAAAAACACTATTGCTATTTGTGAGTTCCAATTGGTTTTAGCTTTTAAAAAAATGTTTTACATTTCAAAAAATGGACCTAAAGCATATACTTATTTTTCCTAACAATGCCCATAATATAAACCAGCCAGTTAGACTAAATAAGGACGAGTGATTAGCGCTATTGGTAAGGGAAAAGGAACAGGAGTAACTGCAGCTTGAACTAAGAACCTTTAGGTGCTCAGTCCAGAGGCACAGCTGAAAGTAGAATAACCAGGACTATACTGTATTAAGTTTCAGATTAAGCAAGACTATAATGTTCTCCTTAATTGCGCGTGTGTATGTGTGTGTTTAGAAGCCTTACGTTGAACTAGTTTTTTTTTAAGCTAGCATGCAAGCATGGTAGTGCTTTTCTGCTGACTTAAAACATTTTTGCAATTATATATTTAGTCCAAAAAAGTGGGAAAATGTTATTTTCTCATAAAATTACTTTTCAGTTGTAATACGAATTGGTAAAATAGGGTCCATTATATATATCGCAATTTGAATGTGTACACATGACTCGCTTTTGATAAAAATACGAACAAGTATAATTAAATATGTCAACTGTTTCTATATGAGTATTCAAAGAACTCGTATTGATTTATCCTTGTTTATTACATCTATGTTTTCATCCCTTCTGTTGTCTATTGTAATTAAAATATGTTGAAATCATATGTGTTATTAATTCAACTACCAGTAACATTATGTATTATGTATATTATTTTTATTTTCAGTAAATGGGAAAAACTTTTTCAGCTTAAAAACATTGAAGGGTGCCAGGATAGATAAGGTGTGAAAACAGCATTTGAAAAAGGCTTGCAAGCTGCCAACTGGGAAATGTTAAAATGAAGCTGTTTTTTTTTTTTTAGCATTAAAACGCTCATAACTCGGTTACCATCAGAGATATCGAGTTGATTTTTTCACAGATCGATTCGAAATTAAATTCTACACCTAATTATGGTATACATGAAAATATCTCAAAAAATGCTTTTTTCAAAAATCTAAAGAAAATTAAAGATAACTCCAAAAATAATATGAATTTTGAAAATCGGACAGCAGATCCAAATTTTGAAGTGTACATACCTAAAAATATATATTTTTTAAAATAAACGTACAGTAATAATGAACAGTAATAGAATTCTACTAATAATAATGTGAATTTTGAGAAATGAACACCAGAGATTTTATATTTAATTTTACATCTACTGAATGCATTTTGGAAGACATGGGAACAAAGAAAGTCAACTATGTAATGAGATATTTAACCTGGTGACTATTTTTAAACAGCACATTAAATCCTTGGTTCATTTAGGCCTTCTTAAACATATTAAACTTAATGTTCCTCTATCCTGAAAATCTGATATCACTATCATAATCAGTATACAAATTTGGATAACCTCAGTGGTTTTTTTTTTTTAATTTGTTGAATCAATATCAGCATGATAGGCCACATACCACAATCCTTAAACTGTTTTGAAGGTATCGAAATAAAAACGACATTTTCGTACATAGAAGGAAAATGTATTTTACATTAAAATCTGTGCCATAAAACATTAAGCACACATCAACAATAGAAATAAATTCTACCTCGAAATCTGCATCGAGATGCAATAAAAAAAAATTTTTTTATATAAAATATATATATATAAAACAAATTTGTTATCCTACATTATGGTTTACATATAATTAAAAGTATGTACAGTCTGAAACATACACTACTTACTAAATACATTGTAGTTCACTGAGAAAAGAAGAAATTAAAATAATTTTGGATTAAAAAAGGGAAAAAGCATAAGCTAATAATGACCTTATTACGCTTTAATTAAAAGTCATTTTCAAAACTACATAGTCAGTGCAGAAAATACAAGATGGTTAACAGTAAAGCAGTATGCCTTATTTGATAAGTTTCATTACTATGTTGCATGTCTCAGTGCGATTAATCTTATATACTGCATATTGGGTCAATTTATATTGCTTTCTCAATGCTAAAATATTAGATTGCAATATAATGCAAGCTTTCTTTTTATTTTTGAAGCCAGGTGGCCATCAAAATGCGGAGCGGACTGTACATTCAAACCAAACCTATTGTTTTTAATGTAAGTATAGCCTTTAAAAGTGAAATGGAGCTGAGTGATGTCAAACAGCATCACTGGAACCCGCTTTGCTTTCACTAGCAGCGTTTAAATTTGAAAACTATAGGTTCAGTTTTGAATGCGTACTTGAACAGTTGCTGCTCGGTGCAACTCCATTCCACATTTGGTGTCCAACCAGCCTTAATGTCTCATTAGAAAACCGCTGCTTTTGAATAAATTACTCAGTATAAGTACACAATTTTTGCTTACTAATGGCTTGTTCAACCTCAAAAAAAAATTATTTTAAAAAATTACTTTGGTTTTTATTTGGAAAATAATTTTACAAAAGTAACCTATCTACCAAACGGGTTTTTTGTAAGACCTGGATGTATGGTATTTCAGTTTGTTAATGATTAAGCTAACATATATTTTATATAATTATTTTCAAACTATAATCTTTACGGCTACGAACTGAAGAAGAAGTAAAAAGAAGATTACTTGAATTATTTTAAAACAGAATTAAACCACTTTAAAATCATATCATTTTGGGCAAGCTGATTAGTAAATATTAAATTGAAATTCATACTAAATTTGTACGTAGTATTGTATATACTGCACCAACAAAACATATATTACTAATCTATATATAAACAATTTTTATCAATCATAAAAACTTTCTAAAAAATATATTCTATTTAACATGAACTACCTAACCTATCTTATATTAAAATATATATTTTCATTTCTTTATACAACTAATAATATATTTTTTCCAAGTTTTCTTTAGTCCAAAATCATTCCAATATCTCTTCTTACAAGCTGATTTTATTGAATAACAAAACCTTTTGGGATACAGAAGTTTCTGTTAGACACTGACATTGTGTCTACAATCTTGTTGCCTTATGTTCACAGTCTAGTTTCAATTTTTTTATGTTTAAACCTGTTGAATACAAATAAAATAAATATTCATAATTGCAATAAGAAAATATACATTGCAAATCCAAGAACAATTTTTTTAATTGTTTTACTAACTTTACATCACAAAATGTTAGCTAATTTCTTTAACTGTAAAAAAAGCTTTAAAAATAACATTGCAAAAATTAAAGATTTCTCTAAATATTTTACTATAAATAAAACAAACAAACATAATTAAACTTTTCAGAAATAAACCTTAAAAACTGATCATCTCCATTATAAAAACAGTTGGTATTCCAAAAATTTAATTATGATTAAATAAAGAAAAATTATCATTACAAATAAATTATAGAAAAAGATTTGCAAAAAAATCAAGAATTTTTATGAACTGTGAAGAGTAATTAAGTCTTTATTTGCTTCTTTATTAGATTGTATGTGCACAATAGTCGGACGTTAAACACCAAAAAAAAAAAAAAAAAAAAAAAAATATTAGATTGTATTTTATTCAAACAGCAAAATCGCCATTTTACATGCAAGTTAACATAATTTCGCATTGTCCAAGGGTTAGTCTGTTGTTTGTTCCAATGTAATGGCATTTTATCATAGAAACTTAAATATTTTGAAACTGTTACTCTTAAAGAATAAGAATTAAACAGTAAAATATAATTTTTAAAACATACCCACCGGACCATAATTATATTTAAATAATTAGGATTATGACCTATTTTCTTCCTACAAGTTAAACAAAACACGGTAAACAAATGTCACAAACACTAAACACAATTACACGATTTTTATTAAAACACACTTGATTTGGCTAAACACTATGTGCAACTTGCATGTCGTTACACTGCGGACTGCCAATGACATATAAATGTATGTCTAATGTATTCCAAGGCAGTCCAGAATGTAATGACATACGAGTTGCACATACTGTTTCGCAAACATTATCATGTGCATTTTAATAAAAATTGTGTTTAGTGTTTGTGCTTGTTTTCAATATTTTGTTTAACTTTGTGACAACCTCAACAGAGGGATTTGACATTTTGTATTACCATCTGAAGAAAAACAATAAGGTTTTGAAACTGTGGTAGCCTTTACAAGGTAGGTAAAAAAGACCACTAGACAGAAGAAAATAGGTCCTAATTAGAAAATCCTAATTAGTAAAATACGGTTTGGTGATCTACAAAATTAGGTTTGTAAGCAGATCATCCACGTAGTCATGTGATACATATAGCGTACTTTGAAATGACAGAGTTCTTTGTTTAAGTTAAGACCAAAAACAGACCTAACTTTATTACCAAACTATGTTGAATGTTAATACAGCAAAGATGTTCACCTCATGATAGCTATTACCACTATATAACATACAAATTAATCAAATGCAATTAAATATTTGACATATTGCAATTCCAAAATTGTTTGTAATACTAGCTCATGCATCTCTCTAAAGTTGATGCTATGCTTGAACAGAAATACATCACCTAAAACTGACCAATAGACAGTATTGACTTGCCTTTACTCGCTTATAAAGAACTTCAACAGTTCTTGTGTCCAGTCAATAACAGGCACAAAGTTCAAATAACAGATAGGCTAAACAAATAAGTTCATTTACTTTAAAAGATCTTTATTTGTTCTTTGATAAAATTAATCAGCTTTTGATCACACAGAAAAGTATCTGGTTTAAGAAATTGTTTAAGATAGAATGTATATTTCAGAGTAATCCGATTCCTGCAATAACTTTATGTTTAAACAACCTACACACAAAGGAACCTGGTTCACCATTTTTTGCCGTATCAGAAGGGTAAATAACTAAGTTCTTGATGAACTTTCGAGCTGGGAAATATTTCTTTGGTTCAGTTCCAGGACTCAGGGTGTATGCCTATGTGTAGAGAACAAGGACCTTGTTCACCATTTTGTCAGTACAGACTATATTGCTCAAAATGATTCAGTTTTCATTTGTGTACATTTTTTCTTACTATTGAAAACTATCAGATATGTACAACACTAAGATGGTTGTTACACTCCCATGTACAGAAAATAATTTTTTTTTAACTACATGTTACAAACTGGTTTCAATGTGAAGCATAACTATCTTTAATGTAATAACTGCATTTTCCAAAATCTGTTATTTTATGCTGAAAACTATTGTAACTTATAGACAAGCTAATGTCAGAAAATGTGTTAAAAGGAGTGGCAAATATGATTTGTGCGCATACAGTAGTGCCAACACGAACAAGTAGAAATGTAAAATGAAAAAGGCTATCTTCCACGAGGAACCTAGAAATCATTTCAATTTGCAATGCAATGAACAGTTATCCCACTGAAACTCTTATTCCAGATCTCTTTCTTTGGAATCAGTAAAATGTACATTTGATTTAAATTGTGTACTTTAGAAATACTATATCTCCAGTACAGATTAGATAAATAACTTTTTGAATTGTGTTAAAGGGTGTCTAAAGATTATTACTATGAAACAGCAACCATAAATAACAGCATTACATACAAACATTCCAACCAATAACAGAGAAGTTGGTAACAGTAAAAAACAGCATTAGTTAGAAAGACTTCAATAAAGCACAGAGATGGTAAATACAGCAAAAATAACAGTAGTGCTTGCAAAAATTTGAACTAACCTTGAAGAAAGTGGATATAGTATAACAGTGCTACTTAATAATAAGATAGATAGAATATATAAAATTTCGAACCAATCAGAAAAGTGGATGCAGTAATATTACCAATTAAAATGTAGATAAACTTTTAAACAGTACATGCATAATATATAATTAAAATGTAAATAAAGTGTGAACAGTACATGCGTAATATATGGACACAATTACAATATACTCTCGCTCTAAACTGATGTAAGCTATCCAATTTTGATGTTGCAATTTTTACAATAAATATCATCAATACAAGACCAATGTGAATTTTTAAGTAAACTTTTATTTCAGAGTTTCTGACATAATTATTCATTTTGGTGTTAAAAGTTACACATCATTCTTTTTCATAAATGAAAAACAGGTTAATTTTAACATTGTTAGGTTCTTAATTCTTAATCGAACCTAGTACATAATACTGAACTATTAACGCCTATAAATAAATCATTCCCAGCACTAAAATGTATTAATAGACTGTATCTTAAGAAAAATATCAATTAATATGCAAAAATTCTTTTATTTACAAGCTCAAATTATACTTGTAATAACATTAATCAGTGACAGAAATTTGATGAATACGTATAACAAAAATGCTTTTTTTAGTTTTAATGTCGTATAATTCAATAAAAAATAAATATAATCTACAGTAAACACTTTGTTCAACATACTGATTTAACAACCTTTGAATTTAACAGACAAAAAAACAAACTATTTTGTTAAAAATTTTGAAAGTGGGTGATATTTTGTGCCCAAATTTTTTAAATCCTTTTTTTTTAGTTCTAGCGCATATAATGAGACGACAGTTTCAGTTCATTGATGCTTAAACATGTCAAACCAGGACGTCCATTCTCAAACATATTGTATGGAGTTTTAAGATGCTCAACCGACTGATAAACATTTTGTTTTGCAAACAATTGAACAAAAGCACAACACATAAAATGATTTCTATTAATAAACAGAGTGCTTACAGATTCTGCCCTAATTTAATGAACAATCCACTTTACTGGACTACCTCATGCAATCCCTTAAACCAAGGTTAAGTATTAAATCAACAAGCTCAAAACACAAACAATTCATTGTAGTAATATTACTAATTATCTGAGACAAAAATTTAATGATCAAGGTTAGTTTTAGAATGAAAAAAATAAGGTTTGTGAAATAACAACTAAATACAATTATTTACATATTACATAGCTGCATATAAGTAACCAATTCCTACCTTTCTTTCATTCAACCATATAACTATAAATTACTGTAAATGTTCGTAAATTATGCTGTTCGTTCAATATATTTCAAATATAGATATTTTTCATGTATTTTAAAACATACACAAATTTTGTATTTCTTAATAAGCGCCTGCACAAAAACTACAACACTCAAGTTACTGGGAAGACCTTCCAAGAGCCATAGACCGATGGTCTAGATCTCTAGAACCAGATGGTTCTGGTGATATCTGAAGGATTTTCTGGCACACACATAGGTGCCGTTAGTTCAGAACCACAACGGCAGTAACACGGAACACCTGGCTGATACCCCAAACAGAGTTTGACTGTTGAGCTTTAAAATCTTTTTTATGAAATCCTATTAAGCTAGATTTGAAAAATATATATTTATCATTATGATTTAGAACATTTTGTTACATTTTATTACAAGAGACATGCTGTTTATTTATTTTGTATTATTTGTAATCAAATTTTTACCATTATATACACAATACGCAAGCCATAGTGCTTACAACGACCAGACAATGTGTTAAAAAAAAACAAAGTCAAATAAGGTACACTGCACATAGATCCTTAAAGTTGCATCAGTCAACAAAAGCTATAGTTTTACAATTTATTGAATTGTATGATAATTAATAAAATCCATCCAATAAAAAAAATATATTACAATGTTTGTATTACATTATTACATGACAAAAAAACCAGAAACGTACAATAGTACGTTATACTGAACAAAAGAGGATATAATGTATTTACATTTATTACAACATTACGCTAATTAAAACCATATAAACTGTCTAAACCAATGACAAGATCACACATCAACTCAATGATTTCAACATAACAGTCTACAATTATTGTTGTTACATAACGTTATGTTTAAAAAATATTTTAAACAAAAAAATATTAAAGAGCACCAATATTTACACATTTTTGCTTAAAATATTTTTTTTCATAAACTTATATGAAAAAAAATATATTAAAAATCAGGTTATACCTTGCTTACAAAGTACATCAGTAAAAATGCACACAATTATAAAACCACAAGTACATAGTATGTAGACAATATTACTGTAAACCAATATGTTAATCCTTATTGCACTGAGCTAAAATATTTTCGTTTAATGGTAAAACTATTTCTAGAGTATAAAACTATAGAAATCGATCTGGTCTATTATTTTTTTTTAAACGTACCTCTTCTTAACAAAATCAACGGACAAAATTATTTTAATTATAAATAAAAATTTAGTTTCACCAAAAAAAATATAACTTAAGGTACAGTTTAAACTATAAACCAAAAAAGATTCTATTTTCATTGAATGTTCTTATAATACACTCTAAAAAAAATTATACCTGAACTGACTATCTTTCTTCAATTTTAAGCCTTTTAGGTGAATCCTGCATGTCAGTATTCATATCACAGCCCCCTTCCATCGACCTTTTCCGCAGTGGTTTTTCATTGGTTAAATATTGTTCAGTGTTCTCCACATTTGTTATTATATTAGATTTGGTTTCAGTTTCCGTTTCGTTTTGCTTCAACTCAACATCGTTGAGAAAGTCTGTAGTTATATGCGAATCTGAAGGGTGTTCTTGACTATACTCAGGCAAAATTGTTTCGTTCTGATCAGTTCTTATGATAAACTGAGGTTGGACTGGACTTGTAATGTTTAAAGCTGCATCACTTTCAGTTTTAAAATCTGTGTTTTCAGTAAATACAGGTGACGTCAACACGTTAGTAGTAACAACTTGATAGGTTGATGGGATCAGCGATGTTCCTTGCGACACTATCACATTATCATTTAATAACTGTAACGAAAGCTGGCCACTAGACGTTACTGGAGTGATTATATTATGAGCACTGTCTAGTAAATAAACTGGCTCTGGTTGTTGCTGATCAGAGTCTTCAGTAAGAAGCGGCATACTCGGACGAATTAATGTTTTTGGATTTGTAATAGAATGAATAAAACTTGATGGAAGGGATGAGATTTGACTCATCGATGATGTAACAGCCGAAGGTACTTCCAACGGTGTCATTATCGGCTGGTTCAGGGTTAACGATGTCTCTAATACACTGTGAGATAAAGACGGCTGTGGGTAATGCGCTTGTTCAGCAAACGAACTATTTAAAGTTGACGGGTGGTCGAGAGATGAAGAAACCATTGATGATGGGACAGCATCCGGGATAATGGTTTCCTGTTGAAGCACTTGTGTATTAGCCAGAGCTTTTGCTAATATATCTTGACTCGGAAGTGTACTTTCGCTTGTGTATGTAGGAGGTGCTGGTTGTGATATATTCACAACATTTCCTGCATCATCGATCGTGAGAAATATGTTATCCATGTCGGTTGTGTTGGAATCAATATACAAGGTCCTTGAATCTTGTTGTGCTCCATCGAATGATACCAAAGAACTATCTGCCAGAGGTCTATAATTTCCTGCTTCATCAACAGTTAAATAAACAAGAGCAGTCCCTTCGCCTTGAGGAAGTCCAGCTTTTATAATATTAGATGTTTCAACAACTGGGATTCCAGTTGGTGATAACAATATCGTTTCTTGTGCTGGAGAAGTTATTGTCGGAGTTATCAATCGGTTAGACAAACTTTTTTGAGCTCTCGGAGTCGGCTTCTTCTGTGACTTTTGTAAAATATTTGGACTAGCTTGTCTAACTTTTTGCACTTTTTTAATAATTTGAGGTTGAGTTTGCGGAACAGTCAGTCTTGGAACAATCTGTGACGTGACTGGCAAAGCACTGCTCACTGGGATTAATTTTGGTTTTGTTGTGATCTGATTGGTTGATGTTAATATCGCAGGTTGACCTGAAGTTTGTATCAACAATGTACTGCTCGGTTGTGTTTTTGTACTCACAATCTTAACCTTCTGGTTTTTCTGTTGTGGAATCGTCACTATTTTAGACTGAGGGTTTTGAACAACTAGTCTTGGTGCAGTAGATGACACTATTCTAACTTTCTGATTGCCTGAAATTATCCCTTTACTAGTCATTGGAGTCATTGGTGTTAAAATCATCCCTTTACTTGTTGTAATGGTTTGCGGCACGACAGATGGTGGTTTTGAAATAGCTGAGCTACTCGGAATGATTAAACTACCTTTACTTGTGACTACATTTTGAGTAATAAAAGTCTGACCTTTCGTTGTAGTTGAAGTAATCGGGGTAAGGATTCCAGATTTGCCTATCATCATATTCTTTGATGTTGTAGTCAATATATTTCCTTTGCTGATAACATACTTTTGGCCTGCTTTAGTCCCAGCTTTCTGCACTGTATTTTTACTCAGAGTTACAGTCTGCGCTCCGCTCGTAGTCAACACTGTTCCTTTACTTGTAATTAATCTCGTTCCTGGAAGCAATTTACCACCACTTGTCAGAACTTGTTGAGAAGTCAATGTAGCAACTTTTCCTTGGTTTGTTTGTGGATTAGTTAATATAAGAACCTTTCCTCCGCTTTGCTGCCCAAATTTTTGTAAATTTGATTTATTAACAGCTATTTTCGAAGTCTGCCCACCTGCGGTTTTTAAAATCAGCACTTGATTTGATCCACTTTTAGTAAGACCTGAAACCGATTTTAATTTAGGTAAGGGTGATCCAGGGGGTAATTGTATAGTTTTAACAGTAGTTAACTGTTTCTGGCCTAATGTTTTCCCAGTAATTATCTGTCCGTCTTTGCCTGCAACAGATATCACCGACTGAAGAACTTTTGAACCACCCTGTTCATTTTTTCCACTGGTACTTTGATTTGATATCATTATAACATTTTTATTCGTCGACTGCATTAAGCTATCAGTAGCTATCACCTTGTTGGGACTTAATACCAGTGGTTTGGTTTCTGCAGGTTGTATTAAGTCTTCCCCAATTATAACAGGCATTGAATTAATATCAAACGGAATATCCTGGAACTTATCACTTGCAGTAACATTTTGTAAAGTCGGTTCAACAGGGTCAGACTTCAACTCAATTTCTTTTTGTTCTGGTATTAACTTCGTTTCAATAATATGAGGAAGCGGAGGGTCTGAAATAATTTCAACTTTGCTTTCATTTTCAACATTTTGTTGTGAAATCGTTTCTTCGATATACACATCATTCACTATTTGTTGAAAATCTAGCCTAGATGAAGTAACTTCATGTTGTATATCTTCAGTTTCAATTTTTGGTTGTAGTTTGGTAAAGTTAGGATCTGCAGTAAATTGTTCAATAAATTCTTCTTTGTGTATTTCTATATTCGGTTGTACTGCGTCATCCGCTTTTTGTTGATCATTGGTTGATTGGTGTATTATAAGCTCCTCAATTGTTTCATTGTGTTCAATGGTAGTTTTGTTTTCTGCCTTCACGATCTCCTCACTTTCGTTCACAGTATAATCAGGTGGTGGTCCCACACTAGAAAGTTCAATAAAATCAGATTCATTCTGCTGTACAACTTCAGTATCAATTTTGCTCGATGAAACTATTTCATTAATTTCAAATTCTGAATCTGTCTGTTGTTTAATTACAGAACTTTCTACATTAGATTCAATGTCCGTGCTTTCAATGCTTGTTACGGGCGTTTCATTAACAGAGCTTGAAACTGGTTCGGCACTAGCAGGCTCTGTTTTTTTAGCAATTTCATCAAAATCCTTGTTATTAATTGAACCAACTTCTGCTATATTGCATACTGGATTACTTTCAATTGTTTCAAAATCATGTTCCGATTTCAGTTCTTTTAAACTGTCCGATTCTAACTTATGTTCAGCAGTATTTTTGTTATCTGTAACATCTGCACTTATCACAACCTCGTCAGCACCGGAGGTCCTGGTGTCTTCCATTGCAGAAACTGACACACAATCAAAGGTATTACTTGCAGGTCCATTTTTTGGAACATCTGGAATGACAGGTACTGCAGTTTCTTCTAAAAGACTTTCAAATTCAGATTCTAATTGTTTTTCTTCTTCGGCTTTCTTTATCTCCTCTTCCAGCTTCTTGACATCATCTCTTATTGTTCCAGTCAGTTCAGCTGCAGTTTCAACATCAACAGATTTTCTCTTAGTCTTTTCTTCATTTAATACTCGTGGAATTTTCATTCCAAATTTCATAACAGTTCCGTCCAAACGTATACCTTCGTCGGAATCATCAAAATCAAAACAAGATGTTTCTTTTCCTTTTGATGACTCTTCTTTGACTTTCCCCAATGACTTTCCTATTCGCAAAGACCGCTTACTGAGTAAACGTGGCTGACCACCAGCTTTAACAGGTCCTACTTTATCTGCATCTTGTTTTTCCTCTTCATCATCACAAGGTTTATCTTTAATTTGTTTAATTTGCTCCATTTCTGCTTCTTCTTGCAAATCATCGTCCTCATCCCAATCTTTCAACAATGTTTCTCTAATTGCTACATTCTCTATTTTCTGTTTCACACTTTGTTTCTTATCTTTAACAGACTTCCTTTTACCAAATTCAGGTTTCTTCAACGTTTTCTCTTCTACGACTCTTTCTTTCCTCGGTGTAGATGTAACTGGTCCTTCTTCAGATTGTTCTGCTGCTTCTTTGGGAGATCGTTCTTTCTTCCGCTTTGGTGTGTCTGCTCCAAGCAGAAGCCTTCTAGGTGTACTTTTCACTCTTGACTTAAATGCAGGCGATACCGAATAATCTTTAACTTTGGGCCTTTTCAACTGGCTTGCGCTTGTCGCTAGATAAGTATCTGAGAAACCAGCACTGTGAGATTTATTATGTAAGACTATTACATTCAGACGAGATGATGTGAAACCACATACATGACAATTGTATTGTTTTTGAGGTGATGACAACACTGGATCATCTTCTCGAAGTGGTGTTGTAATTTGATGTCTAATCCTTACCTCATGGTCGGACTGTCCATGGAATGCTTTGTTTATAAACCTCGGATGTGTGATAGCTCGTGTCGGTATAGTCGGTAAGCTCCTGCGACCATTTTTCAGCAGAGATTCTTTTACACGCTTCAACCGGCAACCAATGTACTCTTTCTTAGTTGAATCAGATTTTAACTTCTTACCTGGAGACTTTTTAGTACCAAACAATTCACTATAATCTGGTTTCTCTTCAGGTGCAAATTCATCGTCTTTGATGATGTTAGGATTGCCACCTGTTAGATGTTCAGCAGTTGCTATATCATTTGGGAACAGATGCATGTTGGAAGGAACGTCCCTGGTGACTGCAGAGCGACACAAATCTGTCAAAAATCGACAAACTTTAAAACAAATACAAATACACTACACCATAAATACGTTTGGCAGTGACTGCATGGTAAATACTTCCTCATTGCAAACATGTAACAGAAATAAGATTGCACACTTTACAACTGCGAAAATTCAATCTTAATCTTAATCATATTATATTTCTGAAAGGTTGTGTGTATCGTTGTTTGTTTGTTTCTTATTCAATCACGCTTTAACCACTGGACCAATTAAGATGAAATTTGGTATGAATATGGTTTAAGTATTTGAGATACACATAGGCCTATTCCCGTTTTACAAAACGTCATTATACTACTTACCCAGTCCAAAATAATTATTAGTTTTTAGTTTTGTGGCATGAGTTAACTGTAGTTATTTACTGGACCTGAGATGAACATAGATTTAATCCTATTTTAAGAATCTTAATCTGTGTTTTATTTATTGCAAAATTATTGCTTTTAATGTAACATTTTCAATATTTTAGTTGAAATTTTTTTCATAACAGACTTTAATTTGTTATTTTGTATTGAATTTTCAATATTAAATGTAAAAAAATCCCTACGCAGAGTGCCAATTGTAAGGTAGTACGAGGTTTGTCCAATAAATACGCGAACTAAGGTCATAAAAACTTTATTTTACAAAATTTCATCTACATTGATTTTGTCCCCTTCAAAATACTCTCCATTCACTGCTATGCACTTATCCCATCTTCTTTTCCACTAACGGCGATGATAACCTTAACGGTTTTTCGCCGAAAAAAAAAAAAAAAAAAAAAAAAAAAAAAAAAAAAAACTTTTCCACTCTTCAAAGCACCCTTGGAAGTCCTCGGAAGTCAGGCTTTTCAGTCTCCTCGTTGTTTCTTGTTTTATTGTGTCCACATCTTCCCAATGCTGTCCCCTCATCACATTTTTGCATTTAGGGAATAGAAAAAAGTCGCAGGGGGCGAGGTCCGGTGAATAAGGGGGATGATCAAGGATAGTGATTGAATTTTTAGCCAGAAACTGGCGAACAATCAAAGCCGAATGTGCGGGTGCATTGTCTTGATGAAGAATACATCCATCGTTTTGAGTCAAATGTGGTCGCACACGACGCACTCGATCTCTCAAACGCTTGAGAACGTTAAGGTAGAACTCAGAATTTACCGTTTTTTCCTCAGGAAGAAAAAACCTTCCTGTGTTGGGGTGACACCTTTGATATCAAAGAAAACCAGGAGCATGACTTTGATTGGCTTTTCCTTGATTTTTTTGTTCAAGCTTCACCTGTTGCTTTCCACTCCATGCTTTGCGATTTCGATTCGGGGTCATACTCGAAAAACCACAATTCATCACCAGTGATAACCCTATTTAAGAATCCAACATCATTTTCCATGGAATTTTTCCAGTCAGTAACACATTCGACTCTTCTCAACTTTTGATGCGGAGTCAGCAGTTTTGGCACGATTTTCGCACAAACCTTTCTTAAGCCCAAATGCTCGGTTAAGATTGTGTGCACTGTTGATTTTCCTAAATTTAGTTCTTCAGCTATCATTCGGACAGTTTTTCGGCGATCAGTAAGGACAAGACGCCGCACACGATCAATGTTTTCATGCACACAAGAGGTTGAAGGTCGTCCAATTCTTGCATCATCCGTGGCGTCTTCTCGACCTTCTTTAAAGCGCTTAATCCACTTGAAAATGGCTGTTTTCTTCATAGCATTATCACCATAAACAACTCTCAACATTTCAGCAATTTCTTGGTAATTTTTACCAAGCTTTACCAAAAACGATGTTAATTCGTTGTTCAGTGAATTGGTCAATTTCCATATCGACGAACAAAAAAATAATGCAAAACTAAAAATAACTCTACTCGCAAGATCCGCACAGCGTAACATTCTGCCAAGCACTGACGGCTCATTGGGTCCCAGACAACACGTGAGGCCAGTGGGCGTGGCTTAACTCTCAGTAATGGCCACCATATTCGACCAGTTCGCGTATTTATTGGACAAACCTCGTATATACATTTGTGTAATTACATTATATGAAAAAATGGTAAATATGCAGTGTAGCATATCGTGGATTTTTTGATATTTTTGTTACTAAAATGCTTTATTATGTGCCCAAAAGCAAGAATCCAAAATATGAAAGCACGAGAAGTACGATAAAAATCGAAAATAAAAGTGACCAACATAACCTCAAAATTGCTACCCGGCAAAAAATCAGTAACGTGTTATAAATCGGAAAACAATAAAAATACGTCTAACACGGGTTTTGGGTGATAAGAAACCCATTTTTTAAAAGAATACTGCATAACCAAACTGACACGGTTCTTAGGCCTAACACGGTGATGCGTGAAAAAACCTGTACATTATTTTAAAGAATACTACATATATTTTACATATACATACAGTTTAACGGTAAATTAAACTGTTTCATTTCATTAACACTGCACATAATTTGTTTTATAATACTGATGATTGTCAATTATTGGTGATTAATAACAATGTATCAGCATGCTTCTAAATGATGGGCTCAATATTTCAACTCTATATTTTCAACCGAAAACTAATAGAAATCTAAAGTAATTACATCCGATAATAGTCACAATGAAGTTTACACATACAATTTATAAATGTTTTGCATGTCTCTTTCAACTACTATTTAAATCAAGACAGATACAGTACATACTTCATGAAACTGAGTCCATCATTTAGACTACCTTGTATTTCTTGTTTATAAGATAAATATGAATGTAAAATGTCACTTTTTACCACTCATCATATAAAATTATATATATCATATAAAATTAACTATTTAATGAAACATAACCTAATAAACCTGTTTTAATTTCGAGAAAAAAATTGTGCTTATGGGACATTTCAAGTTTTGAACATTTAGGCCTACTACATTTTTCCATATTATAAAATAATAAAAGACTCACCCAGTCCTTTCTTGATGAACTCATGTTTCTTGCGGCAATTGTAATGGTAAATATGATTTATATTCTTCACATATTCACTGCAAATCAGATAATCACACAAAATGATTAATTCAAAAATCTTTTTATTAGACAATTTTAAACTGAGTTACAGGCTATAAAATGTTTTATTTTGTACAAAGCTCTTAAACCAGATTATTTTTTAGGGAAATATGTGGTCTACACTTTTATTTTTGAAGTTGAACATTAAATTTTTAAAAACTGTTAGTGCCAATTTGGAGAAAATATATTTTTGCTAACTACAGAGGATTTTGTCAAAAAAAGTTTTTTTTTAATAAATAAATGGTTTCTACATGCTAAACACTGTAATTATTTACTTTTAATTTACAGGTATATAAATTAAATTGTACTATCTGAAATATAACTAAATATTTTATTATTTGGTGACCTATTGCTACATTAGGCTGCATGTGAACAGTTACTGTGATTAATTATGCTACAACACTTAAATATAAGGAACATACAGATAATTACCTCCTATATAAAAAAACAAAAAATAAATTTTACTCACAAAGATTCTTCCTGGAAGAATTTAACAACAGCAATGGGTTTCTTCCTCAGATTGCTGGTAATTTCTTCCGGCAGCTTATCGTAGTCTTGTACTTGGCCAGGCCACCAAACTGGGCCTAATTTCACCCAGACTATGTCTCCCGGATTATAAGGTAACTCTGTTTGGTCACACATTGTTACATTCCTAAACAGAAAAATAGAACAATTGGTCAATATACAATAGCAATGGATATACTCAGTTTTCGGATTTTAAAAGCTGAGAACAAATACGAAAATCAAAAAATAGAGGCAGTTTCGCCTAATCCTACGAAACTAAGAAAGCTCTTACATAATGTAAAATTAAGAAAATAAATTTTTGTCACAAAATTTTAATCAAAATGATTTTAGATTATAAAAAACTTATGCATAGGCTAGTATGAAACAGCAGATATCAACCCGCATCACACAGTGCATTAACTTCAGCAGCGACATTAACTTTAGAGATGAGCAATTACTTTCCTGTATTGTAGTTTCTAAACTTTATATTATTAATTAAAGTTTCTAGGTTCGTAACGAAATGCTAGAAGTGAGGTTTTAGATCTTACTCTGGGGACCAATGATGTCCAAATTGCATTGAATATGTGGTGTGTGTCTAAAGACACAACGATAGCTATGTCGAATCGTAGGCATATCGTCATGAAACTTCATTGGGTGGTTCGGTAGATCAGTGGATACTTACCAAAATCCTAGGAAGCCTATGAAGAAAGAGTTAAGGCTCACCATAGGGATCTTAGGAGCTCATATGTAATTTGCATGAACTATAGAGTATGCAGCTGGAAGGTTGGTGGAGATAGTTGTGGACTCTTTTCATGAGAATTGCCCTCTTGCAAAGAAGGTTGCTGGGATTAATGTTAAATGGTGGACTTCAGCATTTTCTCAGCAAAGGGGACAGATTAAAAGGTTGTTTAATGTGGCTAAGCGTAATGGGGACTATAGGCGAGCCCTGACCAAGTATAATAAAGGATTAAAAAGGCCGAGACAGGAGTCGTGGAGGTAGTTCTGTGAGGAGGCTGACCATACTTCTCAGGGAGCATGACTTCACAAAGTCCTAATCTTGGACCCTTTGACCCTCCCAATCTACCCCACCCCCCAACAAGGGTTGGGAGGGGGCACTTCACCATGGTCCTATTGGGAGGACAACAATTGGGGAGGCCAGTTTAAAAGTCCTACTCAGGTAACACCTTCCTGATTCTGAAGTCATGAATGTATGAAGGGAACAAGCATCAGATACTCCCTAGTAGGGTAGACTGGAAAATCGCAAACCAGATTGTAGATTTGGATAAGGTCAGACAAGCTTTAAACACCTTTTAACTCATTCAAAACACCAGGTTCTGACAGAATTTTTCCTGCACTTTTGCAGCATGGAGGAGAGTCTATTGCTCTTATTCTATGCAGATTGTACTGGGCCAGCACAGCCACCAGCTATCCCTGGGGTAGAAAGCGGCCTGTGTGGTGTTTATTCCAAACCCAGGGCGAAAATTTTAAGCAGAGTCTAGGGCTTTTAGAACTATCAGTCTGACTTCAATCATTCTGAAGGCTTTAGAGAAACTGGTGGGAGAGAGGTATGTCAGAGGGGTCATGATTCCTCTGCATGTCAGTATACCTATCAGGGAAAGGTTGTGAGAGTGCACTTCATAATTTGGTTAACACATTGGGGAGACCAAAGAATCTGCCTTCAGTGTTTTTCTAGATAATGCCTCTCATGCTTTGTGCCTTGTTGCAGTGCAGGAATGATAACACCAAATATGGATAGGTGGGGTACATGTTGTGTAGGACAATTGTAGCTAAAGCTCTAGAAGAAGAGGTGAAGGTGGAGGTTGTCCACAGAGGGGAATCTGTCCCCTCTCCTATGGAACCTCATGGTGGAGTTACTCTTGGATCTTCTCTCTTCAAAGGAATGCTATACCCAAGGATATTCTGATAATGTGGTGGTGCAAATCCAGGAGACATGGCAATACAGTGGTAGATCTCATGAAGAGAGCCCTATCACTAGTGGAAACCTGGTGTCATCAGGAGAACCTACAGGTTAGCCCCAGGAAAACTACTTTGGGTCCTTTTATTAGGAAGAAGATTACCCCATATTTAGGATTGTGGGGGACAAGCTCTTTGGGGGATAATCCCAGTTGTAAGCAAGATAAAGTTATGCTTGGTGTTGGACACAAAGTTAACCTGGAATGCTCATCTTGGGTATATTACAGGAAAAGCCAACAAGTCCTTGATGGCAGTTAGAAGAACTGGTTCTGTCCAAGCTGGTCTGGGAATGTAAGGAGAACCTCAATACTCTTTCCCTAGATAACCTGGTTCCAGGCTTAACTAGGCTCTTCACTGGGTTCCGGGGCATAAGGGGATTGAAGATAATGAGGAGGCAGACCAACAGGCTGGATTAGGATCTACACTTGTGTTTATTTGAACTGAGCCAGCTTTAGCGATTTCCTTATCGTTGGCTGGGTCTGTTATTGGTTGGTGTATTAATACTAATACTGGTGTTACTAATCAACACCAAGTAAAATGGGATATCCTTCATAGATTCCCATAGTAAGCGCCTTTTAAGTAAAGTTCCTTTTGGATGGCCTAACGGGACGGATGATGTCCTAGACAGAGCATAATTCAGAAAGATCATAGGGCTCACTACAGGGCACTGTTATCTGAGGATGCACAGGAACAGGATATATATGTACCATGGAGAAAGGTTATTTAGGTTGTGCAGAAAGGAGGAGGAAATACAGGTCACATCATTCATGACTGTAAGGCTCTCGCTAGTAGGTGCTAGCGATTTTTGGTTTCCAGGTCCCTAGGAATCTTCAGCAGAATGAGCTTGTCAGTGGTTTGTTGAAACTTATTAAGGGCACCAATCTGCTGAACTCGATATTTTTAATAGGTTTAGTTGCACAATAGCTCAGTCGATCACAGTGCCTGGGGTTGTACTCTCTTCCTTTAGGTTTTAATCTTAATCTTAATATGAAACATAATTGAAGAAATGTTAGTTTTGTTCTGAATAAGTTCCTGTCTAAATGGTTTATGCAAATTCATACAGCAAAGTGTACTTTACACTCACATTTAGGGATGCAATAATAGCCTCAATGTGCTTTTCGCCTTAAAATAACAACAAAATAAAATAAAATCTTTGTTTTGTTATTCTTATTTTGAGATACTGTTTTATTATACTGTTTTGAAATTTTTTGCAGAGACTGTTTAATGTAGTTATTTACTACAGCAAAAAAAAACAACCATTTCATCATTTAACACCATATTATCTTTGCATTTCAAACATTTTCAATCTTTCTTGAACATCATGATGTAGACTACAAGAAACTTTGTAAAACTTGTTCATTTTTAAAAAGAACGACAAATTTCATTAGCATATGCTCAGACCTGTTACTCAAAATCACTTTATTGTAAAACATCGTCACTACTGATTGTACATAGCCTATCCAGCTCTCTAACTTGCACTTTGACCCAGAGAAGTATTCCTGTCAGTAAGAAAAAAAAATTAATAACAACTCAAAACAGAAACAATTGTGGGTGAATAGCAAACAATTACATTTTTTTATTACTACGGCTATTTTAAAACTAATGAATAGATTAGGTTGGGAACAAACTTATTTAAATAAATGTTTATGCCAAGTTGAATCGAATGATATCAAAATTGCAATTTAAATGTACAGCATGATTCAGCATAACTTTAGATGACAGGTCCCCTAAAATAAGCAATAAATAGCATTTTTTTTTTTTTTAAATCAGTATCTCTATAAAGCCATGTTAGGTTAGGTTTGCAGTAGTCTCTATAAAGAAAATTATTTTACTAAAAATATTAGGTCTATACTTTTTATAAACACAAATTCAAAAAAAATTAATATAAGCTAGCGGGATGCATTTTATTTTTATTTTTTTAATCAGAAAACATTTTAATTTGTTAGTTTATGTTTTCAAGTCCGTTAGTGTAAGTGAAAATACAATAGAACTGAAGAGATCCACAAAAAGAGATAATAGTTGCAAAATGATAATAATGGCAATAGAATAATTAATAACACAGGAAAAATTAAATAAAATAATACTGATGGTCACAGTTCTAGAGTTGTGCTACTTGATCTTTCACTTTTACCTAAAAATCTTGAAGATTAAAATTTATTTTTCAGGGAAGGCCTAGGCAAATTTACACTTCCCAACCATATTTATGTGCACTGAAATGGCTTGTTGGTACAAAAACACTATAACCAAAAAAGATATTTATGACATTAAACCACTTTTACTGAAGCAATGATTTTTGATTTTTGATTTTTTTATTTTTTTTTATTGATATTATATATATACTTAAGTATTATAATACGAGATATTCACCCGCAGATGATTAAATTTATTAAGATGACTAATGATTTTATAATATTTTTAATGGAACTATATTGTAACGTCATTGCTGATTGTCACCTGGTAGTGTTCATGTATCATATTTCTGCTCAATATAAAACCATGTTAGGTGCCTCACACACACAACCACATTAATTAGATTCTTAAGTCTTTTTTTAAGAAAAAGTTTCTATTGTTTCATTATTATTAACACACATATAATTAATAATTTTTGTAATGAAAAACATGTTACCTACTTTTGCACGGTACTGACTTTCAAGTTCTGCAGGTTCACTTTTATTTTTGATTTTTTTTTGACATCCCATAGTTTACGCACTTTTATATTTTATATTATTATCAATAGTCATGTAATAAAGCATTTTGGAGAAAAATTACAAAAATTGATAAAATCGCTTTAATGTTTAATGTCTTATTTAAAACCCTCTAAGAAAAGCATATACATTTCAGATATATAGCTGTCTTTTGACTGCACTGAAAATACAGTAAATCCACATTATTCAAGAGAAATTAAAGCATGTAGTAGAATTAAATTCTAAGAATTTATCACGAATGAGTGAGTGGTCTGAGCTGTGTAAATGACCTTAACAGGGTGATGTTACATGTAGGTTGCTTTCCTTATTTAAATAGCATACTACTATTATCTATTATCCATATACTGACATTTCTCTGACTGTAACAATATACAGACCTACTTATTTATTTATATTTTTATAATTAAAATTCCTCATAAATTAATTTGAAAGCTTGTATGAAATGTACTTTCAAATAAAAAAAAGATTTATGAATAAATTACATAATATTTAGAGCATATTTATATACAGGCCTAACAACAGCATACAGAGAAAGGAACTATTTAAAATCTATTTATCTTTTCCTTTTCCTCAATAAAGACAGTATAAACTGTTTTCTATAGACCTTATCAATAACTCAAAACATATTCAAAATTTTATAAAATAATAAAGCGCCATAATAAAATACATTGTTTCAGTTTTATTCTAACTTAGGTATATGTATAATTACACAACACAGTACTAGCCTGAAAGTATTTATAATAAAAATAATGATTATTAAATAGGCTGTTTTATTTTATACCATATAAACTCTACCAAACTTAATATAATACCTAAGAATAAAAAAGTTACTAGCTTAAAATATTTTAGTATTTCTGACTGTTGGACCTTTTGCGAAAGTCAATGACTTTGATTTTATTGCTTATATTTGTTATGTATTACATCATTTCCTTGAGAGATATTAATGAACAGAAAATTAAATTTATTACAATAAATGTGGAGATATTAAGGCACTGAAAATTAAATTTATTACAATAAATGTGGAGATATTAAGGCACTGAAAATTAAATTTATTACAATAAATGTGGAGATATTAAGGCACTGAAAATTAAATTTATTACAATAAATGTGGAGATATTAAGGCACAGAAAATTAAATTTATTACAATAAATGTGGAGATATTAAGGCACTGAAAATTAAATTTATTACAATAAATATGGAGATATTAAGCAACTGAAAATTAAATTTATTACAACAAATGTGGAGATATTAAGGCACAGAAAATTAAATTTATTACAACAAATGTGGAGATATTAAGGCACTGAAAATTAAATTTATTACAACAAATGTGGAGATATTAAGGCACAGAAAATTAAATTTATTACAATAAATGTGGAGATATTAAGGCACTGAAAATTAAATTTATTACAACAAATGTGGAGATATTAAGGCACAGAAAATTAAATTTATTACAATAAATGTGGAGATATTAAGGCACTGAAAATTAAATTTATTACAATAAATATGGAGATATTAAGGAACTGAAAATTAAATTTATTACAATAAACGTAAAATAAATTACGATGTTTAGCCATTTATTATTATTAACCTGTATTTCAAACCTATAATTTAACATCACTGATGTTTACTTTGCATTAATTATTTTACATGGATTTACTTATATATTTACTTTGTATAATAAATTTACTTCACTACACTAATATACAGTTTATTATTAAATGATAATAAAAATCATTTATTATCATGATAGTTTTTAAGGTGAAAACAACGTTGACAAAATGACTGTCGTTATTTGTCCGCAGAGATGACAGTACTTACAAAAGTTACTACATTTCAAAAAACAATATGTATAACAATTGGAGTTAAATACCCCAACAACCAAGTTGAATTTTATGAAGTTTTTAATATTTACATATATATATATATATATATATATATATATATATATATATATATATATATATATATTAAAAACTTCATAAAATTCATTATGTTTTTATAGGACCTTTGCAGAAAAAATTCGTGGGTACACACCACAAAATCTGTGCTTTAGAAAACAAGACGGCACATTGGCATTAACTAATTACGAAAACTGTCAGGAGTTAGCAAAATATTTTTCTGACCTCCTTAACTGCCCCGAACCCAGCAGACGGTTCCCTAAAGAAAACTGTACTGACACTTACCCTGAATCGTTACCACCAACACAAGAAGAAATTGAGGATCACATACATAGACTGAAAAACAACAGGGCATCCGGAGAAGATGGAATCATTGCAGAACTTCTGAAGAATCTCGGACCGAACTCATTACAGGAATTAACAAATATCATCACGGATATCTGGCGAACGGAAAAATTACCGGATGACTGGAAGTGTGCTCTTATTCACCCCCTCCACAAGAAAGGAGACAGAACAGACGTGAACAACTACAGAGGAATTTCTTTACTACAAGTTACTTACAAAATACTCTCAACATGTCTTCTTCAAAGAACACAAAAACAGATAGAATACAGAATTGGTGAGTACCAGGCGGGCTTCCGTCCGGGTCGCTCGTGCACAGAACAAATTTTCAACCTGAAAACAATATTGCAAGTAAAAGCTAAAAGGAATGTCCCAGTGATCAGTATGTTCGTAGATTTTAAAAAAGCGTGCGATTCCATTGATCGAAAATCTTTGTTTAATATCCTGGAAGAACATGGACTTGATCCTAAAACACTGCGACTGATCAAACAAACACTGACAGGCACAATCGCTAAGGTGAAATTTCCAAACCCTTCCTGATCACAACTGGAGTTCGCCAAGGAGATGGACTCTCGCCTTTCCTTTTCAATGTGGTGTTGGACAAAGTTATCAGGGAATGGGAGAAAGAATTAAAATTGAAGGGCACTGGAAACCAGTTCGACTTGGAAGACCTAAGGACAACACAGAAATCGCGTGCCTAGCTTTTGCATAGGACCTGGCTATACTCACAGATAATGAAACAACAACGATTAAACAGATAGAAGTCCTAAAGGAATGTGCAGAGAGGGTCGGTCTACAGATCTTGTTTAAAAAAACCGAATTCTTCTGTACAAAATTAAATATTCAAGAACTAAACACAAAATATGGTAAGATAAACAGAGTCAAGCACTTCAAATATCTGGGAGAAATTTTTGAACCCACAGGTAGCGAGAAGGCTGCGCAAAAGTTTCGGCTACTGAGAATGAAGAGGGCTCTTGGTATAATGCGTGATATCTACAATAAGAGATGTATGTTGACGCACACAAAAATCAGACACTACAACAGTCATAAAACCGGAGGTTTTATATGCAAGCGAGACGCTAGCATTCCACACAAAAGCTACCATGGAGGGTATTTTGAAGGAAGAACGCAAAATCTTGAGGAAGATCCTTGGCCCGAGATTAACAGAAGATGGATACAGGTTGCACTCCCGGAAGACCACAGAGAAGATATCGAACCTGGCAGCAGATATCAGAAGAAGGAGGCTTCGGTTCTATGGACACATCAGCAGACTCCCAACAACGAGACTTGCCAACAGACATCCTTGTATATACAAGGTGTCAAATAAACAACGTCGTGGATCGCACAAGTCAAAATAGACCTACATGACGCAGGAATAGACTTAACAGATGTTGAAGACAGGCGCGCATACAAGAGAAAGATGCTCGGTTGGAAGGTCCCAGAGAATGAAATCCCACAGAGAGCAAGGGTAAAATGGACGGAGGAGCGGAAGAGGATCCATGGGGACAGGATGAGGGAGGTGTGGAGGATTAGAAGGAACAAGGCATGAGTCGGAGTGCTTTGCATGATCCAACAGGGTCTATGCGCAAATAATAATAAAATATATATATATATTCTTTTCATTATTAATAATATGCATTTCATTCATTATTAATAATATGCATTCCATTAAATATGAGAAAGCCAAATCAAGTTAGGTTAAGCATGCAAAAGCCTAGTTGAAAGTTCCTTTTAATGAATCCTGGTTATACGCATAACAACTAAGTTAAACACCCAAAAGCCAGGTTGAGTTAGATTATGTTCTTTTTTAAAAAATATATTCTTTACATTAATAATAACACTCATTTCATTAAACATGAAACAGCCGAGATGAGTTAGGTTAAATATACAACAGCCAAGTCAAGTTAGGTTATGGAGTTTTTTTATGAAGTTATTGTTTTCATTATAACACATTTAATTATTAGTAACACATACACAAATTAAATATACTGTTTTCACCATTAAAAACATGTTTCTGTCTTTTGTGTGATAATCATTTTGAGGTTATATTTGCCACTTTTATTTTCACTTTTTTGTAACTTCCTGTTGTTTCCGCACTTTTATATTTTTAATTATTAATATTGGGCATATGATGAAGTTTTTTAATGCAAAAATTATCAAAATTGATGAAAGTTTACCAATATTTTTAATTAAAAGATACAGTAGCTTACAATCTTTCAAACTTAACTTGAACTGTTTATATAATATATTCTAGGTATACATGATATCTAATAGCACCTACTTGGTCACACCACATTGGACTAGTATTAATGATACAAATTTATATAGCTAAAATATAATTTACATAGCCTAAATATTGTGGTAAAACTGAGTGTTTGGGACTTTAGTCAATTCTTACAATTTGTGTGCCAAAATGCTTTCTTATATGCCCAATATTAATAATCAAAATATAGTAGTGCAGAAACAACAGGAAGTTGGAAAAATTAAAATAAAAGTGACAAACATAACCTCAAAATAACTAGCCAAAAGCAGATAACATATTTTTCATTGCAAAAACAATTAATTAAATGCATTTTATTAGTAATAAAAGTTTTCCATTAAAAACTTTTTTTTTTAATTTAATAATATGACCCAGTTGTGTGTAGGCCTAATATAAACTTTTTTTTAAAAAACTTAAGAATTTAACTCATTAATTTTGGGGTGTTCATCTTATTCGACTCAGTTATAATGTGATAACATTCATAAACAGTACTTCAGTATAACGTTGGCATTGTAAATCTAGCATGTTCCATGCAAAGTAGGCCTACACAACAATGACATCACAACTTAGTTGGAAAAAATTTACTTAAATTCATAATTTATAATAAATTTGACTTACCGAAAATGAATATCTCAATTCATTAATAAAGTACATAATAAAACTAAAAAATTTTTTAAATAATTACTTTAGTAAGTCCCAAAAACTCAAGACAGACCAAAATTGTTTTTATATAACACTATACAGCCTAAGTACAATACAGGAACTTGATCCCATATGCTCTTAAAACTTAAATAAATAATAATAAATTTTAAAATATGTTTACAAGAACAATTCACACAGACCTATTAATTAATGTATCTGACCTGTAAATTTTGGTAAGCCTACTTGAGAATAACTACATTATAAACAGTATAACTACATCTTTTACATAACTACATTATAAACAGAAGTTTTCCAATGTAGGCACTATATTTTTTCCAGAAATTAATATCAATTAAATAGCGCAAGCAATATAAACTACCTTACTGTTCATAAATTGTTTTTAGAAGCCTAGTTTCAAATGATATACCACAAAATATCAGTATCTTATGTACAAAAAGTTTATAGTATAATCGTCCTTTAAAACCGGTTCATTTCAGAAATTTATGAAATTCACAAGATTATAACCTACAAATAATCTGTCTTAAAATGCACTTTTAAAAATCATTCATATCCAATTTACTTACAGATCAACATAAATTATTAGTTTCGTGAACTTCAGTTAATGTACACAATTAATACCTTAACGTATATCACTTTTAACATAAGTGTTTTTTATAAAACACCACAGTGTTAAGTAATTATCACTGAGCACTTTAATTAAATAGTTAATGTCGCCGACAACGCACTGTGTTTACAAAAATTATATGAAAACCAACGAAGCCACTAAAAATGACCCATGTAGAGTCCGACATTTTAGTTTTAGGTAACAAAATTGCTCACCGTGGTCTTTGGCATGCTTATAATAACAATCCTTACATCATTACTCAACAGTATTTAATCATATTTGAGTTAATAATATTTTAATTGCAAAAATGTTACCTAATTACTACTTTCAATATTACACGCTTCTCATAAATAACGTTAATTAATATTAATAAAATAAGGCGTAAAAAGTATTATAATGTCCATGTGTATAATATCAAATATATAGGCCTTTTCAATACATGACAGTATTGGTATTGGACAGATAAGCCAGATTTTTTTTCTTTGCAAGCAACGTTGAATGAAGGGCTAGTTATGTTGTATAATAAACTAAACCATATATATTATACCTTCTATATAATATAATAAACCAAAAGTCTTCATTTTCGCTGGAGTTATTATTATTATTATTATTATTTAAATATTGCTATTATTATTCTGTATTAAGCATAAAGCCGCAGTGCTAAGTATATTTGCAATCGGAAAGTACATTTTTACAAATTTACAGTAAGAAATAAAAATATTTTTTAATTTTATATATAACGATGACATATAAAACAACTATTATGTTTTTTTTAGATTTAAATAAGAATTTATTGATAAAGCAAAAACAAAATATTTTGTGTAGATTTTATTTAAAAGATAAAAATAAAATTAATACTCTCCTCGAGGACCAAATAACTATTATTACATTATTAATTTATTTTACATAATTAAATTTACAGGTCCCCAGCATTTATTTTTAAACAATCATAGGACTTTTAAATTTCTATTAGTGTTTCATATTATTAATTCATTAAAATTATTTCCTCTCTTGTAACAGTTTTATGATAAGTAGCAGAATAAGCAGTTAATATAAAAAAAAAATGATTTAATAATAATTATAGTCACGGACCTCTTGTATCTTTGCAGGTCAATTATACTCACTCTCAGCCTGCAACTTTAAACCTTTTTGACTGCTGAATGATATACAGCTGCTGACAATTAATCTCTGCATATTTTAACATTTTAAACATTCTAATTTTATCAAAAATGAACTGTGAAAAAATTAATGATTTGTTTAAGATTTGGAATTGCCACCATTTTGAAACTGTTGAAGGGACTTTGCAGGATAACAAACTTAAGCTATTACATATATACATATTAATAACCCTTAAATCAAGGTCTTGTTTTGAAAAATCATTAGCATCTTTTCAAGTTTGTGGGTCTGAATTCTACAATTGTAACTTTAATAGCATTTCTCTGATGGAAAGTAAATGATGATGAAAAAACTAATGTAATGGTTGTAATAACATGTTTTATAACCATCACAAATAAATATATGAAATAAGTTATTTCAGAACTTATTGAGGACCAAATTTAATTACTTTTTGAACTGGGTAATATGATTAGGTATACAAGATTCATACTGAATGAAATGTACATACCCTATTACATATTATACAGATGTATAACCAGGACGAGAAAATTTGAAGACTGTCAACAACTTTTTATTAAAAAGCACTTTATTTAAACATGGTAAATGTTAAAAAGCACACCAACACAAAGACAAACAAGAAATCACAAAACAGATATTCCTTATATATAATTACTGTATACAGATTTTTAAAAAACAATTTTTATACATGTTCCTTAACTGTTTTTATATTGTTTCTTATCCTATTTTTTAACTACACATCAATATTCTGAATGCTAGAAAAATTATAAAAGTCTATGGAAAAGTTAAAAGTGATTGAATGAAAATTTGGCAGTAGACAGCAGGAGGAACACCAAATGTTACAAATTAATTCATAAAACACAAAATAACTTATGTATAGCTGAAATGTAACATAATAATTCAGCTACAAGTACAATACAATCATTCATTACTCCGTCAGTACTATCAGACTCTTTCTATTAGGCTAAACATGTTTGAGATCTAAGTAAATAGTATTTTACTTCATTTTCTATGCAACATCGAAGTTAATGACAATGAGTTACAAAACATGCAAGCACAAGAGTTATTGCTAGCATTTGATATTTGTGTTTATATTATTTTTAATATATTGACTTCTTTGTTTATTTACAATAGTTTGCGAATTCATTTTTAAATATATTTTTTTATAAAAGTAAGGGAGAACACAAATAATGTTTTAAATTGTGATACCTACAAAATATAATAAGTTCAGCATTCTATCTTGTCATAATAAGTGAATAATTATGTTGTTTAATGCAGGCTATACTTGAAATACTGTGTTCTTTTAGTAATAGAACATTGTATAAGAACATTCAAAAGTAGTAAAATACAAGCAGCCTGAATAGAAAATGTTGAAAATTCTGAAAGGCAAAGATATTTTTGTAATGTGGTATAAGATGGTGATAAATAAAAAAAATCCATATCTTAACTTTTAGAGAGAAAGCATTTTAATGTAATCTCACTACGAACCTTCCTCTGAAACAAAAGTATAAAGAACAAACAATACAAATAAAAAAAAAAAATATATCAGATTGCTAAACCAAACTTAAAATTTTTTTTACATGTAAATAGTTTACAATAAATGCTGGCGCTTTTTGGTTTTGCTTGTTGTTGGTAGCGCTACGTCTAGTACTTCATCACTGTCTTATTAGCTATTAATATTTTAATTATTACAAAAAGGAAACTTAAATCAAATGTTTTTCTGTAGTGTACTATTTACATAATGTGTAATACAATATTATAGAAGATGACATAAATATATGCTGTCAACTTTGGATTTTTGTAATAGAATTATTATACATTGTAAGCTTACATTAAAAAAGAAAACTCTACAAAAGTTATGTTCCTATAATTTAACTGTACATGTATTGGGAGTAAAAACACAAAGCATGCAAATATGTTTTATATTTATAAAATTTACCTTAAATGCTACGTCAAGGTTCTAATTTAATTTTATACAACTCAATTTTTTAACTGCCATTTTCAATAAATTACAAATAATTTGAAAATTCATGTTAACACTATGACAAACAAAACACATTAATCCTTTAAATAAACATAGTTGATAAATAGGTGAAATTTAACTTTTTTATGTGTTTATAACATTGCTTAATGCAATGTTACTGAAATAAGTTACAAACTTATATGTTCATTATGTTACAAACTATAATGAACAAAAAGCAAAAAAATCAGACCAGTTGAACGTAATTTCCTTATTACAACTAATAATATTTGATTAAATATGTTGATGTTTTTCTCTCTACAGACCAATATTCATTAACCGTTTCTAATTTTTTCAAAACTTTTTTTAAACCATACACTTATAGTAAAAAAGTAAAACACCAATGTTATTATTAAAGCTGAGGTATATAACAATATTGCCAACTACAAAAATAAATTTCCCTGACTTTGTGTTTTCACTTTTCTCAAAATACGTCAATTAAATTCACAATACTAACCAACACTTAACACACTTTTAACATTTAAGTAAAAAAATTCAGACTATAATTATATCCTGTCCGTTCAGGTGCTTGCTCCGGTTATGGCTGGCTTATGGTAAACTAATCCACTTGTTACAGTACAGGGTGTTTATAAAACAACTATCAAACATTCATTCAGGCTTCTATTAAAATAAAATTTAAATTACAACTAATAAAATTGGTATAAAAACTACTAAATGACTAGACATAATATGTAGACACACTGGATGACTTGTCACAAAACTTGGTCTGCTATTATTTTTTTTCGTACTACTTATCTCTCTTTAAAAAAAAAAATGACAATAACTAACTTTCTAACATGTATAATTAACATATATATATATATATATATATATATATATATATATATATATATATATATATATATATATATATATATATATATATATATATTAAAATTCTGAATACAGTATAATTACAACTCAGAAAGATAAATATTTCATTGCATAATTTCATTTGTTTTTTTAAAATTACAGTAAACTCTCGATTTAACTGATAAAAACCCAAAATTAATAATATTAAAAATTTTGAAAGTGGAAAATAATATTTTCTACCTAAGTTTTTAAAAATATTTCTCAATAATTCTGGTGCAAATAGAGTATACTACATATGACAGTTTAAGAGTCTGTGGAGCATGTTGGTCATATTGAATCTATTCCCTGTAAGACTTATATTACAGATTACTGTGATATATGTTAAGATAAAATTATGTTTGATATTGCATTATAAAAGCCTTGTATGTATGTAGAAATATAGGACAATTTTTAAATTTGTATACATATTTTTTGCTTTTAAAGATACAGGAACAAAAATTACAAAGCAAAAAATATGTATAAAATTTAAAAACCAAACAAGTTTATCTTAACACATAGCAGATTAATGTGCATCACGAATTAATATTATTAGTCTTATATGGACTAGATTCAATATGGCCAACAGGGTTCATCGATGATTGAACATACTCTAGTAGAAGTTAATTTTTAAACGTGATATACATTCTAAAAAATCCATCTATTGAACAAAACATTTCACTTTTTGCATACACCTGAATAAAATCACAATATAAAGCAAGAAAAACAATATAATTAATTGGTCAATGTCTGTCACATGCCCCCCGATGCTTAAATTTTTTTTGTTCACTTGTACTACGTTAAAATCCTTTCAATAGGCAAATAACGGTCTGAAATGATGTTTTTTAGTGAAAGGACTAAAAATCAACTAAAAAATAAGCACTTAAAGCTATTCCGGTGAGCATTGTTACCTTATATGCCTGTAGATAATGGGAGAAGTATCACTGCACACAGTTGCACCTGTTGCTTAGTTCTCTGACAGTGGTTGATTGAAGATGGAGATGTTGACATTTACCTTCAAACATTTTCAAAATGTATGAATTGTGTAAATCGAAACAAAGATGTATTTTGTTTTTGAAAATGCTAATATTTTACCAAAAGAAAAATTGTGTGATAATGGTCATGAAATGACTCAGTATTAGTGGCAACCATGAAAGGTGGCGTTGTAGGAAGAACTTGTGCCAACAGGAAATTCAACTCTGGGTATGGTAAGGCATTAATATTATCTATTGTTGGAGCCACAAACTTACGACTGTAGATTTCTGTGAACGTGAACTAGACATCAACCATAACACTGTTATAAATTGGAATAACTACTTACAAGAAATATGGACTGCTAAGTTAATAGACAATCCACTTGTGGTCCTAGCCTAACAGTAGAAACTGATGAGTCAGTATTTGCTAAGCGAAAGTACAATGTTAGTAGAGTACCTAAACGTAAATGTGTATTTGTAGGAATTTGTTGAGAGATCAAAAGAATGTGTTTTGTAAGCTGTGACTTCATGTGACGCAAACGACTTCCAGAGAAAGCGAATTCGTTTAAAGGAATATGACAGGACATTGCTGCTTTTTGGCCAGTCTAATAGTCATAAGTTTTTATACCTATGCTTGGGTGGAATTCATGTTGTTTTATTACAAAACTAATCTGAACTGCCTGTTTTTATTTGTTTCCACCTTCAGTTTCTATCCCTTCACTGTACAAGTGAATAGAAATAAGTTTAAGTGTTGAGGGCATATAACGGGAATTGACCAATTTATGATTATTACTGCAGCACTCACAGATTTTACTGTCATTTAATGCACATTCTTTCATGGACTACCTTCCAGCCACTCATAGTTCATTAAATCAAAGGTTTACTTTAACATTAACTGAATGGATTCAAAACAAGTCAAAATTTTTAAAGACGATTTTATGATTGAAACACATTGAAGAGAAATATTGTTGTTTGTTTTTTTCCAATGGCTTCCGCTGGCTCACGCCATCTTTGATCTTGCTTCCCAGTAGAGGCCAGGGAGGTCTCCTCTTCTTTGCTTCTCTTCATCTAATTTTCTGCAGACCAGGAGGTGGTCCTTGTTCATGATGGTGTCTGGGCATTCACACAATGTGCAGTTGTCATAGTTTAATATCTTAATTTTCTTCAGGTGTTCATTCAGACAGTCGTGTCCAGTTGTCAGCCGAAAGACCGCGACAGATGTCCTCCTCTGGAGATCCTTGACCTTCCCATACAAGTCGAATACATTCTCATAAGGCTTGTTCTTTATGTCTTCCTTGACTTTGTTTGTAAATTCAAGATAAGATGTTCGCTTCAGTGCACTAATCCTAGCTTCCAGTGTGAGCACTCTTTTTGGTTTCTGCACTATAAGGGTTCCTTGTTTGGCCAGCTTGTCTGCCCGCTCATTCCCTTGTATGCCTACATGTGACGGGATCCACTGCAGAACCAATTCCTTGGTAATGTGTTTAACTATTTTGTATTTCTTCTGGATCAATTCTATCATAGAGCTTGCAGATGTGTTGTCAGCAATTGCTTAGCAATTTAGAGTCAACTAATATCACTATGTTATTATTCATTGAAGAGAAATATCTATTACATGAAAAAGTCACAACTGGAAAAAAAATACAGCTATATTATTTGAAGAAACAGTTTATAAATTATATATCTTCATCAAACAACTGATTATGTATGCCTAACAAAATTTATTTTACAGCGTTAATAAATGATTCTCAACTATGATTCTCAACTATTGAAGTTATACAACAAATTAACAAAGAGAAATGAGCAAGGAAAAGAAGTACAAAACAGATGAAAAACTGAACTTCTAAATATAGAAAAAACCACATAACAACAAGTAAATAATTAAACCTTAGTACCTTTAGCTTATATTGTAGGCTCCATTATATTACATTGCATAATATATTATTATAGGCTCTTTCTCTGCATGGTATCTAGAAATCATTATCCTCTTGTTTCACATTTCTCTGTACTAATTTGTTTGTCTGGAGGCCACTGACTTACATATTTCTTTTCACTTTTTTCTTCACACAATGTGTTATTTTCGAAAGAAAGTTATTTATTTTGAAATACCAGAGTTATTTTATACGCACCCTGTACTTATATATGCTACGAAAGTTTGTGAACAGTAAAATGAATACATTGCACCTGCAGAGCTTCATCAAACATACCATAATATTTTTATTGCACTGGGGAGGTTGTTTGAAACAAAAGGCGCTTCTGGGTGCTCCTGTACAATCAAAATCAATCAAGATTCTGTTGTCGCACTTTAATTTTGCACGGAAATGAGGAGTATCTTGTGATGAACATTCTAGTATTGTAGGTTTCGAATAATTTATTCTGCATTAATGCTAAATAATTTTTTTAAAATGCAATAATTTATACGTAAAAATTTGCGCACATCTATAAACTGACCGACAGGTTAGACAGAAGCTTGCACACTGATTTTCAAGTACTGAAATATTTCAACTTATATAGAATTATTCAAAGCAAAATATAAGAAGTTTTTAAAATATAAAAAAGGACTAGAAGTGAAGTCTTAGTTCACAGCTGAAATGCTTTTCAATCATTAAATTACAACATTACCCACCATGTTTGTTTTACAAATTATTTTATACCCAGTCGTAAATTAAGAAAAATGTATGCAACCATTATGCTATTAAAAAAGAATTATGCAACCATTAGCATTTTAACTGGAACAGAATGCCATTAAACATTATACTGGTTTAACCTGTTAATTAGTAAAGAAGTCAATTTATACAATACTTTTGAGTTTGCCTTTGTGTCCACAACAGTAAAAACTAATTATTCTCTAATTACAATGGTGAGTAAAGTTCAAACACAAGGCAATTTTAATCCTTAATAAATTTTAAAAAACAATATAATTCAAATGACAATATAACATTGTCATTGTTTATACTATTATAAATTTAATTACAATATAAATATTAAGATGAATATTTAGTGGTAGATGATGAAATCAGTGGTAAATAATACAAAAACTTTGTAAATGTAAAAAACAAATGATTTTATCATTTACTGTTCCAGAACAATGATAATGAAAACACTTAATGCTAAACCATAATTACAAAATTACAACATACAAAAATATAAAATAATTTTTACAACAATAGCTCATTCCATTATGGACAAATATTTTTGCGACAACCAAATAACCTTAATGACAATCTGGTTTTTAAATAACTTACCTAATGTTTCTTCAAGTTTATGACAACTACTTAAACTGCATTTACTTTATTATTTTATTTTTGTCTTTGTTTATTGCAATATATTCATTTAATTGTAAACAAAATGTGATGTATTTACTTGACTGCTAAATTTTTCAGTTAAATTTGGTTTTCCACTTTTTTGGTCCAATCTTCTTTGTTCTAGATCTGTACATGTGTGTCATCATGGCATACATACCTGTTAACATAAGATTATGGTGAATTTAGAGAAATGCCTTCTACACTTAAAGCTCTTACAATAGGAAAGATTTTTCTTAAGTTTCTAAAAAAATATCAAAGAATTAACTGCATTACTTAAAATGGAGACAAACTACATCATTATTATTGTTTTCTTTTACAACTTTTTTTTTGGAAAGTTATAATATATTAGACTTTTGATAACGATTCAAACACTCTTTGCAAGTAGTACAAACATAATATTGGGAAGTGCATCTGAAAGCATTTGACCAGTAGCGGTCACCTTTGTACATATGTACAACCATTTTACCCAAATCACATTTTAAATGTAACAGAAAAGCACAAGTTATACTTGTTTATCATGTTAATTAGTGACAAAAAAAGTTTATGCATTATTATTCAGTTTACACTTGTATCAATAATAACAGCAAAAATCTAAACATAATTCAGATTCATGACATCAAATAATTTAAATCCCCAACAAATTAAAAACAAAATAAACCCAAATTAAGGTGAATTTGCATTTTTCAATTTACTCATGAACAATGATTTTATTTCATTTCAAATATGGTAAGACTACTTTTGTGTTTAGATGACTACATGTGAACTGAATGTACTCTGGTAGGGATGCTTCCAAGTTGGTTTGTAATATTTGTTTACATACAATTAATCCATGTATTCTATTAACAAAATAATACATGCATAAAACAAAATCTATTATAAAAAAAGTGTTGTTAATTTTGGTTACATTATTCTTTTAACATTATGTTTAAAATTAATATAACTGATATAATATTGATAATATAATATTATCATAATTACTAAAATATTGATATAATAATATCGATCTTATTGGTACAATAATTGATTAATAATATTGATTCTATAATGCTGAATTTTAAAAATCAATTATGGTATTTTCAGGTCTGATCAATGTGGCTGTGGTAACAATGCTTACAACCCCTCACATACCCAAAGAGCCGAAGATTTTTTTTCTTTGAGGTATTTCAAAAAACCAGGTTACATTATTTATCTACTGTAATACAAAATACTTGCAATCCTCAATGAGATTATTTATAAAGATGAAAAACAGCCAATCCAAGACCTCTACAGGATCAAGCATATCTTACTTCCCAGCCAAGAACGGTAATGACTGGACAAACCAAAAGCTTTACTGTAAGATATGTTAATAAATAAGAAACACATACTTACCAGGGAAAAATAGTATTAAAAGATAAAGTTTCATGGCTGTCGGACAGTGAAATGTGAAGTTCCATCTGTTAGGCATAGAAACACTGAATCTCTGGGTCTCTTCAAAGTAAGGAATATTTCTGCAAACAATCAAATAATTAATTAACTATTAGTAAACCATTACAAGGACACTAGATAAATCAATAAAGTTTTTTTGCTTAAAATTAACCATCTGTTCAAGAAGTTGTGTGTATGCCCATTAGTAGCTATTTTCTAGGAAACCAACAGCACTGGGACATATTAGCTGTTGAATGTAGTTATAAAACACATTTTTTTAAATTACTTTTACAATATAAAACAACTTAATGCATTAGCACTTTTAAGCTATACACTTCTGGAAATGAATGTACTCTAAATTTAATGGGTATACTTAATTAAAGTTGAACACACACAGTAGCCTATATAATAAGTCAAAGTAACAAAAACGTTGGTCATGTATGCAATTCAGAAATCTGCCATCAAAATCGTCCAGTTTACTGATGGTGGTCTTCGCCCTCCACTCAATCACATACAGGTGAACTCTGAGTTGCACAGAAATATCTTCAACAAATTCGGAATGAAAATATTATACTGCTAATGTCTAATATATTATACTGGTGAGTTATATGTGCTATGATTCTTGATAGTCTGAAATATTAAATCTTTCACAAGTCTCATAAATTGTTTGCTATTGTATTATTGTTATGTAAAACAACTTACTCTTTAATGCTTAATATGTTTTTAAATTTAATTCTGTAAATAAATTGTCAGAGCTAAATAACGCTGGTATTAGACTTATATAAAACAAACGTCCTTGAAAATGTACATCGGAACTGAAAGGGTTAAAAATGGAGACATTTTTTTTAATATGTTAAAGCCTCTCAGGACTCTTACGCTGTATAGTATGTACGCTGTTAATCATAGTTTTGAATATTTTTTGTTTACCTTAAAATAATAATGCCTTCACACAAGATACCCAGAGGGTACAGTGGTATCCAAATAGAATATCTCAGCCAAGTCAGGAATCCCACTCTAGCATTGTACAATTCCCCGATGTAGTATGGATACCTGTAATTTACAAAAAATGTTTTATACTACACCTGGGACAGTTAGGCTATTTATTATTTTATTTATTTTTATTCTGCCATTTAAACACTTTCAAAATACTATAAAGTAAAAAATGATAAAAGAAAAATATGTTTGAGAATTAAAATATTTACCATTTAGTTGAGCAGGCAAGGAAGTTATGTAAAATTCTATTGTGATTTCAGTTACGTAATCATATAAAATAATCACAACCACTATAAGACCACTATATTTTAGCAATACAACCAAAAACAGAACATTGAAAAATATTTTTTTTAAATTACTTATTTTTTTAAGATTAGCTTAATTAATTAATCAAAGGATGGCATGTTAATTAAGCTTAAAAACAATGAAATTTACAATATACAGTAGTCTTGATTAACCATTATTCTCAGTACTGTTAGGGTAACAGAAAACACAATAGACAGATAACACGAATAGGACACCTGTACTTTCGGCGATCAATAAAAATAACATACTATACTCTGTTCATAGTACAAAATGTTTTATTATTATTATTTTGGTCTTTAATACACTAAATTATCCATATTTAATCTTTTGACAAATATTCATATAACAGAGTACTCACGTGACTGTCTTAAATTCTGAATGGTATTATCGTAAACAGTGTGAGAGTTCATCATTCAATAGATACAGTCATGCAATCTTTTGAAATTTGTTGACACTATTTGAAGTGTTTCCATCTAATTCAACTAGATGATAGGATCATTTACCTTTAATTATCAGTGTTTGCTTATGGCAGCAATTAATGTCAACTGCCATTGCCTATGTTATAAATATGTGTGTCCAGTTACAGTGTTTTCTTTTGTCCAGAAGATTATGTTTATTAATTATTATAAGTTACTTACTATGGAAGACTGACTATGAATAGAAACTGATGGTTGAAAGGATGACCGTTAATCTAGACTCTACTGCACATTGTGTAGTAAATAAACAAGAATTTTTTTTCCGGCGAAAAAACGTTAAGGTTATCATCGCCGAGGCACGATATTAATAAAATAAAATTTAGGGGTATCACGAAATAAAAATTAACAGTAAATTAAAACAATATACAATAACAATTATAAATACTATTCCTAAAACTAGTTAACAATAAAATATAACTCTAATAAATAAATAAATAAAACTAAACAACAAGGAAAACAATGCAAACAATAACAAATTCAGATAAATAAATAGCCACAAATATACAACTTGTTGCAGGTTTGTAAAGAGGCCCTGCAATATTATTTTAAGTTAAATTTTATTTAATAAATTCAGACGATGAAAGAATTTCAGTATTCGGTCAATGGCCGAGACACTATCTCCCAACGTTCTCTGCATACTATTCCCCAGACCACATACTCACCGTATATTTTGGAAACCATCACAGTCTAGCAATATATGTCTTACTGTGATGGTTTCTCTACAAAACCCGTACCGACGCGGGTCCCAACGTTCCATCAGAAATCCATGTGTTAGCATGGAGTGGCCAATGCGAAGGCGGGTAACCACAACCTCTTCTCTACGACTTGCACGTATTGACGACCCCCAAGGACGAACAGTATTTTTAATTACCCTCAATTTGTTACTGCTTGTAGATGCCCATTCATTTTCCCACTGTAGAAGAATTAAATGTTTTACGTGACAAAGGAAGTCAGACAAGATTACACGTTGAGTGCATGGCGGCAGAAAGGTAGCTTCCTTTGCCTCATTATCCGCTACAGTGTTTCCAAATATTCCACAGTGGCCAGGAATCCAGATAAACGATAATCTTGCACCTCGTAGTTCAAGTCTATGGACAGAACACAGAACATCTTGAACCAGAGAGTTTACCAAATACATATCCTGGATTGCCTGGAGTGCACTTTTTGAATCGGAACAAACTACATAATGCAAACTATCGAATTCAATAGTGTTCAGGGCCTTTAAGATGGCAAAGAGTTCGGCTGTAAAGACACTACAAATTGAGGGTAATCCATACTTATACGTTTTGTCCAGTGAGTAAAATGCACACCCAACATTGTTATTCATCTTAGAACCATCTGTGAAAATAAATTTAGCAGATGGATATGAACTAGTCATTCATTCGAAAGAACTCACGTTGATACACAATGTTAGGAGTGTTGTCTTTCAGGTATGCACACAAGGAGAAATCAAAGGTCGGCATATTGATTTTCCATGGAGGGACAAGACAAAAGGACCTTTCAAACATTAGGGGTAGTTCAATACGTAAGTCTTCAAAAAACCGGGATGTTCTAACGCCAACAGGCGCAGTAGCATACGGTCGGGATTCATATTGTTGGAGCAACTGATTGTGGAAAATTGTATTATAAACAGGGTGCCACGGTTTACATGATAAATTACATACGCAACTCAGTTGTAACTGTTGTCTCCGACGAGAGAGTGATGGTTCGCCAGCATCGCGAAAAACACTCATGACGGGACTTGAACGGAAAGCACCAGAAACAAGACGGATTGCAGAGTTATGAACGGGATCTAGTTTCTTTAAAATGGATGGTCTAGCAGATGAATATACAATGCTAACGTAATCAATCTGTGAACGAATTACAGCACGATAAAACATCAACATCAGTGCCCCATCGAGAACTACTAAGAACCCTCAACATATCGAAGATTTTGTTACATCGTAACTTTAAATCACGCACGTGAGGGCTCCAGGAGAGCCTTTCGTCAAATATTAGACCCAAAAATTGAACGGATGGAAAAGTCCGGAGCTGTATACCATCAAGATATAACGAAGGAGCTTGGATCTGTTGACGGCGACTGAAGGCAATGCATTGAGTTTAGCAGCAGAGAATTTAAAGCCAGTAGATCTCGTCCATGTCTGCAACCTATTTATTACCAGCTGAAGAGTTCTTTCAGCTGTTGCCATATTTCTGGTGCTTACATAAATAGCAAAATCATCCACGAAGAGCGAACATCGGACACGGGACTGTACATTAGCGATAATTCCATTGATTGCGATAGCAAACAAGGTAACACTAAGTACACTCCCCTGTAGAACACCATTCTCTAGGTGGAATCGATCTGAAACTGTAGCTCCAAGATGTATCCTAAAGTATCTATTAGATGGGAAATTTGTAATAAAAGCAAGAATTCTGTCTTGTATACCCCATGATTTTAAAATGTTCAGTATTCCTCTTCTCCAGGCCATGTCGTATGCCTTCTCTAGGTCAAAGAATACTGCAACAAGTGTTTGACACAAGATGAAGGCATTTTGAATTGCAGATTCTAACAAAACCAACTGATAGATCGAAGATCGCCCTTGTCTGAAAGCACACTGTTCTTTGGATAGTAATTTATTAGTTTCTAAATACCAAACAAGGCAACGATTTATCATTTTTTCTACCAGCTTGCATAGCACGCTGGTGAGAGAAATACGACGATAGCTACTTGGGATTAGTTTTCTCTTTGCCTGGTTTAAGAACGGGAATTACTGTTGCTTCCAACCAATCTCTAGGGAATGTACACTCCTCGTACATACGATTGTATATTTCGAGAAGAAATAGCTTACCTGACAGTGGAAGATTTTTAATCATGGAGTAAACAAGGTTGTCAGGACCTGGAGCTGAATCCTTGGTAGATAGCAATGCAGATTCTAGCTCACGTAGAGTAAACAGACTGTTCAGAGGAGAATTATCAGAAGTACTGACAGTGAAAGGCAATTTTTCTAATGTGCTTTTGTGTTTACAAAAGGCAGTGTTATAGGCTGCAGAAGAGGAAAAACTTGCAAAGGATGACCCTAAAAGGTTTACAATGTCGGAACCATCAGAAACCAAAAATCCGTTCGCCTGTTGAAGTCCCATCAATCCTACAGATGGAGGAGGACCAGAAATTGAATGTAATTTCTTCCACACAACAGATGTAGGTGTTGTTCTACATATTGTTCCAATGTATCGGGTCCAAGAATCCTTTCTGCTTTACCTAAATATTCTACGAGCTTTTGCACGAAGGACTTTATATTGTTCTAGGTTTTCACTTATCGTGTTTCTGTTGAATCTCCTCAGAGCTTTTCTACGTAGATGTAACGCCTTCTTACACTCCTCGTTCCACCAAGGAACAGGTGGACGTGAAGGGCATACTGAAGTTTTTGGAATAGTTTTCTCTCCTGCTTGTAAAATGTGTTGGGTAAATTTTGACACTATTGTGTTTATATAGTCACTATATTCAATGTCTGGTGATACAAATTTCATCATAAATTCCTCCCAATTTGCTTCTTTCAGAATCCAGAATCCAATTTGCGCTGATCCGGACGAGGGAAATTACGAAATAAAATATTGATGGGAGTATGATCACTGCCGTAAAGATCAGGTAATACCGACTATTCAAACTTCGTTGTCAGAATTGGACTGCAGAATGACAAGTCAACAACGGTCCAATTGCCAGTAGATGCCGCTAAATGCGTATGGGAACCGTTATTAAGAAGACATAAATCCAATTCGGACCTTATCCTTTCAATGCGTATTCCTCTAGAGTTACAGGTTGATGAACCCCATGCAGTATGATGAGCGTTAAAATCGCCTAATAATAATATCGGCGGTGGCAACTGGCATATTAAGTCACGTACTTCATGGTTTTGGAAATTGTAATTAGGCGGCAAATATAGGCTGCAGATTGTAAGTTTGAATGGTACGGTTATTTGAACGGCAATGGCTTGTAGAGGTGTTACTACATTAACAAGAACCGACTTGACAGAGTTATGAACCAAAATGGCGACACCACCTTTTGCTCTGTCCTCCGTGATGAAATCGAATTTAGCACCCCTAAAACTGAAAGTGTGAGATTCATGGAGGTGCGTTTCTTGAAGACGTATTATCAAAGGTGACGCATCTCTCACAAGAACTTTCAAATCCTCAATATGACTTCTTATCCCATTGATATTCCATTGTATCACGTTATGATTGATTGGATTCACAGACATTGAAATATAATGACTAGTATACGGTAGGATTTAATTTAGCTTCGTCAGTTGTACATACATCCGGTTTATCCATATCCACGGAAATCAAATCACTACTGTGACTGATGTCCGAGCCAGATGATTTTTTTAATTTAATTTGTGGAGGTTTACCAGTGGGACCTCCTTTAAGACTTTTTTTTATTTTTTTAACAGGTTTGTTTCCTGCAATGTTAGATTTTTTATTTTTTAAACTAACTGACGGAGGAGCAGTATTCGATTTCTTCTTCAGAAAGTATTCCAGGCCAGGAGAGATCTTCTTGTCAACAGGCTTAAGTACCTGTGACTTTGAAAGAAGATGTTTTTTTGAGACAGTCGTTTTTGTAGTCTGGCTTACATCGGTTGTGTCAGGAGTAAAAGGTGTCTTAACATTAGACGATGTTAATTTTTTTGAAGCAGATGATAGTGAAGTCGGAGTAGGTGTGGTACATGATGGTACAGAAACTTGTTCAGATGTAGAAGCAGGAGTAAAACCATTAGAAAGTAGGGCCATCAGTTGTGCTACCTGTTCCGTCAGAACCTGGACGGTCTTGGTGAGCTCACTACAACTGGTGCAGGATGGCTTCTTGCTGGTAGAGACAACCATGGCAAAAGATTTGCCTTCAACCGGAGACTTTGATAGCTTGTACAACTTTCTGGCTTCAGAAAAAGAAATTTTATCCGTAGTCATTATAGTTAATATTGCTTTTTCTTCTTTATATTTTGGACAGTTCAAAGATCGAGCAGGATGATCACCCTCGCAATTTGGGCACTTTGGATCATCCTTACAGTCCTTACTATCATGACCTTGGACACCACAATTTCCACATACTACAGCTTTCTGACAAGCTGCACTCATATGTCCAAAACCCTGACATTTGAAACAACGACGAGGGCTCGGAACATACGGGCGTACAGCAAGCCACTGGTAGCCTGCATAAATAAAATCGGGAATATTTGGTTTCCCAAATATGAGAATAAGGGAGGCAGTTGGTATTTTTCCTCCTTTGTCCATTCGCATTATCCGAGTTACATCTGTGACGTACTCGGATGCAAGCTCACATTTTATTTCATCTAAATCGACGTGGAGCAAGTCCCGACATGTTACCACACCTTTTGCTGAATTTAAGGTTCGGTGAGGCTCCACCAACATCTTAACTCTATCGAAAAACGAATCCATTTTCAGCAGTGACAAACTTTGTTTGTCGCTGTTGCTTTGCACTAGTAAGGTCCCGTTTTGCAGCTTCTTAATTGAAGCTACGGAATCTGCTCTTCCAACAATCGCCTTATGTATGAGGAAAGGGGACACTTTTGACCAGTCGGCCCCTTCCACCGAGTTTTTAAAAATTAAAAATTTTGGAGACGGCAGTTGTAGAGTTACAGCTTGCGTTCCTCATTTCCTGTATTTTTCTCACTTCCATTGCTAACTACAGAGCTGTTCGAAGTTCAACGAGGCCTCTTTAACACTAATTTGGCGTTTTTGGTTAAGTTATCAATACTTTAGTTTGCCGAGCGATTCATGAATGAAGATTTTTCGAACAACTGGCACAGGGTGCACCCAAACGATCACCAGCAGCCCAGGATACTCGAACTAAAGTGAGAATCTCCAATAAATTGGAGGGGGACCTCCAAATATCCTGGAGCCGAAATACATGTCTGCCAGCACTCCAGAATATTTTAGGAATGGGTTCCGGTTCAACGTTACGGTTCTCCAAACCCAAGTACCACTGGCAGCCGCCCTCTATGTACTCACAGAAAGCAACCATTTGTTTCAATAGACTCAGACATGGGCTCCGACACCCATAACTCAACATTCATGTGCTTGCCAAGCACCTATAGGCTGCTCGGTTCCAGAACCTGTCCAATCAGAGGTCCTCGGCAGTGCTAGGCACACATCAGGTTCCACATACTTGGCCCCGCCAAAAGAAACCAAGCAGAATCGCCACTCCCAGACGTAACGGAACAATAACAGCAAATCCCTAAATCTATGTGTGAGTGTGAAGTGTTTACATCGTAAGTGTAGTGCTGTGAGTGTAAGTGTGTGTTAGACTCGGGTGCCGCAAGGTTCATCTAGGTCCTCTCACTAGTGCAGCTAGTCTGCACCCCCCTGCGGGTGTGTACGTGTTTGTGTGTGAGAGAGTGAGTGTGTGTGTATGTGTATGTTGTGTGTATATGGAGTAAATGAGTGAGAGTAGAATGAGTGAGAGTAGAATGAGCTAGAGGTATGGTGGGGTCGCTAAGCCCATCAGCTGCTCACTTCAGCTGCCTCCGCCGGCAAATAAATAAGAAAGCCTTGATCTAATTATAAGATATCTAACTTCTCCTCGCCTAATCTAAAAAGTGTAAATTTTTCTACAATAGATCCCCCCTGTCACAAATATTTAATAACATTGAGAAAATATCTCACACATAACAATCTACTTACACACAAAATCACCTAATAAGACTAGTAGATGTATATGTATTTAAAAGAACAAAATTTATAATAGCATGTATAAACCTGATAGCATATAATTTCATATATATATATATATATATATATATATATATATATATATATATATATATAACAATAAATTGCAATAACATAGATAAACTAATTATATGTCAAGATTTAATTTAAAATAGGTAAACTTCCCAACATATGTATTTGTGACCACTAGAAAAAATTAGAAGTAATTTTTTTTTTGAATGTTGGTATTCTGCCAAGCAACATTGTGTAATGAAATCTAGCAGGATCAATAATAAAATGTTTTTATCAATTAGAGAAGAGAAAACTGTGCAGGATCACCACAAAGACAATAGAAATTTAGTTTTTACATAGAAACTTGTGTGATGACATGTTTTTGTAGCACAACAATAAATCCAAGTTTTCAAGAAAATTATTGAAAATTAAAGGAATAATTTTTTTTAAAGTCAAACATTAGGACTTACACTGCTTCACCTTCTTGTCCAAGTAGTGAAAATGTACAAATATTTTTATTATCTGTACAAACCACCACAGTAAATTACAAATACTTGGTAAATTGTTAATGTCACTGGTTACCTTATTACTTCAATGAGCGACCAAATAAAAAATAAGTAAAATATCACTGGTTTGGTATGCATACGAGGCTCAGCATCAATCATTCCAAACAGTATCAGACATCGGCCAGAAACCTATGACAAATAATTTTCACAAATTAAATTTTTATTTCATTTGAACTAAGCAAATTTTTAAATACAAAACTAAATCTTTAATTTACACAAGAGAAGATTTACTAATTTATTCTACCAAAGAAAGAACGTACTAAATTAAACTGAAGAAATATAAAATATGTAACGTTCAACATGAATGAATGAATTTGTAAGGTTACTATAGCACTGTAACCTTTGTAGATCTATTTTGCCCTCTTCCTGAGTTGTGCTCAGTTATGGTGCCTTCTTCAGTCCTAGTCTCTTTATGAAGTCCAAGATTCAAGGTGGGTAGCAGCACCCCCACTTTTAATTTATGACTTTCCATTCCTTATTGGGATGCTTCCTCCACTAATTGCCTTTTAATTTTTTTCTCTTGACTCTCATTCTGTTCTATTTGGCCAATCTTTTTATTGTGCGGTGAGATACTGCTCATTCTATGTTATATTTTTATTTACGAAAACACCCACAAGTAGCTAAGAAATTGAGGTCCACCCATAAGGAGTCCTCTATACATGGGTAAGGCCACATTTGATACACTATTATGCGAGTGTCATTCACTCCATCAGCACAGGTTGCTATACACTTTAAAAATTAGCTAAGTTGTGTGTGTGTGTCTTAAGCATATGAGTGAGAGCAGTATGAACTACATTTACTGGATCGCTAAGCCTATCACTTCAGCTGTCACTATTAGGAAACATTCAACATACTCTGAAACAATTAAACAAAGCAACTCTAACTTTATAAGCAAGCACTGAATAAATCAGATTTTTAGTTCTCACTTTGACATTCAAGTTTTTTTTTTTTTAAGGTGAAAAGAACTATGAGGCTATTATCGCCAACCTAAATGTAAGTGTGAGAGTAAAGTGTTTAAATCATGAGTGTAGACTTATGTAATGTTTAATATAAGTGTAAGTGTGTGTTAATTAAAGTGTGTAAGTGTGAGGGACGTCTAAATCCTTTCAATAGGTGCAGCTAGTCTGTACTTCCTTGCAGGGCAAGATACTAGGATTTAACTACATTTATTATAAGGTCTTTGTTGATAATATTAACCTGAATGAAAGGTATAATAATGCTGCCTCTAGTGTAACCAAACATTGGATGCATAACCTCCAAAAACTGGATGAGTTGACAAAATTTGAGAACAGGTCCAACGGCTTCAAACGTCCCTTCCATTGAATCTGTTAAAATAAAAGATTTTAGTTTAACTAATGGCAAATAAAAAAAATTAATAAAAATGTTATGGCCAGAACTATAAGTTATTGTTTATATTTTTTCGTTTATGCTCTAAAAATCAATTGT